>OY720350.1:0-700000 GCA_963082975.1 Labia minor | reverse complement strand
ATTCATTTTAATATTTTGATGTTCTACAGAAGCACAACCAAGTATCGTACGAGGTATTAGAAGTTAATCTACTGACTATCTACTGACTACATATACTGGCTCCAATAAGAGGATGACCACACACCTTCTTACCCCATCAAGTTAAATGGACCAGATCTCTTCGATGAGGCTCTCCACAATTTTAAACAATCTTCCAAAGAATGAGTTAAACCCAACAATTTTAAAATTTCCTTTCGATAACTCACTTGAAAATGTTATCAAAATAAGCGCCTAAACGTCAAGATTCAAATTTTATTAATCAATATGTTGAACAACCATAAACAAACACACACACACACAAATGAGAATACAGCCTCCATTCCAAAAGAAACCAAACTTATTAAAAAAAAAACAAAAAAAAAATCAATGTACATTTTGGAACAAATCATTTTTATTAATCAATGTATTCCCCTTCTGCCTCGATACACAAATTTGCACGTTCCAACAAGTTGTCAAACGACTTCTCCATGTCCTTTATGGGAATGGTCTTTATTTAGGACGTCGGTCACGAGGACTTCTCAATGGCGCCACTTTCCTTTCATCGCCAAATGCAGTTTAGGGAACAGATAAAAGTCGCACAGAGCCAGATCTGGTGAATAGGGCGAATGATGCAAAGGAATAACGTGATTTTTGACCAAAAATTCAGTTTTACAAGTCGCGAACGATGTGATGGTGCATTATCATGCAAAAGAGTCCAACTGCCAATTTCTCGATATTTCCCGATTCGAAACGCCCGAACCACACGTAAACTTGCGTACGGGATAGACAATCATCTTCATATGCATTTTGTAACATATGGTGCGTTTCAGTAAAAATTTTACCAAGTTTAACACAAAAATCAATTGCAGCTTTTTGTTTGAAACTCATTTTCCGACACACTGTGCACAAAACACACTGACATTTGAAACAGAATAAATTTGGTTGTATGCATCCAAATACCAGTTGTCAATGAGGGACTAAGCCGATCCATCTACGGGTAAAATATTACAACAGATGCCATTAGAGGTACTATTTTTTTTTTTTTTAAAAGTTCGGTTTCTTCTGGAATGGAGGGTGTATATTTAATTTTTGGTCCCTTATTTAACAACACTATATAATGGATATAAAACAATAAATTAAGAATAAATAGGAATTAAATTAATTGATACAGAAATGGAATATAATTAAGAAAAAAAAAAAACGTAATTAAGAGAGAAAAGTAAAAAGTAACTATTCGAAATGTCTCTGAAATAGCCCATATAATTTAAATTCGTAAACGAGCTTTGTGAACATAATAAATACAAATAATAAATTGCTTAGAGAATTGATATAAAAATTAATAGAAATTAATTAATTGTTAAAGAGATAAGACAAATAATACTTAAATAGAAATTATTTAATTATAAATAATTTAAAAAAAAAAAACAAACAAACAAAACAAAAAACAAAGAGAGAGAGAGAGAGAGAGAAAGAGCAAATTAAACAACAACCCCTCTGTATAATTTAGTATGTGTGTGTGTGTATGTGTATGGAAGAGAGAGAGAGAGAGAGAGAGAGAGAAAGGGGTTGTTGTTGTTGTTGTTGTTGTTGAATTGGGGATACGCACCGTGGCGAGATGGGCCTTACGCCCTGTCCATTTCCTTGGCTATTTCAGAGACGGTGCGCGAGAAGAGGACAGGAGGTAGGCGAGTTGTACTCACATCCTGCCGGGATGATCGTGATTGTATTGTGATGGCGGTGACGGTGTCGTGGCGGTGGAGGTGAAGGCGGCAACGGTAGCGGCGGCGGCGGCGGCCACGGCGGCAGCAGCAGCACAATTGGGATAAACCGGGGACGGCAATTCAGTTGAACACCACCCAACAACAACAGCACACACACACACACACACACACACACACACACATAAACATGCCCATATATATATATATATATATATATATATATATATAAAAGATATACGCGAGATATTATTTAGACAGACAGACAGACAGACAGACAGACAGACAATATTTACATTCATACATACATATCAGGCATAACCACGCATACAAATACGAGTGAAAATCATTCTAAAGCAACACCAATCAAAAGAGAGAGAGAGAGAAAAGGGAAGAGAGAGGGAGGGAGGGAGGGAGGGAGAAATCAAAAATAAATTTGATATAATTTAATAAAAGTAGCATACGGGTACAAAATTTAAAAGATAATACATTTTTTTAAAATATATTAGTATATATTTTCATTACAGCCTTAATTAATCTCTATTATTATTATTATTATTATTATTATTAATTAATGGGATGCAGGCAACACGCTTAACTTTCAACTTTGAGGCTTGCTTGGCAAAGGAATTTCTCAATAGTAGAGTAGAGTAGAGTAGAGTAGAGTAGAGGAGGTGTGTGTGGGGACAAAGTCGACTGAATGGACTATGTGAGTGGTCTCTAATCAAGAAAAATCAAAAATCGAGGTTGAGCGAATCTGATGTACTGTTTATACAACACCACTACCTTTTTTGATATTAATACTATTAGCGATAATAATTAGTATATCTAATTATCGATCTTCTTTATGAAAATACTCCAATGCACACATTTCGCTCTTTCACTGAGAAATCAGAATTAAGATTATTTCGAAAAATATATTTTTTAAATTCTATTTAATATAATAATATAATTTTGGAATAAATAATAAATAACTTAAAATGCACAAAAAAACCGTTAAAAATTTGTAGGTGGAAGGTGGGAGGTGTGGGGGAGGGGGGGCAGCAAGGAAGTGAGTAAGAAGATGATCGGAGTGAAAATGAAAATAAAAAAAAACAAACAAACAAACACATGATACATTTATTTATTTATTTTATTTGCAATAACAAAATACTATCTATACAGAATGTACACATACAATAAGAAGAAATGTTATGGGATTAGCTACGTTTCGGATTCCTTTCACTCTCCCCCACCTTTAAATTTTCATTTCTTTTATTCCAAATTATCTATATAAATATAAATCATTGACAAATGAACAGTGAGTGCCTAATCATTCATTGCTTTATGAGGAAGGTGCCTTGTGGCTTGTCCGAAACGTAGCTAATTAATTTACATTTCATCATCCTTGAATGGTACATTCAATTTTATATTTCGTAGTATTTCATATTACAAATAATACAAATATTTGCTGCCCTTAATACTCTATTAATTTAATGATAATAATTATTATCTCCATAATGTATAATGAATGAATGGCATCTGCATAAAAAGAACAATATAATCATATACTTATATATTTTCTTTATTTATGAAAATTTAAGAAAATTTATTAAAAAATGAAGCAGGGTTGGAGAAGAGATGAAAAAAAAAACACTGAATTTTTAAATGATTAATAATTCTACAATATTTTAAATCAAATTAATTGCATTCTCTCGACGTATGATTTATTATTATGTTTAAATAACGCGAAATGATTATGATTTTATTTTAGAGTATCATATCATAAAAATATTACTAAAATATACAATTGATATCAAAATTATATTTTTAGTTAGTATATTATGCTGATAAAGAGAAAAATTAAAATAAAATAATAATAATTACATCAAATTTCTTTTACAATTTATATATTTTAATTTATATATATATATATATATATATTCTAATCTATTATTATTATTTATTATATAGATATAGATATAGATATAGATGAGCAAAAGTTTTACATAATAAATATTTAAAAATCTTACAATTCATAGTTTAAATTTACTTAAATATTTTTATATATTATAATTTCTATATAATATTTCTCTTATCTAAAATAGTAATACATAATTATTTTTTCAAATATTTTTTTTACACAGCGCTTAGTTTGTTTTTTTTTTTTGTCGTAAAATTAATGAGATTTCAAATAAAATCTTGTGGAATCTCATCCTAACATATTCGTCAATGAATTCTCTGCAATATAATATTTATATTTATTATGTTAAACTCTTGATCTGTTATTATATATATATATATATATATATACAGTGAGACCACGTTTAATTCTATTTCGGTTTAACTTTCTTTGTTTGTTTTTTTTATTTTTTTTTTAATTTTTGGATTCTTTGAAATTATATGCAGCGTTAGATTTTTCGTGATCCGTTTGTCTGTATTTCTTCATTTCTTTATGTTATACGAACGTATTTCTATCGTTTCAAACATTTGTTTTATTGTTTATATTGTTTATGTAAGAATAAATTTATATAATATAAAGATGGATGGATGGATATATAGTGACAAATATTATGGGTGATAATAAAACAACGCAAAAATAACTAGAAAGAAAGTAACAAGAAAAAGGATTTTATTAGAAACTAAAATCCAAGAGATTAGAAGATTAGATATACGTAGGTAAAGATTTTTGTTTTATTATAAAAAAACATAATTAATAAATTGAATGGTAAAATTTTTAATGGGCCATTATTTGTCTCTACTCATCTTCCCCATAACCCACCTCATTTACATTTGTTACATGTTACGCTCTACTTTAATTAATGGAACGTATACGAACGTATACATGGCGTTAACTCAGGTCATACTTTATAATAGTCCTATAAGGAGAATGATGGAATATACATTCTATCTCTATGTTCAAATGTTCAAATGTTCAAATGTTCAAATGTTCAAATAAGATTCAAATAAGATTCAAATTGAAATTGAAGACAAATAAATATCGATACTTATTGGGAGAGATCTTATTTTGATCATAATATAAATAAATATACAAATAACAAAATAAAATTACTTTTCATGTTCTAAAATTAATGACTATCTTTTAAATAACCAATTAATAATTTTCTTTAGTCTCCAAGGAGAATGTAGCACACACAAATTCTTCTTAAAACTTTCTATTTCCATTTTTATTGCTACATTCAAATTTCTTTTACTTTTATATAATTATAATATTCTACCTATTTTATTGAGAAAGAGAGAAAAAAAAATAGGAGAGAGAGGAGGGGGAGGTATAGGAGAGAATGAACCCACCACACCGGGTAATACCTACAATATTATTATGTTTAATTTATAATAATAATAATAATAATAATAATGATAATAATAATAAATTAATTGAGTATACTATCATATATAAATAAATAAATAAATAAATAAATTCATTCAGGAATTATTTGCACATTATAAATTGCCTGCTTTTTAAAAATATTCCAAAAAAAAAAAAAAAAAAAAAAATAAAAATAAAAATTCTATCATCTTTTTAATGTAGAAAGTCTTTAATTTAAATTTCATATAAAATAATGATACTAATAATAAATAAATAAATAAAATCTAAATTATTATTTACATATATATATTTATAATAGAGTAAAAGATTTTTAACACTGAGAGAAAGTAAAGAAAAATAGAAATAGAAAGAGGAAAGAGAGAGAGAGAGAGAGAGAGAGAGAGAGAATTGCAAACATAAACTCATGTGACAACCATTGACTAAAAATATCTATATATATTCTTTTTTTTTTATATATTTATTTAATATAATATAATATATTAAATAAGTTTTGAATGAATTCAATTCTTCAATCATTGCCTTTTTTTTTTTATTTAAGAAGACAAAGTAATTGAATGTCTACGGTTTGTATTTTTTACCCTGCATTGGATTAACACCGTCAAAGGGGTTTGTTGATTAAATTTAAACCTGAACTCTAATAACTGTTTTAATACTCCTTCCAATATCCTACTTTTATGATCATCAACATCATCATCAGCATCATCATCAACATCATTAGATACATAAGTGATAGAAGTAGTAATGAATGAATGAACGAATAAATAAATAAATAAATAAATGATGTATGCTATATAAAAATGTGTGAGATATTTGTGGTGTGTGGTGTTGTTGTATAATAATAATAATAATAACAATAATAATTGATTATTATTTAATTATTAGAGTACAATATCAGGGACGGGAATATCGGCGGATAGCAGTGAGGCTGCAGTGGGTGAATGGCTAGCCGATTTATTTGGCGTGGATACCGCTGCTGCGGCTGCCACCGTTGATTCATGACTTCTCATTCGATTGGTGGCATGATGATGTTGGTGATGTTGATGTTGATGATGATGATGATGATGATGGTGATGGGACCCCGACATTCCGCCCCCACCAACCACACCGATCCCTGAGCCGTTGCTACTGCCGCCGTTGCTGCAGCTCACCCGTTCATCCACGGCCACCTTCCTCGACTTCCAGACGAACTCGCACACGGCGATCACACAAGCCACACCCATGCCGCCCAGCAACACGACAAATACGCCGCCAACATTTGCCAAACCAAGCTCATTGGCAGCTGAAGACGATTTCGAAGTGTCATCCTGCACAAACAAAAAACAATAAATATATCATTCCCTTATTAAACATTAAGAATACTATTACTATTTTGAATAAATGATGATGATGATGATGATGATGATACTGATACTGATGATCCAAAAGTATAGAATAGACAAAAAAAAAAAAAAAAAAAAAACAAAAAAAACAAAACAAATGTCTGTCAATTTGTTGTGTTCTTCTAGCCATGAGAAATGTCTTTATAATAAATACAAAATAATATTTATTATTATTTCGAATAGAATAGAGAGGATATACAAAATATTCACCCAATATACTTCTTATATTATATTATATCTCGTATATACAATTATTATATTAGTCAAAAATCACCTCCCACCCCCCCGCCCATTGGAGACAAAATTCTAACATCGATTCTTGGTTATCAAACACCGATTATCTAAAAAACATTCCCTCTTAATAAACTCTCTTGAAAGTGACACATGATAACTTCGAGATCCAACTTGAAAATAACCAGAAAATAATTTCTCCTAAATAAATGAATGAAACCAGGAATGAACCTGGACAAGTGGAGGCAACAGGCACAGTCCTCTATTTTAGAGCTAAAATAATTTTGTCGATGAATATTTCAAATAATGAAAATGGCCGAGATTGTCTAAAAACTAGGAAAGTATTATTTATTTATTATTTTTACATCTAGGTACGGTACAAGAATGCAGAAGAAAGCTAGTATTTAACAGGTGTTTTGCATATGTCTTTAATGTGAAGTTTTTATTTTTTTTTTTTTTTTTTTTATCAATAAATTCAAAGAGAATTGGTTGTGTTCAGATGCTGCAGGGATTGCTAAATTTGCTCCGGAACAAACACATACAGCCATTTAGATATTTAGATGGCTCTAAAGTTCAAACAAGTTTTATCTATGAGGTGCTCTCTAAGTTAATTAGTCGTTCTTAGACATTGGACGGACATTTTACCGAAAAACAAAAGCTTTCCTCAACACTTTTAAAAAAGCGACTTATGAAACAAAGAGTGTCCTGTCCAGATTCTCCCGGGCAATTAAGTTAAATGCTAATTAATAATATTTGATAATAGTGTATGTGTGTGCAAGGCAGTGTAAAAAATAAAATACTAAAACATTAACAATACTAAGCAATATATATATATATAGTAATAGTATACGTAGTGTAATGTTTTGTTGAGTGTAAATATTGATATTATTATGATATAATACAAGTTTTGTTGCTATTTCATTAACAAAAATGTTGCTTAGTTGTGTATTTTAATTTATAATATCATGTTGGTGTGAATGAGTAAAAAAAAATGAACCGAATTCTCCCCCCAAAAAATACTCGAATCAAATCAATATAAAATATTTTATTAAAATATCTTTAGCTTTCTCTCTATCTGCAAAGGAGTGGGATGGTGAGAAAGGAGTGTGAGTGAAATAAATAAATAGAGAGAGAGAGAGAGAGAGGAATTGTGGAAATAATGATTGTATCAGATTAAAAAACATTATAATAATAGATAAATGTATTTATAAAAAAAAAAAAAAAAAAACAAAAAACAAAAAAACATACTCACACTATAATTTCGTCTAAATTTCACCAAGGTAAGGTACATTTCTTATCTTATTGATTAAGTATGTTTTTGTTTTGAATTGAGAATTTAATAAATAGAACGAATACATAAAATCTTAAAATAAAAAAACATTGTTGGTAAATGGTAGAGACTCCATAACGAGGAATTGCATGATCTCTATGCATCTTTAGATGCATAGTTAGAGTTAAAAAATTCAGAGGGACAGAATGGGTAAGAATGGGAGATGAAAAGTCCATTTGTAGGGAGACAAACTTGGAAGACCATGGACGCGAAGGGCATTATTATAATGTAATGTAGGAAGAGATGTAATGAGATGAGATGAGATGATAGAATGGAAATAGTTAAAAAGAGTAAGTTCAAGAACTTTCTAAGAGTTCTGTAGAGGTGTTGTTGTAGAGTAGCTGAGTGATAAATAGGAGGGTGATAGGAGATAGGAATAGAAAAATGTAATATTTCAGGAGTTAAGGAACAGAAAAAAAAAAAAAAAAAAAAAAAAGGTTTGGATTGGATTGGTCTCTTTAGTGAAGTAGTGAAGGTCGCATAAATAGAAGAGAAGAACAGTATTTATATTTACAATGTGAATTGAATTCGATTGATAGGTAAAAATAACGCAAGAATTTTAATAATAAATTGAAAGAATGCTTAATTCACAGGCACCTCTGTTTAACAGTAAATTCTTTTTTTTTTTGTTTTTTTTTTGTTTTATCTGCTTAAATTTATTTTTATAATCAAACCTGCACACTCTATTCGTTTTTTTCCTCAATTTACTTATACGTATCATATTTAGATCAAACTAAAAAGTGGTACTTTTTGTGCCCTTTGTAAGACTGTCCTGTTAATCATCATTGACTTGTAAATCTTTTGTTGTATTATTATATCCTTCATCCTTCACTTCTTCACTCTTGGAGAAAGACAAGTAAGATAAGATTCTTTGAGGGAATCCATCTCATTAGTTTTTGGATCTTCTTTTTTAATTCTCCTAATTAATATAAATACGGTTCTAGTATTGATCCTCAAAGGATAAGGAGAATCCACCAGAATAAGGAGAAATTCCTCCCCCTCACATGATTATAGTGATATTAGTGTACTTATTACCTTATTAAATTGAACTAAAATTAAATTTAAGTTTAGTATCTGAGGGGTCAATTTATGATTATTGATTAAATAGCTACTCAGACCACCTTTGGCGCTCTTCTCATCTAGACAGAGGGCTCTGCCCCCTGTACCCCCCCCCCCCCCCCGAAGTAATAATACATATAGTATTTGGATGAAAGTCAGTCTGTATGCAAAAGATTTTCATTCATTTTATTTCAATTTATGTTTCTATTTAATATATATTTTAATTTAATCGGTAAATCAATTATATATTTTATTGTGTATATGTTATAATTGAGTATTTATTAATATTTCATAAGCATTTCATGTTGAAATTTTATTTTCATTTCTTGATTTTTATTGAATATTTTTTATTTATAATGAAATTTAAATCTGCTATTAATGGATGTCAAACAAAAACTAAAAGGCCCAGCTGGTTCCAATTTCGACAGGAGTCAGCTGATAGTTGCCTGCTGACACGAACCAGAGCCGTGTTTAATTTAATTTAATTTACTAATTGAAAATTCCCGTTTTATATGTTGTCTGTGTTGATAATGTCTCTGAATTAACCTATGTGCGTTATTTCAGTGCACAATTACAATGAAAATAAATTGTGGGGTGATTAATAATTACTAAAGAGAGAGAGAGAGAGAAAGAGAGAAAGTCGATAGAATCAAATCAATCTATATGTTTATTTCTATTTTAAATCTAATTATCAAAAGATAAGAAAGTGATTAGCGCAGAGAGAGAGAGAGAGAGAGAGAGAGAGAGAGATGGATATAGCATATAACTCTACATTGAGACTACAATGCTAGATAATCAAGAATGTGTGATGTGTGTTTGTGTGTGTGTGTGTGAGAGAGAGAGAGAGAGAGAGAGAGAGAGAGAAAGAGAGAAAGAGAGAGAGATTGTGAAAGGGAAATAAGAGTAAATATTTATATATAGAAAGAGAGCCTACAATCAGCTACCACTACGAGTACTTATGAGTATGGAGAGTCGGTTCATCTGTGTCCGGTGTTTACTAGTATTTTATTTGGTCTCACTCTGCATGAGCCCCCGCCCCGTTTCTCCTTCCACCATCGCGTCTTCAGAATATGAAGCTTCCCTTCTTCTTGAAGCTTCAACACTGCACCACTAATCGCCGTCCGATACGGTGAATCTATAATAAAAACATCAATGAATCAATACGTGTTTATATAAATGTAAATGTAAGAAGAAGAAGATGAAGAAGAAGAAGAAGAAAAGGTGTTGTAGAGATATGACTCACTTGGTGGCATAGCAATGCCGTAGCCTTTACTATCGAGTAAACCACCGACTTGGGTCAATTGACAATTACGTTCAATGACATATTCAATACTGGTAGATTCCATAAGAAAAGCATAGGAGCCCTTGCCCTTGACAACCCTCTCCACACCCTCTGTATTGGAGGAGGCGAATACGGAAGGACGAGCCGACTCCATAAATGACCACATTCGTTGATATGTCGAGAAATTGGAATCCTGGACACAACAACACAACAACACAACACATGAACATTAACGTTTTACAAAAGGATTTGTACCACATATTAACAACTAACAAAAATATTATATAATAAAATAATATTTTATAAGTATTTATTTTTTTTTTAAAATTTCAAAATGAAAAAAAAAAAAAAAAAAATTTTTAAAAATACACACAAAATTCTAATTAAGTTAGATTAAATAAAAAGAATCAATCTACATTGATAACTATAAATTGCCATTGAAGGGGAGACTTTTAAATCCTAGAAATATTCTATAAGTAAGACAGTTTATAAAAAAGAGCACACAAATATGTGAGAAACCAGGATGCCTTTCTAGAAATGCATACAATTAATGTTATTCCACATTGGCTGGTGAACCATACAAGAAAGAGATGTGTCCTTTTAAACTAAACCCCAATTGAGTCTTCCTGACGAGCATCCTTCAAAAATTAGAAACCCATTAGAAATGCATATAATACTCGAGTACTCTGATTGATCGTCTATCTCTATATACTAATTCTATGACATTCTACCACCACGATAATTCCCAGTTTAACATCATTGATAGTATTGTGCTTAAATGAAAGAAACTTTCATTTAGCCGCGTAGATCACAGAGAGGACGAGGAGGGTAAGGAATATTATATGTGTGATTATGTTACAGGTTGGAAAAAGTATTTATTGGCTTATGATGGGGATGCTCTAATCTAATTATGATATATTGAATGGTATGGCAAGTTCCTTGATGATTCAACTAATTTTTCTGGAGACTAGCCTTTCTCTGCCCCGAGAATAGATTGAGCTTTACAGATATTTTTTTTATATTAATTGATGAATATATCATCATGTTTTTCAATTCAAGTCTTTAATTGTTTGTTGTTATGGATTAGGGAAATTTCTATAGTCGATTGATTGCGCCTTATCAGTTTTAATTTACAATCTAATTAGAATGGATGGTGTTTGAATTCTCAACCAGGATAATCCAGTGGTGCTAGTTTACACTTGTAGAGTAACAAGTTAGTTACGTACGTACGTACGTATGTATCACTAAATATGCTTTCAGATTCAGAGAAAGTTATAAATAATATCGTTGTCACATTTTCTACACTTGTCTCTCTTCTACTATAGTATTTATTTTAAATTTTATACTTCAGGACACTCACTCTTTTGTGCAGTAATGAATTGAGGAAATATTTGACTCTGTTGAGAGTTGAACAATCTAAAGAATTTCTAGCCAATATTAAATAAATAATAAATAAATTTGAATTGTATTCTTTTTCACTTGTGGTTCGTTAGATCATCTCCCTCCTCTAAGACAAGAGTCTTGTTGATACCTTTTAAATCTTTTAAATCTCCTTCAGATCTGTTAACTTTTGGATACTTTCTGGTTTGTTGAGATGAGAGGTATTCCAACTCCCCCAACTCCACTGGCATGGCTAGTCACATTAGATTCGTTTTTTTTTTGTTTTTTTTTTTTTTTTTTGTTCGGTTTCATTTTATGAATTAATTTAAAACATTGTTTTTTTGCTCTACAATTGTTCAACGTTAAATTATAAAAATTAAATAATAAGTAGTTAGTAAGTAATTAGTAAGTAATAATTAAAATATAAATAAAAATAAAAATAATTTCAACGTCATTTTATTTATATTAAATTTTTAAAACGTTTCGAGCTTCGTCTGCTTGATTTTTTTTTTCTTTTTTTCTTTTTTTTTTGTTTGTTTTTATTAGATATTGCTAAAATAGTATTAAAGTTTAATATTCAAATAGAGTAGGTCTATTATTATGAATCATGTAATGTGTCATTTCATAGTAAGGCAGACTATTTAAGCGAAATTGTCCTTTCCTTCTCCTCCTATAAATGAGAGTCTAGTAGAGCAAAGGAATTTGTGCTCTTCATGGACACATTCTAGACTCAAGCCTCTCTACTCTCATTCCAACCGACTCCCAATTCCCAGTCTGTAGTTTCTCTCAAAGTCTACAACACAGTCCACCTTTTACCTTTTACACCTCTCTCTGACAAACTTATTCCACCAATTACCATTATTCATATTTTAACTGCGTAGATGTCTAGTTTTAACCCCTCCATGGGAGTTAGATGTATATTTCTGTGTTTAAGCCAATATAATGTAGTTTGAATAATAAATTCTATATATTTTCGAATTAAATACTTAGAAATAAAAATTATTGAAATCAATATTTATTTAAACGATTCCAATTATTAATTATAAAATATATTTTAGTTAATTAATATCAAATTTATTATAACATACTTGTGCTATAATAAAGAAATTTTGATATAAAATAAAATTATTTAAAACCTATAGTTCAAATATCCCATTAAAATTGTCTGACCAATGAGAAAAACAAAAAACAAAAATGAGATCAATCACAATAACTTTAAGATAAATAGTTTTCAACACTTTTCAACTTCATATATATAAAGAGAGAGAGAGAAAAAAAAAGGTTTATGTGTGTAGAATGTGAACAAAAATAATTGACCAAATTGACAATTACCCAAACATTTATATTTGAAATAGAAATAGTTATGATTACACATGTAATTAGTAATATATATATATATATTGTAATTGCCATGACTCACCCGAAAAAAGGAGGCAGTAGAACCTCCTCCTAGTGCCCCATATTTAATTTTAGTTTGTTTGGCAAGATCCTCTGCACTTTCAATTGGTGAGTCCATCCGTTCGACAGTAAGAAAAGCAGCTAGATTGGCCGTATAAGATGAGATCATGATGAGAGTGAAAAACCACCACATGCCAGCTACCATACGTGTAGATACCGCTCTAAAATAACAAACAAACAAACATAAGTATTAGAAATAAAAATATAATAATATATATATATATTTACATATTTACAAAAAAGGAATAATAATAATAATAATAATAAATTTATAAAGATTTAATATAATTTTTACCGACCGACGATAGTAAGGGAGGTAAGTATTGTTTTAACACCAAATTTCACATGTGGAGATTTTTACTTATTAGCTCCACGAATCATGCATTTTAACATATTAACAGAAAAAAAGTATTTTTAGCATGATGTCTGTCCGTCCGTATAGATGATATGTACAGCTTGAACGGCTCAACGTATTTTGATGAAATTTCGTTTATTTACTTAATGCATCAGTATGATGAATGGATCAACTTTTGGTGCAAATCCGGAAACCGGAAGTGGTAGTATTAATTAGCGATCGACGATAGGAAGGGAAGAGTTATTTTCACACCAAATTTCACATGAGATTTTTTTACATATCTCCACAAATCATGCACTTAGCATTGGTTTTATCCTCGGGAAAAATCATTTTCATTAGTTTTTTCTTAATTTAAAATGATATGACGTCATCCAGTCATTCATGACGTCACAGCCTGGTCTTACATATATATTATAAATAAAATAAAATTAAAAATGTTTATATTTATTATTTATGTATCCATATCTGTTTTTTTATTACATTAATAGATTTATTTATTTATTTATTCATTAGATAATTTTTATAAAGAAGCTTATCCTAGTTAGTTTTCTATTAAATGAAAAATTATCCATTTGGAGATAAAACTAACATTTAAGAAATAAATTATGTTTTTCTTTTCAGAAATGTTGGTTTTATATCCAAATGGATAATTTTTCCCTTAACTGAAAATTCTACAATCTTTTATGTAATTTACATATCTAAAAGAAACAAATAATGTTCTATATAATATATGTAATATTTATTTAAAAATTTCTTAAAATTATAAAAATGTAATGCTATTAACAAATGTTATGAGTTATGAGTAAATACTAGTAAACATCAATTTTTTAAATATTGTTTTGTTACACATTGTATTTAATTTTCCACTTAACATTCCATTCAATTTTCCCACAAAACATACCATCTTGATGTATATTTTGGGGTATCCTTCCAGGGCGTAATCTTTACTTCTTCACTGGACAAAAATCGTGGTCTTCAAAGCGAAGACGATATAGACAGTATTATAGCACAGGCCAGCCATGTTTGATTTTTAAAACAAAGTGCGATCTATCGGGCGCATTCAGAATTATCAGTTGGACGCCTGCAGCGCCTCTTAGCAGCTCAGACACCACAAAACTTAGTTACAACCTTCTTATATAAGTTACCCCCCCCCTCCTAAAGTTGTCTTCAATCGGAAGCGTCATTCATTCATACGCCTTGAACATTGAAGGTGTGCACACATCCTTTGAAAGTCTCTTTCCTCCTATCTCTTTTTTTTCATTCTATTTTAAAACCTTAAACGTGTGGCCCTCTCCTATTTTTTAAGATCTCTTTCTATATATTAGGGGGACGAGAAAATAATGTCGTTTTTTTACATTAAATTCAAACAAATAAATTTGTAACAAGTTTTTATTTTAAATCAATTATATAATCACCCTTGTAATCAACAACCTTTTGCCATCTAGTAAGCAAATTTTCAATGCCGGATCAATAAAACTCAATTGGTTTTTAAGCAAAATATCTCCAGAGATGGCATTTTGGACATCATTCAAATTTTCTTATTTTTTGCTACTTAAAAAATGTAGCGTTCGGAATAAATGGATATCCGATGGCCCAATATCAGGCGAGTATGGTGGGTGAGGAAATACCTCTTTTTTTCAATTCATTAATTTTTTCCACGTTTCGTCTTGCGCAGTGCGGTCATGCATTATTATGTTTCAGAATAACGCCTTTTTTTGTTGACAATCGCTGAGCACTTTTCCATTAAAGATTGATTTACTCTATCCAATTATTCACACTAAAGGTCTGCATTCACAGTTTGTTCAGGTTTTAGCACTTGAAAATTAATGACCGCGCGCAAACTCGCCCAAACACACAATAGTGCCTTTTTGGGGTGTAAACCTGGCTTCGTGGCAATTCATTCGGTGAGAGCCTTTGCCCCTTTTGCGGTTTGGATTATCATACAGGACCCACTTTTCACCTCCAGTGATCAAGCGATTTAAAAACGCTTCTGTATTGTGCTGCTGAAGCAATAAATTGCATGTGGTGGATCGGTTAGCTTTGTTTTCTTCGGGCAGATTATAAGCGGGACCCAATATCTGCTCTGCTTACTTTACCAAACTGCTACAAATGTTCTTGGATGGTCTCTCGACCAAGCTAACACAATAAATTCTCAACAGCTGACGCTTTTTTATTTTTATTTTTTTTTTTTTATTCCCAAATCTAATTATAATTTTTTCTTCTTTCCTATTATATTCCACTATATTCACGAAATTACAATAATTTCTTTTTATTCATTTAATATATTTATTATTATTATTATTATTACCCCTCTTAACTAACTAACCCTTATTACACAACACTATATTATTCAAATAATAGTGAAATGAAATGAAATGAAATGAATTTCCAAATAAATGTATAATAGGATAATTAATGTATTAAGTCTACGCTTAAACAATAATAATTATTAAATTTGTATATATAAACATTTAAATTTACATAAATTCATATCACAATTGAAAAAATACACATATGTAATTATAATTAAATAATATTATTTATTATTATTATTATTTATTAATAAATATTTATTTTTTTTTATTTAAAAATTACTTAATTATAATTATAATTATGTATTTTTTTAATTGATAGATATTAAGTAATTAATATAAATAATTAAACACAAATTAATAAGTTTTTTTTTCTTTTTTATAGATAAGTTACAATTATTTACAATTATTGGTATCAAGTAGAGTGGAGTGAATGTAATTATGTAATTTGTTATTATTTGTAAAATACAACAACATCAAAAACACCACCACCTCCAACAACAACAACAACAACAACAACAACATTTCAAAAACATAAAACGCATGCATATAACACATTGAATTAAATTATTTGTAATATATTTGTTAAATCTTTTATTCTTTTAAATTATTAATTAATTAATTAATAGAAAATGCATTTGAATGAAATTGAAATATGTACCTACTTGCTTGTTTGTATATTTGATTTGGCATCCTTTTAACATGTATTAATTTACTACTACTACTAATAACAATAATAATAATAATATCTCTAGGTTATACACATGTATGTAATTATATATAATAAAATTTTGTTTCAAATCATTTGTTGCTATAATAAGCAAACAAAAAAACAAAACAAAAAATATGAAATAAAAATGGGATACATTAAGTTGAAATAAAAATCATAATACTTAATTTATAAGACAGGAGAGAAAAAATTCAAAAAAAAAATGTTTATTCTACTTTCTTTGTGTCTTGAACCGTTTTGTTTAAACTTTGTTTAGCTAGATCGAATCCTGTTCATGGATAATAGATAACGTTGAACTTTAGAAGATTTCAAATTTGTGTTTTTTTTTTTGAAATGTCAAATTTAATGTAATTATTGAAACTGATTGATGAAATTATTATATTATTACTGTTAATATATACATTAATTACAATGTGACGATATGCGCTTCAATTCATTATTATATACCGAAAAAAAAAATTCTACTAATTCAGCCTAATATTTGACTTTTTTCTCATATTATATTTGATATAATCATAATGATAAATAAGGATAGAAAAAAAAAATCATAAAAGAAAAAGAAAAAGGCCATGGAAGGAGAAGAGAGAGAGAGAGAGAGAAAGAAAGAAAACAAAATAAAATTGGAAGAATATAAGCGGAAAAATATTAATATTCAATCAAATTTATTTAATTATTTTTATTTGTTATTAATAAATATGATGAATGAATGTGTATGGATGGTAACTACAAATATACATTTTAATTAAATATAGATAATCTTTATTAATTATCAATTATTTTCCTTGGAATTAAAAATCCATGAATATACCGTACTACACATAAGTAAAATACCATTTACTACAGAAATAAAGATTACTTATTCTTTTATAATAAATATAATAATTAGAATTTAGATTGTAATTTTTAACGATATTTACTTATGTAAATTTAACCAGATAATTGAGCTTCTATTACAATATTATTTTTATATTTCCAACTTTATTCTAAACTTTAAAATGAATCTAAATGAATTACTTTTATTTTATAAATTGATGTGAAAAATTTATTGAAAGGTTAATGAGATCTGAAAAACAAAAACAAAAACAAAAACAAAAGCTAATATGTGAGGGAGTGAAACAAGCAATCAGCAAAAGCAGCAGTGATATTTAACAAAGTGTGTATGTATATGATTGAGTGAGTGAGTGAGTGAGTGTGTGAGGGGGGGAGGGGGAGGGGGGGTGGGAGGGAGTGTATTACTTACTTGGGTGCAATATCCGACCCCTGTTGCATTAATGAGCCGATGGTGAACCATAAACTGTTGAGGAGACTGAACTGGTTCTCCAAAACGTCTGGCTCGTCGTTACACGGATGTGGATTATCCCACTCGTAGGGGCTGAATCTAAGGGCCACACAGGCGCACACACACACACCGAGAAACAAGCAACACACCCACATTCACACAAAACATCCAATAGAGAGAATGATACAAGCGAGTGTTGCTTACTTGGGCAAAAAGTCGCAACCCTGCTGCATGAGCGAGCCAATCGCGAACCACATGCAGTTGAGTAAAGTGAATTGGTTCTCGAGGTGGTCGGGCTCTGGATTGCACGGATGCGGATTTTGCCACTCGTACGGTGTAAACCTGATTCAATTATCATATCATATCACCCACCACACACACACACACACACACACACACGGCTCGAAGATTATTATAATTGAATGTGCGTGCTGCAATCGTAGCTCTACTAAATGTCAAAAAAAAAAAATGTATTTGACTTGGTCCATTGTATATTCAAAGAATAATAATTGATTATCGGTACTGAGAAATAAAATTTATAATGTACGGCTATTCAAGTTTCAAAATGTACTAAATGTAGAAGATGGTTTTGTTGAGACAATTGCATTGGTTCTGTAGAGCAAAATTCATTACGTGGATATTTAACCAAACAATCTTCCAACAATCTTCCAACACTGGACAAATCATAAAATTGAAATGTGTTCTCATTACAAAATAAAAGGGATTATTATTATCATCAGAGAAGCAAATGAGATCAAATGACATCAATTAGTAAAATATTTTGACGACAGTCGTTTGTAGTCCAAAGTGTGTGGGATGAATCAATAAAAATTAGATTATTCCTTAGAATGTAGAATATGTAGAATAATGAGAGCTTCACAACATTTCTCTAATAAGTTTACACTTGACGACACTTGAATTAATGAATTGTTGATCAGATAGAATGCAATCGAGAATGCTGAACATGCATTCTTTTCTAATAAGAAAAGGAAAGGAGAGAGGAATGTGTCCTCTTGATCAAGGAATAACGTTAGAGAAATGATTCGTGTGTGGATAGTTCTGATAGAGCATAGAAACAATTTGGTGAATAATAACTCTCTGTGTTCTCGCAATGCATACCTACACTCGTGTGACATTGGGTCTCAAAATGGTGAGATAGTTTTCTAAATATAATTCAAATGTTCGTTCTACCGGGGGAAATCAAACATTCTGAGAATCTAGGAGACCACAATGAAAACCCACTATAAAAATGAACCAAGACAAATATAAGATACGGTGCGGTGCAAAAAGACAAACCTACGTCTTTTGTAAACAAACAAATTTCTAGAGAAGTGGAACATTTGCCGTCCGTGTAACATTTGATGCTACAAGCAATGGAAGAAAAGTTGTATTTCGGATCTTGGCACGGAAATTGTACATTTTCTGACCTTTGTCAAACCGAGACAAAATGCAAAATTGTATGTAGAATTAAGAAACTGAAAAAGTAGAGTAGAATAAGAATTGACTAAGTTAACAATTGTGTTTGTTTTGTTTTGTTTTTGTTTTTTGTGGTAAACAAAAGTTCTATGAAGATGAATAACGATCTACATATGTGTAGAATCTACCTCAATAGATAGATTATACTTTTTCCTTTTCAGCCGATGGTAATGATAAAATGAGGTGTTTTTTTAAGTCAGCAAGCAGTAACCCAATCTGTTAGTCAAATGAGCGCTATTAGATATTTTTAAAATTTCAAAAATTCCAACGAAAACAACACACTTTACTAAATCTCCTAAATGGCCTATACACATTCACTCCCAAACATAAATTGTACTGCAGCAATAAAGACCTCGAAGTGGATTCGACACTAGCAAGGAGAATGGTCAAATGCATAAAAGAACTCTGATGGTCAATGTTCTTCGGAATGATTGTGCTGACCCGAAAGGTGGAGACTTCAAGTTTAACTTGATAAGAAGAGAGAGTCACCTTGTAGGGGTGGTGGTTTGGCCAAAGAGCTACCAAAGGGTTATTTCTTCAAGAAACTAATTATTATAATTAGTTAATTATTGGAATTCAAATCAGTACCTTGAACAATCACGAAAACGGTGAAAATTATTGTGGACATTTCACTTAAATGTATGTTTGTTTTTTTTATTGTATTTTAGGATGTTTTTAAAGAAAACCAAATTTTTAAATTGTAATGCTAATTATACGAATAAATCTTTTCTGAAAAAAATATGATTAAATTCTTAAATGACTACTATATAAAGCTGCTATATTGATAATTATTAAATTAAAATTTTAAATTTATTTATAAATAACATTTAAGTTGGAAATTATCGATTTTGTTTTTCTTTTTTCAAAAAAGAAAAAGAAAAAAAAATGGGTGACAGAGAGAGAGAGAGAGAGAGAGAGAGAGAGAGAGGATAGAGGTGTGTATAATTTTACCTGGCGAGAATAAAGAGTAGTACAGAGACGCCAAGGTAAGCGGTGGCCATATAAATCCACACGTCAAGTGAGAGTGGCGATAAGAATGAGAAAAGATTTGGAGGTTGTTTAATCGGTTTCCGATACAATATACTGATTCCTATTGGATAAAGCAAAACAAAAATATTAATATTAATTAAATGAATGATTTTAGTGCTATAGTGGTGTGTATTTAAGAAATTGTAATTATAATAAAACATACCAAGATTCATAAATGGCATTGTAAAGTCCACTGCTTGTTCTCTGTCATAAGTGATTGTAAGGTCACCAATTGCCAGGTCAGCCTTCTAAAAACAAATTTATTACATTTCACTTTTTATTTATATTACAATTATATTACATTTCATTCACATTGTATTTCTATATTTTATTTTTAAAAATAGATTCGATAGATTCGATATTTTTAATTTTAATTTGCGTTATTGTACGTATAATGAACGGAATATAAAATAATCCAATAAATTCATATTAGAAATATTATTAATACCATCATCTACACAGTTCACCATTCACTATTTATTTACACCAGACAATTGTAGGTATGTACTTTCTATCTACCGTATCTACGCGCGTAATAGTGTATAATGTATATCATAGAAGGAAACACACCTTCTCCTTTGTTCCTGGAATTTTATTAATACATTCACACAGGTGTCTGTTTATTAACTGACAGCCACCCCTGAGGTGTTCCCGATTCTTATTAAAGCCATAAACAAATATAAAACACTTTAATTTGAAAATTCACATTTATTAATTAAAATAATTCCAACGTTTTAATAATAAAAAAATAAAAAAGATTAAAGAAGATTTAAGAAATATAATTCGGAATGAATGTTAATTGAAAGTAAAAGTTTTGCAATTCTGTCCCCCTATACATATTTGCCATTACCTTAGAATAATATAATAAAAATTCAAATTATATACCTATATATAACGCTAACGCCCCATAGGGATGCAATTGGATTGTAAAGGGGGGCAATTCGAAAATTCACTCAACACGAGTTTAACCGTTTTAATATTAAAAAATTATATATATATATATGTTACATAGGGGGCATAAGAATTTTAGAAGGGCTTAGGTGGGGCATGGCACAAAAATGATTGGGAAACACTGTCATAGATCCTCCTATGACAGTATGTACGAGGGCAGGTCAATAAGTCCGTGACTTTTTGAATTTCCCGTCTCTTTTGCAACCAGTTAAAATTAAGAAAAAACTAACAAAGATGATTTTTCCTGAGGCTGAAAGCAATACAGATTGATTTTTCTTTATAAAAATTAACTATAGTGTGAATTTCAAGAAAATCCTTAGAGCGGTTTAATAATTCAAAAATACAAATAAATATGCATAAGATATAGTACCGGGACCCCGAGCCTTGGCTCGGTAATTAAGTTAAAAAAAAATAATTCATTATTATATTGGGTTTGGCTGGTAATATTAATACTTGGGACACCGAGCTGATATACAATTTTTTAATTATTTATTACAATTATTAAATGTTGCATCATTGCATCAATCTGATTAAAATGAATGGAACTTGGGGTCCTCAATAATACATAAATATGTATTATTAGGTATGTTTCTAAGTGCATGAATATTTTTTTTTTATTGGAAGAATGATAAATATATATCGTAATTTATAATTATAAAATATTATTAAAATATATGTTTTTAATTTTATTTCGAAATTAAATAAACAATTTTAAAATATTTTAAATATATTATAAAAAAATTAATACAATATATATCCTTTAAAAAAAGGCGGGAGTCAAATTTCAATATGGATTTCATTTGTGACGTCATCCATATATAAATTTAAATTAAGAAAAAACTAATGAAGATGTATTTTTCCAGCGATGTGATCAATAAAACTTAATTTTTCTTTATAAATACTATATCTAGTGTGCATTTCAAAAAAATCGTTAGAGCGGTTTTTGAGAACCCATGGCTATACAAACAAACATATATACAATTTTAGTTAGCATAATAAGATAAGATATATATATATATATATATATATATATATATATATATATAATTTTTGCTAGTATAATAAGATAAGATAAAATATGGTATATAAACAATTGAATAGTCGAAAAAAAGAAAATATCCTACTCAAAAGTGATCAACAAAGAAGGAGTTGAACTGAATACACTGAACCCCGTCGTGGACGAGATCTTTTCACTATATTTTAAATAAGGACACAAAAAGATATGAATATTTTTATATATACGAATTGAATTAAAACGAATTAAAACTTTCAACCAAATACTATGTATTACTTCGAGGGGCCGAACAGGCAGATATCCCTTTCTAGTTGTGAAGCTAGTATTAGAATAATGATAGTATATAAAACCATATGCCTATTTTTCAAAATTTTATTTTTAATCTTTATCAACTTTTGTTTTAGTTTGAAATAGAAAATTTTAGTTAATTTAATGATAAATTTCAATATATTTGTCTGTTAATTTTAAAAAATAAGATATTAAATATCTCTACTATATTAATGTTAAATGATAGTTGTTGAATGATTTTTGAAATTTAAGAATCTTTTTTGTTTTTCATCTAACATAGAATAGAATAGTAAAAGGGAATATCGCAAATTCAGCTCTAAGGTCAACCATCAATTCAATGCCTGCCTTAGTTATATAGTATTTATATCAATTCAAAATTTATTAAAATCATTTAAAACTAAGATGAAAATTTCATTCAAAAAATAATTTCTGTTCTTTTTTTTATAAATAATCCATTGGTATTATTATTGTATAATTAAAATATGTGAAGAAATTAATTTTTAATAAATTTTTAATAAAAGTTTATCATTTTATATTTTTATGGAATTAAAACTATTAAAAGAATCAGAACCCCCCTCAGGGTGACCAGATAATAAACACATCGTTTGTGAATGGGTTAATAAAATATGAATAAAAAGGATGATGGTTGCCTACATCAAAGGGGTTATGTGAATTATACTCGTATATACTCGTATATTGGCGAGTTTTGACCAAATCGAATTAATAGTCAAAATATTATAAAAAAAAATAATTATAATAAAAAGAAGGAAATAAAAACACTTCTGTTAAAAAAATAAATTAAATAAAAATGTATTTTTTTTTTATAAAATTCTACAGTTTGCTATTTAAAAAAAGCTGACTTTGATTTTTAACTCTTCTTCAACAGCACTTTTTGTTCATATAAAAATAAAAAAATAATTCTTGTTTATTCTGAAATCCACTCTCATGTAAAGGCTTTTTTTGTATTTTAAAAAAAAAAATATATACCTATATATACTACTACTATTATAATATTTAAAAGGAGTTTATTAAAATCAAGAAATATTAACGAAATAAAGGTTAAAAATTAAAAATAAAAATTTACAAACCTGATCGAGTAGTTCTTTTATCATGCCATCCCATTCTTTTGTTTCCCGATTAATTGACCCATAACGTCCATCAGGCACTAATTTAAATGTATAATTGAAACCAAGAATTTTAGATATTTCATGTATCAAATCAATGCTATAACCTTCAAATTGGGCATTGCCTGTTAGTTTTTCACTTGAATCTTTGCGCATACAATACGGTGAACTCTGCAATCAAAACAAAATTCATATACGAGATGTTATTTAATTATTAATCATTAAATCATTATATTTAAAAAAAAAAAACAAAACAAATACAAACAGGATGGTTGGATGGTAGCTAATTGTAATTTGTATAGTCGTTATAGTCGTAAGTAAGTGTCCGAACTTTTAGGTGGTCAACGCGCCATATTTACTTAACTTTTATGATTTAATGAATACATATTCTTTTAATAGTGTAATGAAAGTCTAAATGAGGTCAATAAAATGAAAAAAACAAACAAACAACTCAAATACATCAGCGCCAAAAATTGTGCGGACAAGCTAAGCGTTAAATTTTGATAGGGGTGCAGATATAAAAATACATTCATTATTTTTTGAGATTTTATTAATTAAAATTTATCATTATTTTTGTAACATTGATTTTTTAGCAAGTCATAAATCGATTTTTCTTTAATAATACTAAAGAAACGTCACAACGCACAATTTATAATATTTTATTATTGTGAAAAGATTGAATAATTGTAACATTCTAAAAAAAACTATTTCTATAGTCATCAATCATCAGAATAAATAAAAACTCAAAAAAAGATTAATAGACAAAAATTAAAAATTTCTAATGAAACATTAGAATTTTTATGGCTTTTACCTTACAACATGAATGCAAACAAATTTTTTTTTTTAATCTTTAAAAAGTTTATTTTTTATTTATTTTGAAAAGATAATTGTATGAAATTGAATATTGTATGACTAAATTTACACAATTTACACTAAAATTTGAAGAATGTAAGTTAAAAAATAAAAGAAAATGTAATATTATAAAGCGATTACACGATTGGTATACATATAAATAAAATAAAAATAATTACCTAATAAAGATATTACATAAATGGATGGGTACTTACTAAAATGGTGGTTACAACAAAAGTCCGATTTTGTAGTGATTCAACAATTTGTGTAAGTACTTCACTGTATCCGCGTGTAAAATTGATCCCTTCCGTTGAGTTCCATGTGCCAATTTTTTTTAAACCATCCTTATTTAATTCCACAACATCCAATTCAAAATTACTTCGAAATCCTTCATGATCAAATTTTATTACACCTGTCAATCCACGCATTTCCACCTAATAATAAAATAAAATAAATACATAAATAAAAGAGAACAAATGCTTTATTTATTTAAAATTATCACCAAGGATGATGCAAAAAAAAATAAAAAACATTAATCAACTTTAAACTTTTACCGAGTGTTTAATTGTAAATTATTTTATTAAATTGTATTAAGCAATGGAAAATTTGCATCTTCATGTAAATAAAATTTACATAGGTAACATTATTCATAAAAACATATCATTTGAATTATCTTTTTTTTTTCTTTTTTTTCAATCATTTATTTATCTAAATTATTTTTATAGTTTTTACTTTTACTAACTAATTTATAAAAAAAAAAAAAATATTGAAAAAATATTAAGTACATACAAATAAGAATGTACATAAAAAGAGATTCAATTCTTAATGGGTTGCTTTTCCTTTTTTCTTTCATTGATTTTTAGCTTTCTCTTATTATGTTTTTTTTTTAATTTTTCTTCCAGCTTTTGTTTTAGTCTAGCAGCAGTTCTTTTTTGTATTATTATCTCTGCTCAAAATTTTCTTTAGCAATTTAATATTATGGTACTGCTACCATTTGTAATAGTTTTTTAAAAGGGCTATGCATGTTTGTTTGGTTTTGAGGTTTCTGGAAAAGAATTTATCTGTAAACTATCACTATCTATTTTGGTTGTAAATAGTATTATTACTTTCAGTATTATTAATAATATCAAATGCCCAATCCATATTAAAAATTTCTTGTCAATCCTCTCTACAGATTCTATTTTAGAAACATTAGGCATTAGGCTGATAATTTAAATTAATCGAATGGTTAATACATATTTTTCCATATAATTATATCATACAGACTTCTTCTATCTTCTGTATTTCTTTCTCAATCATTCGTTTTCATTAAAACAGTAAGACATTCCTTTTACTTTAAAGTGCAGTGATTTTACAATTATGTTAATTATTGGAATCATCTTCTACCAATAAATGAATGATGATATCGATGTCAACTACTAGAACTACTAATGAAATGATAATGTAAAAAAAATTAAGCATTTTTGTGTACAGTGTGTGGTAAGCTGACTAACTAACTAACTTAATATTATTACTTCACCCTTTGCATTAGTACTTGAAGACATAAGAGCCCTAATGCCACTTAAAGTTAAGATCTTATAGTATTATTATCTTCTCGGTAATCTAGATAATATGGACATTCAATTAATAATATTTAATATTGATGTCAATAATAATAATAAAAAAAAAAAAATAAAAAAAGTGTCTTGTCTCTTTAAGCATTTGAAGAGTAAAATATTAAAGTATCCATTTTTTCGATTCTATAAAAAATAAATGTTGTGCCGACAGCCGACTACACACACACTCAGACGGTGACTCCAAACTTTTCTATTTACACATCTTCCATAGAGAAGGAATTACTTTCATATTAGAAATATTTAGATAGATAGATAAGTCTTATTATCCGATATTAAATGAACAAGTGTCAACTACTGGTACATTTCCCCTAAATATGTAAATAAATAAATAAATCAATAAATTACAAAAATCAATATAATCTTCTACTTCTTCATTTTCTTCTTCATCTTCTTCTTGTTCCTCTTATTATTATTATTATTATTATTATTATTATTATTATTATTATTATATTAGAAATTAGAAAGAAATATAACAATTTGTAAAATTTAAAAAAAAAAAAAAAAAAAAAAAATTGTAAATTAATGTTACAAAGGTATAATAAAACATTAGTGAAGTAGTGTAGTAGTAAATAATAGTAAGAAAAACAACTTACAACTCGCATATAGTTGATTAGACTATTTCCATGTGGCCAGGTGTCTACAGCATCGCATCGTAAAGGTTTGATATCAATCCGTTGAGATGAATCGAGATCGTGTAGCGCTTTAGCAAACAGGTGAACGGCATCATACATCAAAGCTGTCTCCGTCTAAACAAACAAACAACCAACCAATCAACTCATCTTTTATGATTTGTTCTTTTTTAAAACACATTATTATTATTATATTATAATAAAAACGAATCATTCTTTCTTTTTTCTTTTTTCATTTTTTACTTTTATTCATTTCTATAATAAATAAATCCCACACTCTAAACAGGTAAAATATTACATATACCTAGTAGGCACTAGGCTATGAATTTTTCTCGAAAATTTAACTTGAAAACTGCCCAAATTTTGAAGCCCTACATAGGAGGTACATATAATTGCTAATTAAAGTAGAGTATACATTAAATATTTAGATAGAATATTATAATTACAATTGATTATCAATTATAAATTGAATTTTCATATAATATTGTAAATAACAAGGAAAAATGAAAATAAAATTTGATGATGAATTAAATAATTTATTTATTGACCAGGATTCGGCCGGGATGGCAACATAATACAAAGACTTATACTTATTATAAAAAACTAAAATAAAGAATGAACAAATTAGTAGTAAATTATTAATAATATATATATATGTTTACAATTAGTTATTTTTTTATTTCTTTTACTCACCGTGACAAAAGATAATTTTTGAATTTGAGCAGTGATTCATATATATATACTTTAGAGATGATAAGATATTTTAAATTTCTAAATTCAAAAGAGAGAAAACGATAAGCTTAACAGAGACATCGGCAACGCAGAAAAAAAAAGTGAGCTTGGCAACAATCGACAGTCACTCGTCACCAGAGGGAAGCTCGAGCGCGAAATTTTAAACGTTACAATATATAGAATATAATAATATAGAATATAGATATCCGTGAATCCTTGAATTATGAAAAATTGAATTGAAAGGTTAATTCTATGTAGTTTAATAAGATTTGTATTTTGTTGTTTGGGATCATTTTCAAAAGGAAAATGCAAAAATTATGCGATGGATTCTTAATGTTAATCTTAAGCTATGTGATCATCAGCGATAAGATAATTAGTATTTTAAATTGAATGAATAAGCAAGGTTTCTTTTCCAAACAGACAACAAATTGAAGGCGTATCTCATCTCTCCTATAGTCGAGGAGGTAAGAGTTGGTGCACCCTCCACCCTCGGCCAAGCAGTTCCCGCGCTTGCCCCTACCAAACTACTCTACGCTACTTTATTGTATCTTTCTCTTTTTATTATTTTATTCTCTTTTAAGTAGTTAATTTTCAATCTGTGTTGTTGTTTTTTTTTTGTATTATTATTTTAAAAGCCCCGCCTCTCCTGACTGGTGGGGGTGCACCGCTCATGCACCAACTCTTACTCTCCCCGACTATAGTCATTTAATTTTGCTATCATATCCAGAAAACCACTAAAATACCTAATGGCACCGAGAAACATTGAGATTCAAATCTCATTATAAAATTAAAAATAATTAATAAATATTTTCTTACCTTAATATATGTGAGATTCTCCTTTATTTTTTAAGATAAGCATTTAAAAAAAAAAATTAAAATTAAATTAAAATTATATATATATAAGTACGTACTGTATATATAATAATTGAATTTATTTTATTATTTTTTCATTTATTATCTAAATTAAATAATAATAATAATAATAATATTAATAATTATTTGTTGTATGTTTTGATCAGTTAAATAAAATTAGATTACACAAAGAGACATAGATAAATATAATATTTATTTTATTATCTTTTAAAGATTTAATTATTATTATATTTGTAATAATGATGCTTAAATAATTTTGACAATTACATAATAAAAAAAGTAAAAATTAAATTTAATATGAATAATTCTTAAATTATATTTTTTTTTTCTAAAAAAAAAAAAAAAAAAAAAAAAAATAAAAAATTGTATAGACAATGTGTAAAAGAATGTAAATGGAATATACTACGTACATGTATGTACATTATGTACCTACAAAAAAAACTTTAATATTTATTTTTTTCTTCTTTTTCCCTAAATTCTATTTATTTTATTCATTTGATGTACTTATATGGCATATTACTAATTTTGTTTTTTTTTTTTACAAAAAAGTTAAATGTTTTTTAATACAAAATCTTGAATGTTAACTTTTAACTCTTTCTAAAAATCGTCTATTAAGGATAAGAACTTTTCTCCGATGAAATATTAGAATGTGTCATCACAATCATCCTAAAATCTTCTTCTTCTTCTTCTTCGTGTTGTTCTTGTCCCACTTTTTATTTCTTACAAAGCAACTTGATTTGTCCAAGTGTCCCTACTATTCAACCAACTCCTTGGTCCTTGTCCTTGGTCTTCCTCTCCCATTCTAGCCACGTGCCCTGCCAATCGCAACCTTCTCTCTCGATTCTATAACCCTAACTAACTAACTATGTCTGGAGATGCATGGAGGTTATGCAGTCTCGGCCATTCTCCGGAAGGAGAACTTGGGGGAGAATAGGAGTTGGATGGAGCTGGCTCAGGATTGATGAATATGTACATAGAGTTTACGTGAATGGGACAAACATTTTTTTGACAAATATCAAACTTGTTATAGATTTTTTTATTTAAAAAACTATAATTTAATTTCTTTAGCTTTTCTTTTCAATCGTTTATATAGGATATTTGTGTCGAGTGGTTTCTTCACTGAGTGAGTGAGTGAATGAATGATTGATTATCTATTTTATGCTTATTTCTTAGCTGTGGGTTCTTTTGTAAGGGTAAGCGTCGTTCTTCCGAGAAGTTTACCATTCGAAACAGGTGATAAATCTTTAAAGGCTACCATTAGACAGCCCAGATTTTTTCTTTTTCTCTATCATTCAATTACAATCAATTAGATAATATTTGGATTATAAATTTAACCCATTCAATCTTTTTATTATTTTGATGTTTCAAATTTTTTTTTTTTTAAAATGATAATAAAATAAAAAGATATCTATCTATCTATCTATCTTTAAGTAAGTAAATTATCTATACATTTCTATCTTATACGTATAATATATTATATCTACTAGTAATAAGTAAGTTTCATGTATTTTTTATATTATTAACTGGTTTGATTTTTAACTCTTATTCTATAATTATTTAATTTAAAAAATAAATAAATAAAAATAACTATACTTAATCACATAATTTAACAAAAAAACAAAAAAAAAACAAAACAATTTTTTCTTACCCGTGTTGGTCCAAAATCCAATTTTCTACCGAAGCGTAACTCGCCGTAGATCCAATCTTTAACTACTTTTTGCAATTCAGTTTTTTCTGGGTCAACAAGCCGAAATGCTGTAATATTTGTACCGCCATATTTAAATTCATCCAAATCGACGCTATGCAAATCAAGGGAGGTTATCAAATAACTATGATAATCAGACATCATGCCAATCTGTTGTGCCTGTTTCAATACGTCATAGATACGTTCTGTTGAACAATCCAATACAATATGGGATTCCGCTGAATTCTTAATCTGTTTTAAAAGAGGCCTAAAACAACATCAACAACATCAATATATATATATATATATTTTTTCTCCTATTAAAAACTATTTTTTTATTTAATGGTATTTATTCTCATTAAAATCTATGAATTCATATGAATCTCGTATATGTTTGTACATAAATACTCATAACATATTTATTTATTAAGTAAATTGTTCATATCATTTTTTTCTTATAATATAATACTTACTATACATAATTAAATTTAATATGACTTTGATTAAATTTTTATTTTATTTAAAACAATACATACAAATACTTAAAATATTTTTTTTTAATAGTTTTTAATTATAGAAATAATAATAATAATAATAATAAGAAGAAGAAGAAGAAGAAGAAGAAGAAAAGTTTCTGAAAGTTGAAATGTGTGTGCGATTGATAATTATTTTCCTGTTAACATTCCTAATTAAATTTGTAAACCGAATTACTATATAAATTTCATAAAAAAAAACTTTATTATCGTTATCATCATCATAAATTAAATAAATATGTGTGAATTCTCATTTAGAAATAAAATAGGTGTGTATTTCAGGTAGGTAGGTAGGTAGGTAGATGAATTAAAACAGGGGAAAGGGAAAAAGAAAAATGATTTCAAAGAATATGATTATAATGTTCTCGACATATTAAAAATATAATATTATTATCCAGAAAAAGAAAATATTCCATTTCATTTTCCTCTCTTTTTTACCGACCGACGATACTAAGAGAGGTATTGTTTTCACACCAAATTTCACATGGAGATTTTTATATATCTCCACGAATCATGCATTTTCTTAACAGAAAAAAGAATTTTTAGCATGATGTCTGTCGGTCCGTCCGTCCGTCCGTCCGTCCGTATAGATGTGTACAGTTTGAAAGGCTGAACGGATTTTGATGAAATTTGGTATATTTACTTAATGCATCAGTGGGATGAATGGATCCACTTTTGGTGCAAATCCGGAAATCGGAAGTGGTAGTATTAGCGATCGACGATAGGAAGGGAAAGGTTATTTTCATACCAAATTTCACATGAGGAGATTTTTTACATATTATCACGAATCATTCACTTTGCATTGGTTTTATACTCGAGAAAAATCATCTTTATTAGTTTTTTTCTTAATTTAAAATTATATGACGTCATTCAGCCATTCATGACGTCTCAGCCTGGTCTTACATATATATTATAAATAAAATAAAATTAAAAATATTTATGTTATATCCATATCTGTTTTTTTATTACATTAATAGATATATTCAAATTATTTGAAATTGTTTCTCTAGCTGGAAATTAATTTACTTCAAACCGTTGGTCGGTTCGGACTTGGCCACAGGTCAACTTATTTACTAGGATTTTAACTTTATACTTAATTCAATCAAACTGAAATTCTTTCTATATTATAGCAGTTTTATACAAATTTTAATCATGTGAAAAAATATCAAACATACCGTATAGCTTTATTTTTACGGTTACTTTAGCTTTAGAGGAATAAAAAATCAAAACATTTTGTAGGTAATGACCCTCTTCCGGTTGAGCTAAAGTTGACAGAAAACTACAAATTTTGAATAATGCCCGTTTAGCAAATTTCATTATTCTAGCTCAAACTATTTTTGCATAATCTTGACTACACACACACACACATACATACATACATACATACACAAAGACATTTTTCTCAACGTTCGTGAAAATGATTCAGGAACATTCAAAACGTATAAAAACATCAAAATTTCAATATCGAAAATTTTCGTGATTGCAATACTATTTATGTCTGGCGAGATACTATAATAAAATAAAGGTTTTTGTGGATTCGGGTGAATTCCCTCCCCCAGGAAAATTTTTGGATAGATGAAAAAATTTGACTGACTTTTAAATCTCAATAATAATAATAATAATAATAATAATATTAATAATAATGGCACATCCATAGATTGAATTAATGATAATTAATGAATTCATATTAAATAATGATTATGTAGGTAATAATGTAAATATACGTAATAGTAGAGAGTAAACACATTTGTTTTGTTTTTTTGTTTTTTAAATGAATAAAACATATCTAGGCTTAATTAGTTAATTAATTAAAAAAACAAAAAAAAAAACAAAATATTATCAAAGTAAATTTACATTTTATATGTATTAACATATGTATATGTAAATGTAAATGTAAATGATAAAATCTGTTTCTAAATGATTATTTTTAAAATGAGATTATTTGAATCCAATTGAGAGAGATCGATCGATAGATAGATAATATATTTCAGGTGTGATTCAGATGAGCATAACTTATGATATCTGCTAGAAGATAAACCTCTGGTTAATTTAATTGTGATTCTTAAGCAGGATCAAGTTCGATTAACAGGAAAACCTTTTTGGGGCGTTAATCCGTTTGTAATAGTTCACACCATCTTTCACGTGACTTGCATAATTACTACTAATTCTACTTTTGTTTTTTTGTTGTTGCCGTCTTTCGTTATCTAATCAACATCAATTCGTTCTAAAAAGTTGTTGTTGTTGTTGTTGTTGGTACCCTTACATTCCAATTTTTCTTGAAACTAATAAACATTATTACAAATGATTTTCTTGAATTGTTTTATTTATTTCCTGAGCGTGTGTTTTTGACCGCTTTGACAGAATCGATGAAATTAAATGATTACATAATTTGCTATTGCGTGGGATTGTCTAAATTTATAAGAAATATTTAGTTTTTTCTAAAGAAAATATGCCATGAAAATTAAAAATTAAGATAAATCTTTTGTTCAAAAAATAAATTTTGATGTTTTTTTTTTTAAATAAATAAATAAATACATTGGTATGATTAATGATAATCTTCTATAATATAAAAATCAAAATTAAAAAAATTAATTTTTAATATGAATTTTAAATGTGATTGATAATTTTATATTTTTTACTGACCGACGATAGTTCACACGAAATTTCACAAATGTGAAGATTTTTTACATATCTTCACGAATCATGCATTTTGTTAACAGAAAAAAAGTATTTTTAGCATGATGTCCGTCCGTCCGTCCATCCATCCATCTGTATACCAATACAGCTTGTGTACAGCTTGAACGGCTCAATGATGAATGGATCAACTTTTGGTGTATATGCGAAAACCGGAAGTGGTAGTATTACTGATCGACGATAGAAAGGGAATTGGGAGTGTATTCATTTCACACCAAATTTCACATGAAGATATTTTTTACATATCTGCTCGGGAAAATTCATCTTCATTCGTTTTTTTTCTTATTTTAATATTATAGGACGTCACCCAGCCGTTCATGACATCACAGCCAGCTCCTACTGTGATATATATTATAAAATAAAATAAGATTTAAAATATTTATGTTATATCGATATCTGTTATTTATTGCATTTTTAGATACATTTAAATTATTTGAAATTATTTGAAATTGCTGGAACTTGATTTATTTCAAATCATCGGTCGATTCTGTGCCTGGCCACAGGTCAACTTATTTATTATTATTATCAATATTTAATAGATTATCCATCTGGACTACATTTATATTTTAAACCTGCTTTGCTGCAATTAAATTCATACAATTATCATACAATCCTACACTTTAGTGTATTACATATACGGTACATATTATTATTATTATTATTTTTTATTACATTTTATCATGTTTTAGTAAGATGGAGCGAATTTCCAAGAAGAGTGAAAAGAATGGTCAGTGATGGTCTGGAAGTGACATGAACAAGAAACAAAAACAACAACAACAAAAAAAAAAAAAAAATACAAATAGCCAACAGTTAAAGCAAGATTGGATGATGTTAGATTTAAAGCGAGAAAGTTACTTTTTCATTTCAAGTGACATAAGTGAAGATCAATAATTAAAAAAACAATAATTCTGCTTCATCCTTTATGTTCTCATTATCTTCTCGAACTAAATCGATTTTATATTCTTAGTTTTTTTTCTGTTTCATTTTTTACCCACCGACGATAGTAAGGGAGGTATTGTTTTCACACCAAATTTCACATGAGGAGACTTTTACATATCTCCACGAATCATGCATTTTCTTAACAGATAAAAAGTATTTTTAGCATCATGTCTGTCCGTCTGTCCGTCTGTCCGTATAGATGATGTGTACAGCTTGAACGGCTCAACGGATTTTGATGAAATTTGGTATATTTACTTAATGCATCAGTGGGATGAATGGATCAACTTTTAGTGCAAATCCGGAAACCGGAAGTGGTAGTATTAATTAGCGATCGACGATAGGAAGGGAAGAGTTATTTTCACACCAAATTTCACATGAGGAGATTTTTTTATATATCACCACGAATCATGCACTTTGCATTGGTTTTATCCTCGAGAAAAATCATCTTTATTAGTTTTTTCTTAATTTAAAATTATATGACGTCATCCAGCCATTCATGACGTCACAGTCTGGTCTTACATATATATATATATATATATATTATAAATTAAATAAAATTAAAAAGATTTATGTTATATGCATATCTGTTTTTTATTACATTAATAGATAAGTATATTAAAATTATTTGAAATTGTTTCTCTAGCTGGAAATTAATTTACTTCAAACCGTCGATCGGTTCTGTGCCTGGCCACAGGTCAACTTATTTTAGTGAGATTTGGTTGTCTTTTAAAAAGATGTTCAAGATTTATCTTTTCACTCTCTCTCTCTTTCTTTCTTTCTGTAAGTTCTGTAGATTAATGATTGATTAAGTCTTTTGATCTTTCAAATTGAAATCAATAGTACAACGTTTAATGTTAGATAATGAATAAACCACACACCACACACAAGTATATACATAAATGAGGAAGCATAATAAAGTCATAGTAGTTGGAGTAGATCTTGAAACGATAATATTCTTTCATTTATACCTACGATATATTGGAATATCAATGTGAGTGAATGCATCTTGGAAAAGATTTACCTCTTCATATGAAATTTAAATTGTATCTACATAAATTTAATACAATCAATCAATCAATCAAATTAAAAGATTGATACAAATGGATTTTTTTTTATTTATTATTACTCTACTGATATTAATAATAATAATAATAATAATAATGATATATTTATAATTTTTTTTTTTTTTTTTTTTTTTTTATTTTTAAGATCAAATGAAATAAAAAATATATATTATATCCTAATCTAAATATTTATATTTCTCAAATATATTAGAATTAAAAATATGCAAAAATAATTATTATAATTTTTTAATAAAAAATAATGTAACATTTTTATCATAAATCGATGATATTTGTTATTTATAGGAATTGTACGTATCTACTATATTAAATAAAAAATAAATAAATAAAGTAAATAGATTTTATAGTGTGTGTGATAATTACATCTCTTCTTGAACTATAATTATTTTATTCTTTATATTATAATATATTATTTCTTCAACTCATTTTTTTCTACCCCACCATATTAATATTAGCAACTCACTCATCCTCGACCACGATATCATCTCTTTCTCTCTCTCTCTTTCTTATATTCACACACTTCTTCTATTCTTCTTAGAAGAAGAAGATAATAACTGATATGATAGTGGAGGGGGAGGACATATAGGAAATATATTTCGTCAATCAACATAATCAACATAATTACCATTAAAGGGCAAATAAATCATCATGTACCTCAATTTGTAAAGTTAACTATGTTAACTAGATAGACGTGAACTACAAACTAATCTATTTTTATAGTTTTAATGAAAAATAGCTAAAATTAGTTTGTGTGACCAAGAGATGTTCTAATTTGAATTTGATCGTTATAGCGTTATATAGCGAACAGACAAACAATACAACTAAAATTGATATTCACTAATAACAAATAACAAATTTTAACGAATTAATCATTAAAATGTTCCAAAAAGAACGCCAGTTTTGAATTTTAAACGTTTCAAACTTATATGTACTTACAAATAAATATGCTTTGATATACAAATTCAAATTCTGCAAGATCTTTTTGGTAACACCCTAAAATATAGTCATTATAGTTTGTTTTTTTTTTTAGTTTTTTTTTTGTTATCTCAGGAATTTAACTTATAATAGTTTTCCAATTTTATAAAATTCTTTATTTACATCATAAAAAATATAAGTATTTCCATATGAGGAGTATATTTATATATTATAAACTTTCATTAAAATAAATATGTAAAAATAAATCAAATTTAAAATAATCATCAAACTTTTAATGTATTTTTAAAAATTGGTTATAAAAACTTTCTTTTTCATTTCATAAACTCTCTATAAAAAAATCTTATTTTCAAATACCTTACTCAAAATCTATTTTCCATCATACACATCCACACATATAAGTAAATAAATAAATAAATATAATAAGAAATTATTATTAATAGTAATTAAGTATGAGTTTAGATACCATTTTTATTGTGTTTATAAATAATATTAGCAAGGATTTTGTTTTTATTACCTGTGATCGTTGCCTTCCCCCAATTGTCGAACAGCGATTGGATAATCACTTGGTCCATGTGCCTTAAGTAACTCTTGTAATCGGACAAGACCCTCGTTGTTCTCATAAATGATGGTAAAAGACTTCCACCCCCACGCTTGTACAAGATCAACATACGCCTACAATTAAAATGACAAATTAATAAATAAATAATAAAAACAAATTTTAATAAATTTGCTTTTATTGTTTCGAATTAGAATAATAATAATAATAATAATAATAATAATAATAATAATTGTATAATATACCTTACTAAGTGTAGTGGGATGAGGGTAAAGATTTACAAGGCAACTCTCTCTACGTAGTCGATAATCCCATCGCGTTTCCAAGTGTGGTATTTCCATTGTGTCGCAAATACTTTGCACGTGACTGGCCGTTTGAGCTGATTGAGGGCCGAAAATTGCAGCTACTCCACTCCCAAGTAAATGACAAACTAAAATAGTAACAACAACAACTCATATTAAAATAAAGTTTAAACATTCGATTAATTTCAATTTGTTACCCAAGAATTGTTTCACTCTTTTGTATTATTATTATTATTATTAAATTATTATTATTAATATTAATATTAATATTATTATTATTATTATTATTATTATTAATTATTATTTAATTATTATTATTATTATTATTATTATTATTATTATTAAATAATTAATCAATTGTCTATCTATCTCTGAAGCAAGCTACTCGGAACTCGAAAGTTCTTTGCCGCAGCAAACACATATATTTCTTCAAATCCATCCAACTCGTATTCTCTCCCATCTCTCTTACATGCCCTCCTATATTGTTCGCTCACCCCTTCCTTGCTCTTCCATCCATTTTTTCTCACCCCACCAATATTTTTTCCTCCTAATAGATACACCACCTTCCATTCTATTATTCGACAAATTATTATAAGAATTCTATTTTATCTGCATCTGAAGTCCGTGACTCCAAATAAAGACAATTTCATATCTTTTAAGTTGTAGGTTGTAGCTGTCGACCCCAATTATCAATTCATATACTGATTGATTGATTGATTGATTTTGTTTTTGTTTTATAAAGTGTTAAACTTTTTTATGTATGGCGATGGTGTATCCATCTTTTTTCTTAGCTCTAACCCTGATAAAAAAAACCAATAGGATTGTCACTCCTCCCTCGCACCCATGAAAGACTTAATAGCCTCGACTTGTGAAGAAACAGGAGTTAGAGTTAGCCAAGGGAAGATAAAAGAGTAAATGAAAGAAATACTAAATATGGCTTGGGATAGTTATGTGAGCCCCTTAAATTTATAGTAATAGAATATCTTCTAACAACTATTAAAGACCACAAAATGTAATAACACAAAGCAAAAAAGGAGCCAAAAAAGACAGACGTGAAAGAAAGAAAGAAAGAAAGAAAGAAAGAACAGAATAGCAGTTTGTATAGCTCGTACTGACTTATTAATTGTTTTTAATTTTGTTTTGTTTTGTTTTGTTTTTTTCTCCCTTAGACTCTAACTCTAATTCTAACTCTGTGGCATCTGTGGGGTATTGTGGAAAACTATTAGTGACACAGGCTCACTGCAAGCAGATTTCTTTAACTGAGTCTCTGTCGTGATCCACCTATTCGCTCTCGTCGCTCCCAACTTCTTCAAGCTCTCCTTTAATTTGCTTTCTCAATCAACCAAGTTTCCCGTTTGTCGTTTGAACTCTTGTATATATTTAATTGACATTGACCAAATTGACATTGATATGTTGTCAGATTCATTATCATATAATATATTAAAATTTAAACAAATACAAATTTTCATTTTGTTAATTTATATAAGTTTCAATTTTAACTTTTAACTGAGTCATCATAGGCTTAATCTATGAACAGAAATATTGAATGTGCAAAAACATTAGTAAGATTAGAATTGATCAGAATGTTGTCCGATTTGACATTATTTTAAAAAGATTAGTCATATAAGCTGGACTATCTCGCAATTGGAATTGGATTAAATAACATCATATATTCTATAATATATTATATTGAAGCAACTTTTTACTTTTACTTTAATAATACTTAGATTTTTTGGATTGTAAAAATCGTAGAACGAAATTTTCTTTATGTTTTTTATATTATAAAAATATTTATTTAAAATGCTATTCAAATAAAATTGATTTATAATTTATTAATAACTTTAAATAAAGGCTTATCAGAATAAAATTATTTTTTTTTTTATTAAAAAAATATAAAAAACTGTTCTCCTATTATGACTTCTAAGCAAGCAAGCAAGCAAGAAAGAAAGAAAGAATTATTAGAAATTAGCCTCCTCTTTTAACTTAACTCTTAACAAAGTAGGTTATTTTTCTTTTCATTTTCCAACTTTAAGAATGAAAAATGAATCTCTTTTGTCTTTTTGTTTTGTTTTTTTTTGTCTCGTTTTTTTTTTTTTTTTGTCATTCTCTAATACAGCCTTGTGTTAATTTGATTAATTCACTTCTATTCTATTTTATTTAAAATTTTTATTATTATTAATAATAATATAATATTGGTTAATTGATAAACTTGTTTCTATTCTGAATGGATATTGTTAAACAAACACTCAACAACAATGACAACAAACGATAACAATTTCCATTGAAATAATTCTATTATCTAACTATTTAATATGGCACACACAAGCTGAGATGAGGAGAATGAAAAATTGTTTTATTCACAAAGACACCTCTGGGTGGGTGGGGTCTGTCTATGATTAATTAATAAAATAAAAATCCCTCTGAAAATAAACACACTCGTTCATCTTTAGATTTAATTTTATAAATAATTCATTTTAAATAAAATTTTTCATCGTTTTTTTTTTTTTTTTTTTTTTTTAAAGTTTAATATTTATAACAAATAAAAGTTGATACAAAAGAAATTAGATAAGTTAAGTTTCTTTTAAGGGAGAATAAAAAAAAAAAAAAAAATAAGAATGTTTTAGTAAAAGTACTGTACCCCCTGGGGGGCACCAGTAGAGTAGCAATAGAATAATAAACGATAAGAAAGGGACAAGTCAATGAATAATACGAAATAATAACATTTCATTTTTTCTTTTCATGGAATGGAATTAATAATAATTAAAATATAATCTTGTTGTTGTTGTTGTTGTTGTTGTTTACCTCGTTTGGATGCATGAAAACTATCTTGGGGTGATATTTTTTCAATTTGTGCTGAGAGTTTAGTGCGTGGGAGGATGGTTGGGTCAGCATTAATTTGTTCGACAGCATAACGAAAGGCGACCTCTTGACGATCGTCAGCTGGATGAAACAAACCACCTAAAACAACAACAATAAATAAATAAATAAATAAATAGTAATATTTATGTAGATTCTATCTATCTTATGAGAATAAACTGAAATTAAATCTCTCTTTTCCCAATCCTGATGGTCCAACATCGAAGTGAATTAAGATTAATTAATTTAACCTTTTGTTATTGAATTTTGGTTTTTATTAAATATTGTCAATTGAATAGAGTTTTGATTTAGCGATCATTTGAATCCAACCCGAATTATTGATATCCTAAATAAAGATAACATGACAATCCAACTAAATTAATCAAGATAGGATACAAGTTAAAGAGGTTTATCTATCGTAATTAAAAGAATCCCTCCTCTTTCTAGACCTTCGAGCGAAATTAAATGATTTCACAAGGAGTCATTCCTTTCCATTTCAGAAATAGAAATTTTACTTTAAATATTTAGGCCTTACAACCTGCTAATAGATTAGGTGACTTTAATAAGAATAAATAATAAAATAACACAATACTTAATATTTATATTTAATCATAAATTTGTATTTTCTCATTAAGAAATTTTAATTCTTTTATAATAATATTGGAACAAAAATGTAAACATATATAAGAGTAGCGTTGAGGAAAATTTAAAAAGACTTTTTATTCAATCTTTAACATTTGATGAATTAAAAAAAAAAAAAAAAAAATAAATAAATAAAAAAAATAAAACCTTCTCACAAATATTCACTTTTATATACGATATATAGATAGATATAGATATTAATTTATATAAATCTTTGAACTAACCAATTCTAATGAGATCCGGTAAACTGGCTGCCAGATGAATGATTAATATAAATAAAAAGAGAATGACATGATGGCTCCAGTGACTCTTCTTTATCATCCTTCACAAGGAACATTCGTTATCTGAAACAAACATAAATTATTATAATTATTTATTAATTACACAATACATATTCTTTGTAATGGAATACATTCATTTTAAACAAAATATAAAAAATAAATAAATAGATAAATAGATAAATAAAAAAGCAATACTTGGACATAACAATAATAATAATAATAATAATAATAATTATATCTCAAATATTTCTAATTCATTTAAGTATTAGTATTTATATTGAGATTCAATATTATTAAGTAATAATAAAACTTGAATCTCTAGCAACTCATTCAATTAAGTGTGTGATTGTAGGTATAGAAATTTCAAATTATTTATTATTTATGATGTATTAGCATACCCTACGGCCAGGCAGGCACAGAACCGAACCGACGGTTTGAAATAAATTAATTTCCAGATACCTTTAACTTTAGTGTGATCGTCGATCGCTAATACTATCACTTCCGGTTACCGAATATACACCAAAAGTTGATCCATTCATCAAACTAAGGCATTAAGTAAATATACCAAATTTTATCAGAATCCGTTGAGCCGTTCAAGCTGTCAATACACATCTATACGGACGGACGGACAGACATCAATGTGTTAAAATATTTTTTTTTCTGTTAATAAAATGCACGCATGATTTGTGGAGATGTGATATGTAAAAATCTCCAGATGTGAAATTTAGTGTGAAAACAATACCTCCCTTACTTACTATCGTCAGTCGGTAAAAACATTTTAAATATAAATATAAATATAAATTTTTATAAAATATATTATTATAAAAACGTAGAATATACTTGTACCTATAGTATCCGATACACGAAAGTTACTCGTATAGTTTTATATCTTTGTCTCTTTTTATACATAGAAAATATCATTCAATTTGTTATTTCAAAAACGCAGAAATTATCTTTTAGTAAAAAACCTTTTATAAGAATTTATTAAAAGCTCTATTGAAATGAAAGTGTGGGCGCCAAACATGCAGGGAAAAGAAAAGAATACGAAGGATATTTCAATGTAAATGCATAATTTTTCTTTTTCACTATACCACTTGATCTATTGGATGTAGAATTTGCATTTTTCCTGCATGTTTGCCACCCACGCTTTCATTTTTTATATATATTATAGATTAATTATACGGAAATCGTGGTGTGTGTGGAGAAATTATTTCTCCATATTCCTTGGGTTTTTAGTTATAAGCTCCAGAGGGGTAAGAGGGGGGAAGAGCAAACGCCTGATAGGATAAAGAATGTTTTTATCTATGTAATGTTTATAAATATTCGTTGTAATTAAATTTAATTTTAAATGGTCCACCGGCAGGCAGCAATTGATACTAAATCTGCTCCATTTTAAAGAGCACTTCAAGATCGGTAGATATTATATAGACTTACCGCCTATTATTTTTATTTTTATTATTATTATTATTATTATTATTACAATTTCGAAACTAATATATTGAGTGAGGCATTTACTTGAAAATAGCATTTAATTTATATACCTTAAAGAAAATCCTTTCACCTTTTTTTTATTATTATTTTTTTATATAAAAAAATATTCTCTATAAAAGCTTTGGAAAATATATAATAAATATTTATAAAAGCTACCTAACAACCTAAATATATTTATTATAATACCTATGGTTATATTATAATATATTATGTATAAAAATGATGACAGGGGAAAGAAAAAAGAAAAAAGAAAACAAAAACAGAATGATGCTTTATTCTAATATCCATTTGTGCTTTTAACCTATTTATATTTTTTTTCTGCCCCCCCCCCCCCCCAACCTACATGTAATGTATGGTGTATGTGTGTGGATGTGGGTGTGTGAATGAGTGGGTTTTAGTTAGTTATCAGTTTAAATAATCTTCGCCTCTTTTGTTTTATCTTATTAATTACATCCAAAAAAAAAAAAAAAATTATGAAAATGGGGGTTGTAAAGTTGGATTTATTTAATTTAATGTAATTTATATTATTAGTTGTTTATTAAAGATGAAATTAAAAATAATCATATCGTAATAAACGAAACAAATGACAAATTTAAGCTATATTTAATTATTATTATTTTAATTAAATAAAATAAAAAAATATTATTTATTTATTTATTTTTATTATTATTTGTCGCGTTTGTTATTTAGCGAAAGGTATTGTTTTCACACGGGATGGGGCGATTATCACCACGAATCATGCATTTTAACATGTTAACAGAAGAAAAAAAAAAAAAGAAAGTATTATTAGCATGATATCCGTCCGTACAGACGTGTACACAGACATGTATATCCTGAAACCCTTCCGGTTACATAATTGAGTAATCCAACTAAAAATAATAATATAATTTAGTCATCTTTTATTTATTTTTTTATTTTTTGTGTTTTATATTTTATTTCATATATGTATGTATATAATTAATATTATAAAGTTATAAGTTATATAAGAAATTAATTTATTTCAAATCGTCGGTCGGTTCTGTGCCTGGCCACAGTTCATTTTTAATTTTCATTGGAAAATTGCTTAATTATATGTTAAATCTTACAAAGAACCGTATTTAAAGAATATTTGAAATTTTAAAAAATTTGCTCATTGAAAAAAAAAAATGATTATTATTTTTCTGGCCACTTGAATTAATTGACATTGATCTGATCACCAACTCTCATTCACTCAAGATTTGTACGTTAAAAAAGATTTTTTTTGTTGACTTGTAGAATATTATTTTTATTAATGGACAGCGTATATGGCAACGTATATGATAGATTGATTATATCATATATTGGGATTCTCTATTTATATTTATATATATATTATACTTACACCTATATATAACATCCTGCCAACATCGAATGTTCATATATATATATATATATATATAAGATTGTATTAATAAATAAATAAATAAATTGTAGAAATATCTATCTATCTATCTATCTATCATATATAACAGTAGATATTAAACAAAAACTCCATAGTTAAATATTTTAATTACAGTAGAAGATGTATACATTAACTAATTCAAGTATTAATATTAATTTATTTGTATATAATTTCTCTGATTTTCTAATTATAGTCTACTTTAGCTAGTAGTGGCTATATATTTAATCTTACTGCATCTCACTTTTTTTTTTTACTTTTTTTTTTAATTTAACTGAAATCTCTAACTGTAACATAACATAAATAATATAATAAATACATATTATTGTTAATGGGATAAATTTTGTATATAATTTAGAAGGCATATTCATATTTCCGTGATTAACTGGTGATGCATGTTTATCAGTGTAATTAAGCTGATGATGGATAGGATGCCTGACATGCATAGCAACTACACGCCGCTCCACTCTCCCCCTCCTAAACATAGACGCCCTCTTCTCTCTCTCTCTCTCTCTCTCTCTCTCTCTCACTTTTTTTGTTTTTTGTACATCTTCCCACCTCCCCATTCCTTTACACTAAATTGACATGCATATTTAACACTCGTATTCATTCATTAATGAATCCAGTGGATTGAATTTAATTTAATTTAACATATCACATATTTACATATTTACATAAATTTAAAAAGATTTTTAACCCCTTTTCTCTTATTATATTTTAAGATTAGAACGTAAACAATAATTAATAAAGTTATTAATTATTTATTTTTTTACATCTATAATAGTTACGTTACAACAGGTGTTTTGCATACCCTTTTAAGGTGAGGTTATTTTTTATCGATAGACGAGGATGCCCCCGAGGTGATCCCGGATATTTGTCCAAAATCTCCCCTTGCCGCTTTGACTTTTTAGTCTATTGGAAATTTCGTATTTTTATGAACAAAAGTGTATTTATGGTGTTTATTATTATTATTATTATTATTATTAAAAAAATTAATTATTTTAAGTAGTATTAATTTTTTAATTACCAATTTAATTATAAATGATTGAAAGTTTTATATTTTCATTATGTTTTTACATTAAATGGGTTAGGGCCTCTTTTTGCAATAAATAAATAAATAAATAAACAAACACCCACTTTGTGAATCCGTTAATAAAATAGATGGTTGCCTATTTCAAAGGCAAACCTCTAATAACTTCAATATCTTTCCTCTCCACGGTACAATTCAAAAATATGTATCCATTTGTATGCAGTTTAACTCTGTTTATTTTATATATTCAATTAATTTTATTTAAATACATTCATTTTTAAAAATTAACATTAAGATTTTTTTATTTATATATAAATTAATATTCAAAAGATAAAGAGACCAGATATTTTTAATGTTTAAATTCAAAAAACAAAACAAAACAAAAAAAATAAAAATAAAAAACATTGAATAAAAAGAGAGAGAGAGAGAGAGAGAGAGAGAGAGAGAGAGGATGATGATGATGATGATCACATATTAGGCTAAAAAAAAATACTCAATTTAAAAAAGACAAAAATCGTACGTAATCGAAATTACGATTTTTATTTGGTTAAATTTTATTTAATTTTTTTTTATATTAATAATAATAATGTAAGTATTTAAAAAGTAAAGTTTCGATGAGATTGATGTTTACAACATTATGCACATTATTTTTGTACCTCTCCAATTTGTTAATAATAATTTATAATTATATCAGACAATATTGTTGTTTATTTCATTAAGGTAATTTTTCTGGGTGTCCAGGATTTCCCTTTTCCCTTTGACTCAAGTGTAGAAAGATGATGTTAGCTTCCATTTCATATTGCTTTGATGTTGATCCAAATGGGATTCAATATTTTAAGTTCATGGAAACACAAGATTTGTTGTAATGGTCTTTTTTAACTTTTTTTAACAACTCTTACACATTATTCTTGACTTTTTTTTTTATTGATTGGTTGTTGTTTAAATATTTGTTGCTTGTATCTGTCTTTGCTCTGAATTTATCAATTTTTCGTTTCAGACAGAATCCATCTTTTCTTTTATGTTTTCCGAGTATTGGTTCTAACCAAGATGGTGGTTTAGTTCTATAGTTTTTACAAGAATATTATTATTATTATTATTATCGTTGTTATTATTATTTCAAAATTACAAATTTAATGGTAAATGTATGTGTTGATGGGGTGGATATAAGTGAGGATTAGAGAGAGAGAGAGAGAGAGGAGTTGTTAATATCCATTAAAAGATTTATTAGAGTCAAATGAGAATTATCATTCAAATGGAAACATTTTTTATTAGTTGAGTAAGGAAAATGAGTGATGGATGAATGGGGGGGGGGCACGTCGAATGCATAATAGCAACGTGCACAGCATCCCAATCCGAACACAAATACTTCACTCTTGTAGTTTATAAATGAGAATGTAGATAAAGGAGGGATAGTTTTTGTATATACAAAAAGAGGGGAGAGAGGGAATGGCAAAGAGAATTAAAGTTACACCACATTAAGTGAAAATTATTATTATAATTATTATAATTAAACATATATGATAGGTTGGTTTTATATTTTTTAATTGAATTCCTACCTTTCTAACAAATTCATTCATTATTTTATTCTTATTTCTTCTACTTCTTATTATTATATATTATTATTAAATAATAAATATAGATATTATATATACTGAAAGATGAAATATAATAATCCTAATTGTATCCGCTTGATACATCGACTATAGAGGCTTGTAAGACCTAAAAAATAATAGAAAGCTATTGTTCCTGAAAATTGAAAGTGGGAGGAAATGGAAGGGGATGAATCCTTAATATATATTAAATTTGCTCGAAGGCTAAAAAGAGGAATTAATAAAATTACGATAGCAACCTCTTCACTTCTATCGCACCTGGAAATTTAAATGGACTGTATTAAAGGTCGAATGTTTAATATATTAGGGATTTGGAATTGAAAAAAGATCGCTAAAGAAAACTCTATAATCAACTTTTACAATATTTAATTAAATTAAAATTAGGTTCAATTAAAAACGAATTAATTATATTTAGGGTCACCTAAATATTTTTATATATCAACTTAAATCTAAATTTTAAATCTAAAATTAATATAGTTCAAAGTGTTCATAAGTGCACTTATCTGACCACCGGGAATTGAATTAAATGGGGGTTTACGCTGCCGTTCGCTGCCTGGATGTCTTCTCTGCTGGTTTCGCAATTGATCCAACGATCAATTGGCTTTGGACCCTCCTCGAGTTTCCAACGGGATGAATGGACCAGCACGGATCCAAAGGTAGAGATGATCCCCTCAGGAATCACTGGGTTTGCCCCCTCGGAACAAACTCTGGAGCACAGGACCGGCGGCTGCAATCTGTAGCCTCGTCGACGACCCCAAAAGCACCGCGTTCGAGTTGTAAATTCGAACGGGTCGAATAAGGCGTCGGTGGGCCAAGGGGCCCCAGTAAGCAGTGGACGAGCAGATAAAAACAACAGGCAGCAGCGACAGACAAAGGCAATAGCACTCGGGCGACAGGGACAACAGCAAGCGGGCTTCAGAGAGCTCGGCCTGTCTTTTTATATGTAGATAGTAAGGGAGGGGGGTGGTCAACCTCATGAATTTATGACAATAACAATTAAATATTTAAAACTATAAATGAAATTAACTTAAAAATATTAAACTACATTATATAATTAATTAACACTAATATTTATAAATATTAACTTAATTACTATTTAAACTTAGTCAGAGGGCGGGAATTCAAATTTATTTGAATTCAGGTTCCATGCGGAAACACTAATGATAAAGTGTGTGTGTGTGTGAGAGAGAGAGAGAGGAAAGTATGAATGGTTTGTTTTTATCATTTCCAAATGAAATATTGAATGTTATGTCAAAGGTCATAAATAAAATAAAATAAAATAAAATAAAATAAAATATATGTGTATGTGTGTGTATTTGAAGGAATAAAAGTGGTGGGTAGTATGATATATAATTATATATATTGTTATTACTCTTATTGTGTTTTTTTTCAGTATTTTAAATAATAATAATAATAATAATAATAATGTCAAATGAATGAAATATATTCGTTAATTATGTAATTGTGTAGTGTACACAATTTACATTGTATAAAATAAAAACTGAGATGAAATGGTGATGGAAGGATATGTAAGGGTTATATTTATACATCAGTGAGGAAGAAGAAGAAAAAAAAAGAGAAGGTGACAATAGCAGTGTCATGTTAACAGAGAGGAAGGAGGATCTGACTAGCTTTTTTTTTTTCTTTTTTCTTTTTTCTCTGTTCCCAATATATGTAAAAGGACAAAAAAGGTAGGAATATTGACTCTTTCATGTACCTATTGTATATAATATTTATCATTTTTATTGGGAAGATGAGAAAAAAATGATATACATATAAAAGATTTCATTTTTTTTTTTGTTTTTTTTTTTTACTAATACTTAATTCAATCAAATGAATAATAACAATTTATAATGTAACATGGATGGTCTAAAAAAAGATAAAATTATAGAAAAGCATACCAACAGACAAACTTTGGAGTCACATTCTATTTTTTATCGATTATTCTAAATAGCAATAGCAAGAATGATAGCTAGGATATCTTGAAATTATTTTTTTTTTTTATTTTTTTTTTTTTTTTTTTTTGTCTGCATATTGGCCAGAATTTAAATTTTTTTCATATCTTCTCGTTTCATGACATGTAGAAAGAATCCAAATAGGAGATTAGAATTTTGTCTGTCTGTCTGTCTGTCTGTCTGTCTGTCCGACCGGGGGAATCAACTCGCTATACATATAATCAAAATGAAGAACTGAGACAATTACAATGAAATTTGTCCAGAATTGTAAGGGAACTCTTTGACTATTTGTGAACATAGGTTATGTAGGCTATAAATTGTATCAATATCTAATCCCAAAAACTTGGATTGTCAGACACACGTTGACATAATTTAGTTAATTCTATCTAATTTATCATTTCAAATAAATATAATTAATTTCGATTTAAAATAAACGGCCTGTCCTATATCTGTTCAATAAAGACAATAAAGTTTCAAAAATAATAATACTAATCAATATAACATAGGATGTCTAATGTGAGCGTTCTTCACGCCAAGACGGGAGCTCTGCCACCTGTTTTCATTCGTTTTGTTTCAATCATAATATTACATTCATTCATTCATTTGTTTTTGTGTGTGTTCTTATTTAAAATATATTTTAAATTAATTATATATCTCTCTGTGGCTCCACGATACTCGAAAGTGCTTGGCCACAACACCCACATTTCTCCAAGTGTCCCTATCCGGAGCCACATCCATCCAACTCCTACCCTGTTCCATCGTTTCCACGTCCTTTCCTACATTATTCAGCCATATTAAAAACTTACGTGAAAATCCAATTATGTAATCAAATTTTTTTAATTAAAATTATTTATTTACATAATCTTAAAAATTAAAAGAGGTAATATAATTGCACTGAAAATGTTTTCTGTGTGTCAAATAAGTTTAAAAGGCCAATATGATCAATTGAAATATTGTAAATATTAGAAAAATAAAAATATTATATAAACATTCTTCGTATTGTATTCTTTGCGCTGCTGAATAACAACAGGTGCATATCCAATTCTTAAAAATTAATTTCTGCAGTTATTGAATAGTAGATATTGATAAAATGGATAGCCTATGTTAGTTATGTAAAATAAAGATATGTAAGAATATTGTAATCTAATTTTCATCGAAATCGGTCAATAACGTCACACTTTCTGGACGGACAGACAGACAGATAGACAGATCATGAAACGTGAAGGTATGCAAAAAAATTTAAATTCTGAGCAATGTGCAGTTAAAAACCTTTTGTTATATATTATATAGAAAGTGTAAATATTGATATTATTATGATATAATACAAGTTTTGTTGCTATTTCATTAACAAAAATGTTGCTTAGTTGTGTATTTTAATTTATAATATCATGTTGGTGTGAATGCGTAAAAAAAAATGAACCGAATTCTCCCCCCAAAAAATACCCGAATCAAATCAATATAAATTATTTTATTAAAATATCTTTAGCTTTCTCTCTATCTGCAAAGGAGCGGGATGGTGAGAAAGGAGAGCGAGTGAAATAAATAAATAGAGAGAGAGAGAGAGAGAGAGAGAGAGAGAGGAATTGTGGAAATAATGATTATATCAGATTAAAAATCATTATAATAATAGATAAATGTATTTAAAATTATAATAATTAAGGTGTTTTTTGAATTGAATTTAAAAAATAGAAATGGAAAGATGATATTTCATTAGTTAAGGGATAATAACAAGTCTCTAGATTGAATTGGTTTCTCTAATGAAGGTTGGATTAATAGGAGAGAGAATCCTGTTTATATTAACAATTATTATTTTCGGGTTTGTGTGGTTAATTTCAAGAGTTTAAATATTGTAAACTTTTTCAAAAAACTATAAGAAACTTCATCTAAGAGGATCAATGAAAAAAAATAAATAAATAATAAAACATGGATTATGATTATTAAAGAAAATGAAATAATAGATAAATCAAATAGCTTCATTTTTACAGACCCAATATTTTGAAATAATTTTACAAATCATGTAAAAAAAATATGTCTAATCATGTTGTTAGTATCTAGGCTTAGTAAAATATTATCCTAATGGGTATATTGTATAATAAAAGTTCTTCTATAAATATCTTACATAAATGAAAATAAATAAAAGAATTTAAATCTAATCCAATTTGATTGCTACAAATATCTATAATTAGTTTTCTCTCTCAATTTCTTCCTTAAAACGAATAACGACATTCAGGTAAAAAAAAAAAAAAAAAAAAAAAAAAAAAATTAATTAAATGAAATTCTATGGTCAAAAACTTTTTCTCTTTTCTTCACATTTTTTTCATTCATTTATTGGCTATTTGCCATTCTGGTTAGCCAAAAATTATAAAAATAATCATTAAAAAGAAGTTCATATAAAAATATTTAATAATAATTAAACATAAAAAAATTTATATTACGATTAATAAACTATTTGTTTATATATTGATTGATATTTTATTTTACTATTATTATTTGAGACTAATATGGAGTAATCATTCAAATATTTTAGATAAAATATATATAGCTTAAAAAATTTATTTTAACACATACTTTTAGAAATTTATAGATACTTTATTATGGATTAATTTAATATGTGGTATTTTATTATTATTATTTTTTTTTTTAAATTTTTTGCATATTGACATCATTTAAATAAATAAATATTTTCTTTACATTATATATATATATATATATATATAATGTTGAAAACACTGTCAATATTGATATTGTCAATGATAAGTATAATTTAATTTATTTATTTTTATTATAAAAATAAAAATGTTATCCAAAATCCAGTTATATAATATAATAAAGAATCATTTGTTTGTTAATGTTAAAGAAAGTAGCTCACCCAAAAAAGAAGAAACGAACGACAACGCCTGGCTGCTGGGCAACCCTTGCAACTCACGACACATACACTCTTTCCTTCTCACTCACTCTCTCTCTCTCTCTCCTCAATCTCTGTGCGCGGCGTGAGCCTTCCATCCTCTCCATCTACATCCTATAATGCGCATGCGTAACTTTTCCAATATGAAACACCCGCCATCCCCGGCGAAATCCCCTGAAATTCCGTACGTCGTCCCCACAATCCCAGTTTTTGGACGGGCTAGTAGTAGGATAGTACACGTAGAATGGGATGGAACTCCGCCCAGTTAATACCCCCCTCACCTCCCCCCCCATTCTCCTCTTTCTCTATCTCTCCGCTTGGGATACCCTTCATGCAGTTCAGGGCAATCGATAATGCTCATTAAATAGATGGTATGAGATTGGCCAGCATCCCTTTACCATCATCTATCCACCACCACCCCCCCCCCCCACTGGTAATGTCCCACAAATAAAAAAATCTTATAAAACTAAAAAGATATTAATTTAATTAATTAACAAAATTAATTCATTAAATCATTATATATATTATATAAAATTAAAGATTTACAAATGAAACTCTCCAACTTTTAAATATTTTTACATTTTCCTTCTTTTATTATACTTAAGAATATTACATTGTCATTAATTATTATAAATTAAATATAATAAATGGATTTATTTAAACTTTATTTTTATTGATCTCTAACAATCAGGGCCGTCTTAAGGAATTCGGCGCCCATGGGCTACTAAAAATAATGCGCCCTTCTTCCTAAGAAAATACACAGAATGGCAAATGGGAGTCGGAAAAGTTATCAGTTTTTAGACTAATCCTTCGAACTTGAACTTGATCGGAACTATTATAAGATTGGTGGTCTTATATTAACTCCAGTACAGCTCCGACTGGCTCCGACAGTTCAAATGCGACTGAAACAAAAGTACGATCGGTAGGGTGTCGGGACTCCTATTTCGCGTTGCCCTTCTCTATCTATCGTTGTTCAGCATATTTGGAAGAATATTTTAAGAAGTGTTTTAATTTAAAAATAAGTAAAAACTCTAATAAAATGAAAAATAAATTTTTACTATATCGCAAATAAAAAATTGCCGCCTCAAAAGGCTTGCGCCCTGGGGCTATAGCCCATTTAGCCCTGTGGTTAGGGCGGCACTGCTAACAATAAGAGCAAAAGTATTCAAATTACGGTATACAAGCTGATTTTATCTTTCCCGCAAAATGTTTTTCAAAAAATATTGTTTTATTTTGAAATAGTTTCATTTATTTATAAGAGATGGCGATACAAACAATGACTAAAATTACACACATTTTTCTAATTATAATATACTTACCTAAAATTTTGTTTTTCATTAAAATTTATTTTTAATTTAAATTTTATAATTAAAACAAACAATTGTAGGGAATTTAATTAAAAACAATTCTCTACTTCTTAAGTGGTTTTTATTATTGCATAATACATAAACATAAACATAAACATAAACGTAATAGTCAGAATGATGGTCGAAAGCATAATGAACAGGAAGCTAACATCAGGTCCGATCTGAGGCGTTTACGGCGCCTTGTCGAACTAAAGGCAGCACCATACTTCCTCTTAAAATTTTAAATTTAAATTTCTCTTACAATTCGGCCTACCTGACAACATTGATCACCTGATCAACATGTCATCAAATACAAATATTATTATACATATAATTCATCACTTTTACAATCATTAGAACTTAAAACTTAATTATCAGATACATTTCATAAATACATAATTTTTTTTTTCTTTCTATACTACTTACTTAACTATCTAATTACATAATTGGATCATCAAACTATTACATAAAAATATAAATCTTATAAACTTAATTAATTTTTTAAAATAACTAACTTAATTCTAGATTAACATAATTAATACAGGTTTTTTTCATGATAACCAATAACATTCATATGGTTATTTCACTATTAAAATCATTTGATAACCACGGCTTAATCCTAGATACATCATAAACACCTTTAAATGGCAATTGCGTATGCCGAAAACCAGGGATATCAATTAACAAATATCGGTCGTTTTGTAATTCAAGAAAAGATTTAAATTTATGAGAAGTAAAAGAGGTTGCACGATCCGAAATAAGAAATTTTTTTTTCGGCTTACTATAGTATTGGAAATACATTTTTAAGTTTTTAATTACTTCTTCACTACTAGTTGATTTTGTTGGGTACAATTTAATAAATTTAGTAAACGAATTGATTATTTCAAAAATAAATTTGTTTTTACCAGGAGTCTTTTCTAATGGCCCATAATGATCAATATGAATTATAGCAAAATGATAACTGCTTAAGGCATCAACATGTTTCATTCTTTCGTCCTTTCGATGTTCTAAAGTATAATCATAATTTTGCAGAGATAAAGCCCATCTAGCAATTCGAGGGTTCAAATCCTTTTTATCTAATGTCAATTTCAAACTTGCACAATCTGTTATGATTTTAAAATTGATTCTCGGAAAATAGACATGATATCGTTTAAGTGCATAAATGATAGCTAAACGTTCAGGCTCATAACTATGGTATTTTGATTCATGTTCCGTAGTCCTTCTATTGAAATAAGAAATAGGATTTAATTTATTATCCGACTGCTTTTGAAGGAGAACCGCACCATAACCATCTGACGATGCATCACAGTGCAACTCTGTTTCGGCAATCGGAGAGTATATTGAAAGTACAGGCTGACTAACAAGACAATTCTTGAGTTTCTCAAATGTTTCTAAATGTTCAGAGCCAAATTGGAAAATAGAATTTTTTTTTAATAAATCATATAATAGCTTTCCAATAACTGAAAAATTTTGCTCAAAATAGGATAAACGCCTTGGAGAAAGATTAAACAGATTATGATTTGGTTTAACCAAAATATCTGCTTCATAACCTAATGGAGGTTCATATGACTTACTTTGGGGAGAATTTACAAATTTATTTATTATAGAATCTAATTTAAAACGGTCTTTTACACTTATCTCCGGGTTTACAACATACTTCATTTCTTTGCCATCAAAAGCATTTTCATCTATTAATAATAATTCATTTTTTACAGGTGAAGAAATTTCATTTAATGGGTTAACATTATCAGGAATTTTAATTGTAAAACCTAATTGAGTAAAAGTTATTTCAATTTTAGATTGGTTAATAAAATCACGTCCTAAAAGAATACCACTTGAAATGGTTTGATCCGGCACCACTAATAAATTAACATTGAAGGAATGTCCACATATACTCATAATAGTCTTGAAATTTCCTAAAATGTTTATTGGGCTAGAATTCGCACCGAAAAGTGTTGGCTTAAAAATATTTGTATCAATACATTCATTTGGAACAAATTTAGATTTGATTAAACTAGCACTACTACCAGTATCAATTAATGTTTCAATATTATAAATTAAGTGGTCATTTGCTTGATTATTAACACTAATAGAGGAATAAATTATATAAGGATTACCTAGACAATGTATTGATGGAGTTTTTTTCTTGGGACACGTGTTCACCAGATGATCTTTTGATCCACATAAATAGCATGATCCTTTTTCCCTTTTTGGAGCTTTGCAGTCTTTGATCCTATGTCCTGGCTTGTTACAATTAAAACATGTTTTAATTATAAATGTTGAATCTGGAATTGTGGATTTACTGGAGGTACCTGAAACATTCTTGGACACTAAAGATTCTTTTGATTTAATTTTAGCAAAAATATCCAATTTCGATTTTAATTCTTTTAAAGTTTTAGATTCATAGAGGCTTAATTTGTCCATGTGCTTCCCAGGTATACCATCAACAATATAACTAATTAATGAATCTTCCTCAATTTTAATTCTTGAACCAATTTCTTTCATCTCCATATAATATTGTTGAAATGATTCATTTATATTTTTTTTTCTATTACTCAACATCGAGTGTATTTCAGCTGAGCTAATTTTTCTTTTAAATTCATTTAATAAGATATTCTTAAAAATTGAATATGAAGAAATACCTTTTTCACTTGAAATAAAAAGCTTGGCAAGGCCATCTAATGATTTCCTAGCATAAATCATTTTTTCCAGATCCGTCCAATTAGCAATAGTTGCCATTTCCTCAAAATCAGAAAACCATGTCTCTATTGGATAATTATCTTCTCCTGTAAATTTTCTGATAGAGTCTTCAATATCTCTAAAAGGGATATGTTGAGGAGAACTGACTTGAACAGAGCTGAAACCATGTATAAATTTTTCATCAAGAGGCTCACGTGGAGTCTCTGTATGGCTACTTGCATTTTCTTCTTCTTCTTCTTCAATTTCTTCAGGGTTATCAAAATTTATTAAAAATAATAAAATAATTTCAGCTGTTTTTATTGAAGTTGCTGCATGTTTTAAATTTAATAAAAAACAGCAATTCAACAACTGTTCATAATTAAAGTCTTTTGATATTTTATTGATCATTTGATGAAATACCTCTGAATCTTCTTCTAAATCATCAAATCCTTGAAATGCCAGTAATTTTCTTCTATTTAATCTCAATTCATTTCCATAAATAATTGAGAAGAGTGAACGGACTTGTTTCGCATCAGCATTCAGAATTCTTCTTTTTACTTCTTCGAAATCCGCTAAGCAGGCCATATTGGATATTGGATATATGAATAAGTTAGAATATCCAGGAGTCACTATAATACCAGAGTCACTTTTATCCCACTTCTGAAATCTGTAGGGAATTTAATTAAAAACAATTCTCTACTTCTTAAGTGGTTTTTATTATTTCATAATACATAAACATAAACATAAACATAAACGTAATAGTCAGAATGATGGTCGAAAGCATAATGAACAGGAAGCTAACATCAGGTCCGATCTGAGGCGTTTACGGCGCCTTGTCGAACTAAAGGCAGCACCATACTTCCTCTTAAAATTTTAAATTTAAATTTCTCTTACACAATTAAATAATAATAATAATAATAATAATAATAATAAAAAGTTTACTAGAGCGCTTCAGTGCTGCTGAGTAAGTGCAAATCATCTCCATTGAATAATAATAATAATAATAATAATAATTCCAAGGCTGACCTCAGCTACTGGACGGGTCACAGGTGGCCATCAGATAGAATGGGATGCTGCGAATAAGAATTTATTCAAATAAGCAGTAGCGCCACCAACATTGGCGAGTCATCTACTACCATCGCCAATTGAAAAGGGGCACTACTACCCCATGCTGTCTTGTATGGTATGAGATTGGATCCTCAAAGACTAGGAGAAAGTTTGATGACACATTTTCTAACATTGTATTCAATTGTGTTGCTTATTTCTCGTAGTATTATTATATGTATTATATTATGTAAGTCTTGATAGATAACATCGGATGTAGTACGTTATATCTTTACTTTTGATTCATTCATGCATAACCCAAACCTGCTCCTCTGTCGTCAACCGAACCGACACAACCAGGAAGGAGATGAACCACCCACATCCCCACGCAAAAGTGCTTGATAGATTTGAAAAACAATCCTGGTGGTGTTTATTGTACTTATCATCATAATATTCTTTCTCATTGGGGTAATTTGTTCTGTCCTTTTGTTTGCAGTTTTACTCCTATTCTCAGGTGTTGTCCGATAAACTAGTAGTACCTATCCAGCCTACTGGCTACCACCTTTTTTCCTACATTACCATTGAAATAGTACCCTCGTACACTTCGAGATCTACCATAAAACATATGGTAATTCGATCAGAACAATTCACTTTTATTTTCACTCACTTTTTCACATTTACCGCCAATTACAGCAGTTGTACCAGTATTATACATCAACATCAATCGCTTGTGAGGTCAGGTCATTTACTGATTTACTGAACGTTCACTATCCTCCGTAATTTTACATTTTTAATTGGTCCTTCGAATGTTTTCTTGTTGATCCGGATTTCTGTTAAAGTTAAGTTAAGTCAGCTTCTTTCATTTTCACATTTACGACGATGCAACTTATTACGGTGGTAAGGCAGAATCTATGAGATCTTAATAAAGCCTGTAGTTTTAGCCTCTTACGCTTTAGTATGCTCACTGTTAGATTCTATTCTGCCTGGTCAACTATTTTACATCTACGACGTATACTCTTACTAGAAGGTATACCTTTTTTTTTTTTTTTCTATTTCCTTGCTATCCTTTTGTTCTAACATCGGAATTAGATTTCGCTTCTTTTAATTAGTAATTTCTTTTATTTTTGACTTCTGTCTGTCTATGTTCCCTCCTTATTATTATTATTATCATCATCATCATCATCATCGGTACATTCAATTCAACACTTCAGTCTTGGCAACAGAAGACGATGAAGGAAAAGTTCTCACTTTCCTCTTATAGCATCGACCAAGAAAGAAACAAAATAAGAATCTTATATTAATATTTATTTATTTGGTCATAATATTATTATCACCTAAAAGTGTCACATGTCTGATAACATTTTCCTATTGGTTTAACCTCATTATATATTATATATTATATATTATATATTATATATTATATATATTATATATGTGTAGGTAGAGGTTGTCTCTCTTGTAGTGTCTGTCACGCGTCACTTGTTAAATAATAGATTTAAAAACCTCCGTGTACGTAAATAATTATAATAATTATTATTATATTTAATAAATCTTGTAAAATTTTTGTCTTCACACATATCATCTATTATATTATATATTATATTATTTTTTTAAAAAATGTAAATTTAAAATCATCACTGTTCACTAAACAAATTCATTTTTCTAATTTTTACTATCTCGCCAGAGTTTAGTATTGCGATATTTTTTCATATTTATTTATTTAATTAATTTATTTTTATACACTTTAAACAAAATCTAATCTTTAATTTTTTTAGTTTATATAAAAATTTGCAATTTTAATTTTTACCGACCGACGATAGTAAGTAAGGGAGGTAAGTATTGTTTTCACACCAAATTTCACATGTGGAGATTTTTACTTATTAGCTCCACGAATCATGCATTTTAACATATTAACAGAAAAAAGTATTTTTAGCATGATGTCTGTCCGTCCGTATATGTAGATGATGTGTACAGACAGCTTGAACGGCTCAACGTTTCGTTTATTTACTTAATGCAGCATCAGTATGATGAATGGATCAACTTTTGGTGGAAGTGGTAATTTTATATTCATTGTCCCAAAATATCTCACTTGAAATATACTTAGTAGTAATTAATAATTGAATGAAAACTTTTTTTTTTTTTTTTTTTTTTTTTTTTTAAATTTCATTGATTTTGCCACAATGTCATCCGAACTCGGCAAAGAAAAGATGAACAAACAAATCAACTGAATGAGGGTCATCTGATTTGTTAGATTCAGAAAATAGAACAATAGAATTAGAACAAAACAAAGATAGGGAACGTAAAATTAAATTAAAAACGTAAAAATCAACTGTTGTGATAGAATCTTCCATGCTGGCTAGAGAACTGAATCTCTTGAGTCTCCGTTTGAGATGGATGAGAGGTTTTGGAAAAATAGGGTCATACACACACACACACACATGCAACTGATCGCTCTTCTCTTGTCAGAGACAATCGTCCGCTTGGAAGACCAACAGGCAACAGAAGACGTTTAGTTGACTTTTGTAGAAAATGGATCCAGTTGGGTCTTTTAGTTTTTGTTTGATATCCATTAATTATATAAGATTAATTAATTAAGAGTACCTCGTAATTGGAGAGGAAAATAGGAAAAAGTGCATTTCCATGAATATCCATGGATTAGGATACGAATTGCTCGGATTTAGATTGGACTCTAACGATGAAATCATCTCACAAACATATTGTACCTATTTTGATGTCCTCGACAAATTTTATTTTTTGGAAGAGATGTAAAAATGTAGTGTAAAGTGTATTGAGCTCAAAGGAGAGACTCTACGTAAGAAAATAAAATAATTTTTCATCCAAACTCTTGTGTTTCATTCCAAAAGTCACAGACTTATTGACCTGCCCTCGTATATTGCTCCCAAATCTATAATCAATTCCTTTTCTTTCTTCTTCTTTTTTTTTTTTTTTTTTTTTTTTTTTTTATGTTAATGTCTATTATTTCTTTTGAAAGAGTTGCAACTCGTACTCTCTCTCTCTCTCTCATATACACATATATATGTTTTTTCTCTTTTTTTTTTCTTTTTCCCTTTTCCCTCTCCACTAATTTATCACAACCCCTATTTTTTAACCCTTTTCTTTTCTCTTCACTTTCTTCTTCACCATTTGCATTGCTCTTAAAGAAAAAAAAAAAAAAAAAAAAGAAAAAAAAGACATTCATTACCTTTGCAACTGAGTAGGTTGTTGTTTCGGGTAAAACAACAACAACAACAACAACAACAACACTTAAAATAATAATGATCGTTTGTCGGCATTTTCTTTCTTCGATTTTTTCACATGTATGTTCTTCTCTATCAAAGGAAAAATATTGACATATGATAGATAGATATAATACTAGGAACACATTATTATCATTAAATAAGTATATAACTATTAGTATATATATAATATATTTTTATTAAACTTTATTTAGATATTATTATTATTAATCTTATATAAGAGTAACTATTATTATAATTATTTTTTTATAAATAAATAAATAAGTATTTATTAATTAATTCTATGTGTTATTTTATAAAAACAATATTATTATATATATAAATAGATATATAGATTTAATATTAATGTGATAATAATAAAACAAATAAATAATGAATTTATTAAAAGTATAAAATAAATAGTTTTTAATTTTATAATTATAATAATTTTATGTTATTATTATCATTAATTAATATTATTATTGTATATGACATTTCTTAAATTTTCCTGGGAATTAGGATCAAATATGTGTGGTGAAAAGGGATCCACAATAACCCTTATATATTTTCCTATATGGCATTAGAACTTTACTTACTGACAAGGAGAATATAGCAAGTTTTACTAACCTATCACAATCTTAAGATTGGTATGACTTTGGAGCATTTGCTAGCGCATTATTCTAAATTTGTTTAATTTGTTTTTAGTTGTGAGATGTTTAATAGTCTACGAATTATATAATTGTTCTAATTTATCCAAGTTCATTTTGCATCACTTATTTATGCCAAATGAGTAAAAGATATTGGGCTTAATTATTCACATATCAAGAGAAATGAGAACAATTTATCTATTATTTTATTAATCAATGTATTATCATGTTTACGTGTACATATATTCTAATATTGTGTGTGTATATGTGAATTATTATTTATAATAAAAGGAAACTCAAAAATATTAATGAACTTTTTAATTTAATTTCTTATGTAAGGAGGACCGTTTCAAGTTGGGGTCACTTTGTAGACGATCCTCTTACGTTGGGTGCCAATTTATAAGGGGATCTAAGTATGAGGCACTTGTAATGACCCACGATGACCGTGAATTGTTAATTATGTTAAGTTAATGATGGGCGCCAACTTTGGATATCCCAAAGTATAAAAGAGTGTTGAAAAATTAAGGGAAAAGGGAAAACACAATAATAATATTCACATTAATTTACTTTAATTAAATAGATAAAAAAATTAACAAATTAAATATACAAATTTTAAATAGAAAAAAATAAGAAAATATAATTCACTATTGTCACTGGAATTAGCAGAAATAATTATCACAGGGTGTGATAAAAATGATTATATACAAAATAATTATATCACGGGACGTGATAAATACCAGGTCATATCAGGATGATATCACTCGTTCAACTGTATCACAGGGTGTGATAATAAAAATGATTATATACAAAATAATTATATCACGGGACGTGATAAATACCAGGTCATATCAGGATGATATCACTAGTTCCACTGTACATTCTCAACCGTTAAAAAATATTAAAACTTGGAGGGATGGATCCTCCCCTTATGTCGAAATATATCTCTATATATATATTACATTTTAAGAATAATGCGACCAAATAACTTTGTTAAAAAAATAGGGGAATATAAAAACAAAATAAACTAAAAAATAGATAAACAAAATAAAATGTATAATAAAAAAAAATAACTAAGAATATAAATACTTTGTCCGTTACACTTATTCCTATTTCCAATCATCATTGGTTAAAATTCTATCGAATTCTAAATATTAAATCATGCTAGAAAAATAAAAATAACATAAGAATAGATAGAATAAATAAATGATAGGCAAATATGTAGATAGATCGATAAGAATAAAAAAAGAATATGTTTTAATAATTTAAATATATAATAATAAAATTGAGAGATGAGATTTTCATTTTTATTATTATATAATAAATTAATTGATGTAAAAAGAGAAAAGATAATAAATAATATTTTAATAAGTGATATGCTAATAAGAAAAGTTAAATAAGATGCGGAGACAACAGAGAAACAGCAGAAAGGTAAGTAATAAGATTAATATATATATATTGTAATGATATTTTAAAAATATCATTAATCCTTAAAATAAATGAAATAATAAAATTATATTTATTTAAAAATAAATTTATTTGTGGAAAGGATTAAGATAGTAATACGTTTGTCCTGAAGAGACCAGTTGTTGGAAAGTCAGACGAGAATTCGTGGAGTAGCTAGCGTCCCGAGCAGATGGACACTTTATTGGAGGAAAAAAGGACCACCATTCATCAGTGGACTACTGATTATCGCTTATATAAGGACCGGCTACATCTTTAACAAGAAATATTGTGTTTTTCAAGAAGGATTGTTTTTTTGTTTTTTTTTTAATTTTTTTTTAATCTAAAAATTAAAAATTTTTGTTTCACAACAATAATTGATTTCTCTATAATTATTATAAATTGTTTTTTTTTTTTTTTTTTTTATAAAAATATAAAAATAAAATTTTTTTGGATATTTTATTACTAATAACGATATCTCTCAACCCCCCTTTCTTTCTCTTTATCTTAATATATAAATATGAAAGAGAGATCAAACATTTATACTAAATATTTAAAAAAAAATTATATTTCAATTATAATATTAAAATGAAAAAAAAAAGGTTTTCTAAAATCACATCTTAACAATTTATTATATATTCAATTTAAAGTGAATTTCAATTATTTCAATATTTAAATTAAATTATAATAATAAATAAAGAGTAATTTTTTCATAAATATTTCTTTTAATTAAATCTATAATTGTTATTATTATTTATTTCTCTAAACCTTTGATTCAATTGAGACTATAATTTGAAAATATTATATAGGAGATGTTTCATGCTTGACAATTCTTGTAGGAGTGTCTCTGTGTAGGCCTCACCCAAAAAAAAACTATTCATATTAAAAATCTAATGGGGTAATTACTTCTTTTGTTAAAGAAAAAAATAAAATATAATTATAATTAATTATTATATTGGAATATTACTATTGGTAGCTGTGTGGCCGTGTGTCTCAAATTGCTCCTCCAGGTAGAAGAGAGAAGAGGGATTTAGAAGAAATCATGAGCTCACGTGAGGGCAGGGAGGCCAATCCCTGAAATAGAATTCTTTTCTACTGGATTTAAAGAAGGAAAAGAATCTACTCGCTAACCGGGATATTATTTTTAAAATTATTAAAAAATAATTTTAGATCATAATCATCCACACATCCTATATGTTATCAATACATCTTTTAATTATATACCATATATTTATATTTTTCTTATCCCGATAATTTATATACTCTTTATCTAAGGGCTTCCCTTTCTCAATACACCGTTTAGTCCTAGACTACTCTACCCAAATTTCGCCTCTACACCTCCCCCGAAACGGATGATTTGAAAAAATAAGATAAAATAAATAAATAAATATTAAAGTATATGTATATATATATATATTAATTTTCTTTTGTATTTTTATTATCTAAGGAATTAATTAATTAACATAATACTAATAATAAACAATAATATTCATAATAATTAATTTAAATAATATTATATTAACATTTATAATTATATTATTAATTAAAAATCTAAAGAATAAAATTATAAAAAATAAACAAATTGAAAGATTTGAACTCGGACAAAAGAATTACTAATCATAGACCTAACCGTTGAGACTGTCCTATCAACTAATAAAAACATAGGAAAGAAATCCACTTGAAGGCTACGAAAATTCAGCCCATAAGCAATACATGGCAAAGACTTTATTCATTAAATATTGATTAAACAAAGAAAAATGATCATGGAAATAATTATAATGCAAGAAATACAAGAATCAAAAATAATCTTGTATTGAGAGAAGAGATATGCAAAGAATAATCATTTAATATAATTAATCAAAAGATTCGACGTCATTCAACATGGCAGCCGAAATCACATTGCAACTTTGACAGTTGCAAAATTCAATAATTAATATTTAATTAAGGAAGCATCATAAAATTATATAATGCTAGTGAAAATGAATCTACATTGAATAACGAGTATTTTGATATGCGTTCTATATATTGTTATCAGAAAATGTTTATTTCAAGTGTAAACATGATACCAAATAAAAATTAATTATAATTTTCATTTATATTTCACTAAAAATCCATTTTATTGAAAATCTGGCGAAAATTCTGTTGTATCTTTTTACTTTTATTCATTTTTTTATGAAATTTTGTTATTAATTTGTATAAACTGAATCCAATTGAATAGAAGTGTTTCTGCTAATTTTTCAAATCGTTCTATAAATATGAGTTCCAAGTTTTTACTAATATGAAGCGTAGGAGAGGTGGGTCCTCTCAGAGGCAGTTATAACATATGTCTCACTCGTAAATTAAAGGGTTTTGCTAGTTGGAGAATTGACGTAACCTGGATAATATTTGAATAAACCCCCCGAAGGGGGGTTTATTCAAATATATATAGGAGACTCTAAAGAGTCTCCTATAAGAGACAAGATTTCAATTTTTTTTTCTTTTTAATGAAGCTATGCTCGGTATTCTCCTTCATCCAAATAAATTTGATTTTTTGAATGATCAGGGGAGGGGAGGGGGGGGGAGAGTAAGAATAAGGGAATGTGTGGATGGAAAGGAGTCAACGCGGGCAAAGGACATGATTCCTCCAGGTAGATGAGGGATTTAGAAGAAATCATGAGCTCACGTGAGGGCAGGGACGCCAATCCCTGAAATAGAATTCTTTTCTACTGGATTTATAGAAAAGAATCTACTCGCTACCCGGGATATTATTTTTAAATTTATTAAAAAATAATTTTAGATCATAATCATCCACACATCCTATATGTTATCAATACATCTTTTCTCGATAATTTATATACATATTATTATCCAAGGGCTTCCCATTCTCAAAACACCGCGTTTAGTCCTAGACTACAATACCAAACTAAAATCTGAATACCGGTATTTGGTATTTGAAATTTGAAATACCGGGATGCCGGTATTATTAATAGCAAATTTACTAGCTATATTTCTTCTTCCCTCAGTTGTTATATTGACTTTTTAACAAATAATAGATGAAATCCAATAAATATTGTTCTGAAATGAGTAGATATTATTTATTTTATTACATAGAGTAATAGTAGAGTAGGAGTAGATAGATACAAAAAAACGTGCAAGTAAAATAAAGTAAATATTAAATTCTATGTTACATTTTACATATAATAGGCTCGTATGGTATTACATAATTAAAGAATTAAATATAATTAAAGAAGTAAAAAATATAAAAATATAAATTGAAAGTATTTAATATTAATAACTTGCGTTTTGTTTATTAAAGTTTGCTCTTAAAAAACACAACGAATCAAGCGTTTCATCATCAAGTGAGGACCGAATTTTCGTACAAATATAACCAGCGGCCGAAAAAGCTCTTTCTGATTCTACACTTGTCGGCACTATTGGCATTAAAAAATCATACACATTTTGTAAATTCGTAAATTCGTAATATCAAAATACCGGTACTTTTTACATAAATACCGATTTTTAATACCGGACAAAAACCGTCCGGGATCCATAGTCGACCGCAGACTATATTTTATTCAAAAAGTAGCCCTTAAAAGCTAAAAGTTTGGCCACACCTGCTATAAAATAATAATTGATTTCATTTTATTAATGGTAAGTTTTATTATTTTTTTGTAACATTAGTTATAAGCATTACAAAAATTAATGATAATAATAATAATATTAATACTATTGAATGCATACGTAACCTTAGTTTCCTATCTCCAAGCGACTATGTAAAAAATGAATATTTCTTTATTATAGTTGTTTTGGCAATTATATATAGAAATAATTTAATATAAAAATATAAATTTTTTTAAATAATTTAAAAAAAAAAATATAAATTTATAAAAATATTTTTATAAAAAAGTGAATTTTTACTATTCCCGTTACAGGGGGTGTGCTCAGTAAGGGGAAGAAAAATTTCATCCATTTTGCTCTAACTCACCCCTAAATACGTTTTTTCTTACAAAAACACCCTTTTTCCAATTTATTAAAATTTCTCTTAGAAATGATTTAATTAATTTCATTATCTATAGTTCAATCTTATCTAGGCACTTATATTGAACAAGGGTTTTTTCGTTTTTTTAAAATCGGATATTGTTTTAATTGATATTTCTCATAGGGCTTGTACTCAAAGAAATATCAATTAAAACAATATCCGATCATAAAAAATAGGGGTTGATTGTCATAAAATTCATCAATATTTTTATAAAAAAAAAAAAGTGAATTTTTACTATGCCCCTTAGAGATAGGCAATTGGCGCGACGGCTGCACGCGCGCACTCACCACCCACTTTCCACCCGCTTTTCATATTTATCATTAAAATTTCTATATTTTTCATCCAATTTCAAGCAAATTTAGGATATATACATAATTAACAATTTTCAATCCATTGGATATGTTTAAAGAGAGGGAAAATAATTAATTAAACCAGTCCAAATATTATTGATTGTTGGTGTAGGAGTTACTTTTAATAATTATTTAATCATTGAATGTGCTATTAAATTAAGTTTTATATTTTTAATTAAGAATTGTTCTATATTTATTAGATGATAATGCCTACGTACTTGTTCTATGGATGATGTCTCTTGATTGTGGCCACCACCTCTGGAGTTGTTGTTGCAACGACATTTCAAGTCCAACTGAGAGTAATAGAAAAAGAATTTATCGATTCTTATTAGAACACTAATCCGATAATTATTCTCTTTTGTTATAAAAAAAAAATAGATTATTTTTTATTATTTATTAAACACATTTATACATGTTTCACTTTTTGCTTTTATAATTATAATTATAATTCAGCTATTTAAATTATATAACATGATATTTCTATTCTAATTAGATAGGAATTCAAATATTTCTAAGGGAAAAATTGATAGATAAAGTGAAAAATAGAAATTATAAATTCAAATTTCATTCCATATTAATTCATTCTTTAAAAAATAATTACATTGAAATATTAAAAAGCAGAACAATAATAGTAATATTTTTTATTTCAAATTACATTAACAGTTTATATAAATTATATAAATTCAATCTTTTTTATTGTACATTAATATATTTTGTTTTTTTCTTTTCAATTTCAATGAAACTCATCATCTCAGCGTAGTAAATGCATGAAAGACATTCTTCTCTTGAATTGAATATCTGAGACAATTTCAATTTAGAAAACGAAAACATTTCATCTTTGAAACAGGAATTGAATAATTTCAATTAAAAATCATACTTTTATAAATTAAAATGTAACATATTCATGTAGCCAGACTAAATATTTCATATATAATTAATTATTAATTAATTTCTATTAATTAAGAAGATTGTTGGATTATTATTTAATATTTTAAGATTATATACTTATAGAAATGGATTAGATTTTTTTTTTAATTATTTGTTCTCTAATAATTTAGTGTAAATTATTCTCAATAGATGACACTACATGTAGGTTATCTAGCTATTATTTTTTATAAGATTCTTTCTATTCCGTATATGTTATACAAAAAAATATTTGAATAATTTCTTTTAATTCGAAATTTCATCTCATGTTAACTTTAGACTTGGAGAATGAAAAGTTCATCAATAAATAGAAAATAAGAAAAAAGATAAAACAGAATTCACATCAGGGCCGTCTTAAGGAATTCGGCGCCCATGGGCTACTAAAAATAATGCGCCCTTCTTCCTAAGAAAATACACAGAATGGCAAATGGGAGTCGGAAAAGTTATCAGTTTTTAGTCTAATCCTTCGAACTTGAACTTGATCGGAACTATTATAGGATTGGTGGTCTTATATTAACTCCAGTACAGCTCCGACTGGCTCCGACAGTTCAAATGCGACTGAAACAAAAGTACGATCGGTAGGGTGTCGGGACTCCTATTTCGCGTTGCCCTTCTCTATCTATCGTTGTTCAGCATATTTGGAAGAAATAAAAATCAGTTTAATATTTTAAGAAGTGTTTTAATTTAAAAATAAGTAAAAACTCTAATAAAATGAAAAATAAATTTTTACTATATCGCAAATAAAAAATTGCCGCCTCAAAAGGCTTGCGCCCTGGGGCTATAGCCCATTTAGCCCTGTGGTTAGGGCGGCGGCACTGGGCATAAAGAATCTCTCCCAGAAATATAAATATAATCCTTTTTGTTTGTTTGTTTGTTTTTATTGAGATTTCTTCGATATAATGGCCATTTATTTTTCAATTAGTCTTCCAATTATTCATTAAATAAGAAAGTAAAGAAGGTGGATTATTCCTTTATTTATTTATTTATTTAATTTATTTTGGCAAACTTTTTTCATAATAATCGAGTCAAGTATGAGTTGCTCTTTTTTTTTTTTTTGTTCCAAAGCAATGATGCTGTTTTGTTCATAGATATGTTTTGTTTCTCATTCATTAGGACAGTGAACAGCTTATAAAATACAGAGAGACATGTACATTTGTTAGGTCCTTTTTTTAAATAAAAGTTAAATGGTACCATTTGTTAGAATTGGAAGCAGCAAACGATGGTGGGGGGGGGGGGGGGTCGACTTTAAACAAAGATTTATGTATATGTACATGTAAATCTTTTTAAGCCAGAAATTTTAAATTCCATCAGGTGGCCTTGCTGATTTCCAGGTCTTTTTTGGAAGATCGTTTTGACATTTTCTTCTGATAATTGGATAGGGATCTTCTCATTGCCAGACACATCACAATTTATCTCAATCCTTTCCTGCCACTTGCATAACTTATTTTTATTATTATTATTATTATTATTATTATCCGATTTGAGCGCACTTTCTCAGCATAAATGCTGGAAATATTCACCTATCCCTTCATTCATGGTGTGGAAAGAGACTTCATTCATTCTGGCCCTCACAGCTCTGTTCTTGTTATTATTATTATTATTATTATTATTATTATATTAATAAATAGTTTAATAAATTTGTACCAATATTATATATATATAATATTAATGATAATTTTAAAAATCTCTCCTCCTTTTAAACTTTTATGTTGTTAGTTTATATACATGAATACATGAATACATGAATACATATCCGATATCCGTTCTTTTAACTATCAATTATCAATTTAAAATTATTCCAATATAATTATTATTTTATTTTGTCGTTTTATAAGTATTTATTTAATTTTTTTATTAAATTATTATTTAAAATGTTGTATCTCCAAATGTAGTTTTTTTTTTAATTTTATTGGGATTTTTTAAACAAATTTACAAATTTTTAAAAAATAAGACATTGAACTGATTTAATTATCAATGTATTGTATATCCTATTATGTGTGAATGTTAAATGAATGGGAAACGCGAATCCAAAGAATATATTAAGCAATGATGGGTGGGAATCATGAAAGAATTAGAAGAGGATTCCAATTGTATCCAGGGTTTGTTTACCCGAGATACGAGTAGAATGCAGCCAATGATTTAGAAACGTTTCCAACATAATTGATCTCTTACTAAATCTCCGAAAATTAAATAAATATTGTGATTAATATTAAAATAATTTTATATTACTAATTATATAGGTACCTATCAAGAAATATTTTTAAAAAAATGTTTGTGATTATTAATAATAATAGAAGTTGGAATTTGAAAAAAATAATTTTTTATTAAATCCTTTAAAATATACCGAATATATATAATAATTTATTATACAATTGATCTTACTATTATTTATGTAGTTAATTATGTAATATATGTTAGTAAATGAATATTTTTAAAATCATTTTTTATTTCTTTGTTTGGATTCTTTTTTTTTAAGATAAAATTCTTTTTTATTTCTTGTATGCAAGGGAATAATCCAAGGAATGACATGCAGATGAGAAGGAATGTACCAATACGTGGGTGGTTGTCCTCATTTCTCTCTTTCATAACAAACACTGACAACAACAAAAAAAAATAAAGCTTGCTATCAATTTTATTTTCAAAAAAATTATCAAAAATATATATTTGATTGTTTTATTTTCATTCTTTATAAATTTCACAAAATAATAGGCAAGATTCAAACAAATGTATGATGAAAGATTACTTAGGGGTGGTTAAACAAAAAAAAAACAAAAAAAAAATGAGAGGGAGAGAAAGAAATACATTTTGAAATTCTAAAAATGAAATGAGATGGATAAAATAATTAATAAATAGAATTCATTTCAATTTTAATGAAAATTATTTTGTAATATAGGTACAGTATCTATCTATCTATTTATCTATTTATCATCATCTCTATGATAATATAAAGAAGAAGATCATTTAAATTGCTAAATTCACTATTGATTAACAACATGAATGGATAGGCTAATACTATAATACTAATACTATTATGTTATTAAAGTTCAAGTGTTATTATATTCAATAAATATCAAATACTAATAATAATAAAGAGTAATCTATTTCTATTTAATATGGATTCATTTGTGACTTACTATATTATTTTATTTTATTTTATTGGTAATTAATTGAAAATTCAAAATGCCTATTTATACTATACTAAATGGGTACACTATAACTTGAAGTCCATGTGTTGTTGTAGGTGGCAGGTGGTTGCTGCTGAGAGAGAGAGAGAGAGAGAGAAGAGGACTAGGAAACGAGGCTGTTTTGTTTCTGGAATGCATTTACTGAGGAGGAGGAGGAGGAGGAGGAGCTCCTTTCGGGAATCAATCAGTTGTAGGGGCAACCATTTCTCTCTCTCTCTCTCTCTTTGCCGGTGCCTTCATCACATATACACACTCATACACACAGACACAGAGAGAGAGAGAGAGGGAAAGAGAGCGGCCTCTTTGATCTCCCTCCATATTGTCGACCGCGCCCCCACCACGATTATGTAAACAAGAGCCACTTTGAAGTGCCGCCGTCTTTCTCTCTCTCTCTCTCTCTCTCTCTGCACTCGGTCGGTGTTGTTGTTGTTGTTGTTGTTGTTGTTGTTGTAGTTTCAGGCGGCGGCCACGCACCTGGCCCTGGACCAGTCCGTTGTCCATGTGCTTCCTCTAGCAGTCCGTCATCGGCGTCCACCCACGATACACGTGGATCTTATTTCTCTCTCTCTCTCTCTCTCTCTCTCTCGGTGTGTGTGTGTGTGTGTGTGTGTTTGTGTGTTGCTCTTTTTCTCTGGTGCGCGCGCCCGCGTGTGTGTGTGTGTGTGTGTGTGTGTTTATATATTTTTATTTGTTTTACCTTTTCCTCTTTTCTCCTATTTGCCTTTGCCTCGTTGTCCATCCTCATCCTCATCAGCTTGCTAATCTTCCCCTTCCCCTTCCCTCCAACATTAATTTCATCCCCCAATGTGCACGGAATGTGTCCATGCAAAAATAAAAGGACATTTGTATGGTCGACGATGTCAAGGAGGATGGCCAACGGTAGAATATACCTTCCGCAACAGGTAAAAAAATAAAAAGATCTTCTCTATATCCACAAATCCATATCCATATCCATAGATAATATTAGATCAATAATTATATACCTAGAAGAGTACATCATTTTATAAATTCTATTATTATATTATATTATATTATATTATAGATCATGGGATATATGTACCTATTATTATTTAAATTTATAGAAAAATCTGTTAAGATAATACTCGTAATTTAAAAATTTATGGTAATAAATTAAATATTTCAAGTCTTTTAACACCGTCTATTAATAATAATAATAATAATAATAAATAAACTGATATTGTATTTCTAGCGCAATAATACTGATTGAAATAATAAATTTTTTAAAATAGGTATAAAGATAGATCTGAGTAATTAATTCCTGATTTGTTTTCATATACTGATATACCGATTTAGATTGAAATGGATAGATAATGTTTAATTGTGTTTTAAAGCTTTAATCAATTAAATTCTAATGAAATTATCAATATTATTATTATTATTATTATTATTATTATTCTATAATTATTTCTTTCATTATTATTAAAATAATCATTAAAATTCAATAAAATAAATTTGTTATTAAATTATAATAAATCATTAATATTTAATGGGAATATATAAATATTTCACTCCTTCCTCCCTCCCCCCCCCCCCAATGATATGAAGTTTTATGATATTCATTATTATTATTATAATTATTATGATTTTCTTCTTCTCGTTTTTCTCGTGATAATCACGGTTTTCATTTACTCGTTTTACGAGCTAAAAGAGCCAAGTAAATAGGAGGGTGAGAAAACATCTGACGCGATGGAACATGTGTCAAGAATAAGATTCAATAAGATTGGTATTCCAATTTCAATCCTCAAGTTGTTTTGGGAGTTTTATATGAATCAATCCCCCGTTGTTGAGATGATTTCCAAAGGTGCATTAGTGTACTTCCTCTGCAAGCTCAGAATATTTATTTATTTATTTTATTTGAATAGGCATGCTGTAGGTTGTGGTTCAGCGGAATCGACTTGAATTTTCTTGCATCATGCATCATGCAGAAGAATATCTGGTTGGTTGGCTTTGATGGTTTTATCCGTGAGCAATTGCCATATTTCAGAAAAGCTTAGCTTATGATAGATAATGTCTGTTCTTTCATGGTGTCATGGTGTGGTTCATATTTATATTATGGAGTTTCTTCTTTTAGGAGACCAGATATGGGCAACGTTGTCATGTCTTCTGGTATATTTATTCTCGGTTGGCCAAAGAAACACATCCATGACTCAGTTCGATTGACTCTACATTATTATTACGGCAATATTTGTTGTCCATCTATCTATTCTTTGAGAATATATTTCCGGTAATTTCGAGTGTTAATTATTCGATCTTGAATCGCCATTGAAAATCCTTCGGTTTCTGAAAAAAAAAAAAAAAAAAAAAAAAAAAGATTTCCTCTAGAGAGTCATAAATTCGAGAGTTCGGGTTCTATTATGGTACATAATGTTGATCTTGTTGGTGGGGGTGAGTGCTATGGAGTTCTTTTAGTTTCCAAGATTGGAGACAATTTTCTTTAAAAGGGTTGGTCATGGTTAGCTCTTTGTTGGTAAGTTTGAGTGATGTAAGGTTTACATTGGTTTCGCAGATTTGACTAACAAGAAGAGTAAATGAGGAGTTATTCATATAGAAATAAAAAAAATTGCGGAGATACACTGAGAAATCAAATGGATTGGTGGTTTTTCTTTGAAATTATTAAAAATAAAAATAAATAAAAAAATAATAAATCTAAGTAAAAATAAATAAATTCCAGATTTTAACAAATAAATAATCAAGGTAACACAAAACATTTCTTATTAATTGGTACTTCTTTGTAATTTATCTACAAGATTTTGCTACAATTTGCTATAAAATTATTGTAGAAAATAATGATCAAGTAAAACAAAAAAAAAAACAACAAAAACTAATAAATACTATTATAAAATTTGTTATGAAAATAAATTAGATTCTTGGTTTCAATAATTTCAAAATATTAATTAAACTTATATATATATATATATATATATATATATTTGTTTATAAACGAATCCAGTATGCACAAAAAATATTTTTTTCTTTTTTCTATTTTTTAATAAATAATTATTTTAATTTCTAATTACTGTCAATTTAAACACATATATTGAGAAAATTTATTCAAAATATTGGATTTCTTTCACAATCCAAATTTTTTTTTTTTTTTTATTCCATATTCACACACACACCCACACTTAATGAAAGTAATGTATTATTTATACTTATACAAATATATTTTCTATATAAAAAGAATAAAATTGGAATTAAAATAAATATTATAAATTAAAAAACAATCTTATAATTGAAAATATTAAAAGGCAAAGGATAAATGAATGTATCTTATCTTATTATACTAGCAAAAATTGTATCGCTAGATCTACATATATATGTAGATATGCTTATGTTAATCTTGAAAATTGCTAAAAAAATTTTTATTAAATTTACTTATTAGGGATGAGATTCGAAGTTAAATATCAATTTGCCAAGATCTCATTTATAAGGAAAAATATTTTAATTCTTGATTTCTTAATTCAATTAATTATTATAATATAACAGATGACATCCATGGTGGTTGGTGGTGATGGTGTATACAAATACAACCATAGAATACGATTGGATGTGTTAGCAAGGCTACACTTTGAAACCCATTCAATGGTACATTCATTAAAAAATAAAATTTTGATTTATTTAAATATTCCATATTTGAACAATTCAATAACTCATTTGATTATTTTAGAATGAAAACATGAATGAAAAAAATCGTGTGTGTGTGTGTGTGTGTGTATTTATTTGTTATTTTGAATGAGAAAGTGTGAGGTGAACATGCTACTTGTAACTTCTGTCTGTCTGTTTTGTATGCTCCAATCAAATGGTGGCAAGTTTCTTTATCGTTTATTTAAATGTTTTATTTGTATTAGCAGTGAATTTACCAAATGGGGGGGGGGGGAATTCATTTACATTTACTTCCATTTACTTATCATCATCATCATCATCATTAACATCAACATTATAATCATAATCTTCATTGACAGTGAATGAATGAATGAATGAATGAATGAATGTAGGAATGAATGAAAAGATGAATAGCGTACAAATAGTACACGAGTCAATATTTGAACAAGTTACTTTTTTTATTTTTTTAACTATGTAAATCAGACATTAAAATGTCAAAAAAGAAAAATTTCACAGTATAGTATCATACATTGACACAATCACTATATAATATTTAAATAATTGTTAATTATTTTCGAAATTAAATTAATTAATTAATAACACAAGTCAATATGAAAATAAATAGAATATAATGAATCAAAGTGACTTTGAAAAAAAATATTTATTATTGTTGTTATTATTATTATTATTATAAACATTTTTCTTTAATTATTCACACTTATAACTTTTAGAATGAATTCAATTCATTATTTACTTAAATCAAAGGATCAAACCATTTTTTTTAAGATCAACAAATGCTTATGGAATGATTTGCTACTCGTTTGCATGCATGGAGCAAATTCGTGTTGAAATGTGAAATGTTTTGTAAGAAGATGTAAAACCCGTTGCCTGAACGTGAACGTGAACTTATCTAATTTTCTTCTTTCTAAATGGAATAAATATCCACAATTCCAAATATCCTATCTACTCTCAAATTTATCTTTGTTCCTCATTCGTAGTCGAGGACCATAGCTTGTATACGAACAAAAAAAAAAACAAAAAAAAAACAACAACCATGAATAGGGAGTTGAGTTCTAGTTCCAAAAGAATAAACTGAACAACGGGATGATGGTTGGTTCTAATTTACGAAAGATCAAAAAAAAGGGATACATTTAAAAAATTGAAGGAATTTTAAAAATTGAAATTGAATGGTGATTTTTACCAGAATACAGAAATTTTGATGCACAACAAAAGATGAAGTGGTTTTTGTATACCATGGCAAAATAGTATATCGAAGCTCTACAAGTATACGTACTTTCAAATAGATAGCTTCAGAAATGAGTTAATATCTGTTCAGATGATTAAAGTTAAGATTTAACGGTTCTGACCCTCCAATTTGTAAGGCGCTCTGTAATGCATAGTCTTTGGTTAAAAGTCTGTAGCTTTCAATCCGTATATTACATAAAATCTTCTTCTTCTTCTTCTTCTTAGCCTTATTTCCCACGGGGTGTGGGGTCGGCTCTTCTCGTTACTTGGCGCCAACTAATTCTGTTGTTGGCGTCGTCTGTGGAGAGACCAGATGCCATTAGATCTCTCGTTATACGGCAGGACCAGCTGGATTTAGGCCTCCCACGCGGTCTTTGGTTTTCGGTTGCTTAGAACTGCAGCAAGTTCTCTGCTGCGACCAGTTAGTGGACCCACATTTAAGGTGACAAAACGAAATCTTGTGGTACTCAACTTTCGATGAAGGTTATGATGGTGTTGACGACTGAGCAATGATGCTGATGCTGACCGATGTGACGATGTTCGTGTCGGTGATGATGTCGATGTTGATATTGATGTGGATGTGGATTTCTCGCATCGCCCGGGTGCTGACAATGCGCGTCGCTTGCAGGGGACGCCCTAGCCGTTAACCTTTGTCTATAACATTTCTCCATTACATTTGTTTGTTTTATATTACATAAAATATTCATATTTATTTATTTATTTATTTATTTATGTTCTTATTTAAAATATATTTTAATTTAATTTGTAAATTAATGATATCTATATATAACTACCTCTCTGTGGCTCTACGAAACTCCCCACCAATATATAATATATAATATATTTGTCGCCACAGCCTTCTCTCTCGATTTTCTAACCTTCTAACCTTCTAACTCTATCTAGAGATGCTTAAAAGTCATGCAATTCCTCGTTATACAGTCTCTGCTATCCCCCAGTGACTTGGCCTTTCTTTGACCCATAGAATGCTGTGAAGAATCTCACAATCTCTCAAATACTTTAAATCTACTCTCATAAACATCCCTCACAGGCAAAATAATTGTTTTATAATTATCTATTTCAATTTTGATCCCCTTTACTGTACAGGCATTACCCGGCATCCATCTCGATATAAATTCATATCGAATATTATTATCCTTTGTGATTAAAGAACCTAAGAATTTCAATTTTTCTAAATTTTCAAATTTTACATTTTGTTGTGCGTTAATAATGTTCCTCTCTGTTACTAAATATGTTGTCTTATCACTATTAATTTCGAACCCCACCTCCTTTCCTGATTCAATTCATTTTTTTACGCTATCTTCTTTTAATTGCAATTGCCAAATCTCTTTTATTATATTTAAGATTAATTAAATTGGCTAGAACACTTTCCATCTTTTTTTTTTGTTTAATTTATCAAATAGAGGGGGGGGGGAGAGAGAGAGAGAGGGATTATCACAATATACTATTAATAATATTTAATTAAAAGTTATTTTACAAACAGAAACATATTATAATTAATAAATTGTTTAAATAAAAACATGAAAATTACCAACTCTATAAACCGATATTGTATATTGTATATTTTTGAATCTGGAAACTAATAACCTTGGCTGACAATTTAATTGCTATCGGATGACTAAGGCAGGCATTGTTTTGGGAAGACTCGGTCGATTAGTGGATGAATGAACAATGAACTCTCTCAAGAACCGGAAAATAGTGGTTGTAATTTTTACAAATATACATTATTAAGGACATAAATTAGATATCAAAGCAAAGAAAACTATAACATATTTTGGATCTATTGGCTAAAGAAAGATATGAAAATTATGAAAATGCAGTCAAAAGGAACCGAGATAAAATAAAAATAAATAAAATAGGCACAAATAGTATAATAATCTTATATATACAGTGGCGGAACCAGGGGGGTTTTGGGGGTTAACCCCCCCCCCCTTCAGGAGAGAAAAAAAATTAAAATTGCTCTATATTATGTACTATATTTCAAATAGAAAAGAAAAAATATAATCCTTCTTTTTATTTGAAACAAAAATTCTTAAAGTATAACTTAGTGTATAATAAATAAGTTTATTTTATTTTAAAATAAGTTGACCTGTGGCCAGGTCCGAACCGACCGACGGTTTGAAGTGATTTGATTAATGTAATAAAAGACAGATATGCATAGAACATAAATATTTTTAATTTTATTTTATTGATAATATATATGTAAGACCAGTCTGTGACGTCATGAATGGCTGGATGACGTCATATAATTTTAAATTAAGAAAAAACTAATAAAGATGATTTTTCTCGAGGATAAAACCAATGCAAAGTGCATGATTCGTGGTGATATATAAAAAAATCTCCTCATGTGAAATTTGGTGTGAAAATAACTCTTCCCTTCCTATCGTCGATCGCTAATTAATACTACCACTTCCGGTTTCCGGATTTGCACCAAAAGTTGATCCATTCATCCCACTGATGCATTAAGTAAATATACCAAATTTCATCAAAATCCGTTGAGCCGTTCAAGCTGTACACATCATCTATACGGACAGACGGACAGACGGACGGACCGACAGACATGATGCTAAAAATACTTTTTATCTGTTAAGAAAATGCATGATTCGTGAAGATATGTAAGAATCTCCACATGTGAAATTTGGTGTGAAAACAATACCTCCCTTACTATCGTCGGTCGGTAACAATTGCTTATTTTTTCGTACAGAATTTAATAAATATAAGAAATAAAAAAAATATTTTATTATTTCTCCTAGATCATAAACTTCTGTCATTGATTTGATGTTTCTATAAATGCATTGAGCAAAATAAAAAAGACAACCTCTGATGATAGTAAATTTTATAAATTGCGTTGTATATTCCCTGGTGATATATACGGTGCAAATGGTGTATTTTGTATTTGGAATCATTAAGCTATTAAAACGTATGCTAATAAACGAAATTTGAGTAAATTCCTTTTATTTTACATACGAATTTGACACCCCTATTTTTTTTTGGAAAAATCACGTGTGTGGGCCCTATGTATGTATTTTTGGACCTATTTTTCCCTACTTTCGGTCCAGGCCCGATTACCTCCTTGGGAGGTCGTGCCTCAGGCAACTGGGTGTCATGCTCACCTTGTGATTTAAGTTTCTTAATCACAATTAAAATTAATACAAAAATGAAAAATTTTGGTTTTAGGGATTTTTGACTTTTATGGATTTTTTCCTTTAGGGATTTTTACCCGTTTCCATTTTGAAAAAATTAGTCTTCGCTTCATAATTTTTATGAAATTAATAATTAATGTTTTAATAATAAAAAATATTTAGAATTTGAGTAATTTATTTATTTTATATTTAAATAATAGTCAAATTGGAAAATTTCACAATCATCTAGTAATCTTATATTAAGTCTAAGTAGTTTTTTATAAATAACTCCTTTATTATTAAGTTTAGGTAAAAATGAATAGAATGAAACTTTTAGTAAATTCGATTTCCTATAAATTTAATACGATAGTATAATTCTCATAAAAATCGGTATTTATTGAGAAAATCAATAAAATGTGCTTGACACTTCTTACTTATGGTCCGATCTTGTCCAAAAACAATCCAAAATCCCCGCCCATCATTCCCAAAAATAACATCTAAATATCAAATTTCAAGACAATATCTCATTTTGTTTAGACGTAATCTCGGTAACGAACGGCCGGCCGGCCGGTTCAAAAATTTTTTTTTTTTTGCAGTTTTGGATTCATAACCGTCTGAAAAGTGGAAATCTCGAAAAATCTCGGAGCAAAAATTTTCAAAATTTTCCGACCATCGTATAAGCTATCCTCATTCCATAAAAAAAAATCTTAATGAAAATTTTTCTTTGAGAGAGCCCGGGGGGGGGGGGGGCTGCCATAGGAAGGTGGAGCTGCTTGTCAAACCCCCCAGGATCAAATCCTGGTTGCGCCACTGTATATATATATATATATATATATATATTTATATATATTCATATAAAGATAGGTTGATCGAATTTATAATAATAATAATAATAATAATAATAATAATAATAATAATAAAAGAAAAAATGAAAATGAAATGTGTCAAGATTCAACATTTCAATAAAAAGGATAAAAGGAAATTTTTTTAAAATTAATAAATCTCTCTCTCTCTCTCTCTCTCTCTTTATATATATATATATATATATAATTATATTATGTGGTTTCTTTAGACATTTTTACAATCGATTTTGTCAATCGATGACAACCAAATTTGGCACACATACCAGAAATTTTCCTAGCAAGAGCATTGTTCCATTTTTTCTTGTATCTAAACCCCGAAGGGTCAAATGGGGGTTTCGATCATTGCCTCATAATTGAAGAGCTCTCCCGACTGTCGGCTGAACATTTCAATCCACTGCCGGTTTGAATTGCGTCAGCGGCTCCATAAGGGACAGTGGACTCCCGTTCTATTCTTTTTTAATTAATATTGTATAAATCATTTTTTATATTTAAAATATTTTAAAATGTTTAGATTGTATTTAATTTAATTTCGAAATAAAATTAAAAATATTTATTTTAATAATATTTTAAAATCGTTATACAAAATATATATATATAATGTAGGTATAAGGAAGGTATAGTCTCCCAATCCAAAAAAAAAAAAAAAATAATAATAATAATGAAGCATCATAATATTATTTTTTTTTTTTTTTATTTAAAAAGGAATTAAATGCACATTCTTATATAAAATATTTTATATCATACTAAAAGATTTCTGAACTTTTGAAATAACAAATTGATTAATATTTTCTATCAACAAATACTGTTCGGAAATTTAAAATTTATATAGTACTTATATTAATCTATAATTTATATTATGATTAATTAATACGATATCAAGGCACGGATTTCGCTGTTGTCGCCATTTTATTTTTAATATTATATTTACTATTTTTTATTTAATAAGAAAAGACGAACAAAGATAATTTTTCAAATTTTTTGAAACCGAAAAGTTCGTTAACGCAGAATTTTAATTAAGGAAATTATAATTGAATATTAAATATGGATTGAATTCAATTTTCAATTTTATAATATAATAAATATATATATTGTATCTACAATGAATTCTTATCTTAATCAGACACCCAGTTCATTGGGACATGTAACACTTTGATCCTCCCTCCTCTCTTACACGAAGTATTTATCCATCATGGACGGGTTTCACATCCCTGATTTAAATAATATTAAAATCTTTTTTATGCTTTATTAGAAATTAAAATAACCTCCTCCTAATGAGCTTTGATGACTTCTTTTCCCAATTGGTATATAAATGCTAATATAAATAAATAAATAAAAACTAGAGACTCTCTCTATTCCAAACCTATTCACTTTTATGAAATCTTTAGGAATAATATTATATTATAAAATTTTAGTCAAATTATCCCAGTTTATTTATCCTATATATATATATATATATACAACAACATATATAAAAATAAATAAAAGTACTTAGTATGTATCTATTTGATTAATATATGTATATCCCTTTAAAGTTAACTTAAAGATATTATTAATGTTTAAGTAAATGTAAGAGGAGCAGTAACGTAACTAGGAGTGTGACGTCATTATGATTGGTGATAGGTGTTTCATTCATCGAGTATCTCTCTCTCTCTCTCGTTGATGATTTCCTCTTTTGTGCAAAACGAGAGAGAAAGAGAGAGATTTACTTTTTTTTTTTCTTTCTTTTTTTTTGTTCTTTGTCTTCGTGTGGTTCATCAATTAGCCGCGACATGCTCTTATTGTAGTTGTTGAGGTGTGTGTGTGTGTGTGTGTGTGAGTGTGTGTGAGTGGTGGACCCCAGGAGGCAGTTCTAAGATGAGAGAGAGAGAGAGAGAGAGAGAGAGATAATAAGCGGCGATAGGCAAGCAAAAGGGAGGCAAAGGCCAAAGGAGAGCGGTATCCTTTGAACAAACGACCGCTGGAACCCTTCCGTTCCGTTCGAGACCGATTAACGAGCTGATATTTTATTGGCCTCCATCGTCCTTCCTCACCTCCAATAACCACCTGAACGAGCCCACTCCACTCCTCCTTAACGGAGCTAGAAGACAAAAAAAAAAATCACCATCATCATTAGAAAACTATCAATTCAACTCTTCAGAAAAAGAGTAAAAAGATTTATATATTCGTATTTTTTTTTAACCTTAAACATTTGTCTATTTTAAAATAAAATAATAATAATAATAGCCATCTTTGAAAATGTATTTTTTTGTAAGTGAATCAATTAATTCTATTCAAACTATTAAATTATCCTAAGAATAAGAATGTTTATTTTATTAAATAATAAAAGTGATCTTCATTCAATCTCTAAGCATGATTTGTTCTTCTCTTCCTTTGCTATTCAATTTTCTCACTCTCTCAAAAATTAAAGAAGAAAAAAAAAAAAAAAAAAAAAATGAGACTTGGTCTATGACCTTGAGAGAGGAGAGTAGAATTAGAGTTGATTAGAAAAATTGAAAATTCTTCGCAGGCGGTCCATCCAGAGTAAGTAATAAAATCCAAAAGATTGCAATGAGCAGGCAGGATACCTGACTAGAATGGATGATGATGATAGACTAGCGAAAAATAGATTGGTGGGGAAACCGATTGGGAAAACCAAAGATGAATGGATTAGTCGATTAGTGGACACAATGTAAGAATAGACAGGAGAAAAGAGAAGAACAAAATACAAAATAGGGAAGCAAAATATGGAGAAATGGGTTTGTTACGGACAAGAACTTTCAGATTCCATAGATCCTCACAGAAAGATGGATAGATCGATTATTTATCTATTATCTATTAATATTTATACTTGCACATATAGTAACAGTTACTTTCTTAATGTTACCGTATGTAAATTATATAAAAATAAACATAAAAAATAATTATTACAAGTACTATGTATAATGTATATAACAGAGGTTCTTAAACTTATGTACTCCGCGAACCCCCACTTGAAAAAATTTTTTTTAACGGACCCCATCCAAACTTTACTTTACGTCATTATATTAATTAATTTCTGGCTTACGATCTCATAAGAAAACAAGGATATATGATGAATATTTCTAACATTTTTTTGCACATTTTATTAGAAATTATAATATTGAAGAAAGAAAATTCAGCTTTGCGGACCCCCAGTAAAGGCTTCGCGGACTCCCAGGGGTCCACGGACCACAGATTAAGAACCTCTGGTATATAACATACATATTTAAGTCTTATGTAAGTCTAAGTAAGTAAATCAATCATTTTTACAGATAAACTTTTCTGTAATTGATAAACAATGGTTACAATTATTTGTTCGTCCGTTTAGGAAAACATCTCAGAGATACACTTTTATTAAAAATGATTTTTTTTCATAATTTCAAGTTCAATTATTCAATTATTTTTTATCACGTTTTACTTAACTTGTATTCTTGTCTGTGTGTATGCGTCAAATCTTGCAATCGATTTTTCGACAACTTCCAATCATCGGATTTTCTTGAAACTTCACCAACAGCTTTGCTCTCGATGACAATACAATATTATCATTTCTATGAGCTTCTAATTGCTACAATTTGAATGAAATAATCCAAAATTATTCCTATATATAAAAATTCAAAATGTCGGATGTAAACAAAAAAAATGTAAACAAATAAGTTGACCTGTGGCCAGGTCCGAACCGACCGACGGTTTGAAGTAAATTAATTAGCAGCTACAGAAACAATTTCAAATAATTTCAATATATCTATTAATGTAATAAAAAAACAGATAGGCATACATAAATAATAAATATAAACATTTTTAATTTTATTTTATTTATAATATATATGCAAGAAAAAACTAATAAATATGATTTTCCCGAGGAAGATGGTAAAAAGATTATCTAAATATCTTAGACAAGTGGGTAAAGCCACTGTTTTCAGGAGTCAACTTCACAGGATCGTAACCGGCGGAAAATAATTTTTTTTTTTTTTAATCTATTATTTTTTAATAAATTACTATTTTATATTTATTTATTCATTGTTCTTTTATTAAATTTAATATTTATTAATATTAGTTATTATTAATTTATATATGGACAAATGACACTCATATTGAAATTTGACTCCCGCCTTTTTTTAAAAGATATTGTATTAATATTTTTTTTATATTTAAAATATTTTAAAATTTTTTATTTAATTTCGAAATAAAATTAAAAATATTTATTTTTAATAATATTTTATAATTATAAATTACGATATATATTTATCATTCTTCCAATAAAAAAAAAATATTCATGCACTTAGAATCATATCTAATAATACATATTTATGTATTACTAGCTGCTCAGAGCTCCTTCGTCGCTCTTCACATCTAGACGGGGGCTCCGCCCCCTGTACCCCCGAGTGGTACATAGTATTTGGTTGAAAGTAGTAAAAGGTTTTCATCCATTTTGTTTCAAACAATGTATAACATAAAACATTCATTTCTTATTGTGTGATTATTTAAAATATATTTTAATTTATTTAGTAAATTAATTATATATATTATTATTGAATATGTTATATCTATCTACTCGAAAGTTCTTGGCAGCTACAACCACATTTCTCCAAGTGTCCCCGGTGACCTCATCTTTCTTTGGCCAATAAATGCTGGAAAGAATAATCTGAATCTACTCTCATCTCCCAGGGTCATAGACCATGCGTGGCTCAACGGTACTCGAAAGTTCTTGGCAGCTACAACCACATTTCTCCAAGTGTCCTTATCCTGAGCCTCTGTTCCATCTCTCGTACGTCATTCCCTGATGTACTCATCTTTCTTTGGCCCATAAATGCTGGGGAGAATCCTATTCTCTGAATCCACTCTCATCTCCAAAGATCATAGACCATGTCTAACACTCATATAATACAACAGACAAAATAATTGTTTTATATATTTTAATTTTCATTCCCTTTTATAATAATTTTGATGAGATAAGCCTCTTTACTGCATGATAACAGGCGTGTTTTCCGATTGCAACTTCGATTTCAATTCTTCTCAAATATTATTATCCTTCGTGATTACATTCAATTTTTCTACATATTCAAATTCTACATTTTGTATGTTAATACTGCTCCTGTTTGTTTCTAAATATATTTATTTATCATTATTAATTTCAAACCTCATCTCTTTTCCTACCTCGATTAATTTTTCCTCGCTATCTGTAATTGCAATTGCCGAATCTCCTATTATATTTAAGTCGTCTGGGTCACCTAATATTTTACAATTGATTTCCACATCTTACTCTTTCTTTACTACCTTCAAGATAAATTTTAAGATCAAAATTTGAAAAAGTTTATCCGGATCTATTGAGTCATGCGTAGGTTTTACTAAAGTCTACAAATAATTAGTGAACAGAGATATTGAATTCGCGGTTTTTTTAATATCTGTCATAATGAAAATATCTTAATTAATGTTGATCGATTTGGCATGAACCCTCAATGATATCGTCTAATATTTCCTCCGCCTATAGTTTATAAGTATTGTATATGTTATAATAGAGTATAATATTTCTTGATCATTTCATTTCGATATTTTAATTTCATTGTTTGATTTTTATTGAATATTTTTAATTATAATAAAATTAGAGAAAATGCAAAGTTAGAGACTTGAGACAATTTATAAAAATTAATTTATAAAAATTAACGGTATAAAAGTATTGATAAAACTAAAGATAAATTAACAATATATACATTCATTAATAGTATTAATTTAAATTAATGGATTTATTTGATTTTTTATTATTAAGTTCATTTATTAATTTTTTTAGATCATAGTTAATTCCCTCCCTTAAAATAAAAGAAGTACCTATTCAAATATGGAAAGAATAAATACAAAATAATTTAAGTTAAATATGATTTAAATATTTTATTATATTAATTAAAATGAGAACTTTTAGAATAAATTATTTAATTGAAATGATATTTGAATATTAGAATTTAAAATAAAAAGTTAAAATTTATAATAATTCTTTGATTGCTAGTTATATACATTGTGTAAAATGAGTCCGCCAGTCAGTGGGCCACGCCTGGCTCTTGAATGAACAACACGGAGAACTATATATAAACTTTAAATCTCTCTCTCTCCCGCTCACACACACTCTCACCTCTCTCCTCATCCCCTCCACCTCTCATTTCTTAGTTATTTCAATTTCCACAAATTGTCTAATTTTTAAAATATTCACTAATTTACTTTCTATTTTTATTCTTTAATCCTTAAATAATATATTTTCTATTTTATGTTAAAATGTAAATAACTTACATTTTAACATATTAAACTATGACAGCAAAAAAGTAAACGAATTACATACATACATACAAACAGTCTCCTTTATATATATAGATTGAGGACCCCAAGTTCCATTCATTTTAATCAGATTGATGCAATGATGCAACATTTAATAATTGTAATAAATAATTAAAGAATTGTATATCAGCTCGGTGTCCCAAGTATTAATATTACCAGCCAAACCCAATATAATATTGAATTATTTTTTTTTAACTTAATTACCTAGCCGAGAGGCTCGGGGTCCCGGTGTGATCTTAATATATTGTCAGAATTAGATAAATAATGTAGAGAGAAAAATTATTTAAAAATAAATATTTATTTAAATGAAATAAAATTATTTAATTTACAGAATGAAAATGTCTATAATAATGTCTAAACATTTTTTCGAGCGACAGCTCGGTATCCCAGGTATTAATATTATCAGCCAAACCCAATAATAATGAATCATTTTTTTTAACTTAAGTACCGAGCCGAGGCTCGGGGTCCCGGTACTTATCCTTATAGAAATCGTAATTTATTTAAAAAATAATTTTGAAACAAAACTTTAATAAATTGCAGTTTTTGATTATGTAATTGGATAAATAAAAGGAAAATTTTAATGAAAATTAAGAACTATACTATACTATAATAGAATATATCAATTTTAAATGTTTTCAGTATTGATTTATTTTAAAATTTATAATTAATTGATATTTTTTTTATTTTACAAAAAAATTTTAAGTATGAAATTTCATCACCTGTTGAGTTAACATTTTTATAAATTTTATAAATATTAAATAAAAATCGTAACTAAATTATTTTAAGTAGTCCAAGTAAGGGTTAGACAAAAATAAATAAATAAATAAATGTATCGTATAAATATTGTTAATGAAAATTAATGAATGTTTTAAACGGTTTTATCATAAATCTATTTTTCTTTTTTTTTTTTTCCTTTATTAATTAGAAAATTTATAATTTCATATTACTACTATTATATACTAATTTATACCGAGCGATGATAGTAAGGAAAGGTATTGTTTTCACACGCGTGGAGATTTTTTACATATCTCCACGAATCATGCATTTTCTTAACAGAAAAAAGTATTTTTAGCATGATGTCTGTCCGTACGTCTGTCCGTCCATATAGATGTGTACACCTTGAACGGTTCAATAGATTTTGATAAAATTGGCTATATTATTTACTTAATGCATCAGTAACATGAATTAATCAACTTTTGGTGTATATCCGGAAACCGGAAGTGGTAGTGTACAAAATATTAATTTTATATTCATTGTCCCAAAATTTTTTACTTATAATATAGTAGTAATTAATTATTGAGTAATTAAACTAAAAATAAAAATGAGTTGTGGCCACGATTTGAAATAAATTAATTTCCAGCTACCATTAGCTACATCAGGGGTGGCCAACACGTCGACCGCGGTCGACCGGTGGACCGCAAAGGCTTTAAAAGTAGCCCGCGAAGCCAAAGTTGGACAATTTGTTTTAACTTAAATAAATGTTTATAATTCTTCTTCTTCTATAATTTAATCTTACAATAATAAATTATTTGTGAAACATACACATAGTTTGGCCACACCTGATATATACAATCATTTATATTCTGAAATAATTTTATACAAATGAATATATAATTTTAGCGTTTCTGAAAGTGTTCAACCAGAATTTTGTTTATAGAGTCTAAATTTTCACTGCGTAATAACAGTTTTGATGAATGAATTGAAAACATATGCATACTTTCCATTTCATGTTGAAACTAGAAGCATCATCCTCAAATTAATTAGAAATGTATTTAATCACTTCCTCCTCTATTGTGCGCAAAATTTGAGATCTCTAGGTAATAGTCTAACGTCTAACAGGTAGATACCGAGGTGCCTTAGTTATTATACTCAAGATATTGTTTTGGGTCCGCTGTAATTTAATTATATTGGATGCACTTTAAAATAGATGGAAATCTTTTTTTTGACAAAAGTAAATATGGTTTTTTACATAATTGTAACTCACATTCGATTCGTCCATTTTAATATATTAATATTAATATATAGGAGTTGGAAATTTTCATATATTAAGAAAGAAGAAGATATCTAATAGTTCTATCAGGTCGAATAATCCACGTGAAAGTAACATTGCAAATTAAATATTTTATAATTGAAAGTGAGAAATTTATATACGATATAATATACCTGTGTATATATTATTATAATGAATCCCCTAACTGAGCTTATTTTCTTATTTAAAGAAAGAATTGATAAGTGATATTCTTCTTCCTCTAAATAAGGTTGAATTGAAAGATAAAGATCAGAGGGGGACTGGACTAGTAAGGGAACTGATAGAAAAAAGTGAAAAGAGGTAAAGGAGATGATTTTTCCATGGGAGAGGGAAGGCAGAAAAAACCATGAGCTCACGTGAGGGCAGCAACGCCAATCCCTGAAATAAAATTCTTTTCTACTGGGATTATAGAAAAGAATCTACCCGTTACCCAGGATATTATTTTTAAATTTATTAAAAATTAATTTTACATTTCATGAAACTTATTCAATTTTTTCTTATTGCTTCATAATATTATATAAAAACAATAAAATTATTTCCTTCCTTTTCAAGTATTTTTTATGTTATTTAATAATTAATTTAAATAATATTATATTAAGCTTTATAATTATATTATTAATTAAAAATCTAAAGAATAAAATTATAAAAAATAAACAAATTGAAAGATTTGAACTCGGACAAAAGAATTACTAATCATAGACCTAACCGTTGAGACTGTCCTATCAACTAATAAAAACATAGGAAAGAAATCCACTTGAAGGCTACGAAAATTCAGCCCATAAGCAATACATGGCAAAGACTTTATTCATTAAATATTGATTAAACAAAGAAAAATGATCATGGAAATAATTATAATGCAAGAAATACAAGAATCAAAAATAATCTTGTATTGAGAGAAGAGATAGGCAAAGAATAATCATTTAATATAATTAATCAAAAGATTCGACGTCATTCAACATGGCAGCCGAAATCACATTGCAACTTTGACAGTTGCAAAATTCAATAATTAATATTTAATTAAGGAAGCATCATAAAATTATATAATGCTAGTGAAAATGAATCTACATTGAATAACGAGTATTTTGATATGCGTTCTATATATTGTTATCAGAAAATGTTTATTTCAAGTGTAAACATGATACCAAATAAAAATTAATTATAATTTTCATTTATATTTCACTAAAAATCCATTTTATTGAAAATCTGGCGAAAATTCTGTTGTATCTTTTTACTTTTATTCATTTTTTTATGAAATTTTGTTATTAATTTGTATAAACTGAATCCAATTGAATAGAAGTGTTTCTGCTAATTTTTCAAATCGTTCTATAAATATGAGTTCCAAGTTTTTACTAATATGAAGCGTAGGAGAGGTGGGTCCTCTCAGAGGCAGTTATAACATATGTCTCACTCGTAAATTAAAGGGTTTTGCTAGTTGGAGAATTGACGTAACCTGGATATATTTGAATAAACCCCCCGAAGGGGGGTTTATTCAAATATATATAGGAGACTCTAAAGAGTCTCCTATAAGAGACAAGATTTCAATTTTTTTTTCTTTTTAATGAAGCTATGCTCGGTATTCTCCTTCATCCAAATAAATTTGATTTTTTGAATGATCAGGGGAGGGGAGGGGGGGGGAGAGTAAGAATAAGGGAATGTGTGGATGGAAAGGAGTCAACGCGGGCAAAGGACATGATTCCTCCAGGTAGATGAGGGATTTAGAAGAAATCATGAGCTCACGTGAGGGCAGGGACGCCAATCCCTGAAATAGAATTCTTTTCTACTGGATTTATAGAAAAGAATCTACTCGCTACCCGGGATATTATTTTTAAATTTATTAAAAAATAATTTTAGATCATAATCATCCACACATCCTATATGTTATCAATACATCTTTTATATACCATATATTTATAATATATTTTTCTTATCCCGATAATTTATATACTTATTATCCAGGGGCTTCCCATTCTCAAAACACCGCGTTTAGTCCTAGACTACTCTACTCTACTCAAATTTCGCCTCTACCTCCCCTTCCTCTCATATCATATCCATTCCAAAATGAAGTATTTATTTTAATTGAAGTTATAAATTTAAATGAAAAATAACAGCCCTTCCATTTACAATTTTTTTTTATTAATATTATTATAATAATTAAAACTTGCATATCTTTCATATATTTATGAACATATATAAATATATTATATATATAAATATATTATTGATTTAACCTTGACTTATAATTAATAATATATAATTTTTTCCCATTTTTTAGCACTTTATTGCAAACATATTATATATTTTAATTTTTTTCTTTGTTGATCAAAAATAATATATATATAAAATTTATTTATTTATTACATAATAAATAGATAATCATATTATTATATAAGATAATTAAATAAAAATAAATTCAATTGAAATAAAACGATTGTGTCAAGATTCAACGTTTCAATTCATACTTGTTCGCACAATCAAATTAAAAGAGAACAACCAAACTCTTATATTCAATTAAAATATATATATATAATAGAAGTAAATGTAAATAATAGAATTAAAATAAAAAAAATCAAATATTTATTTATTATATACATTCATACACATACATATTTATTACATATTAAATTATCTATTTATAGATATATTCAGGATTCAACATTTCAATGAACTGAAAAATTAAACCAATTAAATCAGCAGCTACAGGGCAAAGGTAAAACAATAATAGATATGATTAGCATTTTGAAGTCATTTAAGGAAAAATTAAATATGCTTGCAATGCAACTAAAGCGTCGTGATTTAAAACACTTTCAAAATCTGGCAGATGAATCTAAAAATAACAAGACTGTTGCTTACGACAAATTTGCTGATGTTATTGGAATGCTTCTAAATGAATTTGATAGAAGATTTCTTAAACTAAGTGAACTTGAAGATATTGCCTGTTTTTTATCTTACCCATTTAATGACATCGACGTTGAAAGTCTTGCTCAGAAACTTCACAATTTTCTTAATACTACAAATATAGCAGAATTAGAAGAAGAAATACTAAATAGGTTTTTCAGATAGCAATTTTTGGAAACTAATAAAAGCAAAGATAAATATCCAAATATTTGGACAATGGTTGCTCGTTTCAATTCCTTCTTTGGCTCCACATATTTATGTGAATCCGCATTTTCTTATATGAATGCGATCAAAACAAAACCTCGATCGCAAATAACGAATCTACAATTAGAGTCATGCTTAAGAATTGCTTTAAGTTCATAGGAGCCAAATTTTGATCTTATGCAATGCCAGGTTTCATCCAAATAAAAATTGTATTTTTAAAATTTGTTTTGTTCGTATTTATTTCTTAACATTGTATTTTTTAAAATTTTAATAAATATTGTTAGAATTCATAAAATAAAAATTATATTGTCGGCTTAGATTGCAAAATTATTTCTTTTAAATTTTCTTATTTTTATTTGGTATTTTCATTTAATTTAAACTTTTAAATGTCCTACTCATTATTATCATTTTTATTATTATTATTATTATCATTATTTCGTTAGAATAAATAAAATAAATTTACTTAATTTTTCCCATTTGGATCCTTATCTACCATAAATCTATTTTATTCTTAATATTAATGTTAATGTTTTTCTTCTTAATTACATAATATAGTATCTATGCAGGCATATCCTATGTGTACTTAAAAAATGTATATAAATATATTTATAGTATTTAAATTAAAATAAAAACAAAATATAAATATAATAAAATTTTATAAAATAACGTTTTTCCAATTGTCTAAAAAGAATAAAATAATAATTTAAATTATAAGCCTGACAAAGCTTCATATTCAACGAAAAACGTTGGGCGCTTTTAGTTTTCATTTCTTTTTAGTCCATGAGAAAAACGTTATTTTATAAAATTTGTTTATATTTATATTATTTTATTCTTTTAAGTGCAATTTTAATTTGATAAATTTATTTAATATAACAAGAGAAATAGAAAAGATGAAAATTTGCAAATTGAATAAAACAAAAAAATATATTAATCTTCTAAAATTGATTCTATGTATTTATGTATTTAAGTAAATGTTATTATTGAATAATAATTTTTCTTTTATATTTATAAATAAATAATTTTTATTAATATAAGATTTTATAAATGTATATAGAATATTGTACTCATATTATCTTCATAAAAAAAGGTTTTATTTTATCCCTTTGTTTAATTTTCTCTCCGGGACATACATAAAAAATAGGATCTTTTCCCTATGCCATTTGAGGGGGAAACCTACACCTCTTTCATTGGCACTAAATCTGGTTAATAAGAATTCATCATTAATTTTAATGCTATAAAATAATTTTAATTACTTTCAAAATGAAAATCTATCCTGAAATCAATATTTATGATTCAGAATCCGTTGAAAAAAAAAAATAATCGGAGCAATACAAAAAGAGTTAGTTACTAAAAGTAATTAATCGCTAATTATATTACAATTCAATTATATTTCTTCTATAACTTCTCGGGATCGATTAAAATATCTATAAAAATTTTCAAAAGTCTATCTATCTCTATTGAAACTATCTTTACTCTAGTCAATTTCGCAAGATTTTGATATTTACTGCATATTTCCTTCTCGGTTTTAGAGATGTTATGAGATCCTTAACTCCTTAACTATCTCCTCGTTGTTTTCGTTTTTAACCATCAACATAAGATCAGATCGATTGTAATCGAGGCTTTTGATCTGTTATTACGGGGGACAATCAATCCCAGTAAAGCATATGGGAGGTGAGTATTTATGATATAATCGGGTTCTAGGATAGTAATAAACAAAAAAAAAAAAAAAAAAAAAGGTTGCACTTAAGGATACATTTTTATGTGGAGGAAAGGAAGGATCTTTGTCACTCGGCATTGCCCTTGGACAACACTTACTTGTATTGTCATAGTTTGAAACATATTCTTCGAATTTAACTTTTTAACTAACTTTGTGTTGAATAGCTTGCTTGGTGAATCTAAAACTTTGGTAGTAAACTCATTCTTTTTTTTCATACTTCTCTATATAATTAAAATTAGTATGACATACATATATTGAGGTTTTGTTACATACCTAAATATCTTCTGTATTGTTTGTTGAAAAATACACAATCATGTGTGTCATGGTCAATTGGACACCAACACACTCACACATGAATTACACATTATAAGTATAAGTGCATTCAAATACATACATAATAATTAAAGTGTTTATTTATTTATTAACTACTAAATTTATATAATATATATATATATATATATATATATAATGAATGTACCTAATCACCCTCTCTCTCTCTTCTTCTTCTTCTTCCTCTTCTTCTCCTCTTCCTCTTCCCATTGTTTTCACTTTTCATTTAAAAAAAAATCTTATATTACTTTTTCTCAATGATTTGTATTATTTTAGTTAGTAGTTATTTATTATTATTATTATTATTATTATTATTTTTTTTTTTTTTTTTCATTTCATGATTTTTATATTTTAACTTATGATTATGACACCCATACAGCATTTATATCGTATATATATAGTAATATATATAATTAAAATTATTAAATAAACTTATATATAAACAATTTTATATTGACGTTTGTATTTTGTACGTATGTACAAGTATATACGAGTATATACGAGTATACTATGAGAAGTAATTCTTGATAATGAAGCAAGTTTTAAGGGAGTATGAATTCATGAATACATTTTTTCCATGGTTGTTTGTTTAAAATGCATCACACACTTTTCTCTATTCATAGAACTTTGAAATCTTTGAATTTTGATTAATACCCTTTAGAAATAAGCCCCATATAAGCAAAAGCATTCAATACATTAATAGTCCTAATTGCGGTTGCATCCACAGAAGACTGAATGTTTTTAGCTGGAACCACGTTGAACTATGAGCTTGATATTGAATCTCTACTGACGACAGTTTTTATTTTCTCCCTTTTATCTTCCTCCACTCTCGTCAGTACCTCTCGCGATCATGCTACTGGTAATAAAAAATTTTGCTCGGAAACCTAGAAAGAAGACTCAACTTGTAACCTTTGTAAGGTTTTCAGGGTGTTCTCTCGATTCAAGTTTTAATTTGACTTTTCTTTTTCTTAATGCATTCTTCTGCTCTGCTGGTGCTGCCTGCCTGCCGCCGACAGGATGCTTTTGTGATTTATTTTTTATCATTTAATCAGTCTTCTTTCATGTAAATATGGAGTGCTTTCATTTTGCAGAGATATTAAATTTATTATTAAATTTTTGGATGTCAGTTTCTAATTTATAATGCTAAGCCTGATTTACTGATGAATGAACATTTGTTTAAAGTCACTACTACTAACACTAACACTAACACTAACAGTAACACTATATTTGGAACACTAGCAACATGTGACTGGACGTCCAATACTTGATTTGGAAGAAAGCGAGCGATTGATATGACATTTTCATTTCTACTATATGGCATTTTTTTTCCATAAATGAATTTATAAAGAAAGAATGTGTTATTAATTCTAAGGTTTGTGTTGCATTCTCTTTGCTCCTAATCGTAAAAATCGTCCCCTATTCTCGCATTGATTTTCTTATTCCGTTGTTGTATTGTCCAAAGTGGTGGCAGTGGTCTCATCATTCATTCTGAAGCTTAGTGTGATTCTTTGAGCCAGATTGCTAGTCTATTCACAGAGATGTGGGTGTTCTTAGTCAGGCTAAGCCTCCTTCCTTTTCACTACGACAGAGAATTATTAATATACCTTCATTAATATAACAATATAGCATACAATAACATAATATTATTATACTTACTCTATTAGTAAAGATAGAAAGAGTATAGAGTACAGATTTAAATGGTATAAAATATAGTAATGGGAGTGAGTGTTAAAATATGTTCAAAGCATAACGACACGGATGCCACTTTCTTTACGTTTCTTGAAATTTACTGCAAATTGACTCTTTTGCTATTTTCCCTTTTGTGTCTGAGGCTTTCACTCTTTCTCTCTCTCTCTCTCTCTCTCTCTCTCTCTCTCTCTCTCTTTATGTCTAACTTAAATCTTGTTGTTGTTGTTTGTGTTGTTGCTGTTGCTTTTGTTCTGAAAGTTATAATTTTCCATTGTCGACATTCAAATTCAATTGTAAACCCTTCGGGGAAGTTTTGCAACTTTTGTTTTAATTATAATAATAATAATAATAATAATAATAATAATAGTAACAGTACCCTCTTTTATTACAACATGAAAGATTTATTTAACATTCAAAGTCTCGCTTCCAACTCAACTCATCCCACTACTCTTCAATTCCAATCCAATCTTTATTTTTCCATAAAAATAAAATCCACTTTCTACCTTGACTAACATTTTGGTTTTTCATTCAAGTAATTATAGATGATAAAATTAAATATTTCTATTTTAATTGACACAAATAATTTTTAAACTAAAAGATAATTTTTTATAAAAAAAAAAAAATAATAATTTCAAAGTGCAAATTAACTAATTATAAATAAAAAATAATTTCTATTAATATTTAAAAATTCATGAAATTTAACGATTAATTTAAAAAAAAAATAATGATGAAAAAAATTAATTTTAATTCAAATTTTTTAAATTAAAAAACAAAAAAAATATGTAATATAATTACCATTACAAAATTTATTGATTTGCTGCCTATGATTAATAAAAAAATGGAAAGAGGGAAGTAAATTTAATTGTGCTAACTAAAAAGAAATAAATAAATAAATTTAATCGATATTAATCAAATTCTTTAAATTAAATGTTATAATTCTTATTATTGTATTTTATTATTTCATTGAAATGTTTTTAGTAATTTAAATGAATATCATTCATAAAGCAGTTTGAAATAAAGTTGTATATTTATTACTACAATTACTAATGAATAATTATTATAATAAGTATTAAGGAATACTATAAAGACCAGACAGACAGGTATTTATTTTGATTATTTACAATTTATTATTTATCGAAGAATATTTTAATAAAAATGATACAAATAAAATATATAAGTATTAATAAAATAAATTATTTTTAATTTCCTTATATATTCATTTAAAATATTTACAGATAAGTTGGTAGGTAGATAGGAAGGTAAAAGGTATAGAGCTAAGTGGTTTATTTCCTTTTTCTTTCATTTCTACCTGTTTTGCTAGCTAGCTAGCTAGACAGACAGACAGACAGACTGGTTAATTTCTAATTTGTTTTTGTGTGTCGGCCTCTCTCTATCGGAAAAGTTAAAAAGAAATGGAAAAAGACAAGAAAAGAAATAAAAATAAAAAAAAATGTCATGTGGGGTGATAGCAAAGGAGAAGAGAGTGAGTTTTTCTCTTTTTTTTTTTCTTTTGTTTCTTATTATTCAAGACAAACTGTCAACTTTTTATTGGTAATAATTTGAAGAGATTTTTTTTTGTAGTGTGTGGTGTGCTTTTTTTTTATTTATGATGATAATAGATAACAAACAAAAACATGAACAAGTCAAACTTAACTTTAAACAGAATTTTAAATTAAAAAAAAAAAATGAAATAATTAAATTTAGAACAAGAAATATCAGGCTTATCAAATTTAATTAAAATTTTATATATAAAAAATATATAGTTAGTTATAACCTTATAACTATAACTAATTAATTAATAAATAAATAAATAAATTATATATTTGACAATTTACTTTTTCTTCTCTTGTTGTTCTTCTTGTTATTATATTAATTATTATATATTATTAATTATTAAAAAAGATTTTAGTTAAATTATATAATAATCGTAATTATAATTTAAAATGTCTTCTATTCTGTTTATGTAGAGGGATTTGATATATTATTTAATATTGTGGTTGTTTTATGCAAATTGAAGGGCACTAATCTCTCTCTCTCTCTCTTTCTCTTTCGTATATATATATATACACGTGTGTGTATATGTGTATGGCGAGTGTTTTTCCCTGAATGCTGGAGGGCCTTTTTGGCTTCGTAATTAGCCGGCCTTCACGGACATTAAGGAGGAAGATGTCGGATGGCATCAAAGACTACGAAAGGGAGGTAGTGAGGGGTTTAGGGGGGGTAGAGGTCAAGGGGAGGAAGTATTGAAGAGGGAGGGAGCACTGAGAGAAAAAGCAACCTCCAATCAACCAGCAGGAGAAACAGCAGCTGCACTACACAGATTGATAGGCATCTCTCTTATTTTCCAAAAAAAACACCCTCTCTGCATGATTGATATCTAACAAATCTAAAGAAACAAATGATTTGTATTTTCTTTATAAAATTATAATAATAGAAAGACATACATTTATATATACAGTGGATACTTGGAAGTCGTCGCATTTGCATGTCGTCACTTTCAATATACGTCACAAATTTCGTCGGAAATTCATACCTAGAAATCTACGTTCAAAACAATAATTTCATGAAGCAGCTCGAGCAGAATCCTCGGACAGAAAGAAAACGGTAGTCGCTGTGTTACAAATGAAAGAACGGCCAAAGTAGACTGACTGCACTACAAACTACTACTACTACTAATAATACTACTACTACTACTACTATGTCCACAATCGAAAGCTTTACTTGGACATTTTAAAATCTTTATTATTTATTTTATCATTTCTTTCTTTCTAGTCTTTCTTTTATTAATAATGTAATTTAACTTTATTTATTATAATTTAGCAATACTATTGTTAAAATGAAGTGGAAAATAATATACCATACTTGTGTGAGTGATATTGGAGGTTGGGGGGACTTGAAACCAATGAATTGGATTTTATTTTTTTCTTAATGGAAAATTCAATTTGCTTATTGTCGTTTTTGGTTGTCATCGGTTTTTCGGGACTGTATCTATAAATTAGAATGTGCAGGGTTATTTTTCAGATGGAATTGAAATTTAGTAGAGAATTAGGAGATGAGTGGAAAGTTTTCTATAAGGATCCCATTAAATTAAAAAACATATCATTATTAGTTGCGTTTCAGTAGTTGAGGAAATCAAAAAAAAAAAAAAAAAAAAAAATATGCTTTATTCATTGCACATGTCAAACACCGACGTTGAAGTCCTTTCGAATATGTCATTCATGACGTCATTATTTTCGCTCACACCGACCTATGGAAAGCCATTATAAGCGACCATTATAGCACAACTTGGAAAATAATTCAAAATGGCGACCGAGAAATTGGAAATAGATGACTTATATATCCGATAAAGCCAAGTATAAACAACTCAAGTACTAAAAATAAAATAAAAAATAAAAAAAAATTAAATTGTATATTTCATATAATTTAATAAATCAAGTTTAATTAATTAAAGTATTATCAACATTTACAAATTTGTAACATAACCTGTTTTTTACGTTGTGCATCTTTTTTTCAAAGGCGCCATTTGAAATTGTTACATCAACTTGCAAAACCCAAGTATAGGAGTTTGTCCCACTTGAATTTTGGATTGTAACGATTCTAAGCAAGTGGAACGGGAAAAAACGGGGATGTGAGCATGAGCGATGTGATTGACAACTGAAATATAACCACTATCCCTACAATTTTAATATAAATAATACCAATTCTTGTTACGGTATATTAATAATACAATATAACATAATTATTCGAATTTTAAATTTCTGATTTTTGTTTTTTGTTTTGGAAAATTATAGTTTGATGATTTTATTCTTTCTCTCTCTCTTTCTCTCATAATGTAATTCTATTATTATTATTATTATATTTTTAATACAATATATATTTAAATGGTATCTAATGAATAATAAATAATATATTTGTATGAGTGTTAGATTTGATATTGGATTGACAGGGTTCGTGAATCAAATTAATAAAACATTTGTTTGTTAGGTTTGTTGGTACAGAGAAATGATTATTTTTTAAAAATTTTTTCAGATTGTATTGATAATGTTATGTGGGGGTGTATTCTCATCCCCGACATCCATGTCATCTTCTTCATCATCAAGCACCGAGACTGTTCAATCTAATTTTGTATCTGATCCACATGCATTACAAAATATTATACAAGACAACAGACAGGTAAAATAATATTTAGTTATAACTAATTCATATTTTATTGTAGATATATTTCCAGTAGAAACAAAAGAATTGCCTATTATCTGACACCTTGCTGTTCTGAAATATTATATCTATTCCTTATAAAATATTAAATCTCTTGCAGGTCTCTTTGAATTGAATCTCAGAGAACCAGGCACCTTTTCGTTTTTATTATCTACTAGGAAGTTCAAAACCATTTTAGTCAATTAGTCAATCTCTCTGGATCTAGGAGTATCACACATCTTCAGACTTGTAGTTAGTTAGGGTTATAAAGGCTGCAATGGGCAAGACACGTAGCAAGAATGTTAATGATTTCACACTTGTGAATGAACTAAGTGGGTGAACAATCAGTGGATTTGAGATAGATGGGAGAAATTAGGAGTTGGATGGTTGTAGCTCAGTATAGGAACACTTGGAGAAATGAGAAATGGGATTGCAGCCTCCAAAAACTTTGGAGTTCCGTAGAGATAGATAGAAAGGTCGTAAGGTTTATTGTCGTGTGTGTGTGTGTGTATGTCTTTTATATTCTTTCTCTGTTCTCTTTCAATGGTCCCAGAATTTTGCTAAGAATTATTTTTTCTCTTCCTCATCTCTTATTTCTCCATTTGCATTGCAAAGCATTCTGTTCGATAAATTGTTTTATAATGGCTGAGTTTAGCATTTAAGAATATGGATTTCTTCTTGTATATATCCATCCCTTTTACTTTATGTAGTTGGAATACCATTTCTATTTTTCTTATCCTTCCTCCTCCGCTAGGCACTGACAGCAATTCTATTTTTTACAAATGAAATATTTAGTGAGACAGAGAAAATTTTTCAAGACCGTCAACTGTGTTAGTAGTTTACTTTTTCTATAGTCCAATCTGACTCTGCTTTCGATTCTCTTATTGTCACTCCCGGCTGACTATAATGATAAATAATGAAAAACAATACCAATTAAATTACACTTTATCTTTATTATACTTTTGTTTTTTGAATATAACATAGATATATTGTATATATTGTATAAAATATTAATAATAATAGTAAAACGACCACGATTATAAACATCGGTATTCCTTTAACGTTGAAAACGGAAGGAGAGAAGGTATCCAGAAAGCAGTGGTACTGCAAACATCCCACATCATTAGAAAGGTCTTAATACTTAATACTTAATGCTATAAAGAATTTGAAATAAGGGTCAAGTCCCTCTCCGCCTCCCCCTTGAGCCTAATCCCAATAAAGACAGACGGACAGACATCATGCTAAAAATACTTTTTTCTGTTAATATGTTAAAATGCATGATTCGTGGAGCTAATAAGTAAAAATCTCCACATGTAAAATTTCGTGTGAAAACAATCTCCTCGTCGGTCGGTAAAAAGGAATAGGTAAAAGTTTACCAGCATTTGTGATGAGTATATAAGTGCAACAACTCTATAATAGTAATAATATTAATAATAATAAAAATAACTTACTGACAATTAGTCAAATAGAAAATCTTTTTTTCTGTGAATTAACTAAAGTTGAGCAGGCAACACAGTTAGGAGACAAATAATCATTTCAATCAGATTCAATTCTTATTTACAATCTGAAATCTCATGTTTATGCATAACGCGTCACAACCAAACTAAATACCTAAAAATTGCCAGAAAAAAAAAACTAATTTTTTTTTAATAGATTTTAGAATGTTGCGGTTCAGACGAAACTCGAACAATGAATTTAAATTTTCTTCCAACTTCAACTGTCACTTGCAATGATGGATCATCAGCTGGGTTAGTTAAAACATTTTTCCTATATATATAAAATTATTAAACAAATTACTAAACAAATAAGTTAAAAATGAGTGTTTCGATAAAGGATTGGGATACTTTAAATCAGGGGTTCTTAAACTGTGGGTCGCGACCCCCAGGGGGGTCGCGAGACTACTGAAAGGGGGTCGCAAAGATCTGATACTTTTGAATCATTATAAATAAAATTTTAAAATTATTAAATTATATATATGTGAAATAAATGGGTATGTATTCTTTAATCCTTATTTTATTTACATTGTAAAATAGTGCGATATTACATCTACATCACTGGTTAATATATATTTCATTATATGGAGGAGGGGGTCGTTTAAAATTTCCTAAGCTTGAAGGGGGTCGCTATATAAAAAAGTTTAAGAAGCCCTGCTTTAAATGATATTCTTCAAGTGAAACAAAAAACTTTTTGTCCTATACTCTCCTATTAGTTTTTTTTTCTTTTTATTTTTAATGTAGGAATGGATCTATTTTTATAAACGTGGTGATTTATACAAAAATTTGATTTTTATAATTTTGTCATTTTGAATACTAATATGTCAAAGTAAGTAAGTATTGATTAAAATGTATAATTATGAAATAATTAAAATCATTAAACTTTAACTAAACTAAACATTTTGTAAAACAATAATCTTAATTATATAATTGTTTCACATTTTATTTTTTTTTAAGATATTATCTTCGTAAATCACAACATAATAGTCGCATTTGGATTATCTTTTTAGAGGGTAAGTTTATATATATATGATGTTTTTTAAAAACAAAAAACATAATTTCTTACTTGGTCTTGACTGTCGACTGTTTAGGTGGATGGTATTGTTACGATCAGAAAAGTTGTAACAATCGATGGACACGTCTACGTCATTTAATGACCTCCAAAGAGTGGCCCAACACACGAACTGGTAATCATTTTAGTTTGAAGTTTATTAAATTAAAAAAACATCGATCCAATTACATTTCACATTTCTTTCTCTCATCTTTTCTTTAATTAATAATTGCTTTATTTTATTTAAAAAAAAAACAAATTACATTTTACAGCCGGCGGTATTCTATCACCAAATGTTAATGAAAATCCTTTTTGGTACAACGCCAATCATGTGTAAGTACATCTTACAAAAATCATCAATATTCAATGTAATAATAATAATAATTAATAATACGTGTAATTCGCAAAGTTCTTTGATTTTATGACTTAATTATCTCTTTCGAATGTTGTTTCAAGTATGGTACCACCATACTAAATTAAGTTTGCATTTGTTATTATAATCACTTGAAATTATTATTATTAGTATGGTAAAAAAATAAATAAATAAATTCAGTGTAAATAGTTTAGAAAAAAAAAATTTTGAAAATTTGCAATTTATGCTCTTTTTTAATAATCCCACTTCATATAAAAAATGGATAAAATTTTACTAATAACCAGTGGCGCAACCAGGATTTGATCCTGGGGGGGGGGGAGTTTGACTAGCCGCTACACCTTCCTTTGGCAGGGTTCCCCCCTCCGGGCTCTCTCAAAGACAAATTTTCATTAAGATTTTTTTTTTAATTTTAAATATTTAAAAAAGTTTTGTAAATGAAACATTGATTTTATAAAATCTGACAAAAAAATTTAATTTTGAATTTTATTTATTCATATTCACAGTTTTAGAAAGAAAATATTTTTTACCAGCTATAAGTAGAATATCATTTTAGCTTTCCTCATGGAATAAGTTATTTATTAAAAACTACTTTAAGATGTCGAAAGCTTTTCGTCCGCCCGTAGTGGCAGGATATTTTGAAAAAAATTAAACTTAAGAAAATTTAGAAAAAAATAAATATTATGTGAGGGAACTGAAGCTCCCGAACACCCCCCCCCCCCCTACTGTCTCTTCCCTGGCTACGTGAAAAAACGAAATTCGATTTTCATATAAATAAACAAATAATAAAAAAAATTACCTTTTCAGTTGTGAGATCAACTATTTCGCTATTCCTATTAACACAATCTGCTATTTCTGAAGGTCCAGCTTCACTATCCTATTCTTAAATGGAAAAGTATTTAAAAATGAATTGACTAATTTAAAAAAAATTTCAAATCTTACCTTCTTTCTTATTTTGAAAAAAAATCTGTAATTAGTCTTCGCTTTATAATTTTTTATGAAATTAGCAATTAATGTATTAATAATAAAAAATATTTAGAATTTAAGTAATATTTTTATTTATTTTATATTTAATAATAAATAATAGTCAAATTGGAAAATTTCACAATTATCTAGTAATCGTTTGTTTTTTATGATTTAGGAGAAATAATAAAATAATTTTTTTTATTTCTTATATTAAATTCTTTACGAAAAAATAAGCAATTTTTATTTTTGTTAAAATTTTTTAAAATAAAATAAACTTATTTTTTATACGTACACTAAGTTATACTTTAAGATTTTTTTTTTTCAAATGAAAAGAATAAAAAGAAGGATTATATTTGTTCTCTCTTTTCTATTTGTAATATAGTACATTATGTACTGTACATAAGATATAGCAATTTGAATTTTTTTTTTCTCCTGGGGAGGGGAGGGGGTTAAAACCCTAACCCCCCCCCCCCCCGGTTGCTCCACTGTTTTTATATACCAATGAAGTTTTAATCTATATTATATAATATATGTATATGAGTATTTACTATGATTTTCCATCTTTGTTTGTTGTAGATTGGTACCGTATTGCAGTAGTGATTCATGGAGTGGTACACGAAGTAATCCACCCAGTTCAGAAATACCTTACCGTTTCCAGGGCTCGGAAATTGTCTTGACAGTTGTTCGTCAATTAATACCACTCGGTCTTAATAACGCCTCTTCACTCATTTTAGCTGGGAGCAGGTATTATTGATAAAATATAATTTTTTATTTCTTTTTGTTTCTTTTATGTATTGATTTTCTAGTGCTGGTGGCACCGGTGTACTTGTCAACGTTGATCGTGTCCGTGATCTTTTGCATCGACGTAATTTAGGACGGGTGCATCTTCGTGGTATCGCTGATAGTGGCTGGTTTTTAGATCGGGCCCCTTATCTTCCAGCTGACACAGAGCACAGACAACGACGTCCTACATCGACATCGACACCCACACCATTACAATTACAACCGCTGTCTCCGTTGGAGGCTATCCGACGTGGATGGCAATTGTGGAATGGAAGAGTACCAGAGGCATGCCGAAGTCGTTATAGCAATGAACCATGGCGATGCTATTTCGGCTATCGGATTTATCCTACACTCAAAGGTATTTATTTCATTTTGCATACCTTATTATATTATATATTATACTTAGATAATGCCAAATAAAACAATTCAAATCAAAAATTTATTATTTGAATATATTTCTAAGAGAGAGAAGTTAGAGAATGGGCTTTCCTTTCTTTCTCTTTTGTTATTTGTAATTTGTTAATGTTGAAAATGATTCAAATTATTTTCTTCTTTTTTGTTTTGTTTTTTTCTTTTTCCTATTTTAAATAAAAAAAAATACATAAAACAAAGTTTAATCAAAGAAAGAAAAAAAAAAAGAAAAAATTGTATAAATATGAAAAATTCTAAAGTCACTTTAAGATTCTAGAGATCATGAAGTGCGAAGATATGCAAAAAATTTTAAATTCTGAGCAATGTGCAGACAAAAACATTTTTTTATATATCTTATCTTATCTTCTTATACGAGAAAAATTTGTTTGTTTGTAAATGGGTTCTCAAAAACCGCTCTAACGATTTTTTTGAAATTCACACCAGAGATAGTATTTATAAAGAAAAATTGAGTTTTATTGATCATATCTCTGGAAAATACATCTTTATTAGTTTTTTTTTCTAAATTTAAATGTATATATGTGACGTCACAGCCACCGCCTGTGAGATATATATATCTATTTTTAAAATAAAATTAAAAATATTTATATTATATTCATATATTTGATTTTTTTTATTTCATTAATAGATATACATTTAAATTATTTGAAATTGTTATATCTTATATACTTACTTGAAAAAGGAAATCCAATTATGAGATCAAAATTAAAATTATTTATTCATATAATCTTTAATTTTGTATTCTTACTTTTAATATATTTTAATTTAATCTGTAAATTCTCGTTTTTGATATGATGTTTTATGAATACAAAATTATTTTCAAAACGCCAATTGAAAATGAGTGAAAAAATGATTTCTTGGTTATATAAAAATTGAAATATGATTTTTTAGACGTCCTCTACGCATTTTTAATATTAGAATTATTTATTAAAAGAAAACAAAAACAAAATTAAATTATAAATATAAATAAAACATAAAAATTATAAATATTATATACATATTCTTTGAATGAAATGAATGTACATATCAAATTTTAAATAAGTTGACATAAATAATTAATAATAATTAATAAATAAATCCAATTTATATGATCTTAATATATTGTGAGATGTTTTTCCCACGGCCAATTATATGTTGCATGTTGTGAGTATGTGATTACACGAATTGGGAAAAAATCACTCGAAATGCAATTAAACAAAAAAATTGAAAAGTTAGGCTAAGCAGACGTCTTAAATATTATAAGAGATTCGGCAATTGCAATTACAGATAGCGAGGAAAAATTAATGGAGGTTTGAAATTAATAGTGATAAGAAAAAATATTTAGTGACAAAGAGGAACAGTATTAACATACAAAATCTTAATATACAAAATGTAAAATTTGAATATGTAGAAAAATTGAATGTAATCACGAAGGATAATAATATTTGAGAAGAATTTAAATCGAGGTATCAATCGGGAAACGCCTGTTATCATGCAGTAAAGAGGCTTATCTCATCCAAATTATTATCAAAGGGAATCAAGACCAGGGACGCATAGGAAGGGACGTAAGAGAGATGGGACAAGGGCTCAGGATAGGGACATTTGGAGAAATGTGGCCAAGAACTTTCGAGTATCTTTGAGCCATATAAATAGATAGATATAACATATACAATAATAATATAATATATCATTAATTTACTGATTAAATTAAAATATATTTTAAATAAGAACACAAAAAGAAATGAATGTTTTATGTAATATACGGATTGAAACAAAATGGATGAAAACCTTTTACTACTTTCAACCACCAAATACTATGTACCACTCGGGGTTACAGGGGGCGGAGCACCCGTCCAGGTGTGAAGAGCGCCGAAGGCGCTCTCGACCAGCTGGTATATATTAAGTAATATTAAAATATTTTGAAATATAAGAGTACTTATTAGAAATTTATATAAAGTTTTAAAAAAAATATTATTTAGGTAACTATATTTTATTGAATAACTTATATTTTAATAATTTAGTAGAATTAATATTATTTATATATTCCTTTTTGAATAATATAATATATTAAATACCATAGATATACTATATATAAGAAAATTAATAATAATTAATAGAATAGAAATAGTGGATACCTTCTAAATACATAGTACCGGGACCCCGAGCCTCGGCACGGTACTTAAGTTAAAAAAAATGATTCATTATTATTGGATTTGGATGGTAATATTAATACCTGGGACACCGAGCTCTCGCTCGACCTTGTAAAAAATATTAATACACAATTCTTTAATTATTTATTACAATTATTAAATGTTGCATCATTGCATCAATCTGATTAAAATGAATTGAACTGGGGTCCTCAATAATACAAAGAAACAATTTTAGCTAGCATAATAAGATTAATTCAAGTAATATCGTCTATTTCTATTCGACACTATTTTCAGTTATGAAATGAACAGTCAGTAGAGAGTAAAAAAATTGTAATTGAACACTGCCGTTTTTTAAAATAATTAAATTATTTTATAGATTATAAAATTGTATTAACATTAAAAATATTGAAGTAAAAAAATAATAGTTGATTTAATAAACTAAAATATTATAAACATTTTTAATGGGAATTTCTCAGGGAGGTAGGGAGCCAATTCATTTACTCATCCATGTTGTATAAGGCATCTTAATTTCTTAACACTCCGTTTTTTAAAATTTAAAATAGAGGGAGATTATATTGATTATATTTGAATATTCTATATATCAGTATTTTTTTTTTTTTGAATTTAATACAAAGTTGATTTTCAAAATTTTCTATTCTTTATGCATATGATTGATTACATGTATTAAAATTTAAACAAATTCAAATATTCTAATTTTTAAATTTATATACAATTTAATATTATTATTTTTTCGAGACTAATGGCAAATGCCGGTGGCCCTAGTCAGAGCAAGAGAAGACTTCTTATGGTAGCGGCCCAGTCGATGATGTTATATGGATCGTTAATTAACCATTAACCATTCACCGAATCGCCATTCAAATAATAACATTCAAACTGAAAAGTAGGCGTGTTGATATAAAATATATACCTGGGATACCGAACTATCACTCGACCAATTTATACAATTTATTTTTATATACTTTAAAAATTTTAAAATTTTTTAATTATTTATTATAATTGTTGAATGGGATTTCTAAAAATGACCCATTAAAAATTTGTTTCCTAAAATGTTTCAAATTAATTAAAATAAATTATATAAATGTTCGTTTATAAAATCTATATATCTGTGTGTCTGTTTTTCGATTTTTTAAATTTTGATATTGGTTTCGATTAGAGCTTAAAATGTGTAAATGTAAAGTGGTCTTGGTTTTTTAAAATTTGTTTGGGAACATTTCAAATCGGCGGTCAAAGTTGAAAATTCCCCATATATTATATAACTACTGTAATTAGTATTATTATAATGTAAAATTATAAAGAAAAAATGTTTAGACATTATTATAGACATTTTCATTCTGTAAATTAAATAATTTTATTTCATTTAAATAAATAACTATTTTTAAATATTTTTTTCTCTCTACATTATTTATCTAATTCTCACAATATATTAAGATCATATAAATTGGAATTTGTCATTCAAAGAATATGTATATTTGTTTATGTTTTTTTTAATATTGGTCTTTTTAAATTATTTATAAAACACGAAAACATTCAAAATTATTTGAATAAATAATTTTAAATAATTGATCTCATAATTGGATTTTCATTTTCGGTAATTATTTAGTTTAACCCCGTGAGGGAAGGAAGTTGAATTACTTTACCAAACTTGTTCCATTAAATAGTGTTAATCATCCTCTATCAGAAATTGGTATCGGCATCTTATATTTTTCTATATATTTTTAGATAAAAAAGATTGAAATTTTAACATGTATTCAATTTGACTATTAACAAACATATTTACGAGGTTGCACTCGGCCGACCTGATGATTTTTCGGGAAAGGGTTGAATAGAATTTATTATGAATTTAACTTTTATTTGTTTCTTAAATTCTTATAATTTTAAATAGATATTTTGATATAATAGATATTTTGATATAATAGATATATTTCAATCCATTGAAATCCCATTTAGCTACCATGTCATAGCAGTTTGACCAGCAGAGGGCGCGACTAATTTTCGGTTTTTTCAGTTCGGATTGTATATAGAAAAATTAAAAAATTAATTAATAAAATATTTTTACTATATCCAAACCGAAAAGAAAAAAACTAAAATTAGTGAATATGTGAATAATTAGTGAATTAGTCAATGAAAATTTCTTAATGGCTGCACATTGCGACATTCATAACCATCTAATTGATATCCAATCTTTAATCACTTGTATCTCGAAAACTAGAAGTTCTCCCAAGAAATGCCTAAGGAAAAAGTTTCTTAGAATTAATCAAAGAATCAACTGGCGAAGTTTCATCAAATTCTGCGAGGTGTAGGGGGTCATAAATATATACCGATATTTTTAATTAATTTAAATAGATTTGGATAAATCTATATAAATATATATATTATATAGTTAATTTTATATATTTAAATTGATTATAGTTAAATTTATATATTTTTTATTAATACTTATAATCTATATGTGTGTTAGTGTGAAATCAAGGCGCCATGAATGTTTATGAAAAAATTCTTGTTTATTTGCATTGTTGTCATCATCGCCACACTGCAATACATGTTAAAATTTCAATCTTTTTATCTAAAAATATATAGAAAAATATAAGATGCCGATACCAATTTCTGATAAAGGATGATTAACACTATTTAATGGAACAAGTTTGGTAAAGTAATTCAACTTCCTTCCCTCACGGGGTTAAAGTAAACATTTACCTCATTTTCAATTGACGTTTTGAAAATATTTTTGTATTCATAAAACATTAAAAAAAAACTTTTTAAAACTTTTTAAATCATTTATAAAATTTTCAAGTAAGTATATAAAATATTATTATGGGTGGAATTACAATATATGAAGGGACACACAGAGATAGATAGATATAACATTTACAATAATAATATATAATTAATTTACTGATTAAATTAAAATATATTAAAAGTAAAAACACAAAAACAAATAAATGTTTTATCTAATATACTGATTGAATATTTAGTATATAATAATTTTATATTTACGGAGTCGATGTATAATAATAAATTGATAACGTCATTTAATTCTCCTACTATATATCGAATCGAATAAAGATAAATCTTCTACTAAACGTTGTGTGAAACAATTTCAAATAATTTAAATGTATATCTATTAATGAAATAAAAATAAATCAAATATGAATATAATATAAATATTTTTAATTTTATTTTAAGAATAGATATGTATATATCTCACAGGCGGTGGCTGTGACGTCACATATATACATTTAAATTAAAAAAAAACTAATAAAGATGAATTAAAAATATTTAATAACAAACGTCAATTATGTAAAATGACTAAATTTAATTATTTTTGTTCTATTACTATAAATTATTAATTACTACTACTATATTTTAGAGATAAATTTGGTTTATAAACAAGAGAGATTATAGCAAAATAGATATTATAGTTATTGATAAATAAGTTTCTCTCTTAAGGAAAAAAAATAAATTAATTAATTTAGGTAATATATATTATTGGAAATGTATTGTTGAGCACACGTAATAATTCTAAAATTGATTATGGAATTAATTAATTAATTTAAATTATCAAATTAATATATATATATATATATATATATATTAATTATACTATATAATAATTACAAATTAATATTTGTAAGTTTAAATAGAACAAGATATTTAAAAAAATATCATAATAGATGTGTTGTGTGTGTGTGTGTATATATATTTTAATTAAAATAATAAAATAATTTAATTTAATAATTTTTTTTTCTTTTATTGTGTAGTGCCTATCTTTGTATTCCAATGGTTGTTTGATGAAGCACAAATGACAGCTGATAACGTCGGGGCACCAGTTACCAAACAACAATGGGATTTTATCCATCAAATGGGCGATAGTCTTCGTAATTCGTTCGAGAATGTCACGTAAGAGAAAACAAACCAAATCCAATGAACTAATGAATTGTTTCATTAGTAATAACCTTAATAACCTAATAACTATAGTTCGTTAATAAATGCATGAATGATTTGTTTTGGATTGTTAGTGCGGTATTTGCGCCCTCGTGCATCTCCCATTCCGTGTTAACGCGTCGTGATTGGCGTGCTGTGCGGGTCGATGAAATTTCCTTACCACAGGCGTTGCGATGCTGGGAAACTCAATCCTATTCAGCTCAAATAAGAGCACTACGAAGGGCACACACCAAAGACAAGTAAATATTATTATTACATAACAGATAGATATAGAATATCGTTCAATCATTTTCTTCAATTTGAAAATCTATTTTCATTTATATTATAAATATTTACTATATTCTATTGAAATATATTTTTACATTAGTCATTATTATAATATTATTATTATTATCCTATGATACACGTAGATAATCGAATGTTGGTTATATGAATTTTTAACCATCTTTAAGACTGTCTTTTAAAAATACGAAAGATAAACAACATATAAAAACTTTTACAATTTTTATTTTATTTGTATATTATTTTATTTATATTTTATACTTATATAAAGATATATATTTATATTTATTTTTTATATTTATTTTAGTTTGCCAATGTTAGGTGATGCACCACTTTCAAAAAATCTTTCAGCTTCATTATTATTATCTCAGGAGAGATTAAGAAAGAAAAAAAAGAAACAAAATAATAACAACAACAGTAATAACAATAGTAATAATAATAATAATAATAATAATAATAAGAACGGGAGATCGAAATGTGGAGGTGAATCAAACGGTCTCAGGAAACAACAAAAAGGTGAGCTTTATTATTAACGAGAACAAAAAATATCCATTCCACTTAATTAAAAAGAATAACTAATAATTTAAGGCACTAATTTTTAATAAGAATTGAAGCATTAAAAATCAACAAATCGATGGGTATAAAATCTTTTTCAAATTTTATTTTTAGGAAGAAGAAATAATAATAATATACGAACGGATAGTATTCGACAGCGATGTCATCGTCAACGTCGTCGCCGCCGTCGTCGTCGTCGTCAACGACAAACATCATCCACGGTTGAGACTGCAGTATGTAATTTGCATCTTGTTGAACGATGTACTTGGCCGCAATGTAATCGTAGTTGTCCAAAATTGCATAATCCATTTACTGGGGAAGAAATGGACTTTATTGAGTTACTTAAATCGTTCGGGCTGGATATGGCAAGTGTCGCCAACGCCCTTGGGATCGATTTACATACACTAGATAATATGGACCCAGCTGAATTACTTAGTCTATTAACACAGCAAGCTAATTAAACCAGATCAAATATGAATCATTCTCTCTCTCTCTCTCTTTTTTTTTTTTTTACTATTTATCTATTTATCTATTTATTTAATGAAAAATTTACATTTATTTCAATAAATGATACTCTCAACATAACAGAATATATATATATATATATATAATAATAAATCTTTGTATAAAAATAATAATATAATGTATATAAGAGCTTTAGTTTAATAATAAATATTATAATATTAATAATACATTATATTAACAATCTTATATATATATATATTGTTTATATTATTATATTCAAATTAAAATTTTCAAATTTTGGAATTAAAAAAAATTGGCAGTAAAGAGGGACAAGAGAGAAATAAATAAAGGATCGTGTTTACACACAATATAATTCAATACAATCCAATTCAATTAAAAAAAACATTACATCATATCAAAGATCATTTGTAATTTTGTAATTATGAGCTATAAAAGATATATTGTACTAATTATTTAATTAATTATCTATCATAACATATTATCAATAATAAAGTTAAAAGATATTAATAATTACATTATGCTTTTAAAATATCTAAATTTTTTAAAGATTTCACTTCTTTTTTATATTAGAATAAAAAAAGTGAAAACATTGTATATAGGTAATAATATAATATATAAAAATTATAAATAAATATTCATTTAAATTTTATTTTGTAAATATTTTATTATATTTATAAATTAATAAATAATTTACAATAATAAAAATAAAAAGATACATCCATATGAATAATCCAAATGGATATGTGTTATATATGAAAATAAAATATAATATAAAATTTAATTATAAAAAAAAAAAAAAAATTTGATTAAAAGAAAGAAAGAAATTAATATCCGTCTCTCTCTTTCAGTCTGTTTCTCTGATTCATAACCAATTCCAAATATATAATGTTCTTCCTCGTTTTTACAAAACAAAACAAACAAAGAAAGAAAGAAAGAAAAAGAAAATGACGAATGGATTGATTCATATTTATTTATTAAAACAAAAACAATCCAAGGATATTTCCTCTTTTTCTCTCTCTCTCTCTCTCTCTCTCTCTATATATATATATATATATATATAGAAAAAAAGCTATTATTATGAAATTTAATTGTTTGTAAAGTATTGTTATTAATTTATAAAATATTTAATTATTTCTCTCTCTAACTTATCTTATTCATTATTTGATTTTTTTATTAATAAAATAAAATAAAATACCTACATATAATCAGTACAAATTATTATATATGAGAATAGTATTTTTAATAATAAAATGTGTGTATATATAATTATTATTTTTTATTTATATATTAAAAAAACAATCTTACTAATAAAATAAAATAAAAATCATAATAAATCCATTATAATTACACAGTGTAATAATTGTTGTATGTTACAATTGAAATAAACCAATGTTTATTGATTCTAAATAAATAGAAAATTTCAACTTTGGGTATTATTGTGAATTCAATTAATTTTCTCTCTCTCTCGTCATTTCTGTATTCTTTATGGATGGATGGAAGGAAGTGTTATTGTTTCCGTTCTCCTTCTTCTCCTCTTCTTCCTGATCGTCCTCCTCCCTCTTTTACCTCCTCTTTTTTCTCGTAATTGAATCCGGAAGTGGGCTGTCAAGGGGCTGCAGCTAAGGCAATAGGATTGTCCTCCAATCCCAACTGCCAAGAGAACGAATAGATAATCATCATTTATTATTTATTCAGTGTTTTGTTCGTCATCGAGTTAGTCAGTCACTCCATCTCTTCTCTATCCAGTCCAATCCATTTTTGTTTTCTTACTTGGTTATAGAACAGAATGTAAAAAAGTGATTTTTCTTAGGATGGCGGCTACCAATACAAATTATTTTTTATTTATACCCAATTACTCGCATCGAATTCTATTCTTCTTCTTCTTCTTCTTTTATGATGGTAAACCTCATTATAGCCAGGCACAAGGTAATTCATTTCTTTTTACATTCTTGCTTCAAGAATAATCAAGTATTGGAGATCGAAGGTTTTTTCATCTCCCCTTTCATTGATTACTTTGTTCATTTCTATTTACTAATATAATAGAAGAGATTGAGGGAGGGGGGGGGGGGGGGGTGGAGGACACACAACTTGGATTTCCTGCCCTCCTAGAACTCGAATGCTGTTCTTTTGTTAGAGAGGAGAGTAGCATCAATATCTACCATCGATCATTGGGATTGCTTGGGAGAGTCATCAACGAAGGAATACATCTTTTTATCATTTTTTCGAATGTTAGAGTCCATTATTTTATTTTGGTTGTTTTTCTAGAACCAAAATTAGTTGTTGTTTTCATTATTTTAAGTTTTTAATCTCATAGGATTAAAAATCAATCAGAGTGGACGGAAGGGGATTAGTTGACATTCATTTGCTATCTGTTAATCATGTATATTGTACTTTTTATCATTATATATACATATATATGTTATATTATATTTACGGTAAGAATGTATGTAATAGTACGAAATTAGTTAGTTCTATCATTTTTTTTTACGAAATAAATATAGTTTTTAGATGTAATTTTGTTTTATCTAAAATTATTCTAAAGTATTTTTATTTTTCAGATTTTATAGGCATTCTACATATAATTAATCAATTGGTTCCTATTTCTAAATTCGCTTTCCTGATCTGTTCTAGAATAATAAATATGAAAATGATGTTTCCTTTTTTAGTTTGAAAATTTAATATAATTCTTTGAAATCGATTATTTTCTTGGAAAATCATTTCTATTTTTTCTAAGTTATATGCTAATATCCAATCCCATAATTAAAGATTTGTATTAAAAATATTTTTACGTGAGTAGATTGATCGAAAGATAATTTGATTTGGAAGTTACGTCTACGTAATATCGTAGTAAAAAAAAAGTTTTAAATAAAATAGAAAACTAGCCCCCCCCCCCCCCCCGATCACTCTTTATAATTATAATTAAAAATAAATAAATAAATAGAAGAAAAACAATATGTATTATATGTATATACATATCTCCTGTGTGTGTGTGTGTATAATAGGTATGGCATGTGGTGGTGTTCATATTACTGTGTCATCGTTACGTGAACCAGAAATTCGCAAACGAAATGTAACGGAACGTCTCCTTGAATTAAATTGGGAGAAAGGATGCGACGCAGCTTCCACACCAGATACAGTTGCATTATTCGCAACGGATCCAAAAAACCAACAAGGTAACGCATTTCAATTATATATTATATATCGATTAAAAATGTTTTTGTTTTTTTTCTATTTTCTATTTTCTTGTATGGTTAATGAATTTCTGGTGAAGAGGCACAACCTTTGGCGAGTGTATGGACAGCTGACCATCAGGAGGGATTTGCACGGACCAATATTTCATTAGGACGTGTGCCATTGCCGGGTGGATGGTCAGCTACAGCCGCTACTGATAAACAACCAATACATGGACCACATTGTTATTCCTTTTGGGTGGCCAGCTATCTTAATGGCACACTTTTACGATCCGATTGTCTAAAAATACGGCCCACATGGATGGGCGATAACAAGTATAATATCCAATCATTATCATTTATTACATTATCATTTATTTATTTATTTATTTATTTATGATGATTTTTAGAGCTCAATTAGGTCCAATGAAATTGGCATCTTTATTTTTACCCGGGACACATAATAGTGGTTGTTATCAGGTAGTGGATACATTAAAAAGATTGAATTAATTTTACTATTTTCACATTAAATATAATAATTCATCATCCATCCAAGGGTGGTTTGGGCCCAACAAAACGTCAAAGATGGGCACGATATCTTCTAACACAAGATGTGGATATTTGGACACAACTGGTCCATGGAATTCGCTATTTGGATTTCCGAGTTGGATATTACTTGGAGGGGAATCGTTCGAGAAGTTTAGCACCGGAAGGCGAGAGCAGGTAAAAGAAAGAAGAAGAAGAAAACAAAAAAATATATATTATTTTAATGCTCATCATTTTCAGAATAAAAATGACAGTATAGTGTATAGAATATACTATATAGAGTAGGATTTATTATTATTATTATTATTTATTTGTAAATTAGAAAGGATTATTCGTGAATGTTTGTGTTTGTTTGCTTTAGATTCTGGGTAAATCATGATGTGATTCGTATCATGCCGTTAGTACCAATGTTGCGTGATGTTCGTCGTTTTGTTGATCGCTCATCAGATGAATTTATTGTTATTGATTTTCATCGGTTCCCAGTTGGTTTTGATCAACGTCGTGGACGTCATCGAAAATTATTAGCATTAATTAAACAAGAATTGGGTGATTGGATTGTATCACCACCTGAAAATCGTGCAGCAGCAACATTAAATCAATTATGGAGTCAACGAAAACGTATCATTGTCTATTATAATGATAAAGAGGTTGCTCAAGGTATTATTATTATTATTATTATTATTTATTAAGAATGGATTTTAATGTTGTTGTTGTTGTTGTTGTTGTTGATAGAAGTGAAATGGGTTTGGGGTCGATTACATCAAGCATGGGGTGATCAACAATCACCGTCAGGTCTTCGTGCCTTTCTTCAAGCAACCATGGACAAACAACGTAGTACAATGGCAGCACAGGGTGGATTGACCATGTGGTCAGCAATGGCCGAATTAACACCTACATTATTTGATGTCATGTTTAATATGCGTGGAAGTCTTCGTCAGATGGCTGACAGTGTCAATCGGGCTTTAACTGTTTGGTTTGCAGCCCTTTGGTGGGCTCACGCCAATATTGTTGCCACTGATTTTTTTATGGGCAATAATCTTATTGATGTTGCCATTTCAGCCAATTTACGTAAAGTCAATAGCATAGACAATTAAATAATTAAAAAAATGTATACCTATACTTTGATATATATATATATATATATATATTGTATAGTGAACTGTTATAATTATTATTAAATATAAAATTAATAAATAAAACAAACAAAAAAAAAATCTGATAAATGAAAATTTATAATCTATAGATCTATGATTAATTTATAGAGTAAAATACAAAATAAATATTTGATTTTTCAACTTCAATAAATCTGTTATACTTGTATATAAGATGTGTGGTATTTAGCAAGATAGCTTATCAATCAATCAATACCTTTACTATTTCGGTGATCCTACAGAATTTAACGTAAAACGTAAAGTTGAGCCACCTCAACAACTCCTATTCAACTTCAACTCCCATCACTCATCACGTCATTTATTAAATATTCTACCTCGGTAGTGACTACATTTACATATATTATTATCCCAGTGAATTCATTCTTTTTCGATCCATGAATTTGATTTTCAAATTCTATTTTCAGGTCATAAAGCCATAACCCACGCCTCAAAGCTGTTCACACATCTACCCAGGAAGTAATATTTAGCAAATAGTATTTGGATGAAAGTGAGTGTATGTGAGAAAAAGGATTTCATCCATTTTAATTCAAATCTTTCTGGGTATTTTTATTTAAAATATATTGTGTGTGAAAAGGTCCGTGTATATATATTAAGTATATCAGTGTCCAGTGTTCAGTGTCCAGTGTATAAGTACATAGTTAAACATTGTTGATTATTTTTGAGTAAGATGTTTTCTTTTTTCCGACTTTTAAATTGTTTATTTAATATAAGACATTAATAATGACAACTCGTTCTTATATTGTATGATAGTTATTTCTAAAGAGAAATGTAATACTACTTTGTTAAATACAAGTAGTAAATTTATGTTTGATATATCATTTTTTTCCATTTGTGATTCTAAACACGAATTAATTCAAATTTAATCGATATTTATATTATTTTGATTGATATCGTAGAAAAAAGGTGATTTTTTATTAATATTTTAGGCAAAATATTACTTTTTTAAATACGAGGGATATATTTATCTATTATATAGCATTTTGTTTTTGATCCTAAAGACGAATTAATTCATATCTAATTGATATCTTAATTATTTTCATTGAATTCATAAAAAAACGACATTTTTCACTAATATAATAGCGAAAATGCTAATTGTTTCAATCCAAAAGATAAATTTTCTTCCATTTTTAATTCTAAACACGAATAAATTCATATTTCAATCATATCTTAAATTTTTCCATTGATTTTATTTCATGATTTTATAGAGAAAAATGAAATGATATATAATTCATAAATTAAATATTTAAATTTAAAAAAGTAGCAATTTCGCTAATATCATAATGAAGAAAGTCGTTTTTTCTATGAAATTCAGGAAAATAATTGAGATATCGATGAAATTTTAATTTATTCGTGTTTAGAATCAGAAATAAATGAAAATGGTCTATAATTCAAAAATTTAACTTTTGTATTTTCTTCATTTTTTGATTCTAAACACGAATCATTCATATTTCATTCGAATTTAATATTTTGTTTGAAATATTTACATTTTTATTTTTACCCTCAAAATTGAAAAATTTTCGGGCCATTCGCCATAGGTTGGGGGTATCAACTTTGCTTTTTGTTCGGACTCGAATTTAATATTTTTTTTTTTAAATTTCCATTTTTTTATATTATTATCTAATAAGATATTTCTAGAGGTACATTTAGTTTAGACGTCTTAATTGATATTTCTACATGCCTATATAGACGTCCAAGTTGTTCCATTTCTACACGTAATCTAGATCTCCTAGACGTCGATCAGACGTCTAATTGACGTCATCGTTCTGGCTGCGACAATTCAATTCTCCTTTTTCTCATTATATTCGTTATTTTTTTTTTTTTTTTTTATGTAGTCGTATGTGGTGCATGGTCGTGTGTGTCTATAAGTGTCTATGTAAGTCTGAGTTTTGCATTTAAGAATATGGTTTTCTTGTTGTATATCCATCCCGTTTAATTTTTGCATTTTCTTTCTTAAGAATAAATACTAGATAGAAGGTGAAGTGACATCATTATGATTATTAAAATAAGTATTATAAGATATAAATTATAATTAGATAAAAATAAATATTATTTAAAAAGCATTGAAGTATTAATGATTTAACTGTTTTCATAAAAACGGGGATGTAGCTCAGTGGTAGAGCGTTCGCTTTGCATGTGAAAGGCCCCGGGTTCGATCCCCGGCATCTCCATTTATTTTTTATTTTTTTATTAAGGTAAAACTAAAACTATTAACTATAAATTAATTGATAATTGATATATAATATTTTATCATTTATTACTACATAACTTTTCAAAATTAATTTTATATATATTTAATTAGTAAAATTAATATTTCTGTTATTTAAAGTTTTTTTTTTCTCATTTATTATTTATTTTCTATATTGAATTTAACTTTTGCAAGAATTAATATTACTACATCCGTCAGGATAAATAGTATACATTTTCGAAAAAAATAAATCAAATAAGATTAAAAATTATATTATATTCAATTTTTAGTGCAGTGTATACAAAATTTAATTCTGTCAATTTAGTATATGGAAAAGATCCTAGTAGAATGGCAGTAGAAATTACGACCATATGTAGATGGAATATTAAAAGAATATCATTGTGAATTCAGTCCAAATTGATCAACATTAGATCAGATATTTTCATTGAGGCAGTACTGGAATATGTGATTAGACAAAAACAGAATTATAACTTTTAAACTATTAAATAAATTAAATAAATAAATGCAATTTATTATTTACTCTTATATATATATATTTTAAAAAGAAATAACAATAATAATAAATAAAATAATAGTAATTTATTTTTTTCGTCTGTTATTTATTTTATTGTTTGCCTTTCTTTTAATACGTTTCCGAATTCCAGCAGCTTGCTCCGTATCATCATCATTATCATCATCATTATCTCGTCTTCTTTTAATTTTTGTGTTCTTCTTATCAGACATGTCTTTCATTTCCTACGATATAATATAATAAAAAAATCATATCTTTCTTGGTTCAATTAAATAATAGAATAAAAAAAAACATACCATTTTTGCTATTCTATGAGCTTCGGATACCCTCTCTTGTAGTGCCATAACTTCGTTCTCTTTTGTATTATATAAAGGCAATTGTTTATCAATGAGATGTTCAATTCTTTGATATAACTCAACATCATACTAAAAAAAAAAAAAACAACAAATTGGTTAAATTGTGTCTTATAATTTATAAATATAAAGGTTTATTGTTTCTAATGTAAATAAAATATTCAAAAAGTCACCAAATTGATTTTAAAAAAACATTTTTTTTTATTTATATAAATAAACAAAAAAGAAAAAAAAATTACCTGTGTAACAAAAGTAATAGACTTGCCAGAACGACCTGCTCTTGCAGTTCTTCCGACTCGATGTATATAATCTTTACTATGAGTTGGTATGTCAAAATTAATTACAACATCCACATGAGGAATATCAAGGCCCCTTAATTAGAATGAAAAAAAAAAAATAAAATTAATTAATTAATTAACATAATACATTTTAATATTGACCACTCTTTTCAAAAAAATCTAATAATAAAACATTTTATTATTATTATTATTATTACCTGCTAGCAACATCTGTAGAAATTAATATTGATCTATTTTTTGCTTTAAATTTAGTTAATGCCCCAAGACGTTTATTTTGTGACATTTGTCCATGTAATGGGATTGCTTGAAAGCCTAAATTTCTTAATAACAATGATGTTCTTACAGTATTATTACACGTTGAACAAAAAATCATAAATGAATTACCAGCCATTTCATTTAAAATATATACTAAATAAACATCCTAAAAAAATAAAATTGATTTGCTTATTAAAATAAATAATAAGATAATATATATTAAAAAGCAATCAATATAAAAATAAATAAACAAACCTTTAATTGTACTGGTAGAAATAGATAATATTGTTGTAGTTTATCTACTGTTTGATATTTCGATGAAACTTCAACTTTAACTGGATTTTGTAGTGATGCTCTTTGAAGTTTTTGAACTTTTTTTGTCATAGTTGCAGAAAATAGAAATGTCCTCCTATCGCGTGGAATGACTTTTAATATTTTATCAACTTCAACTTCAAAATCCATATTTAAAATTCTATCTGCTTCATCCATAACCTGTTAAATATTAATGATTATTTCTTTCTCATTCTCTTTATTTAAATGTAAATCATGGTAAATCATTATAAAAAATTTTACATTAATAGAAAACTATGTATTTGACTTAATAATTAATCTACTTTGAAGTATATAAAATATTAAAATAAATTACAAACCAAAAATTTTAATGATCGTAAATTGAAACCTTTGGTATTTTCTAAATGATCAATTAATCTTCCAGGTGTAGCTATTATTATATGTGGCTTTTTTGCTAATGTTAAGGATTGTGATACCATATCCATTCCTCCAACGATCACTGCACACTTGACTCCTATACTTGCACCTGTTAAAATGATGATTGATTTAAAAAAAAAATATATTATTATTCTAAAAAAATATATATATTTATTTACCAAGAGCTTCAAATTGTTCAGAAATTTGAAATGCTAATTCTCTAGTTGGTGTTAAGATAAGTGCAAAATATCTTTGTGGATTTTGTAAAAGTGCTTGTAAAATTGGAATAGCAAATGCACCAGTTTTTCCTGAACCAGTTTCTGCTAATCCAATAACATCTTTACCTATAATAACAAAATAATAGATATAATATATATTTAATTTAAAATAATTAATTAAATATGTAAATAATATATATATATATATATAAATACCTTGAAAGGCAACTGGAATTGCTTCTCTTTGAATTTTAGATGGGTATTTCCAATTTAATTCTTTACATGCATCACATAATACATCAATTACACCCTTAAAAATGAATATTTTTTTTTTATTATTAAATGTGGGATTACAATTTAATATATATATAACATACCAAATTTTTAAATGAAATATTTTCATCAGATATATCCTGGTTTTCATTCTCAGATTCACCATTTTCATTTTGTTGAATATGTTCCATTTCCATTTTTTTATTTTATTTTAAAATAAATATGTATGTTTATTTAACACGTGACTACCATCTGTGTCGGTGGTGTCGGATGCTCCGTGTGCCTCTGTGCCACAGACCATAACTATCAGACACGTCATTCAACGATAATTTTTGAAACACTGTTTTTACCGCCACATGATGACGGAAACGAAAACTAAAAAAAAAATATGCGCTTGGCAGGTTTTTTAAATTTATTTAAAAGGAATATTGGGAATTAAAAAATTGTGATATTTTCGAGATAAAACTGACATTTCAGCAATCAATTAAGCTTGTAAAGAATAGATAATTTATAATTATTTTTACATCGTTAATTTTTTTAGAAACTGTTAAGTTATATTTTATAGTTTTCTTAAAAAATTTAAATATACAAAATGTAATAAAATATAATAAATATATTTGTAAAGAAATAGTGTTTAAATTTTGTTTATTCAATTAATAAGTTTTAATTCATATATTTTTAAAACTAAGAATTCTATTATTTGTAAATTAATTTTAATATTTTTATCCTTATTTAAATTAAATAATAAAATATATATAAAAATATAATATTTGATGACTCTTTAGTTGGTCCACTAAAATCGAATGAAAAACGTAGTGGGAACTTTTGTTTCAATAAAGTAAATCAACTTTTTAGTGGATCAAGAAAAGTTTAACTTAATTAAACTTTTTTTCTTTAAATATGAGTCTCTCGTTTAATTCTCCTCAAACATATGCCTATTTTTTCGTGTTTTGTTGAGAATGAGTTCAAAGTGGTCGGAAAGAGTTAGGTATGTTCAATTTTTAGAGATTTTATAAGAACCATAATTGTCATCGATTCCTGTAGAAGTAGAGATAACCGAGAAAAGGCTTTAAATTAAATTGGGAACGATTAGGGAATTTCTGTTTTAGATATAATTTGGATATAATTGTGTTTTCAGTTGTTCTTGGAGTATGTTACTGTTATAGCATGCACCATCGCTGAAAGCAGCTTTCAAAGTCATTGCATTAGCTTACTATTATAATTATTTATCATTAAAATATGTATATAAGTGACTTATAAAAAATTAATTTTTAACTTATAATTATAAACATAAGATTTATTTCTTAACTAGTAGACCCGGCAAAGCTTCGCTTTTGCATGAATGTCTGTTAACATATATACGTATGTGATAACTGAACACTTAATAATAATAATAATAATAATAATGTATTAAATGAATATAATTGAAATTTTAGTTTTTATTGGACTTTTTTTTATTTTTATTTATTTTTATTGGAATTATTACAAATAATAATTATAATAATAATAATAATTTATTAAATGAATATAATTGAAATTTTATTTTTTATTATTATATTTTTATTTTTATTTTGTTTTTTTGTTAATAATTATTAAATTTTTATTTGTTGGAAAATTATTTCTACTTTATTAATTGTTAATAGTTATTACATTTTAATTAACAGTTTTCGGAATAAGTATATTCTCTTATTATAGAGATTCTTATTGTTTGTCTCACAAGTCTACCTACAATATTTCATTATCATTGTATGATTCAAAATAAAATTCAAAATATTTAATAGGACATGACATGATCTTAGTATTTCTCCCATCCCAGAATATTTGCTAATATTACATGTTGGAGTTCCAATTACCTGCATATTTAATAGCAATTTCAATGCTGAATATGCTTTTAAATAAAAAAAAAAAAATTGAAGAAAGTAATTGGAATTAGTTTAGGGAGGTTTAGTAGTAGGGAAAATATTTGTAAATAAAACTGTATTTACCTTAATAAACTGTTCCAACTCTTCGTATATTCTTCAAACTTGCTTCAAAAAATTGGAAATGGTATTTTCAGGTAGTCGGTATACGGACGCAAGCATTTCAAAATGAATCTCCAGTAGCCAAATATTGGAATGTTAATTGCAGGTTTAGTTTAGATTTAGATTTAGTCTGGTTGATATGATATCACTTTATCACGCTTCTTTAAGGGGCATTGAAATTTCAATCGGTTTCTTCTTAATTATTCACTGTCTCACCCAAAAACCATTGCTAGCTATTATTGGATATAATTGTTTTCAGTTGTTCTTGGAGTATGTTACTGTTATAGCATGCACCATCGCGCTGAAAGCAGCTTTCAAAGTCATTGCAAATACTGAAACTTTTGATACATTTTATATTATAGTTGAAACGTGTGAACGAAATATGATTCGAGCCACTTTCAACATTACTTGTCCCATTACATAATAAAATAGATATACAGATATTTCATTGAAAACCTCGTATTTTAAAATCTAAAAAAGTACTAAAAATATAAATAAAAACAAATAACTAAAATTATTTTCCTGAATGTAAAAAAGTTATGGATTTGATTCCAAATTACTTGAAACTATGTACATATTATGATGACATTCTTTAAAATATAAAATTGGAATAGTTTGGATTTCAGATTCCGATGTTAAACGAGTTTATTGGAATTAATCTTATCCCATTAAATATTTGTTAAAACAATGTTAAAAAATATTCTGAATGAATGAATGAATTACTCTGATGATGTCAAATATGAGGTTACAATAAACGATTGAAATTCTTTATTTATAGCAGTGGTTCTTAACCGGGGGTGCCCGCACCCCTGGGGGTGCGGGAATGTATTTTTGGGGGCGCGGGAGAAGCCCCTACCTAACCATAAAAATTATTAAATATCATTTATTAAATTTCTTATAATAAAATATTTGAAATCTGCAATAATGTCCCCAATATTGAAGCTCATAAAAATTGCTAGGAACCTAAAATGCAAGTGATGACTTACGCGTATGTCTTTCAAAAAAGGAACCTCGCTTCGCCAGTATAATAATGAACAAACAACAACGGACTATTCATTAATAAAAATAATATTGTTTTGTATTTATATAAAATGTACCATGTTTTTCAATAAACAATAAGTTTCGCAAAAAATGTATTTTTCTAGACTAAAAAAATTAAAACACATTTTTCAATGGGGGTGCGGAGATATATTTTCAGATTCAATGGGGTGCGACTCGCTAGAAAGGTTAAGAAACACTGATTTATAGTAATTGGTGAGTGTGGGCGGAGACTATGGAGATCCAAATCCAAGTAAAATCTCTCTGCCTCTTGACAAATGAAAGGATGGTCATGAGACGGTCAACCATGTCGCCAAAAAATACTTATAAAAAAAGAAAATACAATATAATTATATCATAATTTATATTTTCATATTATAATAAAAAATAATAAATATACATTTGTCATATAAATAATAAAAATTCTATAATAAAATATTTAAACATAAAAGAATTCAACACAATATAAAAACCAATTTAATTAATTTATTAATTTAATAGGATTCCTTAATAATAATAATAATAATAATAATAATAATATTAAATAAATATTTAATTAAAAAATTATAAAAAAACATAAAATATTTATTTATTATTTATTGTTATTTATAATACCATTGTTAAATTTTTATTATTTATTATAATAAAATGTCTTATTATCAACATGTATGTTTTTAAAAAGACATAAATATACATAATAACTTTACTAAAATTCCTCTAAAATTATCTTTATTTTTATGCAATTATTTAGTGACCAACCATTATTATATATCATTATTATTATTATTATTATTATTTGCAATTTATAAGAATTGTATATCTATTTATAATTAATTAATATGTTATAATTTATTTATTTGGACATATATTATATTTTGAGATCACATTGATTTTTTTTATTATTTATTTATTTAACCATAATAAGTTATTAAAATAATGGGAAATTTTTTTGTTGTTGCCTGCGACACAAAATGCTATTTAAGTAACTAATGTAATTGGGTCTACTTTCATTGGACATATGACTAAATTTAATTATTCATTTATTTATTAATTTCTAAAAACAAAACAAAACCAAAAATTTAATTAAATTTATAAAATTTGAAATGAATTATTAAAAATTATTTTTCTATATAATTTTTTATATATTTATAACAAAAAATCTTATGGAATATTTTGATTTTTTAAAATTATAATACCTAAATATTTGTTTGTATGATAGTTAGTTTTTAATTTCTATCTATACTTCTAACTATAAATAAATATTTACTACAAGATATATAATGAGGTATAATCATTTTATTATTTTTAAACAATAAATACTTAAATATAATTTTTTTGATAAAAAGTTCAAGAAATAATTTAAGTACATATAAGTACATGTTTGTGTGTATTTAAGGCGTTTAATCTAAATTTTTTTTTTTTTTTGAAATTATGATTAGATATATAAATAACTAAATATATAATATATTAAAACTAATAATATATAATCACAGCCGCCTATAATTTAATTAGGACGTTAGAAAATTGACACATTTAAGGAATACATTTTATAATATAAATTTGTATTTAATAAAAATAATAATAATAATTGATTTCATGTATTTTTATTATTTCTTGATCTTTTTATTTTAAAAATAAATTTAATAAACTTTTTAGTTTTAAGGTACAACTAAATGTAATTCTCACATAATTTTTTCATAAATTTATTTAATCTAATATATTATATAATTATTTAATACTAACATTTATATACACAATGTTTACATCCATATACATTTTCATTAATGTTGTTTCATCTAAATCCAATTCCATAAAATTAAATATTCAGAAAAAAAAAATATTGATCTTGGTGTGTAAGTGTGTTTAAAAACAAAAAGTTAAATTATTAAAATATTTAATGAAATATTATAATATAATTTAATTATATATATATATATATATATATAAAATTAAATATTTTTATTAATTATATAAAGCCCGATGAATAATAAACCGAATAAAGATATAGTAAATTGCTCTTTTCTCTTCCCTTCAAATAATTTTTAGCTATCCTTATTTCACACTTATATCTTTTCTTCTAACTATTATCCTCCCTTAGTATTTCTTTTTGTATTTGTCCAATCTACAATCTAATTAATCAATCCTCATAATCATTTCTCCTTCTACTCGTGCCAAACAATAAAATATGTTAAATGTTAAATATGTATTCGGACAAGTGAATTAAAATAATTTTTTTCTTATGATGATTGGTAAATTGGCAAAAGGTAAAACTTGATGAGATAATGGATAAATGCATATAAGCAGTTAAGATATTTTTGCGTACCGTGATCTATTATGTTGTGGGGGGGGGGAGCACGTGCCCCCCCCCCAAACATTGTGCCAAAAATAAATTTAAAAGTGATTAGTTTTGTAACTGAGAACCCAAAATAAAAAAAACATCTTTAAATTACGTATAAGTATAGCCTAAACATTATGAATAAATAAATCATTTATTTTGTCAAAATTTTTTCTGGAGGAGACCCCCGGACAACCCAGTGTCTCCCCCCCCCCACAATATAATAGATCACGGTACGCAACTGCATATAAGGAAAAATATAATTGAAATGATGAACTAACCGAGTGTGAAGAAGTTATATGTAAAATAAATGTGTTCAATTTTCAAAATTCATATATATATTAAAATATCTTAACTTATATTTAAATAATAAAAATCAGTATCTTTGAATAGCTGTTTTTTCCATCCACACCTCCAGTCTATAGCACAAAAAATTAATAAAAGTAAAATAAAATTAATTATTAATAAAAAATAATACCTACCTATTTTTTTCTTCAAATCCAACTTTTTAAAAACTATATATATATATGTATATATGTATCGTTTAATTATTTATTTTACACACCAGGATCAATGTCACTGATTTTTTTTTGTTATTACTTTCAATATACTAACACATAATTAAAAAAAAGAAAGAAAAAGAATGTAATTTATTTTAATCTAAGTTAATTTGTTTGATAATCTATTTATGTGAAATAGAATTAAGAAAATATTAAAATAAATAAATGAAATGTTTATTTTTTATTCTATTTGTCCAAATTTTCATTATTATAAAAAAAAAAAACAAATAAGGATAAATTATCAAATGGAAATAAAATCAAAATATTTATTAATATTTTTTTTTTTATTAACTTTGCATATATCTATGTATATAGGCAATTTTATATATCCTGTTATATGCTATAATTAAATTTTAACTTCAATTTTTTTGCCTAATAACAGTATTAAGTTAAATAATTTTTTTTTTATTTAATTTTTTATAAATTTGCAAAATAAAGTAAATTTTGGTTGTAGTAACATTTATTGTTAGTCAAATTCACAAAATCAAATGTAATATAAATAGTTTTTTATCCAATTTTAACAAATCATTATTAATTATTTAAAATAGATTTTCAAAAATCAATATTAAATAAATTCATAAATAAAACCTATAAAAAAACTTTCTTTTTTTTTATTGTTTCCAATCACAGATGTTGTATCATAATTGATCATCACCATCCTCATCACCCTTATTTTCAAGATTTAAATTTTTTTTTAATTACAATAATAAGTTTAATTTTGTTACATTTGAATCTTTTTTTGTTTTTTTTTTTTATTTTTTTAAAAATCTATTCAAATGATTAAAAAATGGCTAAAATTTAATTTTTATTAAAAATAAATAAATGAATGAAAATGTTAGTAATAGAGAATGATAATAGATGCAATTACACAATATATGTAGGTATGTATAGAACGTTTAACAACATTTAGAAGGTTTCAAAGAGCGAAGAGCATAAAGACAGTTTAAAAGACACTTGACAATGAATGACATCGATAAGAAGAAAGATGAGATTCATTTATTTATTTAATATTAGAAGCTCGAAAAGAAAGATTTAATTTTTTTTAATTCAGATAATATATACCTCTGAAATTAATTCTATTATTTTATTACTTTTTTCGAACTATTTTATAAATATTTATATTTACAAAGATATGTCTAAAAAAAATAAATAAAATCAAGTAGGTGTTTATTATTATCACAATTTAACTTTAAATATAATAATATTTAATTGAATAATATACTAAGAGAATAAATAAAATTTAAATAAAAATACAAAGATAGGAATATAAAGTTGATCTCTAACTTTATATCATCAACATAGAAGATCATATATATTGTATGTACAATGATGTTGTTGTTTTTTTGTTATACCTGCATATTATATTCAAATCAATAATTATCCTAGTAATTATAGTATATATATGTAGAAATTGTATGATCATTTAGTAATATTTTAAACTTAATACAATATCTGAAATTTAATTGTGATAATATCATTAATCAATAAATATGATTTTCAATGCGTCCCTACATTTTTATTTTATATATATATATTTATTTATTATTTATCATTTTCAAAACAAATTTTTTTGGAATTACTTCTAATAAGATATCCCAACAATTTTAACAATATTTATTTATTATTTTTATTTTTGTTCATTCAAATTTAACTCTACATTCCCAAATAATAATAAAAAATTATAAATAAAAAAGAAATAATAATAATAATAATCTCCCAATAAAATACTCCTCAAGTTTTATTAATTATTATTAGCATTATATTTTGACACTGTGATATGTTGAAAAGTATTTAATTTAAATTTTAGAGAGAGAGAGAGAGATTTTTGAGTTTTTCAATTAATAGAAAAATAATTAATCAAAAAATTATTTAATAAAGTGTAATATTTTAACATTATTATAATATACAAAAAATAAATAAATATATATTTTTTTTGACAAAATAACAAGTATACTTTAGCATAAAATATTATTTTAAATACCAATACTTAAATTTTTTTTATACTCATATAACATTCATTCAATAGAAAAAAAAAAGAAAGAAAGAATATATTATGTAAATAAATAATCAATTTAATTCATTCATCAAAGAAAAGGATGAATCAATAATGACAATGATTTTATATATAATATATTATTATGATTAATTAAAAATCAAAAACATTATTATTATTATTATTATTATTATTTTAAGAAGATGGAATTGAATTTCAGATTCCTTTTGTTTTTATTTTAATTAACCATTATTTATTTATTTTTATATTTTGTTTCGTTTTTTGAACTAGAATAATTTGCATATATATATGAATTTATTTATATATAATTACTATTTTAAATCCACTTGTTCGCCGTCATCGCCATCGTCGTTGTCATCAAGCAATTTGTCCATGTCTTTTTCCCAATTGGCATTGGAGCTGCTACTGGTAGTTTTTTCTGGTACAACTTCAAAGTCGTGCAATTCAGCCTCCAATTCCCGTTCCCAATCCTCTTCTATGCTTGAAGCCAACGCATACGACACACACACACATACACACACATACAAATAACGGGTAAAAATATATATATAAATATATGTATAGATAGATGAATAGAAAAAAAAGAAAAAAAAGAAAAACTAAAATAAAGAAAAAGATAAAGAAAAACAAAAAGAAAAGATAGAAATTAAATATGCAAATAAATAAGTAAAATTTCTTTCTCTGTATTAATATTTTTTTGATATTTTTTTTTAATAAAAAATGTAAATTTATACTAAAAACAAAAATACTAATTATACTAATATTAGCTTAGTTGGTTTGATAAATTGATGTTGATTCGATAGTCAAATATAACAAGTTAAAATCCTCCCTCCTTTCCAGTAACTCAGTAGCCACTCCATTAACTCAATTGTCATTACAAAATTGGATTGTTTTCATTCTTTCATTGAGATACTTTCAATTTAAATACATACTAATATACTAGTATATTGCTGAATTAAATAAATTAATCAAATTAGGATCGATACCATTCAGGGAATTGATAGATAAAGTGATAAATCCCTGAATATATTATATAATAATAATAGTAATAATCGAAATCTTAAATATTTTTCTATAAATTTTATTTAATATTGAAAAATAATGAATTTTTAATTTAATATACTTATTTCTTTTAAACTTATAGGAATACTTGGATGGGTGTGGTAGCTGAGGACAAGAACTTTCGAGTTCCGTAGAGCCACACAGATAGATAGATATTGCTTTTAAATTATTCTATAAAATTTAATAAATATTTCAAATAAAAAATTCTAATGATTTTTTTCTCTCACTCTCTGGTCATATATATTCAAATAATAAATAGTTAAATCGAATTATAAAATAATTTGATAAATATAAATACGAGTTTTCCTAAATCATTATAGGATTGAACGTGATTATTATTATTATTATATATTTATAATTTACTTATGATGCTAAATATCAATGTGACGCATATATTTGTTATTATTATTATTATTATTATTATTATTATTATTATTAATGTGATATTTTTATAATTATTATCTACTTAGGCATTTTTTAACTTAATATTGTCAATTTTTAATTGAATTATATTAATTATTTTAATCGTAAATTACGATAACATCGACAAAATTTATTTAATCTTTTTTTTTCATTTCTCTATTTTTCTTTTAAAGATTAATATTATATACAAAAAAAAAAATCGTAATAGATTACAAATAAATAGATAGATATAATATAATAGATTTAGAATAGAATGAAAGATTTAGATAATTGTTTTATTATTAATAACATATCAATAAATGAAAATTCTGTTTTAAAGAAAATAACGGATACTTTAGTAAATAAATAAATATAATAAATCAGGTAAAGAAATAATTAAATATAAAAAAAATGAAAATAAATGAAAAAAATTATGAAATTAGGTATGGAGGTAGGCAGGCGGGTGTGGGATGAACTCAAGCGCTCATGAAATTGAATTTCCGGCCTTCTTCTTTATTTCTCTAATTATTTATGTTTAATATTATTATTATTATTTTCTTTCTTTCTTTCTTTTAGGCTGTTAAAGAAAAGACGAGAGAAAAGAAAATACATAATTAAAATTAAGAAAATTTGGAAATAAATAAATAAATAAAAGATTCCATAACAATATATATATATATATATATTCGTTTAGGGAAAGTTTTTCCGAGTTATTTTTATGTATTTTTGTGAGATTCAGCGCCCATTTTGGTGTTATTTTCAAGTGAATTTTTAAGATTCTTCGTCATCGTTTGTGACACGAAGAGTAAATGTTGGTGTATTTTGGTTTGAATGGGTGGGTAATCTTTGACTTACTGCGTTCTAAAACTCTGAAGAATCTGGGCACTAGCACTGATACTAAGACACGTCTAGCTCGTACCACAGTTGGTCTCGGGCCCAAAATTCCTTTATTAAAATTTTCTTGAAATGGACGCCACAATGTCGGTTCTCGAATCTCACAAAAACCTTCTTTGAAAATAACCCAAAAATAACTAAATATATATATATATATATATATATATATGTATTTGTCATATTCACCAAAATAGATTGTAATAAAATATTGATAAATGGACACCAATTCTGTTTCAATCTCAGTTTCTGATTCGTTTAATTTAATATAATTTGATATTCGCACGCTACACCATAACCTCTCCATTTTTACAAATTAGATAAGTGTTCTTTTATCAATATTTGTACAAAATCTATTATAAAAATATATATCGTGATAAATATCTACAATAGGATGCCCTCCAGACTGATAAGCTTAGCCAAATTATATCGTTATTTGTGTATTGCAATGAATATGCTTTACATAAAAACAAACACATCATATACACAATATATATCAAATTCTATGATCCAACAAATTCTATTTTAATTTCTATCTAAATCATATGTTCAATTATATTAAAAAATAACAATCATATATAATAATAATAATAATAATAATAATAATAATAATCATATATGATTTAAAAAAAGAAAATAAGTATATATAGCAATAAATAATAAAATGAAATTAAAAAAAATGAAAGAGAATTTTAATAAATCATAAATTGGGTGTTGGAAGACGTCGGAAAGAGTTATGAAACCGATATATATATATATATATATATATACTCCTATTTATTATTAAAAATATATTAAAAAAGATTGCTTATTTTTTTTAATAAAAAATTTCGACAAGTTCAGTTATATATTTGCTAGTATATATTTTAGTTGTACAATATCCAAACAATGGGATAGTTATTTATCTATCAATCTTATCGTTATAGAAATTAAGAAATTCTTAAAAAGCGCTCTAACACCCTTCCCTCTCTAACATTATCATTGTGTCGGTAATGAAAAATAATTTCCTTTTAAAGAATTTTACTTTTAAAATGTATTAATAAATCCGGTAATCTAGATATATAATAAGTATATATAAGATATACACCTAAATAAATAGAAAACCTTTAGATATATCACTACTAGTGATATTTACTGACAATCGATTTTAATCATTGAATTTGTCAATTTATTTAAATAAATATATAGAAACATACATCTAAATAAGTAATTATTTCTAGAATTGTAAGAAAATATAAATTTAGTTTTTTCTTTTTTTTTTTTTTTTTGTAATTTTAAATTTATTTAAAAATTGAATATATCCTAAATAAATATTTATTTAAGTAATTAAAGGAAAAAAAATCTATATAATATTATTAATCAAGTTTTTGGAGGAAGTGATTATCAATATATTAATTTTTTTTTATTTTTATTTTATTTTTAGTTATCCAGGTTCTGCGTGAGTCTTTTATAGCCCTGGCTATGCGGTGGGTACTGAGATCAATACCCTGCTTGGTTGGTCCCTTGCCCACCCACACACTACTACTAATCCTACTACACAGAATTTCCTACACTTTCTCATTTACATCGATATCTTTTTTCCTATTTAAATCACCAACCAATTCAAGTAAGGTACAATTATTAATTTCAACGCCTATATTAAAATTCAATTAAATAATATTAATATTCAATTAAAATTAATTAATTTTAAAATTTAATTGAAATTAATTTAAAATTTTTATAATAATGTTAAATGAATATTCTAAAAAATAGGTAGGTACATATAATAAATTATTCAGCAATTGAATTGGATGTTTTAAAAATGTTAATTGATTAATAAAAGAGACAGGCGATCTTACCTACTACATTATTGGATTGAAAATTAAATGAAAAGAATTATAATGAAATATATTAATATTATAATATTATTTTAGGTTAGTATTAGAAATTAATTAATAAATTTTAAAAGGTCTCCCTCACCTGTCATCTCTTTATCATGATTTGGATTTAGATTCTTATTAATTGGCCTTTCATCCGATGTCTTATCAGAGGAGAGACCTAAACGACGGATATTTTCACGGACCTCTTCTAAACAAAGATCTGTGTCTGTTTTAAAAGACTCGGATACAAAATCATCATCAGTATGTTGTTGTTGTTGTTGTTGTTGTTGTTCATTGGATGGTTCTTTCATTAATGGCGTTGAATTTGAATGGCAACTCTGTTTTAATAATTGTGATTCTACTTATAAAGATAAAAAAAAAATAAATATAATAATAATAATAAATAAATTCGAGAATATAAAAATAAATAAACAAAAATTGAAAATAAAAAAAATGAATGAAAAATAAATTAATAATTATAATAAATAAATTAGAGAATTTGCCGAATCATATAGAAGAAAAGAGAATAAATGATGATATATAATATTAGATTAAGATAGATTGGTTTGTTTAGTTTGGGATCCAATCCATGCTTAATGGAAATGAAATGTGTTTACCTGGTGCATCACCTTCGTTTCGAGAAGCTGTGCCATCCGCTGCCATCGATGATAATTCATTTGCTTGACGTATCAAAGAAACACGATAGAAATAATTTCGCCAGAAATTCTCTTCACTTATCCTAAAAAATACAAATAAAAATCACCTGGAGTAAGAAAGTTCAGATTTTAAAGAAAAATTTAATTATTTATGGCACACCAATGTGCAAATGGAGATAGAAATATATTATTTATGCGTTTTTTTTCTTTTCTTTTTGATAATAAAAAAAAAATATATAATATTCGGGTTAAGAAAAATATCTAAATTTACGAGATAAAGAATCATAATAATGCAAAAAGTTGCTACAATATTAAAAGAAGAAGAGGGTATTCTTACACTTTAGGTACAAGTTCATGTCTCATTTTTTCTAGATTGGGATCTTCTGCAAGGGTGGCCATCGCCACAGGGTACGATACTTCATAGTCAAATTGAAATTCTACTCCAGCTGGAGGACTACGAACAAAGTTCCTCCGATCCTGTAATAACAAACCAACAAATAAAAACAATAATAATAAAAAATAATTTAACCTTATTTGTACTTCAATAGATTAATAATTAATTAGTTCTATTAAAAAGGAAAAAAAAAAAATAATAATCTTTGTTTTTCAGTTAGAATTAAATTTATGAATCCGAAAAGAGAAGAATTGAATTTTTTTTAAAAGAATGGTGTATGATTTTTTTCTCACTCTTAATTTATATTAATTTAAATAAACAATTTCATGGAAATCTAAAAACAATGTAGTTGTACATTTTACAATTTTGTTAAGATAATCCTAAAAATGGTATTATGTAATCAATATGCGATGTACCGTTGAGAGAGTAAGAAATTCTTCTTTGAGATTTTCCTCGTTGGGGCACCCTACCCATGGTGGTACAGCCGCTTCGCTCGCCTTGCCTTGCTTCTCTTTAATAAACGCCTCTTGCTCTTTATTGAAGTCGCTCAAAAGAGTCTTGACAAATCAATCCAATCCATCATATTAACAGATTAACAGATTAACAGATTAACAGATTAACATATTAACATAGGAACATTCCAAAATTAATAATCGATTCATGTTGATTTCTTTGAAAGATCCATCAAGATGGAACGTGAAATCGGAATCGATCTTATCTTAATGCATGCATTCATCAGGGCTCAATTATTTTTAAAATTGCTTCATTTCAAATGAAACTAATTATTGATATTGGTATTATATTGACAAATAAATATTGTAGATTTCATTCTTTTCAATAAAATAAAGTTGATTGAATATTTTAATATTTTCGCATGGGGGGATTAGACATTTTCTAAGAGAGAAAGGGTTTTTTTTTGGAAGATTGGTAGAAAAGAGAAAGTATTTGGAGTGAGGTTTGGGTTGGAGGAATGAAGGGTGGGAGGGGAAAGTAGGATTTTGGGGATGGTGAGGTGCGCTTTGGCTATCATCGATCGTTGGTTGCTCTGTCGCAATGAGTGTGTGTGTGTGTGTGAGAGAGAGAGAAAGAGAGAGAGCGAGTCAAAGGGATGCGGTCGATAGCCAACCAAGAAAGTTCAATCCAAGTAGAGAATTTCTGACAACGAACGAATGCAGACAGCGATACAAATGGACGAATAAGATTCACCAAAACCTGACAAATCTCTTAAAAGATAGCAAAAATTAATTTTAAATTAAAATTGGATCAGATAAGATTAATTTATTAGATATCAATACAACACAATTGTATGTATTTTTATTAAGATATTCGGGCTAAAAAAACTCACTTCATTGATCATTTGAAAATTTTTGATTATTTGAAGTAAAAAAAAAAGTTTGAAAAAAAATGTCCATGGAAAGGAAATGTAGAAATCAATAAAGTGTAATTGTTATTGAAAATATGGGTAACTCCTTTATAATATTATTATAACAGTAGTTGTAAAAAATATTGTTATATGTCTGTTACCAATTTAGATAGCTAGAATAGAAAAAATGGATAGGGATATAATTTCAGTTTTATTTCATGTAGTCGTCTCCATAAAGAAGCCCAGATGTAGATAGAGAGAGAGATCGATCTAATTATAATTTAGGAGTCCTAAGAAAATCTCCAAATTCAAAACAAAGAATATTAATTTTAATGAAATACTTCCAATTTAAGTATGTAACATGGAAAAAAATCATAGAAGGTAAAGCATACAGTCATTGGCCCCCTTAAGCAATTCCTAGCAGTTTTGAATGCATGTCTCGGCAAATTGCGGAACAATCTGTGTCCAATTAGATTTGCAGATCATAGATACGATAAGAATTTTATTGAATAAAAAAAAAAAAAAAATCATTTTCTCATAACATTTACAATAAGCACACAAAAATCCTAAAAAAATACAGTTATTGGCCTAGATATTCTATAGTGATTATACAACCATACATCCAACGATTACATAACCATAGTTACATGTAATAGCGCAATTTTTAAAATAAAAATCTCTCATTACTCGTATTTGTGTTTTAGTGATAGGAGGCCAATGACTGTATACTTTACCCTATATATATATATATATATATATTAATAAAAAAATGATTCTTTTTAATAAAATACTTAAAATTATAAAAAATTATTAAAAAAAATAATGAAATAGAAGAGCCTTCCCAGAAACAAGTTTCTCTTCCATTCTCACACTTTCTTAGATGTAGAGATGCATAAAGATGATGGAATCGTTCTTGGGCCCATAAATGCTAGGAAGAATCCTATTATCATCTTATTTTCCAATAATTTCTCTAAATTTATTTTCATCTTCCAAAGTCATGGACCACGCCCCCACACCCATATAATTTTTAATTTTGTTACTAATCGATAATAATTTGGACAAAATATGCCCTCTGCATAACAACAGGTGTAAGTATTTCCATTTTTCTACGTCATATACGTTAAGTTTTATATATCGATTCTATTCTCTGATAATAAATATTTTCTCTTCCCATTATTAATTGGAAGTCGAACCTCCATTTAAAGTCTATTCATTTGTCTATAATCTTTTTATTGGTATTTGCTGAATCTCTTATTCTCTTTAAATCGTTCATGTAACTTAATAGTTTAGAATTTTTTTTTTAATTTTTCCAAATGAGTCTAATCAGATAATCGATAGAGAGAAGAAGACTCCCTGTTTTCGTTCATTTCGAGTTTCAAAATGTGTAAGTAAAAAGAATCTGAATTACAACTAGAATACAACGGACCAGTATCAAAAATTCATGGATCGACATCTTTCGTAGAAAAATAATAATAATTTAATATTTTTTAGAAAGAGCTTTAGTTTGAAAAAGATAGATAATTTTTTAAAATAGGATTGTTCAGATAAAAAATTAACACTTTATTTATGATTTATTAAGTATGTTATATTTAAAAAAAGAAAAAAAAGTGGAATTATTGCTCAAATAGAAAATAAATATAAATTTTTAATTGATACCCTTTTCAATGATTTTTTTCTATCGTGATTAAAGCATTCCTTCATTCCTCCGCCAAGCGTCAAGACATTTGCTTCTATACTTTCTTAGAATTGGCTTTTATCGATCCATGAATCGAGTGGAAACGTTGACACTGCAGTAGTCTTTATTTGTTTACAAATCAGATGGTAAATGAGACGAATTCACTGTGGAACGAAATCGATCAAGTTTATGCCAAGATTTAAGAAAAATATTACAATCATCCTTTCATGTCGTATAAAACGGATATTAATCAACTTGAAATAAATTAAAATATTGGAAAAAAACAATGAAAATGAACAAGATGAATAGATATTTCAAAAAAATTATAAAATATTATAATATGTACATTTATTAATTATGTAAACTAAAATTAATTATAAATATATATATATAAAAAGGTTTCTGATGGTGGAGTAACAATGGAAATGCGCATAAAGTGAATATTATATACCAATTAACCTGAAATTTTATCGAGTGTTAAAAATGATTGGTATTAAGTTTTATATTTTTTTATGTTTAATTTTAGTTTAGATAACTTAATAAAATATTTCAACCGAAGTATACGATTAAATCTAATAATTGGATTACACCCATATTTAAAATTCAGTGAGAAAATAAATAGAATTATAATAATCGACTATGGCAGTGAGCATCGAAAATTAATCTTTCATTTCAAACATCTTGATTATTTGATCCTAATTATATTATATAGGAATGCACGATAAGCAATGTTATTCAAGTGACTCCATGGATATACGAGTATACGAGTATGTTCCTTGCTAGGCATGAATTCATCAAAAGGAAAATCAAAATTCGATGAATTAATTTTCCAAATGAACCCAGTTAGAAGATCAACAAAATTGGACAAGATGTAAATCATTAGTTGAAAAAGTATAAGATTATTCTATTGATTCTATAGTATTATTTGTTTAAGAGAAAATAAATTATGAATAAGTATGAAATCATCCCATGGCTGTCTTATATTTAGTTTTTGTTAAATTAATTATATTTTTGCTAGATAAATTAGGGGAAACGTACCAGTAATTTCTCTGATTCACTGTTAAGCAATCCGGAAGAGAAATGGTAAGTTTACGACATGGCCTGTGATACCGAAATAATAATAAAAAGAAATCCATCAATTATTTTGTAATTTTATTAAAAATACACTGAGACGAGGATTAAATTGATTTCTAAAGATTTCTATTGATAATACCTTATGGAATTAGGATATAAAAAGTTGAACTTATCAAGAGATTATTGATTTATCGTTTAAAAGGCCTGGATATTTTATTCATTTAACACAAACACAAACATAGTAAATTACAAAATAAAATAAATTATTTTTGATTCATAAAATATTTTTTATATATATAAATAAAGCTAATATTATTTTTTATAGAGAAGTAATGTATTAGAGATTGAATTTGATTTCCCAAATACACCTCAAAAAAAAAAAAAAAAAAAAAAAAAAAAAAAAAAATAGTATCATTGAGTTATCATACATTCATCACGCTCAAAATTGCAATTTCGACTTTCATTACTTTTGTTGTTTGATTGGAAGGAATCTGCTGCCGGAGTCCATGAAACACTTTTAGAAACTTACAGTGATGCTGCTCCGTCCTATGCCAATTGTCGGCTTTGGTTTCAATGATCAATCAAAGTGGTGATTTTGATGTCAATGACAAAAAATAGCCAAAAAGAGCCAAAAAGAACCAAAAAGATTCAACGACAATGAAATGCAAGACTTTTGGACGAGAACCAATCTCCAACTCTCCAAGAACTTTCAGACAGCTTATCAGTTGTTGAATCCACTCTTTCGAAACGTTGACATGAAATGGGAAAGATTCAAATGGAGAGGAAATGGCTATCATGGTTTTATTGCTTGCCAGGCAAAGAAAAAAGTTTTCTGTAGCGTAGTGGATCTACTAAGATGACAATCAATCACATAAACACCGAAACGGAATATTCATGGCCATAACGATAACGTCTTGCTGTGCATTTGGTGGGATCAGCAAGGTGTACTGTATTACTAACTCCTAAAACTGAATGGAACTGTAACTCAGGAGTCAATTGTAGTCAACGAAACCAATTGATCGACGTATTGTTGCAAAAAAGACTAGCAATAGCGGGTAACCGACGCAAAGTCATCCACTTGCATGACACGTTGCAATAGCACAGCTGTCAAGAATAGAGTGTCGCAGCTCGAAGGAGAAGTTCCCCCCGACATCGGTGCTATCCTGTTTGTTCCGATGGATGCAGCATCGCTTGCTTGGCTGCCATACCGTTTTCAAAGGCTGAACAAGTGCAAACATTACCTACCAAACCAACATTGTTTTTTCGAGACGAAATCGCCATGTTGCAAGAAAGATGGGTAAAATTTGTAGAAAATGATAGTAAAAATGTTGATGAATGTAATATTATATTGTACCAATTTTTCTAAATTTTTCTAAATAAATGCCTTTTTAAAAGTGAAAAATATGAACATACATGCAAGCAACTAATAATTAATAATTTATAAAAAAAAAAACTAAAACGAAACAAATTTAAATAAAATTGATTTTTTTTTAATGAATTTTATTTATAAAATAAGATTGTTTCAAATGATTATAAAAAAAAAGATTATTTAAGTAAATCCTAGATTCTTTAGATAAGAATGCCTCAAGTTTCAAAGTTTTATTCATTTTGAATTTAGCAAATGATAAGAATTAACAAAAACCTAACAAGAGGACAGCTTCCACGTTCTTCCTCTTCTTCTCGTGCCAGTTTCAATTATCGATCGTCTCTCTCCCCTCAACTCCCTTACAATTCATTGGACGGGACTTGCGCCGCACCGTTTCCCAATCCCATCAATACGGAAATAACACATTCAACCAACACTAGAAATCTATTCTCTTAATTAAATGCATAATTTCTATTTAATGAAAGAAAGAAAGAAAGAAAAGAGAGAAAAGAGTTTTCAAACATGAAAAAGAAAAATTATAAGAAGAAACAAATGAATAATTCGATTAAGCAAGGAGAGATGTATGGATTTTCATTTCATTTTTTAAAATGTATCGTTGCATGAATAAATAAGGGCAAATAGGAGAGGAGTATAGGTTCTTCAATTAGAGAAATAAAAATAGAATTAAAGAGTCTTTTTCTCTCGTATCGAAAGTATACCCTCCCTCTTTCTCTCTTTAGTCTGGCTTCGGAATCGATTTTGGACTTGCACCAATTGGTCAACTGACAAGAGGGTGTCTTCAACAGAGAAAACTACAAGGTAGCTCGTATGTAGATGACGTAGATGACGTATATGAAAGAAACATGCTATTTTTTCACACTATCCAAAAAAAACAAATCTATCGTATCATTTATATTTAATTGATTTATTTTGTCATGAAAACCTCTAAAACATATAAAATATGTACTCTCCAAATTGTTCAATTTGGAAATTCATAATAAATAAATTGATAAATCAATGAAAATGAAGGATGAGTGATTTATGGATGAAAGATGTCGGTAGAAATTTGGTGCGGATCAATAATCTGGGTAAGTCGTCCCAGCAGCCAAGTACCGCTCTCAAAACGAAATAAAATGTAAAATTGATCAAAAATGGATCAATGGAAAACAAATTTAAATTAAAGAATCTTGATTATTTTAATATATAAGAATATAGAATATTCAAGGCACCTTCCAATTTACCATGTAATGTTATAAATAAATAAATAATTATATATTAAACATTTTTAGGATCAAAAAACAACTATAATTTCATTGATTTATTATATCTATAATGTTTATTTCTGACAAATGATTCCCGCATCTTACACGAACAAAAGAAATGAATGAAATGAAAAAATTGTTATTTAAATGAAAAATCAGATCATTCATTTTCGGAATAGTTATTGATCTGATTATTAGAAACATTTTGATGAGGGGATTGAAGAATAATAATTATAAATAAATAATTACTCACATTCTCTTCTACGGTCTTTTTGATTTTTGCTCCAGCTTCAGTTACAGTTTTTCCGGCCTTATTTACAGCGGAAAAAAGAAAGTTGCCAATCGATTTTGCCCCTTGAATGGCTTTAGTTGAAACTGCTGCTTAAAAAAACACCATAAAACGATATTAGTTGAGATCCTATTGATTGATATATATATATAATAAAGTATTTAATAAATAAATGAAAATTAAAAAACAAAAACTAAATCAATTTTAAAATATTTAAATAAGAAATTAAGAAAATGAAAAATGAATTGTATTGTATTCTGAATATAAATATTTCTACAAATAGAATCAAATTTTAAGAGTTAATTCCAAGAAAAAGTTTAAATAAATAAACAAATAAATAAATAGATATAAATTGATTTGGATTACCTATAGAGATAGATAGAAAGAGAGAGTAGCTAAAATGGGGGTGAAGGGTGCGCAATCGGGTAGGATATTTTTAAACGATGGTTTTTTTCTTATTCATTGTTTTAGGAGGGAGGGAGAGAGAAAAGAACGGATATATATATATATATATATGTATAATATTTATTTATGGTTGATTTTAGTGCAGGAGGTTGAGAGAGAAGAGAGAGAAGAGTACATCAATATTACAACAACAACATTAACAACATTTATGTAACAACAGCAAATGAAGGAGTTGGATCTAATAGGGCAGGGCATTACTCACCGGCGCCCAAAGGCTGTGCACCGTCTTTGTCCTCACCTGGGGTTCCCGGTTCAGACCCCGGCAGGTCACTGTCGGCACCACCTGTGGCACTAAACAAAAATAAAAAAAAAAAAAAAAAAAATATATTAATATTAGCATTTAATGAACCTCACCAACTGATATATACAGTGTGAATTCAAAGAATATAATAATAATAATAATAATAATGAGAAATTTTAATAGAAATTTATTTTTAATTTTGAAGAATATATATGTTTAAAAATAAATAAATTAATAAGAAACATAATTGTTTTAATAAAGTACTCACCTGAATTTTATTTATTTATTTTTATTAAATACTTACACATGAAAAGCTTCCATTTACAAAATAATTAACTCTCTAATGTTTAATTAAAAAGATACGAAATAATAAAATTAATTTTTTAAGACAAATTTAACTTGCCTGAATGGAGAATAATCTAAATCTTTTTTATTAATAAAATCCATTATATTTATTTTTTTTTTATAAATTTGTTAAAAGATGTTGCTATTATTATTTTGATACGCAATACGTTATACGTCTACAGAGACTTTTAGTTAGTTAGAGTTAGTTATTAGTTAAGGAAATTAAGTTTCAAACGTTGCTATTCTTCAAAAAAAAAAAAGCATTGCAAGATCATGATAAAAATAAACCAATTTTACAATCAAATTTGAGAATTTCTTTGCGTATTTAATGTGCCTCCTATAAAATTATAAATATATACATACGCGATCTGAGTAGGTGAGCGTACTCTTAGTATCATATATTATACAATTAGATAGTAGGTATGTTATGTAGGGGGCTTCAATTATATAGTTTATACCGTAAACTGAGTTTCCACAATTCTTTTCATAAACAGTTTTTGCAATTGATTTTTTTTTATTGCATTGCCAAAAAAGATATAAACCTCAACTTTTCCCCCAGAGACCATCCATACTGATAGTTTTTGAATTTTCAAATTAATTGTATTATTAAATATTTGCTTTTATGTAAAATCATGTATATATCTACATAAATATTTATAAAGCTTATTTATTAATCGCAATACTTAAATATCCGTCATATTAAATATATATAAAGGTTATTTATTTATCTTTACATTGATATCAATATGAAGGAAATTAGTTTATTCCTTTTTATATTATGAAATCTGAATGGTAGGGCTGGAAAAATGACTGTTCCTGTTTATTTTTAATAAAATCCTATGCAACGAATTATTCTTGTTAAAAGTTTGGGAGTAGCTAAATAAATATGATTTAAAAATATATACATTTTATAAATTATAAATAAATATATAGTTAATATTATTGGGTTGGCAAATAAGAGTAATTGCGATTTTTTTTTTTTAGAAAATCAAAGATAACTTTTCATAGAACTAAATAACTTTACCATTCAAGGAGTTTTGTAAAGATCGAAACAATAATAATAATCAGATGGTGCAAGGTCAGGACTATATGGTGGATGTGGCAAAACATCCCAACGAAGCTCCTATAATTTTTGCCGAGTGACCAGAGATGTGTGTAGCCTTGCACATTGTCATGATGGAATACAACACCTTTTCGATTTGTCAATTCAGGCCGCTTTTCTTCAACTGCAATTTTTAATTTCGTTAGTTGTTCAATGTAGACAACAGAATTGATCGTTCAATTTGGTGGTAAGAGTTCAAAGTAGACAATTCCTTTGTAATCCTACCAAACTGATAACAAAACTTTTTTTTGATGAATACCAGCATTTGATCTTGTTTGAGCTGGCACACCTGGTCTGCTCCACGATCTTTTCCGCTTGATATTGTTGTAACCAACCCATTTTTCATCGCCAGTTATCAGTCGTTTTAAAAATTAATCATTTTCATTACGTTTCTTTAGCAAATCGCAGCTGTTAATGCGTTGCGTTACGTTAAATGCGTTTCTTTCAGTTCGTGTGGAACCCATGTATCAAGTTTTTGAACATAATCAAGTTGTTTTAAGTGATTTTCAATGCATGTATGTGATACATGAAGCTTCTCTGCAATCTCACGTGTGACGATCCGAATCGATGATTGCTTTGATTATGTCGTCATCGACTTCAACTGGACGACCAGAGTGTTTTTCATCTGTGAGTGAAAAATCACCAGAACGAAATTTGGCAAACCAATTTTGACACTGCCGTTCTTTTAATGCTTCGTCGCCATAAACAGCACATAACTTTTTGTGAACTTGCGATGCGTTTTTCCCTTTGCGGAAATAAAAAAAGCAAAATATGACGAAAATGTTCCTTTTGATTTTCCATTTTTCAACGAACGCCAAACGAAAACTACGCAACCAATCAAAAAACTTTTTTTACTGATTGACAGTTGTCAATTGCCAACTATCAAATAACAAAAGGTGTTTTGGATTTGGACTATGCCAGCAAACATAAAAATTAAAGTGAAGTCATCTATGAATGAAATCCGCAATAACTTATTTGCCAACCTAATAAATTGCGATGAGCAGAAATAGAAGATGAAAGACTGGCAAAAATCTATTTGTGGGTAGACCGATTGGGAAATGACAAATTACCACTGACTAATGACCAAGTCCAAGGTCCTGTTGGGTAAACAATGTAGGAAGAGACGTAAGAGAAAAATCGGTGTAGGATGGGAACAGTTGTAGAAATGGGTTTTCTGCGACCAAGAGCTTGCGAGTTCCATAGAGCCACAGAAATAGATATAAGGGGTTGGGGTTGTCAAGATGTGTGAAATGTATGAAATGGAAGAAAAAAAATTGAATTCCAATAAAATCATTTTATTTTTAATCAAAGTATGCACCCATAATATCGATACACTTTTGCCATCTTACAGGCAACTATTTTATTTATTATGGATCACGGGATTCACCCTCTGCATAATTGAATTTTCTCCAAATAATAAAGTTGTTGAAATTTTTTAAAAGAAATTACAATTAATTAATGAGGACAAGATCTTGTGAGTAAGATGGATGGCGGAGAGTGACTCTTGAAGTACGGCAAGTGATCTAGCGTTGTTGTCCAGTAGGATTGGACTCATCTGATTAATTAATTTTGGTTGTTTAATCTCAAGATTCATCTCATCATTTCGTCTGGTTGACAACAGTAGACATCTGCAATGATCGATTGACCTGGTTGCATAAAGCTGTGATGGATGACAACACCTGAACCGCCAAAAGTGTCAAGATTTTTTGCTTTGATACACTACTATACATTAGTTGGATTGGGATTCGCTTCCAGAGGGGCTTTCAGGATGACATTGTCTACCTGAGTCTTGATTAGACAATCTTACGAACGAAATTTGAGTTGGAATGAGGAAAGATGTACCTTTCACACGAAAAACAAATTATGCCAAAATACAGCGTCTAAATGAGGTCGAGTGCGATTGACAGTCTTAATAAGTGATCATTCAAAATTGAAACCACAGAGCCATGTGAGATGCCTATGGCTTCCACAATCTCTCTCACTTTCAATCTCGAATCGTGAATTTGTTCAATTGTTTCGGATGTAGAGACCTCAACTAGACGTCCAGAATGTTCAGCATTTTCCATGCTTTTACGGCCACAACGAAATTACGTAAACCACTTCTTTGATGGTGCAGAGTATCAAGCTTAGCCTTGCTTTCAGTGATGTTTTTTCGCAAAAAAAATAATGCTTTTATTCACTTTCTTCCATTTTCTTCTCCAATCACGAGATAGTCTGCTATTCATGGATGTCAAACAAAAACTAAAAGACCCAGCTGGTCCCAAATTCGACAGGAGTTAGCTGATAGTTGCCTGCTTACAGGAGAAGTGTTGCCATATCATTTAAGAGACGGAAAATTCAAAAAAGTCATTGACCAGCTCTCGAAGTGATACCGAGACAATAAAACGATATTAGTTTTGAAACAATCCATACATCGATTCATTTTCACACTTGTTCATTATTTCAAAATGGTTTGTCAGCCTTGCCATGTTGCAAATACTGTCAAGTATACTTACTTTTGCAGCAAGAATGAAAGTTCTACAGCATCCAGCGTACTTATCAGACAAAGTGCCTTCTGATTACAATTATCATTTGTTCGGATTGTTGTCATGCAAGAAGATAACTTTACGTTTGTTAACTATTACTGATCTTTTTTGAAACCATACACCATTCAATTTGTACCATGACTTTGGTAGATATGTACATACAGTAACCGTTTTATTCAATTTTACTTTAAATTACCCAGCATGTTCGTATTAGTTAACTCCCCTATCGGTTGTTTTCAATAAACAAAACTACTAACTAGACTTTCTTCAGCCTTCCAGTCACACGGTTCGCACATCCCAACTCGCTCCTTTTTCTATTCTCTACTTTGTATTGTTCATATTTTTTCGGTTCATACATTTTATAAAATAAATAAATATAATTATTTTATTTTCACGTCTTAAAAAACATTCATACTAATTCAATCGAATTTCATTCAAACACTATAATTATATTTTACCATAGCATTATATATAGACATAGAAATGATTACATTAGAGCCAAAGAGAAAAATAGTCAATCGTATAAGATATGCCAGTTCTAAACACAAAAACATCACTAAAGGTAAATATATTTTAAACAAAACTACTGACAAAGAACCGATCAGATGGTATTTTTTCTAATTTGTAATTATTATTTTTTTAATTATATCCAAAATAATTCATAATAAGCTGATTACTAATCTAGTTTTGGTTATTATTATTATTATTATTATTATTATTTATTTATTTATTATTTTCTTTTTTTGTTTTAAATTCAAGCATTCCAATGATGTATACGAACACAAGCAAAGAAAGAGAGAGAGAGAGAGAGAGAGAGAGAGAAAGAGATCATGCTTTTAATGTTAGACTCACCAACAAACATTAATAGTATTAATATAAATAATAACAAATTAGAATTAGAAAAAAACTAATATCTAACTACATAAAAAAAAAGAAGAAGCAATTTCACACTGTATATATTATATGCACATAGGAAGGTGAGAGAAAGGTTGATGTCTTCTGATCGGTTGTTGCTGTTGGACGTAAGCGCAAAAATCAATGTACCTGTACCTAGAATCATCATCTTCTTTTTGTTGTTCAATCGGTGAACCTTTCACGGATTTCTCGCTGGCAGGTGATTCTACGTCTGTTTTGAGATCGGCCACAGGTGGGAGATGATCAGGCGGATCCGGAACGGTCTCCTCGCCGCCGCGACGTAAACCGGGAATGGAAGGGATTGCAGATCCAACCCAACTGGTCATTTGGCTCACCTGACCCTTCACATTCGATAACATTTCAAGTTTGCTTGCCTTTGGTGCACTAGAAAAAATTCAATAAAACACAAAGGATTATTAAGAAAAAGCGATAAAGGCCAAAATGAATGGATTTAGCAATTATAAGGCATTTTATTTTCTGAATAGAGAAATTCAGAATATTCTGTTATTATTGATAAATAGAGATAAAAGACGATAAGAATTGACTTTCCATTCAAATAAAAAGGCTATATATTATACTATTATTTCAAAATGCCATCATACAATAACAAAATAAAAAACTTTAATAATTTTAATTACATATGGGATCAGTAAAATGGATAACATTTATAAAATGTAGGGTTTTATTGAGGGTAAGAATATTAAAATATTAAAATATTCCATTCAGACATCTTATAAAGAAACATAAGTAGTACGTTCTAGTTATAAAATACAAATTTTGAAATTATAAGCTTTGTCAAAGAATATAAATATTATAAATAAAATTTATTAATATAATTTTTAAATAATAGTACATAATATCATAATAAGTAATAATATACGGTTTTCTAATAAATAATTTTAATATTAATAATTAAAATACATCTTTATAATAATAGGTTGGGGAAAAATAAATCCATTATTTTTTCGGTAGATGGTTGTAGTGAACGATTTATCGCAAAGCGTGTCGATCCTATAATTTCAAATTTATTTTCGTTGTCCAGATGACATTTCACACTAAAAAACTTATTTTGTTGTTTTTTGTTTCGTCCAGTCCGTTGTGAGTTGGTGAAAAGGTGTTAAAAATGGAAGTCACCAAAGAGAAAATTCGGTACATTTTATAGTTTTTCTTTGAGAAAGACAAAAATGCAAGCCAAGCGGCTGAATTTGTGAATGGTGTTTAATAGTGCCGATACTGTAACAGCTAATTACGTGCAATTTTGGTTTCGTCGAGGCATTTTTTATATTAAAGATGCCCCTCGTACAGACAAGGCCATCGTCAAAAATGTAAACCAAATCACAGAAATAATCCAAGTTGACCGGCATTAGTAGTCGAAGCATCGTCCAGGAGCTAAAGATCGACTATAAAACCATTTTAAATCATTTGCGCAAAGTTGGATTCAAAACGGAGCTTGATGTTTGGGTGCCACACCAAACCCATCTACGAAGCCTTGGCCAAAGGGAATAAACGGATGGTAATTGGGGATGAGAAATGGGTCACATACGACAATATTGTGCAAAAACGATCGTAGTCAAAGTGCAATAAAGTGCAATAAAGCCGCTCAAACGGTTGATTTTATAACCCTAACTATTTCTGACGATGGATAGAGGTCATGCAATTCTTCGTTATGCAGTCTCCGCCATTCCTCGGTGAACTCATCTTTCTTTGGCCCATAGAATCCTAATCTCAAATACTCTGAATCTACTCTCATCTCCCAGGGTCATAGACCATACCTCACACGCCTATAATACTACACGCAAAATAATTGTTTTAGATATATTTTAATTTTTATCCCCTTTGTGATAATAATTTTGATGCGATAAGCCTCTTTACTCCTTAATAACATCGATTTAAATTCTTTTCAAATATTATTATCCTTCGTGATTACATTCAATGTTTTTTTTACATATACGATAGAAGATAGGAGATAGATTGATAAAAGCTAATTTAATTGTTTATCCAAAAACCTGGGTTTCATTCAAAAAGTCACGGACTTATTGACCTGCCCTCGCAACTCATTTTAATTAAATTAATTTAAATCATGTTTAATTATTTTTTAAAAATAAGATATTTTTTAATTTAGATGAGAATATCAATGTAATGGCAATATTATTTTTGAAAAGAAATATGTATATATAAACCAATAATCTAATAATAATAATAATAATAATAATTATAATTATAATCAGTCCCTTATACCACTGATTTAATATATAGTATTTTGAGGTGTAAAATCGACCTGAATTAGATTCCTTCAACATTCACACTATAATCTGAAATTATAAACCGGACGAAATTCTGTCAAGACTAAACATTAGGAAATAAAAAAAAAAAACTTTTTAAAAACACACTTTTATTTAAATGCACTAAAAAGGAGGAAATAATTTCACCATGCGTGGACGCCAAACATGCAAGGAAAAACGTAAATTCTACTTCAAATAGACATAGTTATCAATCAAAAAAAAAAAAAAAAAAAAAAAAAAAAAAAATAGAAAAGTGTGTGCATATACAATAAAATGTCCTTCATATTCTTTTCCTTTCCCTCCATGTTTGGCGCCCACACTTTCATTTTTTAGATAAGATTAATTGTAAGGAAATTGTGGTGTGTGTGATTAAATTATTTTCTCCTTTTTAGTGCATTTAAATAAAAGTGTGTTTTTAAAGTTTTTTTATATTTTTTTATTACACGCTTTTATTTAATTTCAAACCGTGTCCTGACGTCAAATCTTGCAACGTGAATTTGACCCAGTTCCCAATGTTCGAATGAGCTGAAATTTCGCATATAAATGTAACTCCGATGACAATGCAATATTCTGGTTCATCCTAGGTCATAGGGGACCTATGAAGTATTGTTTTTATCAATTAGTAATTACATATTGCGAAATATTGAAAAATAGTAATTATATATTGCATAATATTGAAAAATATGTATGGGGGAAAAAAGGGCTGTTTTCAGGGTTTTCCTAGCAATTATTCGATTTTTTCTCTCCGTAAAAACCATCCTTGGACTTGACCGAACATTTACAAAAAAGAATTGGCAAAATTGGTCCAGGCGTTGAGTTATACGCTTACCAACACATTTTGCGATTCATTTTTACATGTGGAGATTTTTATATATTATCTCCACAAATCATGCATGCATTTTGTTAACAGACAAAAATATTTTTAACATGATGTTTGTTTGTCCGTCCGTCCATTTAGTGTCCGTATAGATGTGTACAGACAGCTTGAACGGCTCAACGGATTTTGATAAAATTTGGTGTATTTACTTAATGCATCAGTAGGATGAATGGATCAACTTTTGGTGTATATCCAGAAACCGGAAGTATTAGCGGTTGTATTAACGATCGACGATAGGAACGAAGGGTTATTTTCACATCCACCAAATTTCACATGAGGAGATTTTTTACATATCTCCACGAATTGGTTTTATCCTCGGGAAAATCATCTTCATTCGTTTGTTCTTAATTTAAAATTATAAGACGCGCCTACTTATATATTACAGATTATATATAAAAATAAATAAATAAAGGAAACAAAAAATGATAAGATTAATATAGAATTAAAATATACCTCTAATAATTAATAGAGATAGAAACAAACTATCGTCAAATAGGAGGGGTATGTATTGAATTTTTTTTTTCTTTAAACCTATTTCTACCAAGAATAATAAAGGAAATTCAATCATTTTTATTATAATTTTATGGATTCAGCGAAAATAAAATAATCAATTCCTTCTCCCATTTATTATTCTGTTTTAATCTTATCTAATTTATAAACTTTTTTTTTCTCTTGCATTGTAACTAATATCGTATAATAATAGTTATACATTATTAAAATATTTATATTATATATGTATACTTATTGCAACAATTTGAATTCGAGAATTCGGCAGAAGATTTCTAGAGTCCAAAAATATTTTGATTAAACTTGATCCATAGAATAAGTTGACCTGTGGCCAGGCACAGGTTTGAAATAAATTAATTTGCAGCTAAAGAAATAATTTCAAATAATTTATTTATATTTCTTATTAATCATTTTATATTATTATATTTTTTTCTAATTAATTGTCCGAATTATAAAGAAACGAAACAAAATGGAAAGAATGAGGAAAAAGAATATTTAAGTATTTAATGTGCTGTTATTTGATTTATAGGTGTGTATGCATTTTTCGAGATATTAATTTCTTTCTTTTCATTTATACCATTTATTATATATTGAATTCCAATTTATATACCGTTCTAGGGTCAATGTATCCGTAGTTGACCATTGGATAGACTTTTCATCAAAATAAACTTTTTAATTTGAAATTAAACTCGAGATATCGATAAATATTCAGATTCAATGATTGAATGTTTGAAAAAAGATAAACAAATACGTGGTGTTTTTTTTATATGGGAGATTACTTTCCCGAAAAAATCAAACAATTTACTGAAAAAGAAGCTACAATTTCATTTATGGAAATGTCCAATATCTGCTGACATCCTTGATTACAATTGGAATAGCGTGGGTAGGCACCTCGAGCAATTAGCAAAACAAGAAATGTTAACTTTAATTCCCGATATTAACTGTAAAAGAATTAAAATAAATGTTAAGAATTTTTTTTTTTTTTTAAATCCTTCGAGCATCCTATTCCATTTATTTATTTTAAACCCATTCAAAAGATGGTCAATTACTAAAACTTTAGATTTTAAAATGGTTAACTACTACATAGAACAAAAAATACGTTTAGAAAAAAAATATTTAAATATACATTAACCGAATGTTTGTGTTATAGTGAAAATTACAAATACTTATCACATGTTTTGTTGTTATTTCCACTTTTGTTACAGAATTAATAGTGTTTTTTTTTATGGAAATTTCTCTTGAAATGGTCAACTACTGGTACGTTTATCCTACACATAGGAAGGTAGTTATTGCTATTAACATACAGGAATTCTCATTCAAATTAAAAATTATAAAAAAGAAATAATAATTGAGTAGGTTTTGTTAAACTCTACCAATAAAATATAATATTATATTAAAAAAAAACAAAACAAAAACAACTGACTTTTGTATATAATATAATAACATAATATTATATCCTGCGCAAGGACAGCGCCTATCAAGTCGGTTTAATTAATTAAATGTCCTAAAATTAGTACTTTACTTTACCAATAATATATGATTTAATTTTAACCGATATTTTATTATATTTTTGTAATTTTAGAGAAAAAAAAACGCATCTGAGCGTTTATGGGTAACGTAGAACTTTTTTGAGCTCTAGACTTTTGATTCGATATTGATTAAATGTATAATGTCTATGTTCCAATATGAATAATGTATATACTACAAATAAATACTTTAGTGAAATTACTTATGAGTACCGGGACCTCGAGCCTCGGCTCGGTAATTAAGTTAAACAAAAATGATTCATTATTATTGGGTTTGGCTGGTAATTTCAAGTACCTGGGACACCGAGCTCCCACTCGACCCTTTAAAAAATATTAATATACGATTCTTTAATTATTTATTACAATTATTAATGAATTGAACTGGGGTCCTCAATAATACAAAGAAACAATTTTAACTAGCATAATAAGATTAATTCAAGTAATAATATCGTCTATCCAATTTGAAGCCTTTGTCCTTATAATTTTCTCATACAAAATTCTAGTCATATTTGAAATCATCAGATTATGGAACGTAAAGATATACAAAAATTGTTTTTAATCTATGTAGTTTGCAGCAAAAAATATTATATATATAAACCAGTTCAAAAATGATTAAATATTAATAAATAAAATAAAAATTAATTTCTTAGATTACAGGGTTTTTAAATGCTACAAGATCCAGACTCAGAGCACTAATTGATTTTTCTTGAATAGAAAAATCATAATTTTTTTCGTTTTCTGTGTGTCTGTGGCACAGCTGAACATTGATCGCTCCCATTTTTCGTTTTCTTTGAAATACATAGTAAAAAATTTCATTAGAACTTTTCTAATGTGTTAATTTTATATTTTAATTTATTTTCATTTTTATTTTTAGTTTTGTTATATTATAAATATAAATATAAATAATCACTTACCCTTCTTCGGTTGATGGTGAAGCAATTTTTTCTTCCTCTACTTTAGGAATCTCTTCACCTTCTTTTTTCGGTCCACCCATCCAACTGCTCACTTGATTCGTTAATCCCGAAAACATATTTTATTAATTTTTTTTTTTTTCTATGTTTTAATTATTTAATGTTTTATTTTATTCTATTAAAATTTGATCATTAAATTTCTAATATTTATTTATTATATTAGTAAATATTAAGTATATTCTTTGATATAAATTAATATTTATTAACTAATAACTAGCATAACAAATTTAATGAAGATAGTTCTTAAAATAACAATTAATATTTTATTTTGTTATTAGATATTAATATTACAATTAGAAACGTCAAATATATGATAATATGTCAAATTCCCTTTTGAGACTATTCTCCTCACACAAATGATAAGCTCTTATCAAATGAGTAGTATCAAATAAGTCAGATAGAGTAGAAATGCATTGAAATATAAATTTTAACCAAAATCATAAAGAATCAATAAAGAAATTTGATAAAATTAATTAAATTTAAAATTAATATATATAATTATTTATTTTTTATCAAAAATATATTTTAATAATAATTTTTAAATAGTCTATTTGTTTTCTTTTTTTTAATAAAAATTAATAAAAGTTAGTAAAACCTTCAATTTTTAATTTCCTTGTCATATATATATATATATATATATATATTTATTTATCTAAGAAATTAAAAAATAATTGAAAAAAAATATTATTATAGATAATAAATTTATTTTTCATTGTTGGCTATCTTGTAAAATTATTAATTTGGAATCTAATTTCAGTTATGTTGCTCTCCTTTTTTTTTCTTTAATAAATAACCTAAAAGTCAACTAATTTCTATGTCACTTTGCTATTATCATCAAATTTCATGTAGAAATATAATTATTAATAAATATGTTATTAGAAACTAATAAAAAAATGAAAATGAAAATTTATATATCAGTGTCAAGAAATTGATTTTGAATTCAAATTCAAATCCTACGATTAATAGTATGTCTATATTCTCTAATTTATTTGTTTTAATACTAAAAAAAATATTAGATACTAATTATATATTTTTTAAATTATACAGTTGAATCAAGGTTAATCAATTTGAATAGAGAAATTATTATTATTATAATTTAATTTAAAAATTTATGATAAATTACTTATATCAAGTTGATTTTCAACAAAAAAATTTTAATTGCCAATTTGTCAATATTTCTTAAATAAGTTTATTGAAACAAGATATCATTAAAAAATAAAAAAATAATTGCTGAAACAAATATCAAAAATTATTAATCATTTCCATAAACAATACCAAATAGTCCCTGACATTATTAGATTAAAGAAATTTCATTTTCATTTTCATTAATTAATTAAAATAATATATATGGTTTAATTCACACATCATTAAAAATCGGAATAGAATTTAATTGAAGTTTTAAAGATACAATAAATAATATAATAATAAAAAACAAGATTTTGATTTTTTAAGATAATTAATATTATGATAGATTACAAATATCTGTTAATTATTATATTATATAATTAATATAATCATTTTATAATCTCTCTCAATAAATTTTAATACTTGTCTTATCTGAAATCAAGTGTTAATTTGATTTTTTATGATTTTATTAATTTAAAAGTTAAAAGTATTAATTAATATTTAATACAATGAGACAGAGATGATATAATGAATTATAGATATTAAATTAAATATAAATTAAAAGCATTTAACTCAATTTCAATTACTAATTGTATTTATTTATTAAATGAATTCTATAAAAATAGTAGATCCAGGAGGGATTTGGGTTGTGAATATGTAGTAAGGATAGTGTAATTAATTTATTAATTTTATACTAATATATAATTAAAATAATAATAAAATAGATTATATTAGTTTTTAACTGAGTTAATTATTGCTTATTTGATTCATTTTAATACATAGATATTAAAAAAGAAAATTTTTAATTTTTTTATTTTTTACCTTTTTTCCTTATTAGATAATGTCAACTGAATTTTGCCATGCTTAAAAATCGTTTTTACGGTTTTATTTTTCTCTCGCTATTACTCTGGACTGTTGTAACCTATTATCTCTTTCTACATCAACCACAAGGCACCAGGATTGAAATTGTAAGTTAATAAATAATACTTATAATTTATTAATTTTAATATATTTAAAATAAAACTATTATTAATCCTTTTTGTTAAAATCATTTCATTTTTTTTTTTTTTTTTATTTTAACTATATAATGACAAAATTTTTTTAATAATTATTAAAATACCTACATTTCTCTCTCCTTCTAGTAAATAAAAAAACTATTGAAATTTTCTGTTTTCATATATATTATTATTAATATTAAAATAATAATTTGATCTTAATTTTAGCATACGTTTGACAAAGAATCCAGACAACTTGAATCGAAAATTAAAGCATTGCAAAAATCTAACTCACATTTATTGAATTTAGTTAAAATACTTTTAAAATCAACAGGTATGTAATATTTTTTTATTTATTTGATTTTGATTTTAATTTTTTAATATAATATATTTATATATACAATTACACATTTGATACAAACTAAAAAAATAAGATAATCTGATTTTGATAATATATTTTATTTTTGTTGAAACTAAGTAATAGATTGATTTTTATGCAATTTAAAAAAATAGGTATCTTTGTAATTTAGTTTAATACCAAGATACAAACACTGGTATATTTTATTTCGAAAATTACAACAGAAATAAAAAAACATTTTTATAAAAATTCTTTAAAAAAATAAATTACTCTTTTTACTGTCTAAAATTATTCTTCCATCACAACACATATGTTATTATTGTAAAAAAAATTAATTTCTTTAAGAAATAAAATGAATTCAATTAAGGAAGATCACATATAATAAATAAACATATTTAATGAAAAATGTTTCAAAATAGATCAAGAAAAGATTTTAAAAATAAATACATGTTTGGACAGATCTCTAAATAAATGAATTAATCATAAACATAATAAAAAATGGGAGAGAATGGAAACATACAACTAATACTATATTATATATTATATATAATGGATCATGGTTTTTACATTGAAATGTAAAAAAAACAAAAAAACAATAACAACATTCCATTCATTTTCTTTTCTCTTCCTTCTGAATACTGGATTACATTGTGAGACTGACTATTTTCCAAACATTTTGGTATTTCTCTATTAACATTAAATAACAAGTCATGTCCTGCTCTCTATTTTCATCTTTTATTTCTTATTTTATCATTCCCCACTCACTTTTTCTCATATTTTCTCTAAAATTGTTGTATGATTGTATTTGATTTGAAAAATTTAAATAAACATAATATAAAATTCATTCCTGTTTATTGAATATATTCTACTATTTTTAAATGTAATTTATATATAAATAAATTTTTAGAAAATCCATTAGAAATTAAAGATGAAATATTGGAACAGAATGAAAAAGAATTAGAAGAAGAAAGAAAAAAGAACGAAGAGGATTTTGTAAGTTGATATGATTACTATTAGTATTATTATTATTATTATTATTATTTATTTTTATTTAGTTTAAATGAATGATTTGCTTTTTTTTTATTTAGATTGTTAGTATTCGTACAATAGCTGAACGACGTCTTCCTGATGGCGGCCCCGTTATTCCTGTTCTTGTTTTTGCTTGTAATCGTGTTACCGTTGAAAAATGTCTCAATCAGTTGATAATGTTTCGTCCATCGCGCGATCAATTTCCAATCATTGTTAGCCAAGATTGTCAACATGGACCAACATCTCAAGTGATTGCCAATTATGCTGATGAAGTAATTGCCATTCATCAACCTAATCAAGAGGATATACTCACACCACCAAAAGAAAAAAAATTTAAAGGATATTATAAAATTGCTAGACATTACGGTTGGGCGCTTAACCAGACACTCGTTACATTTCATTTTAAACAAGTTATAATCGTTGAAGGTAATATTTATATTTCATTTTCATTCTATAAAAAAAATTTATTTTAAAATTGTTAATTTCATTTCTTTTCTTTTTTTTGTTTTTTGTTTTAGATGATCTTGATATTTCAGCAGATTTTTTTGAATATTTTTTGGGAACGTTTTCTTTATTGAAACGAGATCCTACACTCTGGTGTATTTCTGCGTGGAATGATAATGGAAAAGAGAATTTAGTAGATGAAAAATCACCTGATCTTTTATATAGGACGGATTTTTTTCCGGGTTTAGGATGGATGCTAACTCAAGATCTTTGGGCAGAGCTTGCTCCCAAATGGCCAGCTTCGTAAGTTTTTTAATTTAATTTCTATTATTTTTAAAAAATCCCGATACGATGCCAGGCTGGTTTGTGACTTGATCGCTTGTTGGCTGAATGAGTCGACTCGACTCGACTCATTGAGGGAACTTAGGGGACATTTATTAAGAGTTATTAAAATATTTTTTAAATTATTATTATTATTTTATTTTAATATTTCTTTTTTCCTAACATACAATTATACATATATATAATTAATTTAGGGATTAAATTAAAATAATAAAGAAGAAAACAAAATATATGGAGGCTATAATATGCTCTGCTCATTGAAATAAATGTAAAGCTATTTATTATATACAAATTTTTAACAAATCACTATGCATCCATTAAGTATGTTTTTGGGACGAAAGAGTTTTTTTTTGTTTTTTTTTATCAAAGTCAATTTTTATATTGATTGTTTGTTTTTTCTAAGATATTGGGATGATTGGATCAGGCAACCAGAACAAAGAAAAAATCGTGCATGTATTCGTCCTGAACTTTCCAGAACCAAAACTTTTGGTAAAGTTGGTGTCAGCAAGTAAGTTTAAATAATAATAATTTATTTTATAATTTTATATATTTTTTATATATATATATATATATATATATTGTTTTTTATAGTGGATTTTTTTATGATAAACATTTAAAATATATTAAACTAAATACAATATTTGTGCCTTTTACTCAAAAAAATTTAACTTATTTATTAAAAGTAAGTAAAAATATTTTTATTTATAAATATAAATTATTAGGAGTATTTTTTTAATAATTATAATCAAAATAATAAAACAGGATAATTATGACGTCCAATTTGTAAAGCAAGTATATGAGAGTCCAGTGGTGACGTATCAAGAGCTCCGCTCAGGAACTTTAACAGTGGAGGGACCCGTTAGAATACAATATCATACAATTGAGGCTTATAAAAGAACAGCTAGAATACTTGGTCTCATGGAAGACTTTCGGGTGGGTGAGAAAAATAATTACACTAATAAAAACATTTATGAGAATAGAAAATTATTTATTTTATTTTATTTTTTATTTTTCAGAGTGGAGTACCTCGAACGGGCTATCGAGGTGTTGTAAGTTTTATTTATAAAGGCCGTCGAGTATATTTAGCACCAAATGCTAACTGGAAAGGTTACAATCCTAAATGGAGTTAACCTTGGACATTAAACTATAGATAAAACAAAACAAAAACAATTATTCCTTGCCTTTGCATAGAAAATATATTCACATTTAGGCTCGAATTTCTATATTCAAACAACAAATATATATATATATATATATAAATATATATATATATATATATATATTCATCAAGAAAATTTAATTGAAAATATTATTTAATTCAAATTTATGACAATTAAATCCATTCAAAGTAAAATATACATTAAATTGTCTCCTAAATTTAACCACACATTTCAATATTTATTTTATAAAAAATATTTTTATAAAATAAGATCGAATTTAAATTAAAATTTTTTAATATGTTTAATAATGTATTTGGTTTAATTTAGGGAATGGTATCAATTATAATATTTCATTATTTAAATTATAAAATACATTTTAAAATATTTATTATTTATAGAATGTAGAAATAATCAAATTTTATGCACTTTCTTTTTTATATATTTAAATGAAATTATATGGGATAGAATGAAATGGAATTGAGAGAGAAGTTTATACTAATAAAGACAAAAAGCCAATTGGCATGTTAGAAGTTTGAGTAAATGAGGTGACTTAAAAAAATTGTATCCTATAATGAAACAAAACATTTGTTTTCTTTTATTATTATTATCATTATTATGTGAGTGTGATATATTTTTAATTTATTATGTATTTTATATATTTACAAATTTATTTAACTTGATTTCAAATGGAGGCACATCATACTTCATATTATATTTAATTTGTTGTCTTGTTTAATTGTTTAAAAAAAATTAAAAATTAAAAAAAAAAAATAGATAATAGGAAATATCAATGATAATTAAGTATTAAATAAATAATTATATATATATATATATATATATATATATATAAAAATTCCATTAATTTCTTCTATTGACAAAAGAACTATCCCTTATACGACGTGGTATAAAAATTTTCAAAAACCTTTTTTTAAAATAAATGCAAACCATACAAAGAAATGAGATCTTAGTTGTTTCATTTAATCACATGATATTCATAACTATATTATTTAACTCTCTCTCTCTCTCTATCTATATATATATATATATAATTCTTCTTTTTACTTTGATTTTTATTATAAATTCAAGATTTAACCAATTACTTTAATTAAATAATAAAGATGAATATTGCATAATTTAAAGTATATTAAAAATTAAAAAAAGGTTTACTTAACCAAATTATAGTTTTAAAAAATGTCTTTGACAAATCATTCATTATCCAAGTTAGATATATAAATAAATTATATAATATAAAGGGGGGGGGGAAATAAAAGTATGTAGCTTTATTATGAGCTGGCAAGATAAAAAACAAAACTGCTCTAGTAAGAAATATTTATGATTTATTGGTTGAATTGTTTTTAGTTTCAAATATAAATAACTTTTTTTATTATGTATACCCGTTTACTATTATTATTATTATTATCCGAGTTGTTGCACTTTCTCAGCTTTTGAGATTATTATTATTATTGTGTTCATTTTAATAATATTTATCAAATTAATCAACAAAAAAAATGAATAAAATTGTTAATATAGTGTCTAAAACGCAAACAAGAGTTACCAATAAAAACAAAACAATTTATAGATAAAAAAAAGTTTTACGAGACAATTTAATGGAATTTTTTATATATTTAATTTATATTTAAAAAATGATTTATGTCTTCCATAAATGATTTTTCAATATCTATGGCTGTTTACTATTCCAAAGAAATGTGATTTATTTCTTTTTTACAAGTATAACAAAAACAAAAAAAAAAAAAAATAAAGAAATAAAATCAACGAAATTTCACAGGGTATTATTTTAACAAGAAAAAGATTTAATAATTAACAGTAAACAGTCATCAATTAAAAATCAAAATCATTTTCTTTTATTTTTTTTTCCTTGTTTTGTTATATTTTGTTCTTTTTTTTTTAATATATAAGAAGAATACCTTAATTTTCAAGAATTATGTTTCTTGCACTCATTCTATTGAGATTATTTCTTAATAAAAATTTAGAGGAAAAACAAAAAATATTTGCATTTATTTTAAGAACAGTGTGATATTTTATATATAAAAAAGATTTTTGTTCTCTTTTTTTTAATATTAATATATATATAAATATATAATAAAAATAATGAAAAATAAAAAATGTTTTATTTAATCTTTATTGCATTCCCATTTTCGATGATAGTTATAATATTATTAAACAATTGAATGAAAAATAAATGTGTGAAAGGAATTATAGATAAGAAAAAAAAAAAAAAAAAATCAAGGTGTAAATTATTTAATTATTTTATTTGTGAAAAACTTATTAATTTATGCATTTATTTTTTAATATAAAAGTTAAATTATTTAATTACTGAAAATCAATAAATAAATATATTAATGATATTATTTAAATATATATAATAATTATTACTATTTATATTCTATAAAAATTTAAACATACCGGCTTAATATTGCAATTTCCCAATTCTGTGGTACTGAAATATTATTATCAATTTCAACACCTGATTTATCAATGGATACAATATCAAACTTGAAAATGTGTAAAAAAAAATAATTAATTTAATTGAACAATTTTTACATCAAATAAAAAAAAAAAAGAAAAAACTTACCTTTGGATAAGATCTGGCATCTCTATAATATAATACTTGCATACATTTAATAAGTAATTCTTTTGCCTCTGCTTTATTCATATTTTTGTTTTTTTCATATGCATTTCTCAAAAGCGGCAAAGCAATATATGCCCCATAACCAGTTGCTACATGGTTATCTTCATAAGCTGTCCCCAACTTATCAACCGTGCCAAGAAATCTTAAAAAGTTTATTTATTTATCTCATTACTTTATTTTTATCTATCACTAAGTCCCAAGAGAGTAAGTTTAATAATAATTTAATTAATATTTAACTTTCAATTTAATTCACAAAAATTATATATATATATATATATATATATATATATATATATATATATATATATATAAATGTGATATTAAATTGAACAAATAATTGTAAATTACTTACATTTCATTATTTTGAATTCCACCAATAACAAAATTATTCCAAAATGGATCAAATTTCGATCTTCTATTATATAAAATTCGTGTTAACCAACAATATAATGATTTTGGTTTTAATGAGAATCCATCGTCAAGGCATTGTTCATCAATACTAAAATAATTAATAACAAATTTATATCAATTCATAATAATAAATTATTTATTAATAAATATTAATGAAAAATTTATGGAAATCATCTAGTAAAATATTTTATTTTTTTTAATTAATTCTTATAATTATCTAATTATCAAATGTTGAGGAAATGCCAAAATATCTTGATTTGAAAATTAAAAATTGACAAGTAAAATACTAATATTATATAATTACTTGAAATAATTTAAATTATTAAGAATTATTCAAATATCACATGAATCAATTGTAGTAAATATAAAATTTGTTCCACACATTCGAATCTCAACTTTAAACACATTTCAACGAAACATAAATGTATTAAATCAAGTATTTCCTAAAGGAGAAAAAAATGAGAGGGGAAAAGAGACATTTTTTATTATAATAATATATATATATATATAAACTTACATTTTTTGATTAATAACGTCTTGTAAATATTGAAAATCAGCATAATCGCCACCAACACCACAAATAATATTTTCATTGACTTTCATTACTCTTGGACATTGACGAAATCTTGCTAAAGAGCCATAAGAGCCAAGGGTATCAGCTGCTATCATTACACCATCCTTATACTTAATAGCAACTACAGATGTGGCAGTTGTAATTGGAGTCCTTTTTTTAATTAAATATAAAGTACATTTAATTATTTAATTTAATAAAAAAAATAAAAATGTATTTATACTGTAATTTTAACTCACTGTGATCTCTGTGAGAAGTTGACAGTTGAAGTAGATTTTTGATTTGGAAAATCATAAAAGGCACCAGGCGCTGGACCATTTGACCAAAATGGTTGTGGTGTATTAAAAAATGCCATTATATTTATAATTATTTTTTTTTTATCTAATAATATTCTTTTTCGATCAAAGAATGCTTTCAAATGAATCAGCAAACAATTATGATATATATATATAACTTGAATATAGTTAAATTAAAATGAATGATGATAATCTTAAAAATATACAATATAACCAACTTATGAAAAATACAATTTTAAGCATTTTTCCCTGATATAAAATATGTTTGAAATAAATAAATATTTATTTATATTTAAGTGTTTAATTAAACTAATTTGTAATATATTTAATATACAAAAGTAAATCAAGATACTATTATTTAAAAATTCTTAATTTTAACGGGATATGATATATATAAGGGCGCGCTCCTTTTTAAGTCGAAATGCAAAAAGCGGTTTTTTACTCAATCCATGTTTTGACCACAGACTGAAAAATCACTTAACAACTGGACCACGCACGAAATCATATTTAAGAACTTATCTCTAGCCTTTAATGATTTTATTTTTATCTATTGAGCTTTAATTGATTTTTTTTAAATTAATGTGTTAACTAAAAAACTGCCTTTTCTCAACTTCACTTGGCGTCTGTCTGTTCGCTCTTTTGACAAATTGAAATCGATTTTTCATCATCTTTAGATTGAGATAGACTTTTGATCGATCCCTAGAAGGTATAGAAGAAATTTAATTTAATTATAATTAATTAATTGTAATTAATTAGTGATTAATTACTTTTAGTAACTAACTCCTTTTGTATTGCTCCGATTAATTTTTTTCAACGTATTCTGAAGCATAAATATTGACTTCAGGATAGATTTTCATTTTGAATGTAATTAAGATTATTTTATAGCATTAAAATTAATGATGAATTCTTATTAATCAGCACTAGTGTCAATGAAGTAGGGGGAGTTTTCCCCTCAAATGGCATAGAGAAAAGATCCTTTCCTGTCCCCGAGAGAAATAAAAAAACAAAGCAATTATACCTTTTTTTGTGAATAGAATGAGTACAAACAATATCCTAGGTATATACATTTATAAAATCTCATAATCAGAATAAGATTAATAAGAATTTAATTTTAATGCTATAAAATAATCTTAATTACATTCAAAATGAAAATCTATCCTGAAATGCTTCAGAATACGTTGAAAAAAAATTAATTGGAGCAATACTAAAGCAAATAGAATAAAACATAAGAAATGATTATAATTAAGTAAATGTTATTATTGAAGTAATGTTTTTAAAATATATTTATTATATTAATTAAAAAATTCCTCTTTTAATGGTATAAATATTTTTGAATTTCTTTCAAAATGAAAACCAACTCAATATTTATCCATCAGAAGTGAAAGAAAATTCAAATATTAAATCAAATTATCGTTAATTACATTTAAATTAATTTAAGTATCCCTATTCTGAGTCACAACCATCCAATATTTTATTTTGCCTCTATTAATTTCCAGCCTTACCTCTTTTCCTGTTTCGATTAATTTTTCTACGCTATCTTAAATTGCAATTGTCGAATCTCCTATTTTATTCAAGTCGTCTCCATAACCTAATACTTGAATGTTTTTTGTTTAATTGGATTCCGTTTGATTTTTCTCCAATTGCTCAAATCACATACTCAAGTACAAAATTAAATAAAATTAGAGATAGTGTGTGCGTCTCCTTGTTTTAATTCATTTCTGATAGTTGTTTCCCGCATCATTACTCGTCCTTTACTACCTTCAAGAGAAATTTGAATCATGCGTACTAGTTTTTTCGGAATTAAAATAAAAAATAAACTCAGACTATATTATTAAATAAAGCTGAATAATGGATTTCAAGAATCTTGTCAAGAGAAAAAACAGCGATTAAAAGATTATAATAAAGATATCAGAATTCAAAAAATATAAAAATATGAAATGTACGTATAGCAAACAGAAACAATATATTTAAAAACATTTTTATATATTTTCAATAACCGAATTAGACTATATATAACTTATAAACATTTATTTACTACTAAATAGTTATCATAATTCTTTAATTTAAAAAAAAAAATATTGTGCAATGGTGGTTATTATCCTCTTCTGGTTATATAATCATTCTCGCTCTCTCTTTAAATTAATTCATATATATATATGTATATTTATATTAATTGTATTTCTTGATAATATATATTTAGTATTTAGATTTTTATAAGTTAGTAATTAAAAAATAGGTACAAGGTAAAACCGAGGGATATGATTCACATTTCGGGCTTTTGCAAAATTTCAAACGCTAATACTAATTATGCTTATGTTTATTGGTGTTAATGTTTCTTAGGACTATTAGGTATTCATAGGATAAATTACATCTTTAATCTTAAAATAAGCATATTAAAGTTTAGAAAAATAAAAAAGTAAACTTTTTAGCAATATCCCTAACAGAGGTGGTGATATTGCGAAGACGATGTGGGGGAAATTGCCTATTAGATATTACATGAAAAACAAAAATAAAAACTCATAAAGTTGAAATGTTTTAAATATTTAATTAGGTAAGTTTTAAGAATTAACTTAAATAATATATTCCACAAATCTAGGACTATGAATATTTCCCTCGTCTTACTAAAATGATTGGGGAGGGGATGTTTGTTGTTTTTTGTTTTTTCCATTTTTTGCTGTTAAGCATGGGTAAAATACACGCCATATCCCTCGCAAACATAATACTTCCTATCACTCCGAAACAATGAACGATATGTGAATAAATAAGTTTTAATATTAATTCTTTAAGAATGTGCATAAACTAAGAATACACTCTTCTACCTAGTTACAATGGTTGCAAAAGAAAATAAATTAGGAGCCTTTGAAATAAACATAATGAAATTCCGCATGTATTTATTGATCTTGAAGATGGTGAACAAATCAAATCCTCCATACATCTGGTCGCGTAGGTGGCTACTACATTGGGGTTACCCAATTCCTTTCCCAGACCAAAAGGGTTAGTTTTTGAGATATAGAAAACGCGCCATGTTCCTCTCTCTCTAACCACGTTATATCCCTCCGTCTTACCTTATTTCAATTAAAAATATTTTTATTTTTATTATTAAGAGAAAAAATAAATTAATTCATATTATATAAAAATAAGATTAAAACAGATGATTTATAGATTTTTTTTTATTTAGATACTGTATTTAGTTCAGTATAACACATTTTAAATTAATAGTTCAGTTGGATTATTATAATTATAATAAAAAAATAATAATAAAATTCATTGAAATATAATTTTTGTATATCTATTTATTTGTGATAAATTGAATAAAATATGTAAATTTTTAATTTTGTTATTGTCACCTCGACTATTTAAAGAATATATTTATATATTATATTCTTTGCTAGGGAAAGATAGTGTGTGTTATAGACAGTTATATTTAGAGTTCTAGTGACTAGAAATAGACTCAAATTTAGTTTTTGTTTGTTTGTTTTTTTATAAATATTAAAGTAATTTTTTTGTGAAAAAAAAAAAAAAATAAAAAATAGTAAAATTTAAATTAGTTGATTAGAATATTAGAAATAGCTTTAGAAAATATAGTTAAATTGAATTAAGAGTAAAGATCTTAACATTTGTGTTGTTGATTGAATTTTTATTTCTAATAGAAATAAATATTGTAATTTGGTTTAATCAACTATGATGATTGTAGTTGTTCATAATCTCATTTTAATTAATAAAAACAAATTGAAGTATGAAAAAAGCAACAAGGACTAATAAAATAAATGAATCAACTGAAAAGCCATTGAAGAAGGGAAAAACAAAAAAATAATAAATTTAATGGGTTAAAAAAAAGTTATAAATTACAATAAATAGTGTGGTAATATCAGCAAAGGTATTGAAAAGACTCCAATGTCTTGAATTAACCAGTACTTAGCCATTTACGTTGGTATAATATTATACAAAGTCAACAATAAATTACTAAACAGGAAAGAAGAATTGTCAATTTATTTTTTAATTAAATAATATGTGTTTTCTCAACACTGAATTGGGCCAATACAATTTAAAAAAAAAATACAGATACGAGCTAGTTTATAATATCAGATAAATATTCTTTATTTATTTATTAATCTATTAGTGATGGGGGAGATATTGGATCGTAGACCACGAAAATAAAAATAAAATAATTTTAATGGGTATAATTAAAATAGTGTGTGCTGGAAATATATAATTGCATGTTGTTTTATTGTGATTAATGGATATAATGTTTGGAAAATAGACTCTTTTAGTTTTAGAAGTGAATATTAAAGAAAAGTAAAAACACAAAATAAATAAACGAAAAGATGGTGCACAATTAAAGGATTAAATATTATTCTTCCAGATCAAATATTTAATTATTTAATTAATAAAAAGTTGGGAGAGTTTTAATAAGCAAATGGCTGAAAATTTCAAAAAAAAAAAACAAAAAATAAAAAAAAAACTTACAAGGAGTTTTCCATGTTATGCAATCTCTACATTGGAATGAGCCATTACGCATTCGAAAGGGCACACACATATGTCAATAATAACACAATAAAATAAAAACACCAAATTTATTGTTATTTTTAATTATGTATAAGTACGTTGTCTTACTATAAAACAAGAATAATAATAAATCAATCAATTTGCAATTAATTCATAAACAAACATTAATTCTAAAAGAAAATCCAAAAAAAGTGTCACTACAAGGCAAGGGATGGGATGCCAAATAATCCAATAGTCTCAGGGCCACACCATCCATGACTATCATGGATGAGATTTCACATACCAAATTATATAATTATTCTATTGTCCTTACAATTAGCGCAAAACTGATAAATATGAGTGCATCATTTTACCTTTAATTTTCTCTGAAACGAAGGCCCCTAGACCCAAAAGCTCTGACACTTTTTCTAATATCGACATGCTCTTTCGAATGAGATTTGGCTCATTCATTCAAAAGTAGAAATAACATAACATGGGATCACCTTTTTAGTTAAATATAATATATGTACAGAAAACACCACATTTTTTTCATAATACATTTTCTATTAATTATTATTATTATTATTATTATTATTTTATTAATTGCTGAATTTGATTGGAATTTTTTTTATTTGTTTTATAATCATATTTTTGTGGAAATTATAATTTTTACTTTTTCAAAATATCTGTTATATTATATTTAAAATACTAAATATTTAATATAAAAACAATTATATTTATATTATATTATATAATACATATTAGTTAGTTTCCATCACAGATTTTTTACACGTTTATATTTTGGCAGGAATGTTCCATTTATTAATAATATCTATAAATTTATATATATAATATTATTATTATTATTATTATTTTAATTTTTCTTTCTGTGATAAAAATATATTTGGCAACTATTATGACATTTCTATTTTTTATTATTGATATTATTTTTAAAATAATAAAATCGTTGATTTCGTTATATATATATAATGTATTTATTTATTGAGCTCTCTTCCAATATTAATATAATCAATATATTTATTTATTTTTATCTGATTACTTAAATAATAAAAATAAATAATTTCTTTTCATTTTTTTTTTTTGTCATTTGAAAAATATAATTCAGTTGCCTTTTATATATAGCATATTTATATAATATTTATTTTTAATTCTCACTAGATAACTAATAAATTAGAATAAAATACTATAAATCTGAAGTGATAATTATATATATATATATAATATTAAATTAAATTGAAAAGTGAATTTATTAAATTTCTTTGTTATTTGTTTTAATTAGGATAGTCCATTGTTTTTATGAATTCAATTGCTGAGCAAAATTGTACCCACCAATATTGTTCTTCTCCAGATAAACGTCGACCATAAAAACTATTTACGTATTGAATAGTTGATAATAAAGATGGAGGATTTGCCTTAAATAAATAATAAAAAGAAAAAGAATTAATTAATTTTAATATTAATATTTTTTTAAGTATTAGACTAACATTAAACTGACAAAATCCTAATTTAGTTAATTATCTGTTTCAAGAATACTGTTAGAAACTATTATATTAAATTATATTAAAGCTAACTTAATTTATATATAATAAATTGAAATAATAATAAATAAATCTACCTTAATAAGCACATAAACAAATACAGGTACAAAATCGTCAGCGGCTGGTGTTCCTTGTTCACATGCAAGGGCTAAGAGATTCATAATTGTCGTTGCACATCTATGAACGCAATGAACTTTATCTCTTGGTGTTTTATATGCTGCAATTAATGCAATTTCTGCTTGTGCTGATGGCCAAGGACATTCATAATGAAACATCTAATAATAAATCAATCCATCAATATATTAATATATATATATATACAAAGAGTTGATCTATAAACTTTTGGAATTTGAATTGGCTAAAACAAAATATATAAGGATTTTTTTTTTTCTCAAAATTATGAGTTTATTAGAAAGAATGGACATTTTCCAATTAAGAATAAGATAAAACATCCCTTGAGTGAGGTTAACGTAACACAGCCACAGAAATTGTGAATTTTCATTGTTCAATTTTAAATTAAGAATCGTTTTACGAATGTAATTTTTAAGGGAATTCTTTTTAAAAGACAGAGAACTTTACAGGTAAAAAAAAACTATTGTCTGATATCATGAAAGTTAGAAAAAAAAAACACATCAACATTTATATATAAAAAATATTTTTAATGATATTGATATGGAATATATTAATTGACATTTATTTGAATTTGTTAAAATTAATTAAATCAGAATTTATTTTACTAAACATAAAAATCATATAATATTTCATATTTGTGTTCAAAAATTGTTTGGGTAGGGAGATATTTATGGATTGTTCTTATTGAGAAGGTCATTTAGAGAAAGTTGAGAGAATTTGAGGAATTTGGAATGTTCTTCCAAAAGTTAATTTTTCATGTCTGTCTGTCCGAGAAACTGTGATCAACTCCCACAAAGAATGATTATAATATTTAATTTTTTATTTTAATTTCCAATATTTAAATATCATTTCAATTATTTAATTTATTCTAAAAGCTCTCATTTGAATTAATTAAATAAAATATTTAGTCCATATTTATTAAATTATTATTTTCAAATCGCACACTAAGTTTTAACTAAATTTTTAATTTTCGTTTTAATTTAAACTCAGGTATACGCTTTGTCAAAACTCTGAATAATTGGTGTACAGAAATATTGAATGTTCTTAGCGAGATGTCCGATTTGGTCTTAATCCGCATTGATTGATATTTTCCTAAGATTAGAAGAAACATAAATTGTTTCCTCTTCCAGGCCAATTCATTTACCAACCAATGTTGCATATTCTAATTATAAATAACGAATAGTGTATTATTATTTATATTAATTTTTGTTTTTATAAATTTATCAATATATACATATATTTATTTTAAATTTTCTCAAATAATACCCCTATTTTAATATTAAAATTAAATATACCAATTTTAAAGTATTATAATTGAATTCATATTTCTGAATTTAATAGCAAGTTGATTTTCAAAATTTTTTTCTATTTTCATATGAATGATGGTATTAAAATTTAAACAAATATTCTAATTTTTATATTTATATATACAATTTGATATTAAAAAATTGTATTTTATTTTTTATATAATCTATAAACTATTTTCGCTCTTAAAATATAATGGTAATTAATAATTAAGCAATGAAACTAAAAACAAAAATTGAGATAATTTAATTTAGTCATCTTAATTTACATTAAAAAAATATTTGGACTTTATAAAACACTAAAACAATTTCTCTCTTTTTTTTTTTTTTTATTAGATATGGATACAATTTTATAGACCCTCACCCCAGCTCGACTGCAACAGACTGAAGCCACTCATTGTCGTTTAATTTTGCCCATGATTATACATGCTGCTCAATAGTCACGTGTTGATTTTCTGATCCTCAATTGTGACAATTTTGGTTAGTCTCTGAGATGAAATGATTTTCATTAGATAACACGATTTTATTGTTATTGGTCTTCTCGGGACTGTGTTTTTGTTTTGTAGGGAACCCTTATTTTTACCATCCAGAGACGATTCATGCATTGAAACACAAAATCAAAGTTGCCATTCATACGATTGAGAATAAACAATTGAAAATGAATGGACTGAAAAATTGAGTAGTTCGGCAGCATTTGAATATTGTTTTTCGTTCTTAAATGAAAATGACCTATCTTTTTAATAAACTTGATATTTTTAAAAGTTTTTTTTTTTGCCATTTCAAATTTCAAAAGTTAGATGGCTTACCCTTTTTTATGTAATATAAAATAATTTAATACCTTTGGGATTCGAAGATCTTTATGATTCGGTGTAATAACATTTGATAATTTGTGCATGTGAAGATGGAGAACACTTTTAAAAAGAAATATAAATATATTATTTAATATATATAATTTTGTTTTTATGTATCGTTAGAAGTACTTAATTTTAATAAAATTAATGGTAGTAATATAAAAAAGAAAGTATAATATTAAATGAGCTATTTATTTAAATAGAATTCTGAAATAGGAGAATACCTTTTTCTATGGAAAATATATATTTTTGGATATGAGATAAAGTTATAATTCAAGAAAGATAAATTCTCTCCTAAATAAAAGAGAGGTAATTTCTAATATATTTTTTTACATAAATGTTAGGAAGATAAGCTGAACCAAAGAAAAAGTTAATAATTCAAAATCTCTCGGTCAGTCAAATTATCTTTCAAGTAGAAATAGTTGTATTGATTTATATATTTATTATAAAAGTGATATTGAAAATCCTTAAAGTGTTAAACCAGTATAGAATTGATTAAATGCAAGGAATAATGATATTTTAATAGAGAAGTTTAAAAAAAACAATATTATAGTAGTCGAATTGAGGAGAAATCCTTCATAGTGTGTGTGTATGTAGGTATCATTTATGAATATAGATTATATAGACCATCAATATAATTAATCCGTTTAATTAATCAGTAGTTATGGATAATAATCAAATGAATTTATGGGACCCACATTGAGACACTAATCGTTTAAAAAAAAAAGTAAATAAAAACTCACTCATCTCTACTGACATCGCCATCTCCATTTGGATATAAAGCATTTTTATATACTCTACTAAATATAGCTCTTTCAACAGCTTGACGTGCTTGTTCCAATTGATGTTCATTTGCACCTGGGGGGGAAAAAAAATAAATCTATTATTGTAGTAATCATTGGGATGAGGAACTGAAAAGAAAATAAGGAGCAAATTAGTTTTACCTTGCCAGGTAATGTCGTGATTCATATCTTGATGGAGTTCATTTAAAAATGCATCTAAAAGAACTGACTTTTCATCTGGAAGACCCAATTGTTGAAAGGAATTGACAAATTCAAATAATCTACCTTCCCTTTTTTCTAAAAATAATGATACACAAAAAGCGACAAGAAAACGACTACAAACCTATAAAAAACAAAAAACAAAAACAAATTAATAAAAGAAATTTAATTGTGCTAAAATATTATTAGCGGTCATTTTTCAAATTTTATTTTAAAAATCTTTTCAATTTTTTTTTTTTTTTTTAAATTTATTATTGAAAATTGTTTCATTTAATGGAGGGAAAGAAAGACCTTTATAATATTTACCTGTCTATCACATTTAATTCGTTCTGCTAATCTTTCAAGATGTGCAAGAGTTGATAATAAACCTTGCCGACAACGTACAAGATAAGCAATATATGGAGCACGGCGATCTAAATCTTCTTTAAGTGAATCAAATAGTTTTCTACATCTACTTGAAAATAAAAAAAGAAAAAACAATTAATTAATAAAATAATCATATTCCTTTTTTTATTTATAGTATATTTTTATTAAAAATAAAAAATACCCAGTATCATCAAAAAGTCGAATACAACGTAAAGTCTCATGCAAATGGGCAACCAAGGGTCTTTCACCTAGATTAATTGCCTCGGCAAGTTGCATTTGTAAAAAGGAGACAAGCTCATTCTCGTGTACGCCAGACTAAGAAAAAAAACAAAAACAGAAACAAATATTTTATTTAATAATCAATTATTTTAAATATTTTTTGATATTTGAATGTGAATGTACTAACTTTTTCTGATGAATCTGGCAATGCATGTTCTAAATCAGCAGTACTAAGTACTAATCTTAATTTCTTTTTAGCATCAGCAAATGCATAGGAGGACTCAACACAATTGGGATCGATTGATAGGCGTTCATCTTGGGAGACAGTTACAGGGGTTTTATTAATAGTAGCCCGATCCTCGGTATCTCTTTCATTCGAGGATGTTTTATTACGATATTTTGCAAGAATATCTTCCGTTGTATCTTGAACTAATAACAATTTTAAAAATACAAAATCATACTAGTATTTAGTTATTTAATATTTATATATAAAGGGTCTATCAAATTGAACGACTTTTTTCCTAATATAATTAATTAATCTTCAACATTTTCAAAAAGAAATTTTAAATTATATTATATTTAAATACTATATTGTATATTTAAAAGAAATCTCCTAAGAGTAGAATTTAAAACATAATATAATTTGAAATTTTTTTCATAAAAGAAATTTTAATAATCACAGTTCTTTAATGTAAAAATTTTCAGAAGAATTCAGAGTGGTGGCATTTATGTTTAATTTTATGTTAAATTTAAAGTCCCACATTTTGAAAAAAAATATAATATGAAAAACTATTTAAATACCATTATTATTTCGAGAATCAATGGTTAAACCTCGACGTAGAATTGGCAAACTTGATTCTGTTGCATATTCATCACTAAAATATAAAAAATGATATATTAAAATATATTGTAATATATAAGTATGAAAATGCCTTTTTTTTATGCTTATATATTGGAAATATTTGGATATAGAATTTTGGAAAGTTATTTGTGTGAACACATGGCAACGTGTATAAAGGATAGCTTTCTGAAATTTATTGTTTTAAAGGGACACCCTGGGAAAGGCCCAGAGATCCTTTTCCGTTACCCCAAGATGGAGAGAGGGGTGGACAATTTTGCCAAGTGGCATAGGAGGGGAGAATGACCCTCGACGTGTAGAGACATTTTTTGGGCATTCTTGGATGGAGAGCCAGGGAAGAGACTTCATCTGACGAAGTAAGAACAAAATACAAGGATCATCCACAGTGTGCGAGGAAGCTGCCTGCCCTGATATGACGACATGATACCTTAAGGAAAATATCCAAGAATCATCTTACTTGAAGTCCCAGTGTTCCCGGAACAGTGATAATTAATTTGAATAACACAGCTAAGTAGTCGACTATTATCTATATAAATAATTGCAATTATTCGATGAACTCAATTCTATTAAATTTATACTCCTATTAATATTTACGGTACTATTAAAGTTGTTTAATTTCTAATTAATTTCTTATTATCAATTGTATCAAATAATATAGTCTATTCATAGTAAATAAATAAATTTCAGTTGTAATTTTATATATAAGCATTTTTCATATTGAACCTATTCAATCTTATTATTTCCCATATCAACCTACGCGGATTCAATAACCCTTTTAAGTATGCAAAATTCCATCCAGAGTGCTACCAATTAATTAAACCTTTTGTTAACCCATATTTTCTCATAAAATACCAACCCCCTTATATTTTATATACGACAATATATATATATATATATATATACATACATACATATATATATATATATATATATATATATATATATATATATATATATACATACATACATATATATATATATATATATAAATTTAATACCATCTAGAATGTAGATCATCCGTGCCACGAAGTGATTTAGAACTTCGCGGTTTAGTTTTAAATGGAAGTTTAAATCGAAAAAATCCACGTCTCTGTTTGTGATCTTCATCAAGTAAATCCTAGTAAATTAAAAAAAAAAAAAGTGTTAATAAATTCCTTAATATATTTTGAAAAATAAAAATTTATTATATTAGAACACATAAAAAGAAAAAAGAAAAAAGAAAATTACTTTATCCCCACGTTCGGCTGTTTTATCAAATGAGATACTTTTAGGAATTGCACCATGTTTGGATGATGAATGAACGTGTTGAGTTGGCGGTGATGGAACTCCATTAACAATTGGGGCAACTCCGCTCGCTGAACCTCCGGAACTGCTTGAAGTTGATGCCAAACTAGCTGAGCTTAACCGTACAACTCGAGGAATGGCACCTACACTCATCATAAAGAAATAATATAAGTTTATAATTGTGAGAGATAATGAAAAATAGTAAAAAAAAAAGATATTTATTATTATTATTATTATTATTATTATTATTATTAACCCTTTATTTGGAAGTAGTGTGAGTTTTAAATCTGGATATTTCGGTACTAACAAACGTGATATGGCTTATTCCACAGAAGTTGTCCTCGGATTTTCCGAGTTTCAGAACCCACTAAGTCAAAAATTATCCCTCCATTCAAACCAAAATATTCTTGGTCACACTGCCTTAGACACAGAATCCCAATATTCTCTTAAAATTGGTGACCGGAACTTTCAGATTTAAATCTCACAAAAATATGTGAAAACAACCCATATATACATATATATAGGGATATTGCAATCACCAAAAAGGACTTAATTCCAATAGTAATAGTAAATATAAACTAGTTCCATATAAAGGCTTAATAATAATAATAATATCGCAACCTTGAGCCATATAGAATTGACTGACACTAGAAAGGGTTGAAGATTTCTGAATATAAATAAATAAATAATAATAATAATAATAATAATAATAAAATAATATAAGTATGTATAATTTATTATACGAATTTTTAATTTAAAAATTTTTAAAATTAATAATATATAAATTTAAAAAATTTTGTTTTTCTTTTCTTTGATTCAATATATATTTACAGTAACAATCCATCTTAATTTACAAGAAGATTCTAAATGAAAAGTTTAATTTACCGTTTGAAATTGATGAGGTTGTTGGATTTCCATTATCCAGTCCTTGATCTTCTACTAAAATATCATTGAGTGATGGTGGTGGGACTGAATCAATTGTATCGCTAATTACTAAAAATATATTATTATTTGTAAATAATTTATGTATTAATATACATTTTATCATTAATTTTTAAGTAGTAAATAAAATAAATATTACAATATCATTCTTTTCTAATTTTGAATATAAAATAATTACAAGAAATGAATTAAATTTACCTGCATTCGCCCTATTATTAACAACAGATGAGGATGATGGATTTATTGCTTCAGAACATCTATTCAGGGACAAGAGACTATTGGGCTTGTCAATCACATGAATAAGCCTAAGATCATTACTATCCCCATTTGGACCAATACCTAAAATAATTTAATGTAATATAAACAGATATTTATAAGTTTATATTTCAAATGTGTACTATGTTGATTTAATAGAAGAAATACTAAATAAATAAATTATAATAAAACTCAATTTAAAGTCGGCTGATGTTCTGTGGTGAATGAGCCCATTTGACTTGGGAATCCCCTAGGAGCTCCCAATATTGCTTTTTTTTTATTTTTATTTATTTATTTATTTATTTTTTTTTTTTTTTTGGGGGGGGGGTTTCAAAGATTGCCTTTTGGATATGCTAGGTAGTTAGTTCACTCTGATAGGTAGGTCGTTTCTTTTCAACCTTTGGGAGAGGAGCTGATACTAAGAAATTATTATATTCATTGTAATTTTACATTGGTTACAAAAATGAATAGAAAAAAAGAATGATAATTAATGATATTATAATAACAATGATTATTAATTATAATTAAGAATATTAAGAATGCATGTAATGACGTTATAATATCATAGGCTAACTGATTACCTGTTCGTGTATGTCTGCCAACATATTCAACGGTGCGCAATCTTGATTCTGCTGGATCACCACCGCGGCCAGTCAAATTTGATGAAGTAACTTCAGTCCCGGTTCTAGTTGGAGATGATGGTGCTTGTCCACGTGAAAGGATAGGTGAGGCAGGAGCATCCTCCCGAATAGGTCGAAATCCCGCTAATAATGAAAGACCTAAAGAAAAAAAAAAAGAGAAGCAAATAAAATAAAACATTGATTAATTGATTAATTTTTTTTTTTATTTTTTATTGTATTTGATTAGATTGATTATTTGATTAGAACCTGAAGCGCTGGCTGATGGGGCAGGGGATGGTTCTTCCGTTGTGTCATCACTTCGTGCAACACTTGCCGTGTCATCTGTATCCACTTCGGTCATTCGTTCTGTGTCTGAAGTGAGAACATCAGTTGACCAAGCTTCACTGGCTGTTTCACTAACATCAAGCAACGTTTGTGGAGCCACTGGCTGAATATGTGCTGTTGTTGCTGGTGCTGATGAGGTTGTCGATGCGGCATCTAATGTTTCACTATCACTAGCAAGTACATCTGTGCTCCAAGTGTCAGAAACTAGTGAAACTGTTTCGTCACCTTCTAATAATTTTTTAATTTCAAATTTTCCAAATTTATCATCAATATCATTACGTATCTGTGGTTTTATGGAGGATGTTGGACCAGGTGGGGGTAGATCAAGGGCTGGGGGTCTTGGACCACCTCCAGAAGCAATGGAAAGCCCTGGACCACCACGGAAAAAAACACCACCTGATCCTGCACTACCTGGAGCATCTGACCCACTTCCTGTACCAGAAACATTCAGTCCACCACCGACAGCTACAGCACCTCCTGCACCATTATCATCATCGCCTTCAGTCATTTGCGAAGAAGGAGTATCTCGACCTTAAAAAAAAAAAAAAAAAAAGAAAAAAAGAAAGAAAGAATTTCTCATTAATTCGATTGAAGCTAATTAAGTATTCATTTATTTTCTATGATCATTTTGTTTTTATTTTTCTAAGATTATAAATTTAAAAATATACCTGATATATTTGGTGTCCCACGTCCTGAAACGTTTGCTGATACCATATCACTGAGATTATCATTTTGATCTTCATTCTCTTCAAGTTCCAAAGAACTTGCAACACTATGATTGGATGCTGCCTCACTAACAGCCTCTAAATTATCACTTGTATTGCCTATAGAGCCATCATCATGGGAGAGTGAAAATCGTGTTCTTTTTTCAAGAGATTCTTGTGGCGGTAAGGGCACAGAAGATGAAGAGGCGGCAGCAACCGCTGCAGCATTACTGACATTATCCGTTGTTAAAACATCAGATGCATCTACATTAACTTCACGATCTTGCAAATCAAGCCTTAAAATCTTAATTTAAAAATAAAGAAACTAATAATTTAAAAATAAAAAATTATTTTATAAAAAAAAATTGATAAAAATTACTTTATGTTCAGGAACAATGCCAATTGGATCTGGTGATTCTGGTGAAAAGGGGATAACAAGGACATCAAATTGAGATATTTTATCATTTTTTTCTCCATTTAAATGTTCTCCATCATCTAATCCAGAGAGGTTATTAAAATTATCATCATAACCATCAAAACCCAAACTTAAAACTGCCCGAGAGTTTTTCTCTAAAAACAAAAAAAAAACAAAAATAAATAAGTAATTTAATTAATTAATTAATTAATTAATAATTAGTTAAACAAACTTTTTCCAACAAGATGATGAGATCGTTTTATTTCATTTATTGTTCCTGGGCTGCTACCATTTATTTGATCGTGTACGGTTGTTGATGGGGCAGTTGGAGGTGGATTTGGTATCGATTCTAATAAGATTTTAATACGCTTTCGATCATGATTATCAAGACGGCTACAAGAGGAGACACTTTGTAAAAAGCTCACCTAGAAAAAAACAAATATGAAATGTAGATAAAGGAATTTTTTAAACAATATAATTTTATTATTATTTACCAAATTATATAATTCACTCTCGGTAAGTAAAGCAGCATGCCGCGCCATACCTAATGATGGGCAACCTGCATCAAGAACCGGTTCTTCCAATGGTCCTTCGAATGCATTTTCAATTATAGAATCTAATAGAGATGAAACACAACCCTGAGAGAAATACAAAAAACAAAAAAAATTACATTTTTAAATGGTTTTTTTAAATAAATAAAAATAATAAGTGATTTTAGTTATAAAAAAAAAAAAAAAAAATTGTAAAGTTATTTTACCTCTGGAAAATGATTATGTAATTCAGCAACTTTAGGATCACTTGCACGACCTTCTTGTTTGCTAACAGCCAAAGATTGAATTGTTCGTGCTACGTGCATTAAATTAATACGTGCTACAGAGCTTATTGGAGCATCAGTAATGCCATATGGCTCCGGATTTACAATTGCAGGACAAACAAAACAGGTGAATACCAAATCTGTACAAATAGCAGCAACCTAATAAAATAAAAACAATAAACATTTATTATTCGAATTATATTAAATTTTTTTTCATACTTATAAGTATAGAAAGTATTTACTTCCATTCTTGTTAATAAAATTAAAAAAATAATTGAAAGCTTACTAAATTAAGTGTTATTAGAGATATTATTGTGATTATTAATATTCTTTTTTGAAATATTTAATTAATTTGATTGTAATCTGTGGCTTTCTTATTTTTATAGTTATTATTCTTAGTATTTAATTTAAAAATTATTTTAATTGATTGTTATAAAAAATAAATATAAGTTTACTTCTTTAGAAGAAATATTTTGTGCTTCTGTAAGCATTCCAGCCAATTGACGTACAAGCCAACTTAATGATGATGGAAAACAATGCATATGAGCACGAAGACTCTCAACAAAACGTTCCGTGAGCCTAGCTAGGCGCATTAATGTCCATCGACCAAAACCATCTACCCTTTGAGCATAATCAGCACCATCCTCAGGGCCAAATCGTCTTAATCGTTCTTCTTCAGAAAATCTTTTATAATTGAAAAAAAACAAAAAAACAATCATTGTATTATTGTATGTTCTTTTTTTTTTTAAGTGAAAGAAATAAAAATTAAAAATTTTCATTGTATGTTATTTTTGTTATTTTTTTTTTTAAATACCGTGATATGGTTTTAATAGGATCAATATCAAGAAATTCTTCATCTTCTATAAGTAATTGCATAATTGGCTGATGTAATGCGGCTGTTAAAAAAAGCTTAGCTTCAAAGAGTCCTTCGTGAAATTCAGCATACAACCGTGAAAAAGAACTTGCACGAGGTCTTAATAATCTTCGTGGATTTTCACTTGTTACTAATTCTAAACGTATTAAATTTTGTAATAAACGTAGAGTCATTAAACGATCACCTTAAAAAAAACAGAAATAATAAAATTATAATTTTTTTTTATGCATATTATAATACAAGAACATACAATAAAAGAAAATTTAAAATTATATACGTTCAATAGCAGAATATACAGATACAGTTTGATAACAGAAGTATTAATTGATCAATGCACGTTATATTGTGTGATTAAATATTAAAAAAAAAAAAAACACTTGAAGAATATGAAAAATATTTACTGGATTTTTATAAATTGAATGAAATTACTTTTATAACTTATTTTGAAAAATTAATTTAAAACTAAATAAATAAAATAGCATAAATATAATATTGTCTTAAAAAAATACAATTATCTAATCACTGAAATAATATAAATTTAATAGTTCAGTTAAAAAATTAAAATTATAAAAAAATAAATAAATAAATAAATTTAAGAGTGGCTTTTTTATTTAAATGTGTAGTGATTTTCTTCAACAAATTTTATGTTATGTTATTTCCTTTTTGGTTTAGAATGTAGAACTATTTTGAGATATTTTTTTATAGCATTTATATTATTTTCCAAATATTTTCATTAAGTAAGTAATATAAAATTACAAATATGATACAAAGTTCCCAATGACCTTAATACCTTAATATCCTTAATGGATATGAATTAAATTTTTTAAGTTTTGTTTATATCTATATCTATATATGAGTATACAATCCATGTTCCAAAATTTAAGAATAAAATTAAATTAGTTTTTATGTTAAATTAGACTTTTTATATCAATTACGAATCATGTCTAATGATTAAGTTCTTTTTTATAAAAATTCAAATATTAAAAACAAATAGAAAGTATAGTACCAATTTGAAATCTTGATTAAATGTGTTAATTTTTTACATTAAGGTTGCCATGAAAGTTTATTAAATTTCTTTCTAAGATATCAATTTATTCAAAGATAATCCAAATTCTTATACATATGAATCCGGCAAAATAATTTGCTATTCAGGATTATGTAAAAAAAAAGAAATAGAATTATAAAAGATGAAAATTTGTAGCCACTATAGATATTTAAAGTAGGGAAGAGCGATTTTCACGATTTTCAAAAAATGCATGAAACTCCAAAATTAAAGACCTTTTAATTTGTAAAGTCTTGTGAATTGATCTTATATCCTAAGTTTTAGAACAGCATGTATATAAAGTATATAAATATATAAACAAGGTGCGTTTCAAAGAAAACAGAACATTTCAAAATAATACATTCTAGTAACACCACCTATAATCGATGGCTGCCTTAGTAAGTACAACCTTCTTCGACGACGTTCTTTTAAAAGGTTGTTTGCCAACCAGATGTGAAGAAGTCGAGTTTTGATGACGCTATCTTTGATACATCGGTGCAAAAATGAATATTGAACAAAGAGTCAACATTAAGTTTCCTGTTTCAAACATGATAAAACTTTTATCAGAACACTTCAATTTATGATCATGATTATAGTTGATCCCTCGCGCGTAGCAGAGAAATCTTGAGTGGTTTAAGAATGGTCGATCGGATCCGTCTGTCTGGAAGCTGGATTCACTTCAGCTAGATTTTCTCTCCCTTTCCAGGCCCGGGACTTAAGATGGTTTTCCAAAAAAAAACAACTCTTTGTTCCGATTTTTTTTCTTTGGAACGCACATTGTATATATAAATTTAAATTTAACTTAAGTTTATTTTTGTAATGAATTGAGAAAGAGAAAGAGAAAGAAATAACCTGGAAGGAGTGCACCGCCTAAGAGGCCAGCAGCAAGAGCATGGACCAATGCTGTCATGGCATCTTGACTAAGGATTGAATCGCCTATAGTAAGACAGGAGGCTAATAAATAAGGTGATGAACGTAATTGTGATAACAATTCCCCATATGCTGAACAAACCTGAAATTAAATACAAGAATAATTCAATTTTAAATTTAGGAGGAGGGATTGAAATATGTTATATTATTTATACCTGGAAGCCAAGTATTTTATATCCATCTATGAATGATGTGTTTTCTAAAAGATTTGCACGACGACAACAAATAGTTGGATTATGTCCTGGCCGTGCAACTATAAGACAATTTAAATTGTCTCTTTGACGTGCAGTGACCCATGCGAGTTGTGCCAAACGACTCGAAACACCCAAAACCTAAAATAAATGTTATCTCTTTTTTAAATGATATCTTTATGGAAATTCATAAATAATATAAAAATGGGGTGTCGTATTAAATATAGCAGCCTATTTAGTAATTTAAATAAAACACAATGTTTGTTTGATATGTTTATATATGTAGTTTTATTGCAATAAAGAGGATATATAACAAGTGTCATGCTCGAGAGATGACACTTGTTAATCGTTTTGACAAAATTTTCAATAATTGAATGTTTCTTGACTTTTGAGAATAAATTTATTCCAGGTTGTGTTTTAATATTTATAACATTTAATAGTTTTCTTTTGTTCATAGATAAATAATTGTTTTAAGCTCACTATATCATTTTCGTAAATTTAATTAATTATAAGGAATTCTTAATAGTTTTTATTTTGTAAATAAAACATATTATTTGAATTTGTTTAAAATCTTTAATAAGTTTTTGTTATTTTTTAATAAATCTAGATAATTAAAAGTGTAAATTGGATCTATAATGTATCGTCAATTAATTATTCTAAAAATTCACATATAAAATTAAGGTATGCTAATTTATAATTAAAAAAAAAGAGATAAAATAATATTGTATTTATTGAATACGATCGACCTTGTCATTAGTTAAATTAAAGAAATACTATAAATTGTAATAAATTTTTAAAAATAAATTTATTACTTATTAAAATAGGTTTTAGTAAAATATTAAATTGTTGTTTAAAAAAAAATTATAAACATTTCTTCACCTTGTCATTTAATATTTGTAGGTGTTGTTGTTCAGAAGAGACAAAAAGTCTTTCAAATCTCAATTGACGAGCAAGTTCAAGAATGTCCCAATTTAATGTTCCCATTATGCTTTTATCCTTTTTCTGTTGCCTATTCTTAAAAATTTCTAAAATGTAATTAACGTTTAATCATAGAATGATTCATTGAAAATAAAAGTCCCTATTTATTAAATATTAAGGATGTATACCAATTCTTTTGTACTATTGTACCTTTTATTGTCCGTTTTATACTTGTTATATTTTTATTTATATATGTAATATATATTACATCTATATATAGAAGTATAGATATATTTGTAGGTATATATTTATATTATATAGTTAATGATTTCATTGTTCTCATTTAAATTAACTTATAAAAAATATATTTTATAATATAAAACCAAATTTAATTAGAATCACTTTTAATAAATATAAATTAAGGAAATTTTAGAATAAAAGGATAGAATTGGCTATTGACATAATAGAATAAAAAACATTATTAACGCCATTTTACTTTTGTGATAAAATTGACGTCATTGCTCACAACGTGAAACATGAATACCAGTTTATAAAACCAAAAACAAAATATTAATATATCTATAATAAAAAAAATTTAAGCATTAAATATCTTTAATTAAATTTAATTTATGTAAGAAATGAATTTAGAAAGTTTTTATAACATATTTTAAAACCCATTTTAAGTGGTAATTTTGAATTTTTTCTTTAATTCGATGCATAAGATAATTTATTTTTATTCTAAATATATATATATATATATATATTCATAATATTAATAGAATAATATTTGTTTCTTAATTAAATTGTAAAATATTAATTTTTAATATTTATATTTTATTTATTATTTTTATATTATTTAATATTATAAAAAATATTTTTGATTTATAGTCAATGTTTATATATTAATATATAAATTGAATTATATATATATATATATCGCTGTAATTTTTTATTTTATTTTATTTTTTTATTATTCACAGCTTAATTGATAATTTCAATATAAAATTTTTATGGGCATGTTGTGTTTTAAATAGAGAAGATGCTGAACTTTAAGCGTCCTTCTAACAAGGTTGTAGTTTTTGCATTGAGAATTTTTTTTATCTAAAAGATAATCCATTCATCGTTTAATTAAAATTATGACATTATCCGAAAGTGAAATAACAACAAATAATGGAAATTTTCTCAAGAGTAAGTGCCTTAAAAATAATGTATTTATATTTTATAAACAAAATAGAAAACACCTTTTATTTATTGAAATAGAGAAATGTATATTTTATGGTTTTTCTAATTAATATATATTAATAATATATTTTAGAGTATAAAATCTTAGGGAAAATCGGAGAAGGATCTTTTTCTAATGTATTAAAATGCCAAGAACGAGAAACAGGCAAACTTTATGCAGCCAAACGATTGAAACATACAAAAGAAACGTACGTATTGATTCTTTTTTTTAAATTCTTTTTTTAAACTTGATTTTTTTTTTTATGTTTTAAAAGAATTCAAGAAGTGCTCCTAACGCCTGAAGTAATTGCACTTAGAAAATTGATGAAACACCAAAATATATTACAGATGAATGAGTCGTTTTTGTAAGTTAATATAATATATTTAGTACCGGGACCCCGAGCCTCGGCTCGGTACTTAAGTTAAAAAAAATGATTCATTATTATTGGATTTGGCTGGTAATATTAATACCTGGGACACCGAGCTCTCGCTCTACCCTTTAAAAAATATTGATACACAATTCTTTAATTATTTATTACAATTATTAAATGTTACACATTTGCATCAATCTGATTAAAATTAATGAACTTGTGCTTCTCAATAATACATAAATATATAATATATAGGTACATATATTTTTTTTCTATAGTGTTTTTTTGAAAAACTGTTTAGCGCCCCAAGTGGTTATAAAACAAACTAAAGACAAAAAAACGTGCTTTGCAGCTTTTCGGAATTAAAAAAGCAAAATTGGCAGTCGTGGGACTGGCCGACAGAAGTGAAAACTTCTGCGTAAGAAATTTTAAAACAGACGAAATTCGCGCTATTTCACGAGAAAGATGAATTTCATATGCATGTATATATATATAACTTATATATTATTTTAAACATATATTTTAAACAAATTTGTAACTTATATTTATATATATATAAATACACAACTTTGTTTAAAATATTGCAATACGAACTGTTTTATAATTCTTATCTCTAACATAAAATATATATTTATTATGTGAAGTTCATTTCGTATAATTTTGATTATATATGTATATATGAAATGAACTTTACATAATAAATATATATTTATATGTTAGAGATAATTTATAAAACAGTTCTAATGACAATTCAAATTTCGCGCTCTGTTATAAGAAATTTGAAAGCAGATGGTTTCATGGTGTTGGTCACGATCACGCGAGTTCTATACTTTTTCCCCATCCCGCAAAAGTGCTCAACGCCGCTAAAGAAGTTTTCACTTCAAAAATTATTTAATATTTGGAAATATATCTGACTTATAGAAAAAATGAATATTAATTAAAGAAAGAAATAGTTTTTAAAATATCCTGAATAATATGTAACAATTTTCAAGATAGAAATTTATTACAATTATTAACTGTTGCATCATTGCATCAATCTGATTAAAATGAATGGAACTTCGGGTACTCAATAATAATAAATAAAATAATATTAATAAATATATTGAATAATATTTTATTGAAAAAATATTAAAACTTATAAAACTATCTAAAACTTTATTAATAAAAGAACAATGAATAAATAAATATAGAATAGTAATTTATTAAAAAGTAAACAATAGATAAAAAGAAAAAAAAATAACAAAATCATTATTTTCATTTTTAAATAACGATTCACCCGGCGAGTTTCGAACCGACGAAATCCACTCGTTAAAACATCAGTCCAACCGCTGGACTATATGTATTTAGATAAAAAATTGTCATTTTTTTACTGTCTTAGCAGGCAGTATTAAAAATTTTGACGTTTTCCATATATAATTTTCAATTAAGAAATTAATAATGAAGCTGTATGTTTCAAGAGATATCATCAATAAAACTTAATTTTTCTTTATAAATACTATATCTAGTGTGAATTTGAAAAAAATCGTTAGAGCGGTTTTTGAGAACCAATATATATAGATAAATACATATATACAATTTTAGCTAGCATAATAAGATAAGATAAGATATTGTAGGCAATTAATAAAAATGATTTTTACTGTACTGATTGATAGATAAACCAATATGCAGCAGCATTAATAGTACCATTATTATCATTTAAATGATTAGAACAATAAACAATGTGCTTAATAAAAGAACAAACGTATATAATATATATATATATATATATAATATATAGCTAGAACGCCTTCGGCGCTCTTCGCATCTGGACAAGAGGGAGCTCCGCCACCACCTCCTTAAGGGTTAATATTTAATCGAATATATCTTTGTATATCTTTTTAACTATCCTGTACAAATAGTTTTATACTTTTATATATTAATTTTCATTCTGAGCAATGTGCAGATGAAAAACCTTTGTTTTCTTTTTAACAAGTTCCACACAACGCATCCAATATATTTAATGAGTTGTTCGATAATTAATGTGGGTTTCTTCTCATAGATGGCGTTAACTGCATATTTCATGTGATTTGTAGTGTTTGCGTAGTTTACAGTTTACATTATTATTATATTCTATATATTCAAAATAAGACTTTAGACTATTTTCAGTCAATAATTGAGCGTGAGAAATTATATGAAATTTAGGCACTTAGGTATTAAGTCTTATGCAGGAAAAGTTGCACTAATCACCGGTGTTTATGCATAAATCGCAACAACTTATTGCAAAATGAAATAAAAGTCCCTAACTTTATTATTATATGCCAATCTTTGGTAGTTGAAGGGTGGTGTTCACAATTAGGATAAAAAAGATTCTTCTCTCAATCTACACCTAAAATTTTGGCGACAAATCATATAATAAAACACTTAATTTCAACTTGCTTTGTATTTCTCGGCACTGAAGCTGGTATAGGTGGATGCGACAATGTTTTGTTTCTGATCTTTTCGAAATATTGTTTCTACCTATTTAGGATATTAACGGGTTCTAGTTGAATTGTGAAAAGGTTATCTTTACCCGTGTTGTTCCAATAGAGGTAGAAAAGAATATTGTGGTGATGTAATTGCATTGTAATCGGTCAAGCCAATTGAGTCGAAAGCTTCCCAATTTTCCGTACAAACAGTCCGAAAGATAAACCTGACAAATTTTAAAGTTACTTTTGGTTTCTATATGTCAGAAAACGTGAAGATATGAAAAAAAAATTTACATTCTGAGCAATGTACAGACAAAAATATATAATTATATATAATTACGTTTAAAAAGTGAAAATAACTTCAACCCCTTCCAATTCAACTTAAAGAAGTGGTAATACTATAATAAGGCAATCTTTTTTCTTTCTTTTCTTCTCTAATTTTAATATAAAATAAATACAATTCTATGTCTATTATAACCTAAATAAATATGAATGCTAGGACATTATTGCTAATTCGATTTTTTCAATATTAATTAATTACATCGATAAATGTTGTTTTATTTATATTATTTTCTTAGTGATCCTCTTCCTGGCAAGGTTACCCTGGTCTTTGAATTAATGGACATGAGTCTTTATGATTTAATTAAAGATCGTAAACGGTAAGTGAAATAAATCTATCTCGTATTTAATTGATGGATATAACAAAGGAAGAAATCCATAAGTGCATTTTGAAATTCTAATTCTAGTCCATTACCAGAATTAAAGATGAAAAATTATCTTTATCAAATATTGAAAGGAGTTAATCATTTAAATAAACATGGATTATTTCATAGGGATATTAAACCTGAAAATATTCTTATTAAATGTAATGAAGAGGTATGTAAAATAATAAATCAATGATATTGCTTCTTTTTTTAAAAAAAAATATTCCTAAATTTCCATAAATCGAGAAATAAAATAATAACTGAAAAGAGAAATTTTCCCTTTCTTTCATCGATTAACAGCCTATCAGCTAACAACCTCGATGTATGGTATCCACTTCATTCAGATTGGCTACAAATAAACACAAAGCAACACAAATTGGATCCTATTCTTTTCACTTAGAAATAAAATGGAAGGGCGGGTTCGTTAACTGGGGAAAAAATGGAGAGAGAAAGATAGCTAGCCAGAATAAGGAGAGGGGGTTTCATTGGATAGAACATTAAAAATGAATGCAAATTGGATTGGATTTTTCAATTGAATTCATAAAAAGAATCCCTATTAGCTAGGATAAAAAAAATATTGAATTTGCGTAAACTCTAATTTTACTAATTCAAATTAGTAGAGTATCTTCTTCATTGAATTTACTAACAAACAACGAATGGCTCATTCATGTAAAAAAAGGATTCAATGAAAGAATGAAACATTCGATAAGTTGGGTTAAAATATCTTCCAATCGATTTGGTTGTTCGAGTAGAAAAATGATTAAAATCCATTCCTCCCACCTCTTCTCCTTCTCTATTGCATTGCATTTCATTTTCTATATTGATCATCTTCTCCTTCTCTATTTTAGGAAGACATTATAAAATTAGCCGATTTGGGCTCCGTAAGAGGTATTTTTTGCCGACCTCCATTGACCGAGTATATTAGCACCCGATGGTATCGCTCGCCTGAATGTCTTCTTACCAAGGGCTTTTACGGTCCTAAAATGGATGTTTGGGCAATTGGATGTGTCTATTATGAAATTCTAACGTAACTGATTAAGAAAATAAATTATTGCATAGAACTAATAATAAGGAAATTTGTTTTCCAAAATTAGATTGAAACCTCTTTTCCCTGGTGCTAATGAAACCGATCAGCTGGAGAGAATCCATTCGGTGCTCGGAACACCATCACGCAGGATTATCGAAAAATTTTTTAAACAGTGAGTTTCTTGAACAACCACCACGATTTCCATTCTCTCTTCCGTAATTATAAAGATTATTCTTCTTATTGGTTTCTTTTCTTTTCAAAAATGTTGCATTCCATCCATCGATATAATAATCGAAATCAATGTCTGTGTCTTTGGTTGTGGTTTGCTTTGTTCAAAGCAAGTCACGAAACTATGAGGTGAACTTTCCTCATCGGGTTGGAATAGGATTGTCATCGTTAATGCGTGGATTTACCGATGAAGGAATCGATATTGTCAAACGGATGCTCATCTATGATCCTACAACCAGATCCAATGTCAGAAGACTAATTGAACATCGCTATTTTGAAAAACTCAGGTAAATACTTTTGGAATAGAGAGAGGGGGGCAAGCATGCAATTACCTTTGGAAATTTCCATCGAGATTCTTGAAGATTTCATAATATACCTAAACTTATAGAATCATTGTTTCATTTTTACAGAAATGATGAAAAATATATAAAACGAATGGGAGAAATAAAAGAGTCCATTTTGAGAAATGTTAAAACAAATATGAAAAATACAATTAAATCAAGTATTCATTTGCCTTCCCATCATGCGGTAGACCAGCATTATACCGAAATCAAGGCAAGTTGGTTTTTTGAAAAAATAAAAAAATGTTTCCAATTATTAAAAAACTTTTTAAAAACACGCTTCTATTTAAATACACTAAAAAAGAGAAAATAATTTCTTCCCACACACCACGATTTCCTTACAATTAATCCTATCTAAAAAATGAAAGCGTGGGCGCCAAACATGAAGGGAAAGGAAAAGTATACGAAGAACATTTCACTGTATATGCATTTTTCCCTTTTCCACTATCCTTGTTAACGATGTCGATTTCAAGTAGAATTTGCGTTTTTCCCTGTCCACGCTTTCATTTATTAGATAGGATTAATTGTAAAGAAATCGTGGTGTGTGTGGTGAAATTATTGTCTCCTTTTTAGTGCATTTAAATAAAAGCGTGTTTTTAAATGTTTTTTATTTCCTAGCTAATTTTTAGTATTGACAGAAATTTGTATTACATTAACATATAAGTATGTATATTAAAATGTAAAATGTATCAATCTCGGTGACTCTACGGAACTCGAAAGTTCTTGGCCACAGCAACCCCTCTTCTCCAACATTATCCAGCTATAACCATCCAATTTCTACCCTCTCTTAAATCTCTTCCTACCTTGTTTTTATATATATAGATAGATAGATAGATAGATAGATAGATAGATAAAGTAAATTTTATATTTTCTATACCAATATCAGAACATCAATTATATATTTATTCTTATCATTCTTATATTTAATTGGAATTTCTAAATTAAATATCATATCTAACCATGCTAAACTAAGACTAAGAAAGTCGCATGAACCATCTTCCTCCAACTATCCCTAAACAGATGGATTTTCATCCAATTCCTATTTTAATTGTAATTTTCACAAATTTACTTTTCTATTGCGCTCTAATGAACTGCATTCTTGACTTTATTTGTTGTTGTTTTTATTTATTTGCATTTCCTATATTTCACTCCAATTCGTATTCTATTCACCTATCACTTCTTGTTCCCTTCCCACCTGCTAGATTCCATAAAGTTCGTGATATCTCGATAAGATGCTGGACAAAAGACCTATCAGCAAGAGGGCTCTCCAAGGGAGATGCCAACAGTACAAGTAAATAGCCGACCCCCCTGGGCTAGAAAGGACAACAAGAGCAATATCCTTATTTTAGAAGCCATTTCCAATTTTTTGTCTCTATGATACTTTTTTCTTATAATTCATCTTTTCATTATTGCCTATGAAACAAAGCCTAACATAACCATTTTTTTAAATTTCCGATAAGATTGGAAAAAATAATCTCACTCCTAAAATCTACCATGGATTCATGTTCAGAAACATGGATTATAAATTCAATTTTTTTAATAAGTGTCTTAACGAAAATATTTCATCGATTTGTACATAACTAATATAAAATATATATTAAAGAGTATATTCGAGTAATATAAGATTTAATAATGGTATTAGATTTTGATATTTGGAAATTTTTTAAAAAATAAGAGAATCAGAGCAGTTACCAAAAGGTTTAAGATTTATAAAGATTTTACATAGATTTTTAATATTTCTTATTCATTTTATTTTTAATCGTTTTTTTTTTTTAATTTTCATTAAAAGAATCGTGAAAATGGATATATGGAAACAAATGTTAACAAAAATGGAAATAAATTATCAACAAATAATAATAATATTAATAATAATAATAATAATATGAATAATAATTTACCAAAAAGAAATCCGGTAATCCTATTTTCATTTTCTTTTTATCACAATTAAAAATATTTTTTTATAATTAGTGTTGTAGAAATATTATAATCCATCAAAAAATAATGCAGCAATGTGGAAGGGGTCGGTAGGGTAGATTATTTCCGACGATCCCTTCACCTCAATTTCAATTCCCACATACATATTTACACACACATATATATATATATATATATATATATAGATGAATTGAAATGAAATGAAATTAAATTAAATGTTGTCCGATTTGGCCTTAATCCGCATTGATATTCTCCTAAGATTAGAAAAATCTTAAAAGTCGAGTCCAATTCATTGACCCCTCCAAGTTGCATGAGAAATAATAATAATCCAATAATGCTTCTAATTTATTATTATAATAAATACAAATACAAATTTCCAAGTCTATCATGGAACTCCTGTTTTTGAATTGAATACCAAATTAATTTTCACAAATTTCTTTTTCATTTCCATATGATGATTGATTATTTGTATTAAAATTTATAATACGTCTACGTACTAATTCAAAAATTCGAATTCACGTCATAAAAGAGAATGGATTAAACCTAATCAGTATAATTAGAAACCTGCTATTAATAAATTATAATAGAATAGAATAATTTGGATTTTTAAAACAAATTTAAATAATTGACTCCATTTTCAAAAGACCAAAATTGAAAACAACTCCTTTCTATTTGGACAGCTTGAGTCCAAATCAAACCAATAATAATCCAACTATCGTTCCCAATGGATCCTCTCCCAATAACCCGGCAATAATTTCTCCTACTCCTAATCTAGATCGATAGATCGATAGATCAATCTGTAGGTAATGGATGGGATCCGTTGTTTGTTGATGGTTAAAGCGATCTGCCGCTTGTTTTTCATAACGCTGAAAGACCCGTCGTGACCAAAGTCCTAAGTCAGTCCTCTCTTCGTTATTTTTTTTCTATTCGTCAAAGAAGACAATCTGAATTGGCTTTCCTCTCCCGATTTTTGCTTCTCTTTCCATCAGGACTGTTCTTTCGAATTTCCTTCCTCCACTAAAATAAAATGGATTGGATCAGCCCACCCTGATAAACAAAACATGTCGATGGAAAGGACTGGCTTCCATGTCTTCTAGTTCATGTTATGTTATGTTATGTTTGGAAACAAATCCCCTCCACAATAAGCGTAGTCCGTGTTCGGTGTACATGAACCACCATGAATCCACTTAAGCAACAACTATAAAATTCGTATTCTTGTTGAGTTCCAAAAAAAGGGTGCCTAATTGCCCTTCTCCATTTCGGATATTCAATCCCATTGCTTATTGTTATTAAAAAAATTAAAAACTTTCAAAAACAAACCAACTAGAATTCATTTCAAGACATTGGACATCTTTTTTCATGAAAATTCGATTCATCGAAGCTGAAAAAGGATGGTTTCCTAAATAATGTTAACCAATGAGAAAACGAAAGAGAGAGAGAGAAGGAAATGGGAATATTATTAATAATACTAAAATAATGTTCTGTTGTTATTTGTTAGATATTTAATAATGATCCAATCCATCCATTATCTACTCTGAAATCACGAAAAACATATCCAAACTTGTCGAATGGAAATCTTAAAAACAATTTGGTATTTATTTTCTTGCTTTCTTTCTTTTTTTTAAATATTTTTTAATATTTTAAAATTAATTTATAAATTTATTTTAGATGAATAAAGTAGATTCCTGTAAGCTTAATAACCGATCAACAGGATTTATAAATTATATTCAACAACCATTACAAAAACCTCTTTCCAATACAAAGTAATAAAATCTACCTCCTAAGAAATGTAGAATAGTTGTTGTTGTTGTTGTTATTTTTATTTTATTTATGATTTTTCGTATATTTTTAAGGTGTCGACCCATGGATTCTGAATTGACTATCCCAAAAAGGAATCCGAAATCGAACATGAGTATCAATGTAAATAAACTCGAGGGCAAAACAAGGTTGCCGTCTCTAATCAAGGCAACCAATTTGAAATCCAAACCGCTACAGCAACAACCAAATCACAATAAGCAGCAACATCCACATCAACAACAATATCTTAACCTACCCAGAGTGAAGCCAAATTATTTTTATTAACGACAGAAATAAAATAAATATTAAGATTACAATCCAAAAGATTGGAAATTATCCTTTTTTTTGTTTTTTTTTTTATTTGGATCCTAAATTGGAAAAGATTTTTCGTAAAATACTAAGAATTAGAATAAATAAATTTCTCTCTCTATTGTAACTCGGTGCCTTGGGCGGTGTTCCTATTCAGGGATTCCCATGCAAATGAAATAAAAAGAATCTATTATTAGATTGGAAAATGGTAAAATCCAATCCTAGAAATAGGGACCTTCTAGTTAATAAAGGGTTGATGGTTGATCTAGGATAGGACTAGAAAAACAACTCCAAGTCTTGAATGGATCTCCAATCTTTCTCGTCTCGAGAAATAAAAAAAGAAACATTCGAATAACATGAATAACAAGGAAATGAAAAAAGATAGAAAAATAAATCCAGAACGATCCTAGAATTCAAAGGGGTATCGATTTTGAAAAAGATTCTACTCTATTGCTGGGGTCTCTTATTCATTGATCAAAATTCTTTCTTTTTTTTTTAAAAAAATATTTCGAAAAATAGTAGAATAGGAGATGGAAAGCAGAATGCCATCCATAACTATAGGATACTTTTGCTTTCATAATAAAATAAAATTCGATCGATAAATTGAATTATTCTCAATCGATTCGATCGATATCATATCAACCTGCTTTTTTTCAATCATTCCCTTTGCTCTTTTGTAAAACAATTCTAATAATTAAAATAGATCATAGGAGTAGAGGGGGAGGGGGAGGCAGCCCCAAGCTTTGGTGCCAAGAGCGTATACTCAGTAACAAGAGAAATCAACTGGTATTTGGATATCCTTCATTTAGAATTTAGATATTTTATCGAAAATATCGATCATTCGATCGATCGATAATCGGATTAGTAAAAATTTCGATTATCGACGAGGATTTTTCCTGAAACAGAATAGAAATCGATTTTATCCTTCCATGGTTGCGACTTGCTAAACGAGTGCGTGATTGGGTTTTTCTTTTGCATTCGATTTCCTTGGTTTCTCTTTTTACGAAAACACCAAAATGTAACGATTGCTTCCATAAGATCCATCCTAATCAAGATGGGACCCAACGCTCAGCATTTACCCTCCTTTTTTTCCTTATCGATATTTACATTGAATTTCTTCTTGTTCTATCACACTCGCCAAAAAATTCCTAATTGAAATGGAACCATTTCCAATCCACACTGCCCTGTTCTTTTTTATTTTTCAAAATATAATCATTTCAATAAGGAACTTAAAAAAAATATTCCAATAAAAATTAAACTTTATAAATTGAATTATTTATAATTTTTTATTGATATATATATATATATATATATATATATATGACATAGGTAGATGGGGTTTATCAACTTGATCTAAATGAAACAAATCCATTTTAATCAGTAGTTTATTAATGTTAGCAGGGGGATGAAATGTGCTAATTTAGATTGCTCTTGATTTGTTTTTTTAAATATTCAGTTGTTTTTTTTTTCCTTTTTGTTTTTAAGGACATATTTCCTTGGTTATTTTTCACCCCTTTTTTTTTTTTTTATATATATATATAAATATGCAAATTTTTGTTGTTGATCTTGTCGTTGCTAGCGATGTTGAGTGTTTTATTATTATACATTCAAAATAGGGAAAAAGACACATCTATTTAGATTTTAATTAATAATAGTAATAATACTTGACCTATAACCAACAACAACAACAGCCGTAAATGGATTCTTTCCCCCTCCTTCTCGCTATTTGCTTCTCCTGTAAATATATTGAAAAGGCAAGCAAAAAACAAAAAATGATTTATTCGGATAGCAAGTTGAGGGATATGGTGGAGGGGAGTGGAGGAGGAGGAGAAGAGAATAGAGAATGGAATCGAGTGAAATTGGAATGGGATTTGAAATCTGTTTGTCTGTTGGAACAATTGCCCTGCAGGTAAAAGCGAGAGGAGGAGATTAATAAAATGCCTCTTTGGATTTGCATACCGCCACCCTTTAATGGCGTCATGACACCATCCACGGCGTCGACATGACTACTAATCGAATTTGCATTGCCAAATAAAGCAACCCCCACCTCCACCCATGCCTTTCCATCCTCTCTGTCTTTCTCTAAGACAGACACAGACAAACAATCACCAGACAATCCAAATATATTAAAGGGAGAGGAGAAGGAGGATGGAGAGCCTCCAGGGGATAAATGGATCAGTGACGGCCCTTTGTCCTTACACTACAATATCATCTATAGAGTCGTTTTTTCTTCTTCTTCTTCTTCTTCTTCTTCTACTTTTACTACCATCTATTGATAAATAAAAAGAGTGGGGAGGCAAAGGGTCCAACCCGTGGAGAGGAAATAAGAGTCAAGTTTTATCCAAAGTTGAAATTGGGTTCTCGCTTTAAAAAATAAACTTTTTTAAAAAGTTCTTGTAATAACACCAAAAATATCCAAAAGAAATTAGATAGGAACAAAATTGAAAAGAGAATAAGAAAAGATAAAGAAATGTTCATTCTTGTATTAAAACAGGATTATAAAAATTTCTTTATTTCTTTATTTCTTTATTTCTTTATAAACTAAATAAATGATATCTATCTTGTTCTCGTTGTTTGCTCTTTGAAAAAGTCTGCTGAAACATCAGCATGTGATTCCACTCTCTCTCTCTCTCCCTTTTACTCCCTTTTACTATCATGAGCATCTAACCAGGGGCTTATTGGATATCCATGTGATAATTCTCTTTCCTATGGAATTCAATGATTCCAAAAGGGAATCCAATTCATTTCCAGGTTGCAATTGATTATTGCTCCATTCCTTGCTTCTATTTTACCAGTAAATGAATGAAGGAATGTGTAGAATAATCGTGTATGCTGCCAAGATTTTCAAGTTGGATCCATGGTCGGTATTTGGTTGTCCTATTCTTAAGATCCATGGACTTGCCGTGATTGGGATTAGATGGATTGGTTTTTGCTAAGCGAACCATGGACGATCCTAGGAAACCAATTAATAAGAAAAACCATCGCAAGAGATGACCATGTCCATTCCCATTGTAACAACAAGACAAGCTCAACTCGATCGATTCATTCCAATTGGATTTTTCTTCTTTGGGATTGGAAACCACGGAGCTATTCTTGCAATGGCGAGCAAAGGGCGGCAACTGGTCATTCCATATTCTTTATTCTTTATTTGGTTTAGTTCATATCCAACACGTAACTAACTTGATTGTATCATGAATTAGCATGTTCGAATGCCTAAGGATGCAAGGATACCCATTCGAATTCGAGGAAATATGCATTTCATGGAATACTTGATTTGGATTCGGATTCCGATTCAATTCAACGTTACATCTTCCCTATCAACCTTTGCTGGATTCCCCAATATTCCATTCACCATAACCACACTGCTACCAAATTAAATATCCAATTTATTCATTTGAAAAACCCATTTTTTTTTATAAACCAACCCCATAATAAGCCTCCAATATACGACAGATAAATTTAAATTTAATTTAGGTATTTAAATTAACGATGAGGTTTATGAGTAAAGAAAAATCAAGATTCTATCATCTCTATCATCTTTATAATAGTTAATAGTTAATAGGTATAGAATAAAGAAATCAACGAAATATTGGTAAGTAAAATTGAATTGAAATCATTGAAAGGAAGCAAGCATCCCAAGATTTGTTCCATGGATTAATGACATATTTTAATCATTCGATAATTCGAATAATTCGATTAAACAAAGGAGAGATTAGGTAGCATAGCTATTCTTATCGATTTGGATAGAGATAAAGAAAAAATCATAATTGCTTTTCTTTTTTTTCTTAAATGACTTGCCATTAAGAACAGTATTTATTTATTTATTTATTTATTCCTATGTTTTGATTTTGTTATTTTTATTATCATTATTATTGAATTGGTTAAACTGGCTATTGCTTTTATTCTTCTTATTCTTCTTATTATAATTCTAATTGAATAATTGTTGTCTCTTTGATAAATTTGGCTTTGCGAGGTTGAACCAATGGCATTGGGCCACGCCCATTTCCCCTTCCTCCCTTCCAGCCATGCATTTCAAGTCCCGCCTTGAAGCCACGCCCTCCCCTTATCACCCATTTAGCATTCCGTTTAACATTCGGGATGTGATCAGCCCATCAACAACAACAACAACAACAAGACGATGCAACCAGGAACCAAATCATTTCTTATTAAAGATCTCCTTTGCGATGTTCTTCCATCCTCGAAACCATCTCAACAACAGCAAGAAGGTGAGTTGGAAGAGTAGACGATTGGATTTTTTTTTGGTTTTTGTTTTTTGTTAGTAATTGTGATTGTGATTGTGATTCCATTGTTCAGAGGATTCTGATTCGTGTGAGGATTCATCGGTTCGAAGTCCTGACGGGATTACTACTGTAAGCGCCAATAAGGTAAAACATCTTCCATCTTTTTCGATGTCAAATTTGGATTTAAAATAATAATAATCATAATAATAATAATAATAATAATAATAATAACCGACTGCATAAAAATCAACGAGAAATCTTTAGTTTAATAACATAATTAAATGAATAATGAACTCAATAATTAATTAACTAATAAATCAATAATAGCCTATTAATTATAAGTGTCTATTGTAACGACAAGGTCAGTCTTTCCGTTCTCCATTGTACCTTGGAGTCTGAGGGAACTCCTCCGTTCCATCTAGTAAACCAGAAACAGTTCGTTGCCTTCATTAGACCGATTACAATTTTTTTTTTTTTATTTTAAAAATATCTAATTAACATAAAATTGTTATTAATTCTGTGTCTAGGATAGTGAAAAACAAGATATTATGTATCTATTGAATTATAACGAGTTTTACAAAAAATTTTCTTTCAACAGCCCATGGAAGCAACCTTCCACTCCCGATAGGACAATTCCATCGAAAACCAATTCAATGTTATGACTATATGTATTTATAATATTATGTAATTCTTCATTAAATAATAAAATTAATAATAATAGATAATTAAAAAGTAAAGTGTAAAGTATTATAAATAAACGTCTTCTCTTCTCTCGATGATGAATGCTTCGATTCTTGAACCTACGATACGACGTATTATCATAGAAACATGGCTGACCTTTTGCATTGCTTGGATTCTTGATGATCCATTGAAAAAAGCTTCCTTGATAAACCTCATCTCGGGTAGAAATTCGATGATTTCTTTTCATTTTTCTTTTTGTTCATTTACTAATTCATTGATTCGATAAAGAAAGAAGTTTTCCATCCAATTCATGTGTATTCCAGCCGCCCAGAAAATAGTATCTGTACTTACTTCTTTGTTTTTTTTTATCATTGAATTGTAATTTGTCCAAATAAAGTAATTTTGAAAACAACCGGGCTTTCTATCCAATTCTTTTTGTTTCCATAAGAAAACATGGAATATTTCCAAGTGGAGGGGTTCTTATTTCATCTCTCCTATTCGAGAATTCACTTTTGATTTGTTCCTTCCTCGAAATGATGCCATTGCATAGCATTGTGCTACTGAAATGAAAATCTTGTCGAATTAATTAAATTAAACGATGATTATTGTATAATAGGATGGACACGAATAGGATGCCAATGTATATTGTAGGGAGTGTAGCATTCCTTTCTTTTACAATGCTAGAACCATTCCAATATTCAGTGAAAATGGAAACAATCCCTCAACAGCTTCCAACATCATCCATTAGCAAAAGGTTTCGATTGAAAATTTCTATTATCTATTATCCATGGATTGCAACATCGTTATTATCTTTATTATCTTTATTATCTGGCATGTAGGATTAAAAAAAATTAATCAGTCATAAATTAATAAATCCAATTGGTCCAGTGTTATTGGTTATTTTTTTTTTTTTTTTTTATTATTGAAGTGTTTCATCTTGAGGATACTCGGGGGGGGAGAGAGAGAATGGGGGAGAATGAATACCTATTTAATGAAATTTAAATTGTAGCAAAGCCAGTCAGCCTCAGTGAGTGGACGGCTACCGTTTCTAGTGGCTAGCAACTGTAGCCATGCACTACTTACTACTTACTACTACTAAATCCTTCTCGGATAATCGTATTCCCTTTGGATTTCTTATTATTTCTTGTTCGATTCACTCCAAGCAACAAGATTAATTTTTAAAATCGATTGATGAACTAGCCAAGGTAGAATAATGAAAGCAATAGAATTCGAGAATATCCAAGGTTCAAAACAAAAACAAAAACAAAAACAAAAACGCAAAGAGAGGAAAAGATTGATTAATTCTATCTATCTATTTTTTTTTAAGGGTCGTAAACCACGTCGTCGTCGTACAGCATTCACGCATGCGCAATTGGCATATCTGGAACGTAAATTTCGTTGTCAAAAATATTTATCGGTGGCTGATCGCAGCGATGTTGCTGACGCGTTAAGTTTAAGCGAAACGCAAGTGAAGACCTGGTATCAGAACCGACGCACCAAATGGAAAAGACAAAATCAATTACGTCTGGAACAATTGAGACAACAAGCAGCAGCAGCAGCAGCAGCAACCACACCCACAACAACAACAACCACAACAGAAACAACACAACAGGAGAGTTGTTGTCAGGCTGCTGCTGCTGCTGCCGCTGCCGCTGCCGCCGCTGCAGCTATTGCCTCCAACACCAACCCCAACAACACCAACAACAACAACAATAACAACAGCAACAGCAATAACATTCCCAATCCATCTACTCATCATGCCGCCTCCTATCCAAATACACCAGCAGCTGCAGCTGCATGTAGTTTTCTTACAACAGCAGCTGCTGCAGCGGCACTATTTCGAAATGTCACTTATGTACATGGCTGTCAACTTTAGCATTCCCCCCCCCCCTCCTCCTCCCTATATCTACTTTCTATTTTGTAAATAACAATAATATTAAGAATAATAATAATATCTATTACTAATAAATTACTATCGTCGCTATAAATAACAATTATATTTTATAATATGTAAATTTATAATTTATTATTTTTCATTTATTATTATTATTAGTATTATTATTATTATTATTATTTATAGATTTATACTGTTTACATTTACGATAATAAATTCATCTAATTTTTCTTTTAAATTTGAATTGAAAAAACTTTTTAATGGAAAAATGAAAATATTGGGTTGTAGTATTTATAATTATGCATGAATGTATATATGTACATGTATATACATAGTAATATATAATAAAATAGTTATTATAAATGTAATTAAGTATGTACTTATGTATATCTATAGGATTTATACTACAATGATAATTATATGCATTTTTCATTTTCTTTTTAATATTTTATTATTGTTATTATTATTATTATTAATGTTATTAATGTTATTAATGTTATTAACGTTATAAAATAGATCACCAATTTTATTGAATTTAGTACTTGAGTTGTGATTAGACAAAATTGTGTGGTGGAGATTTCGGATAAAATCCAATTAGACAAAAAAAAACAAAAAAAGAAAAAAATTGAAGTATTAGGTTACGCGAACGATTTCGATTTCAAAGGAGTATATAAATATCATTCGACAAATTAAATGGAAAATGTGGTAAAAAAAAGGAACAGACAATGTGTGTGTGTGTGACAATGAAGGGAAAGTAGGAGTTGGATGGAAGAGGAAGTGAGGTCGAGTCCTTTGGAAGAATATCGATGATGTGGCGATGGAATTTCGAGTTCCTTACAACCACACAGATAGATAAAAAGAGATAGAAAGAGGAAGGATATAATTGGATAATCCGATTTCTAGTTTTCCTTTTAAGTAAACTTGTAATTACTGTTGTAGGCACTCGTATAGAAGCTAAAAGATTTACCCCAATTCTAATGGTCCAGAAGTGTACTCTGAATTGTCAAAATGGATCCATTTTAGTTTTACTGTTATTTCATAACCAATAGAATCTATCTTTTCTAATTTTCTAATTTTAATGAACGAAACATTTTGTATTGAAGTGTATTGAATTTATACAGTCAAGATTTTAAAATGAAATCCTCCAAATTTTGTAGCAAAAGAATTTAAAAGAATCCATTGAATAATAATAATCATCATAATCATAATCATAATAATAATAATAATAATAAAAAAGTAAACATTGGTTGAAAAGAAATGTAGGAAAATTTTGAAATTTCTAAATTTTATATAAAAGAAAATGATTGAAAATTAGCCCAACAAACACCAACTGATGTAATAGATTTCACAAAGGCGAATCAAACTGAAGCCACCTTTTCTTCGGGCTCGTCTACTCAAGTTTTGAAAGAGAAGACTGTCCGCAGAGAAGCTCGTAATCGACGTATTTAATGGACGCACGAGATGAACACTGAAGTCATGAGAATCTTCTACCGTGTAAACCAATACGAAGATAATCCATTACAGAGGCTAAAGAACGGATTGATATCTGAAGAGGTAAATGGGCCAAGGTGAATTCCTTTCCCATTTAGACCTAGCCTAAGCCCCTAACATCTATGGGATAGGTGGATAGTTTCCAGCAAAAAAAAAAATGCTGAGAATGTACAAATTTGTAAAATAATAATAATAATAATAATAACCGACTCCATAAAACTCAATGAGAAATATTTAGTTCAATAACATGGAACGTATCCTAATTAAATGAATAATGAACTCACTAATTAATTAAATAATAAATCAATAATTCGATTGTAGTGAAATTTCATTCATATCGGAAATTAAAAATTTGCTTAAAAGCTTGCTTAACAGAAAAATAAAAATAAGTTTATTCTGATGAAGTCATAAATACGTGCTGCAATGCGACAAACAGAGAAAGACAGCCCCTCCCCTCTCCACTGTGGTCTCCATACGTCAGCAGGTAGAGATATCGTGTTATGCACACTCCGCTTCCTCCTCCACGGGCCGTACCACAATATACCACCAATATTCTGGCCGAAATGGGGTGTGGAGGTTCATCCCACTCGACATCGCTGCAGCCGCAACCCACACTTTCCATTTAGATTGCTTTTAATCCACAAACTAAAAACAACAGACGTCCGTTTTCTTTTTTTAAAATTAAAATAAATAATTCGTTAGAAGACAAATTTTTTAATCAATAAATGAAATTTTTTAGTTAATAATAATTATAATTATAAAGTCTTGTAAATATCGTATAAATTATTCTTACAAGGAATTAAGTTGTAGTAAAAACAGTTTTGTTTTTCTAACTGTATTATTTCAATTCTACCTTTATATTTAAAATTAATTTTTTTTCTTTTACATTTACTTTCTTGAGCAAAAAATGAATTTTTTTATTTTCCATTTTTCTATTGAATTAAAATTATATTTAAATTGGAAGTTAAGGCCTTTTTTTATCTCCTCGAGCGATTCGAGAGCTGGATTCATTCTCATTTGGCCATCATTTTCCAGAGTGCTACGAGTATCTTACCAGCACATATTACCTTAAAATTGCCTTTCTCCCAATTACCCACCTTTAATAAAAAAAATCACTACAACATAGAACATTTCAATTTTTTTCAACAGAATACCATCTCCAGGTGGATGTCTGTCCTTTAAAGAACGTTTAAACAACGCGTACGAAATAAATTAAAATATCAAAATCTAATTTGTGTGAATACCTAAAATATACAAGATTTTAGTGAATTCTAGTGTGTTTTGTGGATAGAAAATAAAAAAAAAATGTTTTTATATTTTAAATTTAATATCTTTTTTTTTATGTATTTATATATATATATATATATATATACAATCGATTATATGTAATGTATAATAATAATCATAATAATAATAATAATTATATGGCATCATTTATTTAGAAATAAATAATAATATTTTATTTCATTTGATTTATTACAAATGGTAGCTCTATAAGTAATCATCTAATCATATATCTATATAATAATAGGATAGGATAATAATGAAATAAATTATAAATAAAAAATATAATAAATATAATATAGAAAAAGAAATAAATAATAAATATGTGAAGTATTTCTAATTTTAATTTATAAAATCTATAATTGTAAATTTTTATTACTTATAAGTAAATAAATAACAAAAGAGAAGTGGAATATTTTATAATTATAATACAAAAAAAAACCTCTAACTTTTATAGATCCTATACTTACGCTACAAGGACAACTCCTATCAGGTCGGTTATATAAATGATGAGGGGTATAATATAATCAGTAAAACGGATCCTACTAACCTTTACCTTGATTTTCATGATCCGAGCCGCTACTTTTTATTATGTAGCTTCTTAATTTTGACTCTGCTATTTTTGAATAATTTTCTATATTTACGAATCTGGGGTAGCTAAATGAATATGAAAAAAAAGATTTTATTAAAAATTTTTTTTTTTCTTTTCTTTTTTCCTTATATAAAGAGGCATAAAGATGAAAAGAGGATAGGCAAAAAATTCCAGTTTTAAGTAAATAAATAAATAAATAAATAGAATTTACTTGCAAGGTTCATGAGAGAAGAAAGGATACCGTTCGTTTATCGTTGTAGGTTGTTGTACGCTCAATAGAAATAAAATAAAAAAATTTTATCACAGGTGTATACAAGTGAGGTCGAAAAAAAAATGAAGACTACAAAATTGGAGTAGGGTAAAGTAACAGTCGTTGGCCCCGAGACAGTCATTGCCCCCCCCCCCCCTATCACTAAAACACAAATACGAGTAATAAGAGATTTTTATTTTAAAAATTGCGCTATTTAATGTATTTAATGTAACTATGGTTGGATGTATGGTTGTATAATCTTTATAGAATATCTAAGCCAATAATTATAACAGGGGGCCAATAACTATTTTATACGATTTTTGCGTGCTTATGAAAATGTTAGGAGAAAATGATTTTTTTTTTTTTTTTTTTTTTTTAATCATCCAATTGCTCCTCGTATTTATGTTCTGTAAATCTAATTGGACACAGATTGTTCCGCACATGCATTAAAAACTGCTAGGAATTGCTTAAGGGGGCCAACGACTATATGCTTTACCTACCCTATGCAAGGAAGGTCGAAATTGTCAGTTCAAGATTGACTAAATTAAAAAAAAAAAAAAAAAAACAATTTTAAAATCTTTAAAAATCTTTTAGAGTTTCGCTCATTTTTTGAAAATCATAAAAATCATTACTCTGCCTTAAATATATCGAATGAATCCTGATTAGAATTATTATTAATTATTAATGAATGATCGATATTTAAAATGATTTAATTATGAATGAATGAATGAATAAATAAATGAATGGATTACTAAATGAAAAAGAAATATAAATTAAAATTAAATTTTTTTTTTTTTTATTTATTTATTATTTTTTTTTATATATCATTTCTCTTTTATATCCCAACCACTTCTACTCTTCTACCCTTCTTCTTCCTTTTACCACCCAATGTCTATTTTTTTTTCTTTTTTTTTATCTCTTTAGAAAAAAAAACACTTTAGTAAGACAAAATGATCGCCTGGAGAGTGACGAATAATTTGAACAGAAAAAAAGAAAGAAAGAAAGAAAAGAAAGAGAAAAGAGAGTGGGAGAGTGAGAGAGAAAAGAAGAGTTCCACTTGAAATGTGCTTCCCATTTTTGCATATTGTAATGGTGAGTGGGTTAGGATAGATGGTGTGTGTGTGTGTGTGTGTGTTGGAAAGAGAAGAGAAGAGAAGGGGTGTATATGAAAAAAAAAAAAAAAAAAAAAGTTAAGTGGGATTGAGAGAGCAGTCAGGCAGACAGAAAGACTGACTCTTTGACGTTAACGAGAAGCTGATTGGGACCCCCCATCAGACAACACCCCCATCGGTTGGATAATAGCAAGTAATTAAAGGAAAGACACGCGTACTATCCAATTAAAACGATTTACACTACCAAACAACAACAACAACAGCAACAACTATTATTCTATTATTCCAGTATTGCTTTTACTTTTATAAGTAAAAGAGAAAAAAAAATTAATTTATTTTGCATCTCAGGTGAACATTAAACATGAATTATTATATTATTATTTATTTTCTTTCTTTCATGGTAAAATATTTTATTTTGTTAGTATTTTATGAATTTATTTTATTTATTTATTAAATTAATTTTAATATAAAAAAACACACAATAATAATAATAATAATTATTATTATTATTATTATATATAAAAGCCATAGTCACTCATTACCTAACCCCATAATTCGGCCACAGATAGCGTTTTTCGACGTGTCTTTCAAAAAGAAAAAAAACAAAATTATTTTTTCTGTAAATAGTAATTTGATTTTTATGTGTTTGAATAATATACCTACATATATATAAATATATTTAATTCTTTTAAATATTAATTTAATTCAATATTGAATTAAATTATTTAAGTTATTTACTAATTTAATTATCAAAAATTAATTTTTTAAATTAAATATTAAATTAATAAATTAAATTTTTTAAATATATATTAATATAAATATTTAAATTATAAATAATATATGTTATATGCTTATATTTCATTCTTTTAATAGAATTTCTACTTGGTGTTTAAATTTTTTGATAAACTACCTCCTATTAATATAGGTACATATTTAGCGACTATTAATTAATATTTTCTAAAATAAAGTAAAGTAAAGTATTATTTATATATTTAAATTTATATTTTGAAAAATAGTGCAATTTGCAAATTGGAGTGAGAACGAAAATCCAAATGAAATAAAAAAAAAATTATACTGATTGAATTAAAATGAATGAAAACCTCTCGGCGCTCTACGAAGCTAGTAATAATAATAATATTAATAATAATAAATAGGTTGTTTGTACAAGTATAATTCTCTCCACTTGTCTCTCTGTGAGTGTCATACTCATCCCCATCTTCTCTTCTCTATTTGATCCTTTCTCTTCCCGTGGGTTACTAACCAGTAATCCACTAACCTTTAAATTGTACATTGATTATACGGGGGACCGGATCAATTATAATTCCTTGCCCAACTGGACTCCTCAACTAGACCAGTTGGATTATTTTCTTGAAATACACTTGTTACTTTGTAAAGCCGAGTTATTTCATTTCTTCCCCTTCTCCTTTCATCCCTTTTACCTCTATATCTAACCTTTTTCTTACAAGTAACCATTGTTGGCGCCCATACGTGTTTTTCACCTTTTTCACCTTTTCACCTCTAATTACCCCCCACTACAATTGGCGTCCCGAACGTGAGGCCGATATGCAAAGCACCCTGAGAGAAGAAAAATTGTGAAAGTGTTGTGTAAAGTGCAGTATAGGTAATTCGAAATCGTGTTAAAAGTGATCAACGGGTCCTGAGTGATAATCCTCCCCGCCATTAAACACTGAGCCGATACGTCAACGTGGACCAGCTGTTCGAATAAACAACCAAGGCACACACAAACACACTTGAGTACAATTATATTTTTAATTATCATTTAATGATAAAATCTATAAATCTTTTGATTTATAATTATTTTTATAATTGAATTAATAATAAATTATTATTATTCAAAATCTATATATATAAAAGGCAATGTCTATCTGTGTGTGTGTGTGTGTGTGTGTCAAAAACTCAAAAACTACCCGTCCGATTGCGATGAAACTTTCAGGGATTGTTGTGGGCATCCCATGGAAGGTTTTAGTCTAGTTAAATCTAAAATTAATTTATCCAAAATTAATTTAATTAGTAATATTTTGGTAAAAGTCTATCTATGGTTACATGGTTACATTGAAAAATTTACAATAAATAAATAAAAAATAATTGGAAATCTTTTCAACTTATTATTTTGATAAATTTTATTGATATTTTTAATTTTTTTTAAACTGTCAAAAATAACACACCCATAATAACAGTTGTAATAAACAAAAATATAAATCATAATGTAAGAAAAATATTGAATCGTTTTATTTATAGATTGTTTCAATATTTGTTTGAATATTTATTAAATTTATATATAGATTTATTTACATATTTAAATGTATATTTAATAAATTTATTTCTTGATTCTTAATAAAACTAATTCCAATTACTTTCTTCAATTTTTTTACCGACCGACGATAGTAAGGGAGGTATTGTTTTCACACCAAATTTCACATGTGGAGATTTTTACATATCTCCACGAATCATGCATTTTGTTATCAGAAAAAAGTATTTTTAGCATGATGTCTGTCCGTCCGTTTGTCCGTCTGTCTGTCCGTCCGTCCGTCCGTATAGATGTGTACAGCCTGAACGGCTCAACCGATTTTGATGAAATTTGGTATATTTACTTAATGCATCAGTGGGATGAATTGATTGAACTTTTGGTGCAATACCGGAAACCGGAAGTGGTAGTATTAGCGATCGACGATAGGAAGGAAAGGGTTATTTTCACACCAAAGGAGATTTTTTTATATATCACCACGAATCATGCACTTTGTATTGGTTTTATCCTCGAGAAAAATCATATTTATTATTTTTTTCTTGATTTAAAATTATATGACGTCATCCAGCCATTCATGTCGTCACAGCCTGGTCTTGCATATATATTATAAATAAAATAAAATTAAAAATGTTTATATTTATTATTTATGTATCCATATCTGTTTTTTATTACATTATTAGATATATTAAAATTATTTGAAATTGTTTCTGTAGCTGGAAATTAATTTATTTCAAACAGTCGGTCGGTTCGGACCTGGCCACAGGTCAACTTATTTTTATTTAAAAGCATATTCAGCATTGAAATTGCCATTAAATATGCAGGTAATTGGAACTCCAACATGTAATATTAGCAAATATTCTGGGATGGGAAAAATACTAAGATCATGTCATGTCCTATTAAATATTTTGAATTTTATTTTGAATCATACAATGATAATGAAATATTGTAGGTAGACTTGTGAGACAAACAATAAGAATCTCTATAATAAGAGAATATACTTATTCCGAAAACTGTTAATTAAAATGTAATATAACTATTAACAATTAATAAAGTAGAAATAATTTTCCAACAAATAAAAATTTAATAATTATTAACAAAAAAAATAAAAAATTAGCTGGAGTGTCTCCACTCGACTATCTCGCAATTGGAGAATTGGATTAAATAACATAATATATTATATTTAAATTAAATATAATTAATTATAAATTATAAATAATAAATATTAAACCAGCGCATGTTTGGCTTTTTGTTGATGGCACCACGTCACATGTTGGCGCGTGAGAATTGCAGTGTTAAAAGATTAATTCTGGTAATTTAAGCGAATCAATCAAGCTGAAATTCTATATATAGCAGTTTTATACAATTATTAATCATGTGAAAAATTATCAAACATATATCTTTATTTTTACGGTCACTTTAGAGGAAAAAAAATCAAAACGTTGTAAGTAATGACCCTCTTCCGGTTGAGCTACATTTCTCAAAAGTTGATAGAAAATTAACATAATACTAATAAAATTAATTAATATTCACAAAAATTAATTTAAATAATATTAAATTAAGCTTTATAATTATATTATTAATTAAAAATCTAAAGAATAAAATTATAAAAAATAAACAAATTGAAAGATTTGAACTCAGATAAAAGAATTAGGTACTAATCATAGACCTATCCGTTGCGACTGTCCTATCAACTAGTAACAACATAGGAAAGAAATCCACTTGAAGGCTACGAAAATTCAGCCCATAAGCAATACATGGCAAAGACTTTATTCATTAAATATTGATTAAACAAAGAAAAATGATCATGGAAATAATTATAATACAAGAAATACATGTATTGAGAGAAGAGATATGCAAAGAATAATCATTTAATATAATTAATCAAAAGATTCGACGTCATTCAACATGGCAGCCGAAATCACATTGCAACTTTGACAGTTGCAAAATTCAATAATTAATATTTAATTAAGGAAGCATCATAAAATTATATAATGCTAGTGAAAATGAATCTACATTGAATAACGAGTATTTTGATATGCGTTTTATATATTGTTATCAGAAAATGTTTATTTCAAGTGTAAACATGATACCAAATAAAAATTAATTATAATTTTCATTTATATTTCACTAAAAATCCATTTTATTGAAAATCTGGCGAAAATTCTGTTGTATCTTTTTGCTTTTATTCATTTTTTATGAAATTTTGTTATTAATTTGTATAAACTGAATCCAATTGAATAGAAGTGTTTCTGCTAATTTTTCAAATCGTTCTATAAATATGAGTTCCAAGTTTTTACTAATATGAAGCGTAGGAGAGGTGGGTCCTCTCAGAGGCAGTTATAACATATGTCTCACTCGTAAATTAAAGGGTTTTGCTAGTTGGAGAATTGACGTAACATGGATATATTTGAATAAACCCCCCGAAGGGGGGTTTATTCAAATATATATAGGAGACTCTAAAGAGTCTCCTATAAGAGACAAGATTTCAATTTTTTTTTCTTTTTAATGAAGCTATGCTCGGTATTCTCCTTCATCCAAATAAATTTGATTTTTTGAATGATCAGGGGAGGGGGGGGGGGGGGAGAGTAAGAATAAGGGAATGTGTGGATGGAAAGGAGTCAACGCGGGCAAAGGACATCATTCCTCCAGGTAGATGAGGGATTTAGAAGAAATCATGAGCTCACGTGAGGGCAGGGACGCCAATCCCTGAAATAGAATTCTTTTCTACTGGATTTATAGAAAAGAATCTACTCGCTACCCGGGATATTATTTTTAAATTTATTAAAAAATAATTTTCATAATCATAATCATCCATCCTATGTTATCAATACATCTTTTCTCGATAATTTATATACTTATTATCCAAGGGCTTCCCATTCTCAAAACACCGCGTTTAGTCCTAGACTACTCTACTCTACTCAAATTTCGCCTCTACCTCCCCTTCCTCTCATATCATATCCATTCCAAAATGAAGTATTTATTTTAATTGAAGTTATAAATTTAAATGAAAAATAACAGCCCTTCCATTTACAATTTTTTTTTATTAATATTATTATAATAATTAAAACTTGCATATCTTTCATATATTTATGAACATATATAAATATATTATATATATAAATATATTATTGATTTAACCTTGACTTATAATTAATAATATATAATTTTTTCCCATTTTTTAGCACTTTATTGCAAACATATTATATATTTTAATTTTTTTCTTCGTTGATCAAAAATAATATATATATAAAATTTATTTATTTATTACATAATAAATAGATAATCATCTTATTATATAAGATAAATAAATAAAAATAAATTCAATTGAAATAAAACGATTGTGTCAAGATTCAACGTTTCAATTCATACTTGTTCGCACAATCAAATTAAAAGAGAACAACCAAACTCTTATATTCAATTAAAATATATATATATAATAGAAGTAAATGTAAATAATAGAATTAAAATAAAAAAAATCAAATATTTATTTATTATATACATTCATACACATACATATTTATTACATATTAAATTATCTATTTATAGATATATTCAGGATTCAACATTTCAATGAACTGAAAAATTAAACCAATTAAATCAGCAGCTACAGGGCAAAGGTAAAACAATAATAGATATGATTAGCATTTTGAAGTCATTTAAGGAAAAATTAAATATGCTTGCAATGCAACTAAAGCGTCGTGATTTAAAACACTTTCAAAATCTGGCAGATGAATCTAAAAATAACAAGACTGTTGCTTACGACAAATTTGCTGATGTTATTGGAATGCTTCTAAATGAATTTGATAGAAGATTTCTTAAACTAAGTGAACTTGAAGATATTGCCTGTTTTTTATCTTACCCATTTAATGACATCGACGTTGAAAGTCTTGCTCAGAAACTTCACAATTTTCTTAATACTACAAATATAGCAGAATTAGAAGAAGAAATACTAAATAGGTATTAAATGCGATATAAATCTAAAATCAATGGTTTTTCAGATAGCAATTTTTGGAAACTAATAAAAGCAAAGATAAATATCCAAATATTTGGACAATGGTTGCTCGTTTCAATTCCTTCTTTAGCTCCACATATTTATGTGAATCCGCATTTTCTTATATGAATGCGATCAAAACAAAACCTCGATCGCAAATAACGAATCTACAATTAGAGTCATGCTTAAGAATTGCTTTAAGTTCATAGGAGCCAAATTTTGAGAAACTTGCTGCTCTTATGCAATGCATCCAAATAAAAATTGTATTTTTAAAATTTGTTTTGTTCGTATTTATTTCTTAACATTGTATTTTTTAAAATTTTAATAAATATTGTTAGAATTCATAAAATACAAATTATATTGTCGGCTTAGATTGCAAACCTGCTAACTCATATTCAGCATATTTTACACAACTTTCTTAAAACGCATAAATTTTTTGCTTGTCACGTTATTTTAATTAAATATACGTCATGAATGGCTGGATGACGTCATATAATTTTAAATCAAGAAAAAACTAATAAATATGATTTTCCCGAGGATAAAACCAATACAAAGTGTATGATTCGTGGTGATATATAAAAAAATATCCTTTGGTGTGAAAATAACCCTTTCCTTCCTATCGTCGATCGCTAATACTACCACTTCCGGTTTCCGGTATTGCACCAAAAGTTCAATCAATTCATCCCACTGATGCATTAAGTAAATATACCAAATTTCATCAAAATCGGTTGAGCCGTTCAGGCTGTACACATCTATACGGACGGACGGACATCATGCTAAAAATACTTTTTTCTGTTAAGAAAATGCATGATTCGTGGAGATATGTAAAAATCTTCACATGTGAAATTTGGTGTGAAAACAATACCTCCCTTACTATCGTCGGTCGGTAAAAAATAAAAATAAAAATGTAATAATAAAAAATAAAATTTCAATTATATTCATTTAATAAATTATTATTATTATTATTATTATTATTATTATTAAGTGTTCAGTTATCACATACGTATATATGTATACAGACACACATGCAAAAGCGAAGCTTTGCCGGGTCTGCTAGTTTAATAATAAAACCAGCTGGTCAGAGCGCCTGAACGGGTGCTCCGCCCCCTGTACCCCCGAGTAGTACATCGTATTTGGTGGTTAAAAGTAGTAAAAGGTTTTCATCCATTTTGTTTCAATCCGTATATTACATAAAACATTCATTTCTTTTTGTGTTCTTATTTAAAATATATTTTAATTTAATCAGTAAATTAATTATATATATTATTATTATTATTGTATATGTTATATCTATCTATTTATATGGCTCAAAGATACTCTCGAAAGTTCTTGGCCACATTTCTCCAAATGTCCCTATCCTGAGCCCTTGTCCCATCTCTCTTACGTCCCTTCCTAAGCGTCCATGGTCTTGATTCCCTTTGATAATAATTTTGATGTGAGATATGTCTCTTTACTGCATGATAACAGGCGTTTCCCGATTGATACCTCGATTTAAATTCTTCTCAAATATTATTATCCTTCGTGATTACATTCAATTTTTCTACATATTCAAATTTTACATTTTGTATATTAAGATTTTGAATGTTAATACTGTTCCTCTTTGTCACTAAATATTTTTTCTTATCACTATTATAATTTCAAACCTCCATTTCCATTTCCTTTCCTCGCTATCTGTAATTGCAATTGTCGAATCTCTTATAATATTTAAGACGTCTGCTTAGCCTAACTTTTCAATTTTTTTGTTTAATTGCATTTCGAGTGATTTTTTCCCAATTTGTGTAATCACACATACTCACAACATGCAACATATAATTGGCCGTGGGAAAAACATGGGGATTGCAAATGAATTCCGCAGCACTTGAGTGTCTGGCCCTGAGCTTGGAACATGGTCAAATCGGCGGTCAAAGTTGAAAATTCCCCATATATTATATAACTACTGTAATTAGTATTATTATAATGTAAAATTATAAAGAAAAAATGTTTAGATATTATTGTAGACATTTTCATTCTGTAAATTAAATAATTTTATTTCATTTAAATAAATTCCTATTTTTAAATAATTTTTTCTTCTCTATATTATTTATCTAATTCTCAAAATATATTAAGATCATATAAATTGAAAAGTTAGGCTAAGCAGACGTCTTAAATATTATAAGAGATTCGGCAATTGCAATTACAGATAGCGAGGAAAGGAAATGGAGGTTTGAGAAATTAATAGTGATAAGAAAAAATATTTAGTGAAAACCTTTTACTACTTTTAACCACCAAATACGATGTACCATTCGGGGGTACAGGGGGCGGAGCACCCGTCCAGGCGCCCTGACCAGCTGGTAATAGTTTAATAGTTTATATTAATACACATAATATCGTGTGCGCTGTTGTTTGTCATGAATTTAAATTTTTCTATTTTCTATTTGTATTTGTTGAAATTGGATTAAAAGAATGAAATATAGGCATATACATTTATATACACTAACATATATATATAATGTGACTGAATGTGACCGAGCGTTACGAATGAGTGACGAGGGCTTTTATATATATAATTAAGTAATTTAAGTAGTCTTTTTTTTAAATTTATTTATATTCTATTATATAATTTATTAATAGATTGTCTGTTTTTTTTTCTTTTTAATTTTTTGTAAATTCTCTTTTTGTGATATGAAATTAATAAACATTAAAATTAAATTTTATATAAATTTAAAAATTAGAATATTTGAATTTGTTTAAATTTTAAAACACATGTACTGTAATCAATCCTATGCAAATAAAATGGAAAATTTTGAAAATCAACTTGGCATTAAATTCAGAAATAGAGGTGAAATTATAATATGAAAATCAATATATTGGTAGATTATTCGAATATAATTTGAACCTCTCTCTCTCTCTCTCTCTCTCGTTTTTTTTAAAAAAAAACGGAAAACATTCTAATCAAATTAAGAAATTTAATGGGTAAATAAATTGGGCTGGTAGGGGGGAAACAATTTATAAGTTTCTTTTAATCTTAGGAGAATAATGAATCAATGAATGCGGCTTAAAACCAAATCGATTAATGATCTTGAATCTCACTAAGAACATTCAATATTTCTGTACACAAATTTTTCAAAGCGTATGACTCTCAGTTTAAATTGAAATTTATAGAAATTAATAACATTAAAATTTTATCATAATGAATCAAAAAAAAAAAAAAAAAATTAAATCTTTATCTATCGATCACATGATTAGAAGAATGTTAAAGATAAGCAAGAAACTTTGGTTAGTTTTGGGCAGACCAATTGGAAAACCATCAACATTTTTGGTAGACCAAAGCTAAAGGAGAACTTGAAAAAATTGGGAGAGAATCGATGTTGGATGGAGGTGGGTCAGGCAATTTACTTGTTATAAGCTAATCATGTTCGAATCCCCTACCGCCACAGAGTTAGAGAAAACTAACTATGGTCTAGAATTCTAGAAAACAACTTAATAAAACAAAACAAAAACAAATAAATCAATTAATTTAAATTAATACTATTAATGAATGCATAAATTGTTAGTTTAATTATAGTTTTAGAATGTTAACTTTTATAATTTGTCTCTCAAATCTCTCTCTCTCTCTCTCTCTAATTTTGAATTTTCTCAATTTATTTATTTATTCATTTATTTATTCATTTATTTATTTATTTATTTATTGCAATGGTGTTCTTTCATTTATTTCTATCTGTCTACTACTATGTAATGCATCTCTCTTCCCTCATCGTTCCTCTCTTTCACTTATTATTTATTTATTTATTTATTATGGCTAAAGGGCAGGAAGAGATAAATTGCGTTTTCTCTTATTTTACTTTTACTATATGGACGAGTTGAGTTGAAAAGTGGTGAGTGGGTGGAGGATGAAGAAGGATGATCCGCCTCTTGGAAATGGCAGCAACGCCCACGTGATGCGCACGCATTCATGCTTACAAGTTATAATGGTCCATAGAAAGAAAGAGAGAGAGAGAGAGAGAGAGAAATGTTTCAAACCATTAGTAGGTAAAAGAGGTGAGTTGGATGAGTCAAGTGTCTATTATTATTATTATTATTATTATTATCTCTTAGTAGTCGTACTAGTAAGACTAGTAAGACTACGATATAAATAAGTACATCTATGTATATTCATTCATTCACATTCATTGATTCAACTTGTACGATTGGAGTGAGTGTTGGATAATGAGGACAACAACTCAAGAGGAGGAGGCCAAAGGAGCAAGCACACCAAATCTAATTCAATAAATAAATCTACCATACCACGAGAATTCTATTTATAATTATTCTCCTAATTGCCATTGCCATTGCCATTGCCATTGCCATTAGGCATCCAACATTCATCAAGGAACAAAAAATGTTAAGCAAACCAAAAATAAAAATTACAATTATAAAAGAAAGCAATGGAAGAAAACGAGATCAACTTAATTAAAAAGAAGAAGTACAAAAAACACTCTTTGGTGTTATCTACATACCTCTTCATTTTCTCAAGTGTCCGTTCTATCTAGCATATGAAATTATAAAACAAATATTATTATTATTATTATTATTATTATTATTTTATGTTGTACAATTTACATTTAAAAAAAATAATAATGTTCGTTTATATATTATATTATTAATATTTTATTTTTTTTACTACACTATAATAATTATAAACTATATATTTAGAAAGAAAAAAAAGAAAAATAATTTTGAAAATTTACTAAAACATTTCAAGTAGTAGTAAGTATAGTTTTAAGTATAGTATTGTTAACGCCTCTCCCTGATTTAGATTTATTTATTTTTAAGGTCAATTTATTTTTATATAATTTTTGTAATTTTTTCCTTTTTTAAATATGCATGTTTTTTTTTTTTATTATATTGGTATGCCATGTGTTGAGTTTAGTGGCTACATTAACGCCACTAGTTGGAGTCACATGACTTCTCACAGCCAATCACCATGCTCGATTTTGGCCCATGGCGCCAACGGCTAGCTACCTTGAACCAGAGGTGATCTCTCTCACTTGCTTTTAGCACTTGCTTGTGTGACTTCGTCTTGAGAACTTGTACTTTGAAAGTGGATTCCTTTTCCATGCTTTTTAGGAGATCTACCTCACTTGCATTTGAGACTTGCTTGTGGGACTTCATGTTGATAACTTGTATCTTTTAGAAGTGGATATCTTTTCCACGCTTTTTAGGTGTAAATTCGCCATTTCGTTGTAAAAACACGTGGAGACACTGTGTTTCATTTATTATTACTATATTTTTGTAATTTGTTTGTTTTAGCTGAGTATTAGCCAGCATTTATTTCTTTTATTTTTATATTTTAATTTTATTTTAGTTTCTTTACTTTATATTAATTTTTCTTTAATTAAATACATTTTATAGCGTGGCAACGAACACTTATCTTTTATTTTAGAAAAAGTGAACCTAATCTTTCCTTTGCAGGCCCATATGTTAGCATCGGATATTTGATTAATTTAATTTGTTATTGCTTTACGATTTTGGATGTTCAAAGCGAATCTCCTAAGCGCTAATAGTCAAACGTACTGCACTCTTTGGTGAAGTATATTTAAGGGTTCCTTTCCCAAATAATTTGTTTTATTCCCCGTGTGAAAGAGTTGAGAATTCCTTTTTTAACTCCTTCATTAGTGGCACAGGTGGTCCGACAAGCTGAACAATATTTTATTTAGTCAACGGCTTGTCCAAGTATAGCAATTGTATATATGTTATACGATACACATAAATATAAATAAAGAGACATAAATATTAATAAAAAATAAAGTTCTCATGTCGACAGCATCAGACAACATCAGAGAGGTGATGGTAAAATTTCATAATAATATTCTGTCCATTTTATACGAGGGTTTACTTAGTCAATAAAATGTTCAATGGGGCATGTGAATTAGCATTTATTTATTTATTTATTTATTTTTATTTGGCCGGCCATGAAATGATGTCATGGATGATAGAACGATTTCGGTTTGTTTTAAGTACTTCACTCACCAAGGAGTTTTGACATATGAATTTTATTGGATAATAAATGATTAGTATGATCCCTTTTTAGTCCTTCTTCTATTAGCAATAAATAGTAAAATCGCAGTAGCAAACAGGGCCAGTAATTAAGAAAAATACATCGATCCTAGAATTGTTTTTAAAATACTGGAAAAAAAAAAAAAAAAAAACTAAGTTGACCTGTGGCCAGGTCCGAACCGACCGACGGTTTGAAATAAATTAATTTCCATCTGCAGAAACAATTTCAAATAATTTTAATATACTGATCTATTAATGTAATAAAAAACAGATAAGTATGGATATATCATAAATATTTTTAATTTTATAACATTTATAATATATGTATATGTAAGACCAGGCTGTGACGTCATGAATGGCTGGATGACATCATATAATTTTAAATTAAGAAAAAACTAATAAAAATGATTTTTCTCGAGAATAAAACCAATACAAAGTGAATGATTCGTGGTGATCTATAAAAAAAATCTCTTCATGTGAAATTTCGTGTGAAAATAACCCTTCCCTTACTATCGTCGGTCGGTAAAAACAAATCATTAACTTTGGTCGGCATTCTTTGGAGATGGAAAAGTCCAAAATTACAATTTACAAAATTTCCAAATTTTCAAAGAGCCACTAACATTTTTGATTCATTATTATGTTTTATGTTTCGACTGTTTAAAATTTAAATTTTTATATTTTGGAACACCCAAAAGGCTGATTTGTCTTTTATTTCAGGTTTATAAGAATAAATTCAAATTTTACATTACGTGTTATGATAAGTGAAATGGTATTTGGATTTTTTTAAGCATTTCTTTGCCTCAATTTGACATAAATCTTCTTTTTTTTGTTTGTTTGTTGAGCTTTGGTCCAATTGTGCGGAATCCAACGATCCCAACGCTTTTTTATCATTTTATTTTTCCATCTTATTTATTTGTTTCATGTTCCTATTTGTTGTAACAACAGAGAATATTCACAAAATTGCATTAATAATTATAAGATTTTAACTTTTTCAAGATGGAATTCTCAAATCGTTTGTAAACACGGTTCCTTGGATGGTCGCTTCTGATATGATTTTTGATATGCTCGATGCTGTTTCACTCAGGAAAGGGGTTCCATTTGCGAAAAATCTACTTGTCCCTTAAAGTTACACACGAGGTTTCTATAAACTTTTGCACCTGTTTGTACCTCTATTCCTCTATGTTAATTAGGGACATAACACAAAACATAACATAACATAACATAATAGATATCGAGTAGAGTAGAGTACTTATCACGATTATAATTATATGTAAATATACATTTTGGGGGGGGGGGAAACTAGTATATGGTTTGTTAGTTCATTTACAAACAATTTACAATAATTCAATTGAAATGGGATGGGATTGATGGATAATTGTAGGTTTAATAACGCATCGGGTAAGAGTTTAGGGTGAAAGGGGGGGGGGAGGGAGGAATGAATGAATAAATGAATGAATGAATAAATGAATGTCAAACTGATTGAACATATAAATTATATATTATATATGATATATTATATATATATATATATAGAGAGAGAGAGAGAGAGAAAGAGAGAGAGAGAGAGAGAAATATGATAGATAGATAGATAGATAGACAGATGTGTCGGTAGCCATATTTCTCCTCCTCACTCTCTCTTAAGCCCCCAGAGCATCAATTTGTTTGTATTGAACCCTCCAATTCTGCTGCTACTACTCCTATTATGACTTCATTAAAAGGGATGAAAGCCCTTCATAAAAGAGAGAGGGAGAGGGAGAGGGATAATCGCATTTAAAAGGGACAATCAACAAGCCATAATGATAATTTGCCAATTTTCGCCTTAACGTTGAGTCGTCATGTCGTCGCTGTTCAAAATAGAATAAAAGCCAATCAACAAACGTACATTATCAAAGATAAGATAAGATAGGATAAACGAGAGATCATTTATCCACACACACACACACACATTTATTTATATATTTATATATATATATAAAGGAGAAACACTTTCTTTTTCTTTTATCATCAACTAACAATATTTATTAATATATATTATTATTATTATTATTATTATTACAATCTGGTTTAAACAATTTGGTATAGATAGATAAAATTAGTATAATAAAAGTTATAATAATATATGTATCCAAGTTTAAAATTTGTCAATGTTTTTCGATTTCATCTGTCAGTCAAATAAAAACATTTTTTTTTATAAAATGTATTTACCATTGATTTATTATTTTTATTTTTTTTTTTTTTTTAATAAAAAGTAAATCAATAAGACGAGAACTTTTATTAGGAATGTTTGAATGATGTCAAACATTTTATAATATAAAAATGCAATGTGTAAAAGTGTTTCTTTTGCAAAGGTTGCATTTATCATTGGATTCAATCTTTTGTTTGTTTGGTTGTTTGTTTTTTTTCTTTTTTGTGCAAAATGATGGTTGTTAGAGGGAGTTAAGACGTATAAAAGCCATTTGTCAATTTGTCACCCTCCCTAAATAACAATAACACATAAACGAACATAATAGTAATCATTTCTCTCTCCCCTTTTGCTATCACCACCTTCCCTCTTTATTCTCTTCATCAATTTGGATTTAATTCAACACACTTGTTATTTTGCAATTATACACAAATAGAAATATAAAATCATCCACACACACACACTCCCCACCACCACCACCCACTCACACACCATTCCTACATTTCTTTAATTATTTCATCCAGAGAATTTTTTTTTTTTTTATTTATTTTGAAAAATCACTATTCATTCGAATTCCTTTCTACTACTACTACTACTACTACTACTAATAATAATAATAATAATAACAATAAATATGATATACTATCATAAAAGACAGACATAATAAAATAAAACATTAATTAATTTGTTGTTATTATTTTATCTAGGAAAAACAAATCATTTTCTCATCTATAATTTTTTTAGGTAAATACATAATAATATTTTATAGATAGATACAATCATTTATATTCTGAAATAATTTTATACAAATGAATATATAATTTTAGCGTTTCTGAAAGTGTTCAACCAGAATTTCGTTTACAGAGTCTAAATTTTCACTCCATAATAACAGTTTTGATGTATGAATTGAAAACATGCATACTTTCCAGAGGGGGACTAGTAAGGGAACTGATAGAAATAAGTTGACCTGTGGCCAGGGGTAGAACCGACCGACGGTTTGAAGTAAATTAATTTCCAGCTACAGAAACAATTTCAAATAATTTTAATATACCTATTAATGTAATAAAAAACAGATAGGCATATAACATAAATATTTTTAATTTTATTTTATTTATAATATATAGCTGAAGTAGCCGGCGTTGCTCGTGATCATAATAAGGAGGCTGTGACGTCATGAAGGGCTGGGTGACGTCATATAATTTTAAATTAAGAAAAACATAATGAAGATGATTTTTCCCGAGAATAAAACCAATACAAAGTGAATGATTCGTGGTGATCTATAAAAAAAATCTCTTCATGTGAGATTTGGTGTGAAAATAACCCTTCCCTTCCTATCGTCGATTGCTAATACTACCACTTCCGGTTTCCGGATTTGCACCAAAAGTTGATCCATTCATCCCACTGATGCATTAAGTAAATATACCAAATTTCATCAAAATCGGTTGAGCCGTTCAGGCTGTACACATCTATATGGACGGACAGACGGACGGACAGACATCATGCTAAAAATACTTTTTTCTGTTAAGAAAATGCATGATTCGTGGAGATATGTAAAAAATCTCCACAGGTGAAATTTGGCGTGAAAACATACCTCCCTTACTATCGTCGGTCGGTAAAAAAAGAAGGAACGATTGGGATGGAAAAGTTGGTTAAATCGATTTATTAAAATAATTCGTATTAATTTATTATTATTCGTCGTATAATACGTAGTATAATCAATTTGTATATTAATTTCATTTAACGAAGGGGAAATAATATAATTTATTTTGAAAATAAAGTGAAAGGCAGTTGAATCTCATCCATTGGGGGTAAGCAATGCAGCATTGCTATGCTGTCCCCTTCAAGGTCACCGTGAAGCAAAGCATTGAGGGGGGGGGGGGCGAAAATTATTAAATATATATAATTAATATATCAGTAAAAAGTTAAAAATCTATATTTTATAAAATTAAATTTTTATTTGAATCTTTTCTAAAATTTATTAAACTTCATTTAAATTAATAGGAATTAATAAATTTACAATTAATTCTTGATTGAGGGATGATTTCGGTGGTGACACCGGTCAACGTTTTCGACTGGAAAGGGAATGAATGCGAACTGAAAGCGCTCGAAACTCACCGGCAGGCAGAGGCCAGGAGGGAGGGTGGGTGGGGGGTGGGAGGTGAGAAGAGGTGGTGGAGGGGGGCAACATGGCGGCAAATCTTTTCAATCTGTCAAAATTCAATAATTAATATTTAATCAACGAAGCACCGTAAAATTATATAATAGTAGTGAAAATGAATCTACGTTTCATGATGAATCGATTCGTATAGGTTTTCTGTTGTTATGAGGCAAGATTTTTGTTGAACTGTAAAATTAAACCAATATTAAAATTAATTAAAAATTTCCATTTAATGACACAAAAAATCAATTTTATTTAAAATCTGGCTAAAATTATGGTCAATGGATTGGTCTTGGTCACAATTTACAAGATTTAGTCAAAAATTTTAATAAAATAAAAAACATTGATTTGATTGGTTTTTCTAATTTTCCAAAGCGGACTATAAATATGAGTTCCAAGTTTTTACTAATATGAAGCGTAGGAGAGGTGGGTCCTCTCAGAGCAGTCATGCATTTTCTTAACAGAAAAAAGTATTTTTAGCATGATGTCTGTCCGTCCGTCTGTCCGTATAGATCAGGGGTGGCCAACACGTCGACCGGTGGACCGCAAAGGCTTTAAAAGTAGCCCGCGAAGCCAAAGTTGGACAATTTGTTTTAACTTAAATAAATGTTTATAATTCTTCTTCTTCTATAATTTAATCTTACAATAATAAATTATTTGTGAAACATACACATAGTTTGGCCACACCTGATATATACAATCATTTATATTCTGAAATAATTTTATACAAATGAATATATAATTTTAGCGTTTCTGAAAGTGTTCAACCAGAATTTTGTTTATAGAGTCTAAATTTTCACTGCGTAATAACAGTTTTGATGAATGAATTGAAAACATATGCATACTTTCCATTTCATGTTGAAACTAGAAGCATCATCCTCAAATTAATTAGAAATGTATTTAATCACTTCCTCCTCTATTGTGCGCAAAATTTGAGATCTCTAGGTAATAGTCTAACGTCTAACAGGTAGATACCGAGGTGCCTTAGTTATTATACTCAAGATATTGTTTTGGGTCCGCTGTAATTGAATTATATTGGATGCACTTTAAAATAGATGGAAATCTTTTTTTTGACAAAAGTAAATATGGTTTTTTACATAATTGTAACTCACATTCGATTCGTCCATTTTAATATATTAATATTAATATATAGGAGTTGGAAATTTTCATATATTAAGAAAGAAGAAGATATCTAATAGTTCTATCAGGTCGAATAATCCACGTGAAAGTAACATTGCAAATTAAATATTTTATAATTGAAAGTGAGAAATTTATATACCTACGATATAATATACCTGTGTATATATTATTATAATTAATCCCCTAACTGAGCTTATTTTCTTATTTAAAGAAAGAATTGATAAGTGATATTCTTCTTCCTCTAAATAAGGTTGAATTGAAAGATAAAGATCAGAGGGGGACTGGACTAGTAAGGGAACTGATAGAAAAAAGTGAAAAGAGGTAAAGGAGATGATTTTTCCATGGGAGAGGGAAGGCAGAAAAAACCATGAGCTCACGTGAGGGCAGCAACGCCAATCCCTGAAATAAAATTCTTTTCTACTGGGATTATAGAAAAGAATCTACCCGTTACCCAGGATATTATTTTTAAATTTATTAAAAATTAATTTTACATTTCATGAAACTTATTCAATTTTTTCTTATTGCTTCATAATATTATATAAAAACAATAAAATTATTTCCTTCCTTTTCAAGTATTTTTTATGTTATTTAATAATTAATTTAAATAATATTATATTAAGCTTTATAATTATATTATTAATTAAAAATCTAAAGAATAAAATTATAAAAAATAAACAAATTGAAAGATTTGAACTCGGACAAAAGAATTACTAATCATAGACCTAACCGTTGCGACTGTCCTATCAACTAGTAAAAACATAGGAAAGAAATCCACTTGAAGGCTACGAAAATTCAGCCCATAAGCAATACATGGCAAAGACTTTATTCATTAAATATTGATTAAACAAAGAAAAATGATCATGGAAATAATTATAATGCAAGAATACATGTATTGAGAGAAGAGATAGGCAAAGAATAATCATTTAATATAATTAATCAAAAGATTCGACGTCATTCAACATGGCAGCCGAAATCACATTGCAACTTTGACAGTTGCAAAATTCAATAATTAATATTTAATTAAGGAAGCATCATAAAATTATATAATGCTAGTGAAAATGAATCTACATTGAATAACGAGTATTTTGATATGCGTTCTATATATTGTTATCAGAAAATGTTTATTTCAAGTGTAAACATGATACCAAATAAAAATTAATTATAATTTTCATTTATATTTCACTAAAAATCCATTTTATTGAAAATCTGGCGAAAATTCTGTTGTATCTTTTTACTTTTATTCATTTTTTTATGAAATTTTGTTATTAATTTGTATAAACTGAATCCAATTGAATAGAAGTGTTTCTGCTAATTTTTCAAATCGTTCTATAAATATGAGTTCCAAGTTTTTACTAATATGAAGCGTAGGAGAGGTGGGTCCTCTCAGAGGCAGTTATAACATATGTCTCACTCGTAAATTAAAGGGTTTTGCTAGTTGGAGAATTGACGTAACCTGGATATATTTGAATAAACCCCCCGAAGGGGGGTTTATTCAAATATATATAGGAGACTCTAAAGAGTCTCCTATAAGAGACAAGATTTCAATTTTTTTTTCTTTTTAATGAAGCTATGCTCGGTATTCTCCTTCATCCAAATAAATTTGATTTTTTGAATGATCAGGGGAGGGGAGGGGGGGGGGAGAGTAAGAATAAGGGAATGTGTGGATGGAAAGGAGTCAACGCGGGCAAAGGACATGATTCCTCCAGGTAGATGAGGGATTTAGAAGAAATCATGAGCTCACGTGAGGGCAGGGACGCCAATCCCTGAAATAGAATTCTTTTCTACTGGATTTATAGAAAAGAATCTACTCGCTACCCGGGATATTATTTTTAAATTTATTAAAAAATAATTTTCATAATCATAATCATCCATCCTATATGTTATCAATACATCTTTTATATACCATATATTTATAATATATTTTTCTTATCCCGATAATTTATATACTTATTATCCAAGGGCTTCCCATTCTCAAAACACCGCGTTTAGTCCTAGACTACTCTACTCTACTCAAATTTCGCCTCTACCTCCCCTTCCTCTCATATCATATCCATTCCAAAATGAAGTATTTATTTTAATTGAAGTTATAAATTTAAATGAAAAATAACAGCCCTTCCATTTACAATTTTTTTTTTATTAATATTATTATTAAGTTATTTAAGTTAAGTTTCATATATCTAAGATCATATATAAATATATTATTGATTTAACCTTTCTATATTTTAGTATTTGAATATATAATTAATAATATATAATTTTTTCCCATTTTTTAGCACTTTATTACAAACATATTATATTTTTTTTTAATTCGTGGATCAAAAATAATATATAATATATAAAATATATTTATTTATTACATAATAAATAGATATATATTAAATATTATTATATAAGATAAATAAATAAAAATAAATTCAATTGAAATAAAACGATTGTGTCAAGATTCATCATTTCAATTCATTCTGTTTCGCTCAAGCGAAAGTGTTTCATAGCCAATGTAAGGTGTTTTTTTCTTTCTAATAGTGTGAAAATGTAATTTTTGACCAAAAGAGGAGGTTTGCAATTTAAATCGGCGATATAATGACTTCTTTAATTATCTTCTAAAATTTTAAAATTATTTGCCCATATCCATAGTTGACCGCACGACCGCAGTCTATATTTTATTCAAAAAGTAGCCCCTAAAAGCTAAAAGTTTGGCCACACCTGTTATAGATGAATAGATAATATTTTCTATTGAATATCCAAAAAATCTATTTAAAAAAAAACAGAATTTTAAAATAGATTTATTATAATTATTAAATTACATATTATTATTATTATTATTATTATTATTATTATTATTATTAATAATAATAATAATATTTCTATCTATCAATCTATGAATGAATGTACAAAACTCGAATCCCTCGAATGTCCCTATTCACACCCATCCAATTCCTACCCTCCCCCATCTCTCTCACACGTCTCTCTTCTTACATTATCCACCGTCCACCGTTTTTCAATCGGTCTTCCCATCCATTCTAGCCACGTATTCCGTTCATTGCGATGTTCTAGATCTAGATTTTGTTATTTTTTACTTTAACTGGAGTCTGGAGATGCATCGAGGTCACTCAATTCTTCGTTCCATAGTCTCCGTCATTCTTGGGTCCATCAATGCTGCGAACAATCCTATTTTCAAATACTATCTAAATCTACTCTCCTCTCCCAAGGTCATAGACCACGCCTCACATCCATATAATACAACCGACAACGTAAAAGTGTAAAAATAAAATAAAATATATCTATATTTCATTCTAAAATTTTTAAAAGTATTTATTTTTTTATAAAAATTGATGAATTTAAAATAGAATCCAAACTAATAAAGTGTATGATTTGTTAATCATTTATAAAGAAAAGAAAGAAGAAGATGAGAAGAGAAGTGTACTGAATTTAAATATATAAGGAAAAGAAATAAAAAACTTAAAAAGTGATATACTTATATATATATAGTTTATATAAAAAAAAAAAAAAGACTTCATTAGAATTAATAAATATAAAAATCATAAGTACTTAATTTATCTCTTTATAGTTAATTTTATTCAATTTGTTTTTTTTTTAGGTCATACAAAGAGAGAAAATGAGAAAATGAAAAAAATAAAAATATAAACAGTAACTAACTCTTTTTATATAATTTGTTATATATATAAGATATATGTATAAGGTATATAATAGAGACATAATATAAATAAGAATAATATGAATAAAAAAATAGATAGATCTATGAATATGTCAAAGAGCTAGAAAAAACAAAACAAAAACTGTTGTGGAGGTGGGTGGAGTAAAAAGAGGAATGGGCAGTGTATCTGTTTTTCCGCCCGGTTTCATTTTCATTATCACTTTCATTTACAACAACAAAAAAAAAATCCATAATAAAAGCGTGAAGGGTTTGAAAGAAGAATAACAGGATCGCTAACTCAATCATTACAAACCCCGGGAGGCAAGCGGTTTTCATAACGACCCAGCATATTACTGACAAATAACACTTGAAAACAAACCTAACATTTTTATTCCAAATGAGAGACAGAGAAACACTACTACTACTACTACTATGACTACTATAGAATATACATATAATATAAAGTTAACTTTTGCACCATGGAGAACAAACAAAATAAAAAAAAAAAAAAAAAAAAAAAAAAAAAAAAACCCTTTAGCATAGAGAGAGAGAGAGAGAGAGGGAGGGAGAGGAAACAATTGAGAAAGTTCTCCCCCCCCCCCCACACACCAAAACATAGGTTAGTTGCTTGGTTGGTTGCTTGGTTGGTTACCAAGAGTTTGAATGAGTAAAAGAAGGGAGGAGGAAGCTGGATTTAAAAAAGACAAATCGAGATAACAAGCCAACAAAAAGAAAAAGAAGAAAAAAAGGAAGACTTAAACTTTCACAAGAATAAAAAAAAATAAAAATAAAAAAATACACGATTAGCTAAACAAAAATGTTTTTTTCTTCTTCTCATCTATTAATTAAATAATTATAGAATTATGGACCGTCTAAAACAAAGATTTTATTATTATTTAATTGAAATGCAAATTATTTTGAAATTTTGAAAACATTCCAATGATTTATTTCAAACCGTCGGTCGGTTCTGTGCTTGGCCACAGGTCAACTTATTCATATATATATACTTATAAATAATAATCATGAACCCCCCCCACCCCTCCCTTAAAAATAACATCCTCACCTACACACACCACACACATATATATATGCTGGGTTGGGGCGGGATTAAGATATAAATTGAAACGCAAACTCCCGCAGGGGATTCTTCTTCGATTGCTTGACTATGATGATGAGAGCGTGTTTGTATTTGTATATGTATATTTATTTGTAAATCAACCATTTTATAGAAAAGCCCAAACAAGAAGTCTTCCTGTTGCTTTATCGAGAAAATTTACCTTCGACACCAATCCAACTCCTATCCCATTGCTACCTATATCTAATTACATTTCAATCTAAATCCTAATAAATATTAAAATTTGCAAATATAATAATATATGCATAGTCGAATGTAGGTAAGTATGATATTGAAATAACAAAAAAGTTTTACAAGATTATTAGTAAAAATATTATATATTTTATTAAATATTATCTTGTAAAGATAAAAAAAAAAAAAAAAAAAAAAAAAAAAAAAAGCGAACCGTTCATTTTTCAATGGAATCAATCAAGTTTAATTGGCGACTGATGTCGTTCCTACGATCTATATATCTATATTTCTTCTTTATTTTCTCTTATCATTGGCATATAAAAAGAGAGAGAGAGAGAGAGAGAGAGAATGTAAAAAGATGAGAGAGCGAATTTTAAGAGGACTTTTGTGAATGGATAGGAAAATGAGTGAAGTGAGGAAAGAGAGAGAGAGAGAGAGAGAGAGAGAAAAGAGTAAGGAAAGAGCATAAAAGGCCCAGTGGGCCGTATAACGAGGCAATCTATGGAGCGCCTCTTATCATGGAGTGAAGGAGGGATGCTCTCATCCCTATTCTATCCACCACCTCGCTCCCCCCTCCATCACTCTCTTTCTCTTTTCACCCTTCAACAAACTGCATAAAAAAAAAAAAAATAACATTCTAAATTACAAGAGTTTTACTGTTAATTAGTAACTAGAGTTTCATATAATCAATGGCCAATTCAAAGAGAGGAGAGGAGAGGAGAATCCACAATTTGCTTCCATTGAACATGAAATATCCAAACCGTAAACCGCTCCAATTAACATTCTATCAACAAGATAGATAGATAGATAGATAGATAGATTGTGCAAGAGTAGAGAGAGAGAGAGAGAGAGAGAGAGAGAGTTGGTTGGGGATGAAAGAGGAACCCCTCCCACACAGGCATCCTTCTCGTTTAAATAATAATTTATCAAATCAAGTCAAAACGAGAGAAAATCAAATAATATCAATAATATTCATCTTCTCACCCGAATGCACGGATATCGAGATTGATTGAGAATGGAGATATCTTGGCAAATCTTGCCAACTACAAATTGGACCATCCTAATAGGTTTCATTTCAATATTTTGTAAAGAATAATTCATAAGTAAACCATTCATTTTAATTTTAAGTACATATATTAATTCTATTGAATTTTTTCAAATCAATGAAAGCTAGAAAAGAGGTTGGATTCGAGAAAATTCAAGAGTAGATGCCGAGAACGTCAAATTAGCATGAGAAACCCGTGAAATAGAAATGCACCATCCCACAGGCTCAATGATCCAATGATCGCATTCGATTATCCCAACAACAATTATTAGAAGCAATCCAAGTTACGCATAGCATAGCATAGCATAGCATAGCATAGCATAGCATAGTGAAGCATGGAATGAAAAAATGTTGAAAGAGCGCCCCACAGCTAAAACGTTGCCACAGCCGACAATAGTAAATGGAATGATTTTGAAAAATCCACTTGTGAAATAGGCTTTTCGGTATGGCCATCAGTTCGTACATCGATTTCGACTTTATCTTAGTAGTACTTCCTTGTAGTATTCCTTATTAACAGTAGAACCTGTTGACAAGTACGCATGACACCCCCACCTTTGGAATCGAATCGAAGAAAACAGCGAGCAAAACCTTCCCATTGGATACCACTTGGAGACAAAGTAGGATTGCCGAATGCCACAGTCAAACATTTTAAGTGCGTTCCATTTTTAACCCAAAATTGAATACAGATTCTTTGATCCATTTTTTATTTTTAATTAAAAAATCGAAGAACACACAAAAACGTGACTAACTTTTACAGTTGTCAAAAACAAACTATTAATCCAAATGGGCTGATAATCTATGAGAAACCTATGTCTACCAACATAACAAAAAAAAAAAAATAAATCGATCATCGAATGTTGACAGCCTGCGAAAATTCACAATTCACCTTTTCTTTTGAACAGACCTATTATAAATAATAATATAAATAGGATAGGATATAGTATGGTTGGATTGGGCAATTGAATAATTTTATATTTGTCTAATCCAATCAATCAATAAAATTCTAAATCATGTTGTCAATCCAATTAATGGATTTCTCTGGTCGCATTCATTAATTTAATGGAGTGCAATCTTCCTACGAGTACAGACTTTTTGCTTCACTCTAATTTGTTAAAAGGAATTAGGAAAAATAATAAAGGATCATTTTGAGGTCCTGATAAAAAGAGGAGGAAGATGCTTCTGTGCAGAGAGTCGCTCTTGGAAGGGAAGGTGCGGACAAAAGGCAAATCAACTTGAGAACATCGCGGTATAACAACAACAAAATAGGGAATTTGTCCTTTTGTTGTTTTAGTATAATATTGCAAATTATTTGTGAAGTTTTTTACTTTGTCTATTTTTACTAAGAACAGAAAACCACAAATGATGATACTAGGCAACGTTTTGATTTCATTTGATTTTTTTTTTCTTTTCTTTTTATTTTATTTTATTTATTTAATTAATAATCTTTACACTAGAACAGCAGAACATACTCGTTTCTATTTGATTATCTCTTTACGATCATGAAGAGCAGCTGTGTCTGGATGATTACGATCCTCTTCATCTGATAAGGGAACGGATCGTGTCCATTGGTAGCGATTGTTTGGCTGTTTTTTCGCTAATAACATTTCGATCGCCTTCATGGTGTTGTCTTGAATTTCGGTGGTTTCTTCAAAAGCGTCGCCGATGGGATCTCGCGGCGGCACCCCCGGCGCCATTTGAATCACCGCAGCGGAGGCCCTTTCAAAAAGTGGACGACAACTTTGACTACCGTCAAGGATCGTTGCTGAACGGCCACAATAACTACGAATGCCCTCCACTTGGGTATACTCATTCGACACCTTGAAAAAACAACAACAACAACAACAAAAACATTTCGATTTTGATTTTTTTCCTATTTCCTATTTCCTATTGGTGTTGTTCTATTCACTCACTACAACATTTGCCAAGTTGGATTAAAAAAGAAGCTCAAGGATTGGATGCCACACCAATTAACACCGATCGCATAGTGCATTGCATAGCGGAGGGGATGAGCAACGAGTCCCATACGACAGCGGATGGCCCAAGGTTTGGTGGGACTGGAAAGCAATTACTCCATCGATTAGGAGTTTTATGTATTTCCGTGCTGCGCTGACCAATCACTACTGTCCAACTTAACACCTGGACAGGTTGATTGACCAGAAACGGGCAGAATTGGCCAACACGAAAGACGTGTTGTGTGTGTGTGTTACATTAGGACAACGATAGGCCACACACGTCACACGTCTTTTGTGACTTGGTTGGAAAATTGGAATGCATCCACTACTCGTATAAGAGTAGTAGCAGCACATTTTATAAAAAAAAAAAAGTAAAATTCATCTTTTTAACATTATAAATCGATAGATATAGATATAAACTAATAATAGAGATTTCATTCATTAAAATAGAAATGAATTTAAATTAATTGATTGATTTGTTTGTTTCGTTCTTTTATTAATTATTTTAGACCATAGTTATTTGCTTCTTTTCGAATAAATTTAAATATATAAATTTAAGTATAGTTTTTTAAATAATTAACTGTTAACTCTGTGATGGGGTTAGGGGTTGGGGGATATGAAAATTATTCAATTTCTTTCTTGAGCCACCTCCATCCTCTTGGATCTTCTACCAACTGATAGTTACTCAATTGGTCTGCCCAGACTCTCCTAATCACATGATCTATCTATATTGTACATAAATTGTATATATATATATATATATATATACTTTTGTTAGATGGTTAATTCTCAGAACATTTGTTTGTTTCATTATATAAAAATTGAAACAAATACAAATTTTCATTTTGTTATAATTTATATACGTTTTAATTTAAACGGAGTGAGTCCTACCTACCCTTTGGCAAAACTCTTAATAATTTGTGTACAAAAATATTCAATGTTCTAAAATTATCGGCACAGGAACGTGTTATAATAATAATAATAATAATAATCATCATCATCATTAAGATAGATAGATAGATAGATAGATAGATAGAATGGATTTACCTGTTGATAAACTAAATCTGGGGCATCATTCGGTCGAATGGTCACATGCTTTTCAGACACAATTCTTGGAGGAGTTTTACTTGCTCCTGGGGAGAAATTTTCCTCTCCATTAGAACATTCAGGCAATTTATTATCCATTAAATTAAATTCGAAACTATATTCTTTGTCGGTTAACACTTGAGACTTTTGATATTTTTCACCTGTATATTTATTATAACAACGACTTGTAATACGTTCAATACAAATATCAATTGGTGTAATTAATAAAAGTACTCTAAAATAGAACAATAATTTATTTAAAAATAAAATAAAACATTTAATAGATCTAGATGTAGCTATCTACAATATGGTAACATACGTATATCTATGTAAAAGAAAAAGAAAAAAAAAGAAAAACGTAAATAATTATGGAAAATTGTTAATTAAATATTACCGATTTGGTGGTGTATCAATTAAATCCATTAATTTCATTTCATCAATTGTACGAGGGTAGCCAAATAAAATCCATCCATTTTCAAGACAATCCCATTGAGTTATACGTTGCTAATAAATACAAAACAAAAAACACAGATAAATAAATAAATAAATAAAACATGTCAATTAGAAAGATTAACAGAGGTTTATTATTTTTTGTTAATTAAGGCTTAATCTTTTTAAATCTTTTTAATTTCAAAGTTTTTTTTAAGCTAACAGGCAGTAGTATAATAGTAATATAGTCCCAATAAACTTTTCATTGAATCGGTACTTGTTATAATGTTAACTTTTAAATCAAAAAGTAAAAACAAAAAACAAAATGCATTATCCATTAAATTAGCAAATATATTCTTTGTGTCGGTCAACACTTGAGACTTTGAATATGCAATGACAATAGAGACATATCTACGAAAGGGAAAAATGAGTCGGTGATGGTGATGGTGATGGTGATGGTGGTCACACAGTCGTTGCGATTGTGGCGAAAACGCTGATGAATTAATGAATGCGAAGCTTGCAAGCATGCGAATTGGAAAAGCGCGCATGACCTACCATCGACGGACGACTACTACACTACCATCTTTTGCCTTAAATAGGTAAAATATAGAAAAGAAGTCTCTTCTCTTTCAAAATTAGAAAAAGTTGATCCGCATCTATTGAGTCCTATATGCTTCTTTACTCAAGTTTACAAATCATTGATCAAACGAGGTATTTTTTATTTATTTTTTTTTTTTTTTTTTTTATACAGTGAACAGTTTTTTAGTTCTACTGTTCTATATAAGCAACTTATTTTTATTTTTATTTTTATTTTTTAAGCTAAATATTTGAGTTGGCAGCTGTTCCCAACAAAATAACCTCAAATTGTATAGAATTCTGTTATTGGAATAGGTTTGTTTTTTGTGCTGTCAGTATTGAAGTTAATTTCTGTCAATTCGAATAGAAACTAGAGTTTCTGTTAATTAATTAATATTTTTGTGCTTTAAATACAATTTTTTTTTCCTATAAGATAAGATTTTCGAATAGGTAACATTTTTATTCAAATTGGTTCCAATCAGTGAGTTGCTTATGATAGAGAGAGCATAGAGCATAGAGCGTTGTTGACTGAATTAAAATTCAAACCAATAAAAGTTTTCATTTTATTAATTTATATAAATTTCAATTTAAACTGAAACGTACGCTTTGCCAATTTGTGTACAGAAATATTAAATGTTCCTAACGAGATTAAATTTGATGTATTGTAATACTGTGCCATTTGGCTTTAATCCGCATTGATATTCTTCATAGATTAGAACCAACTTATAAATTGTCTCCTCTTCCAGCCCAATTCATTTACACTTCCATGTTGCATGAAGCATCTAAATTTCAGATGAACACAGGTGAGTGTGAAGATCTTTTTAATGGAATGTGTTAACACATTCCATTAATTCATTAATCTATAAATACGTAGATAAAAATCCAGTATTAACTTTTCATTAATATTTTTTTTTTTTTTTTTTTGTTTTTTAGTTTATGAATCTATTTTAAAGAATGTAGGAGTGTACCCTGGGTACCCTGTTTTCTAGAGGCCCATTTCCCAATACAATACTCTTATTATTAATTTATTGATTTTAATTAATGAATAACGTTTGTATATTTTGCTATTAATGGAATCCATTCATGTAGAATAATAAAAGAAAAGAATAATTAAAAGAAAAGTACAAATGGTAGGAAATACTTCAATTATAGAAATCATCATTTCTGGATGATTTTCCAAACCATTTCGGCTTATTTCACGTAATCGTTCACCAAAAATGGTATCCTCCTCCAATGCCTGTTCAATCGTTGACTCGAAATTAACTAAAATAATTAATATAATATTAATATACAAAAGAAAACAATCCTTCTTCTCGTATTCTTGCATTTTTAAAGAAAATAAAAAAGATATATAATAATTATTATAAATAAATAATTAATAAAATGGAATGATTGATATTATAGAACCATAAAAGCAGTGTTACGTCCACTGGCATAAAATAGAAGAAGAATTAAGAAATGGAACGATGTACATTCGAGTAGTTTTCATAAATCAATTCTTGGACACTCCCGTAATATACGAGTAGATAAATAATTCATTTTTTTTTTTTAACCTTATCAGTAACAAACCAATTTTAACATTCCAACTCTTTTGTTTTTTCAAAAATTATCTCAGGCACACAATCAAGAAGATTCTTGACAGAAATACAAATCATCAAGAATTGTACTTCTACCGTCAATCATCTAAATTTGGAATTATATATTTAAAAACTTTTCCTTTCATTATTTTCTGAATTAATATAATTACTAAAACGACCCTATTCCCCTATTGTAAACTTAATTAATTAACTATCAACCGATTGGATCCATAATTGGTTCCAATTACAAATTAAGTTAACAATTATGTTAGTGTATTTACTTAAAATCAAATGAAAATGATTGGCAAGCGCTTTGGAGAGGGTCCTTCTCCCTGAGCCTCTCATCCCAATAACAACGATACGTGGAAGTAAAGGTGGTCCTAAATGACGAAATTTTTGACATAAATGAACGGCATCCAATGCAAGATCTTCAATATTACGTCCATCTAAAAGGATCTCCTTAAAATCAAAATAAAAAAAAAACAATTCCAATATTTTATTATATAATATTATCCTTATAATGTAATACTTCTTATTATTATTAAATTAATTAATAAAATGAAAAGAATAGATATTATTAATTCAAAAAAAGAAAAGAAAATGTAACTTTTTAATTTCTTAGATAGATAGATATTAAATTATGTACATACTTAGGTTGGTATTATATTTAGATTTTAGAGATCTAAATTGGTTCCACATGGAACGTTGTTCGTGCATTGCGCAAACATTTTTTGGCAAATTTCGAATTTGTAACCCTTTTGAGTTTTTTATATTTGCCATTTAAAAAAATAAATTACTTAATTAATAATATTTATGTAATTTCATTATTATAGAGGATGGAAATTTTCAGAAAAGTAAAGAGAATTTTCAGGGGTTTGCATTTTGGAATAAAACTCCCACACTTAACATTTTTAAGCTTTGGGGCCTGGTTCAGCCTTAGATCATATATTATTTAGTAATATTGATTATTAATATAAATGTAATATGTAAATAATAATATTTAATATGACAAATATGTAATTTTTTGTAGAAAAAAAACTGTAAATTTGAACCAAAATGGCAATAAATAAATAAATAAAAATATATTATAGATCTTGTACAGTTTATTAAATGAATGGTATGAGAGATTGAAAAAGGAATATATGCCAATAAATCATCACTCCCCCCCCCCCCCCTCTACTTATTCATTTAAATGAATTCTAAGTTTTTATTAATTTTAAGAATAAAGTTTATAACTAAAAAAGTGCAGCCCCGCTAAAATATGTAAGATATAATTTAGTAAATATGTATACGTAATAAAAAGTAACCTTAATAAAGTAAAGCAAACATAAATGTAAGTAAAATAATAAGAAAAATGTTACAATCAAAAAAATCATTCAAATACAATTAAGATTACTATACTAGTATATTAATATATTAGGGGCAGCATGGCTGAATGGGTAGAGTACTAGATTTCTACACAGGAAGCCTGAGTTCCAATCCCAGCATAGAACTCAAGATTATATATTTATTTAATTTAATTTAATTTAATAATTTAATAATAATAAATAATAAATTAATAAATATAAAAATCTAATTCAATTTAACATCGGCTGCCCCACCGAAGAAGGCAAGGGGAAACCACTTCGGTCAAATTTTCCCATGAACACCCTATGACTCCTTGGAGTTATTAGGGCCACGACACTTCCGCTAGGAAGTTATCGACAGCGAAGAAGAGATATTAATATATTAACTTCAAGTTTCTTTCCTATTATGAAAGGTAAATACTCCAAAAAATATATGATAAATGCCAGTAATATTTATTTATTTTTGTTATTAATCATTGTGCATTAAAATGTTAATGTTAATGTTAAGGTAAAAACCTGGATTGTCGATTGAAAAACATAACGAATTCCAAGTATATGCCTTCGAATCATTTTCATTCGCTCATAACATTCCTTCTCCGTAAGATCAGGATACATTTTTTTATAATCAATTACGGATTCTGAAATTGGATTTAATAAGTTTTTTTTCTTTTGTAAATACGAAGTAAGTAATTAAGTAATTGATTTAAAAATAAAAAATAACTTGTATTAAAACGAATTCTATTATAAATACATATTTGTATGTATTGAAGAAAAAATCATTGCCAAATATTTTATGTTTTTGTTTTATTTATTTATTTTTCTTTCTTATTCCATTCAACTAAAGTATCATTGATTTTCATTATCAAGATCAATGAATTTCTTAAATAATTTTTGATATGCTTTAATAGGGACTTTACGAAAAAAACATGAAAATTCAAATTTTTCGGGAGATATTTCTTGTAGAGTGGCATTGATAATGGATGTAAAACTACACCCTAATAATAATAATAATAATAATAATAATAATAATAATAATAATAATAATAATAAAAAGAATAATATATTATTGTTTTTATTAATTTAATTCGATTTAACGATAAAACTTGCCGTAAAGTGATGGAGAAAATAAATGTAAGGTATGCGTGGGAAGAAAACCAGCACGTTGAAGTGCATATGCTTCTGTACGATTCCTTGGAATATCTAAAATAAATATAAATAACTTAATAAGAAATCCATTAATAAATCTCAATCTATATTTAACGATATTCTCTTTAAATAACTATCATATCTATCAATGATTTTTTTTTTTTTTTTTTTTTTGGTAACCCAAACAAACCCATTATTATTGCAATACTAATTAATATCTTAATAGAGAAAGTGTAGTTAGTGAATGTGCACACTCTACTCTCATGGCAATCATTCGAGTTGATATCCGCAGTGTAGGGGCGGGTCTACTTATTAGATAAGGTGATATATTTCCATGGATTGGTTCCGCGCACGCCTGAAACTTTTACACGTTGGTAAAGTTGACTTTTCTCTTCCCATAATTAATTATTGAGCTGTCAGGAACGTGTTAAATTGCTAATAACCTAAAATTGAATCAGTTAACAGTTGTAAGACATTTACAGCAATTGGGAATGATGTAGGAGTGTCGAATGACTTATCATAAAAAAAAAAAATTGGTTTGACAGAATCCGTGCTTGCGATCCTTTACTGAAACGATATGAAATTGATCCATTCTGGAAATCACGCAAGACGAAAATTGGATCACTTATAATAATGTTATTGGCTAAGAAAAAGAAAGCTCCATTAACTACAGTAAAGCATGGTTTACTGGGAAACTTATGCAACAGCCCAATTATTTCAAATGATAAGATTTCTTGTTTTGTAATTAAACATATAAAACACATGAATGTTTTTGTTTTTTTGTTTTTGTTATTTTGTATTTTCTTTTTCCTTTAGGCATTTTTAAAACATTATTAACAGGTAGCCCTACGGTGGAAGTTAGTCATTCTATCAGGCTTTATGGCTGCGAAGTATGGGCGGGCGCCTTAAGACTCCACACTAGAAGGAAATCTCTGATGAGAGTGCAGGCATCAATGGCGCTAAGAATTTCTCGAATATTGATTTCCTAAAAAAATTAATAACCCCCAATAAATGCAAAATGAAATGATTTTAGATGGAACTTTAATTAAAGCCGGATCTCCCTGATGTAATGCTTTATTGTAATTCCAGGGAATTTGCTAGCAGTTTAGAAAAGTAGGGGTTTTTAAGCTGGTAAAAGTTTGGCACTACCCTATAGAATAATAATTAAGATGTAGTGTTATAAGTATTCCCCCTTATAATAATAAAAGATGAAATTAACTCAATATAAAGATAAATTGGATATATTTCCCTTAAATCCTAACCATCTACCAGAACATGGGTATTCTCCTGGAGCAGTTTATGGTTAACAGGACATTCTTGACTAAAAAAGGATGTAAAAGTAGAAGAGCTCACTTCCCTGGAAGTGAATGCCAAGGTACACCAAGAAAGACAAGAAAAAATCTGCATACTCAAAATACGGCCCCATTTCTGGCACTTCACAGACGAAGATAAGAAAAATGGAAGAATCTCGTAATTTGATGAGTCTGAGGTTCATTATTCATCTGAAAGAAAAAAAGGACTCTATTCCTTCAAGAAAAGGCATACTGAAAAGGGAAATAATTCCTAATTTGTATATAATAACTATAACTGTATGAACAACAAAAAAAGACTAAAATATAAATGAAGTTTCAGTCATGTTGGGTAAAAATGAATGTAAAGCCCCCCCCCCGTTGTTGATTAGAAGTTTACCTCCTTAATAAATAATATAAATACCATGAAATATCCATCCTTTATTAAAGTGGGATTGCAATATTTTTACTGCAGTTTCAGCAAGAATTTCAGTTGGCATTTCATTTTTTGAAAAATCATTCTATAAATATAAATTTAAAAATGATTCCTATTTATTATGTTGTATAGGTATATAATAATTATATAAATAAATTTGCTTAAGTTTCCTTCGATATTTTGTTTTTGAGTAGTTCATTCCATTTTGTTTTTCTTCCTGTATGTAATTCTCTATCTATCTATCTATCTATCTATCTATCTATATTTATATAAATAGGAAGGATATACTCAGAATCTTTCTATTGGATTTGCGTAGCCTTATGAAACAATTCAATAAAAACGAGGAACAAGAAACAATTTGCAAAAAAAAAAATTTTTAGACATAGTAATATAATAAATAATTTAATTTATTTACAACAATATTTTATTGATTAATAAGAATTTATATTTATTTTATTGTATTCATGTACTTTTTGTTCCTTCTTAAGTAGATAAGTAGGATATATAATAAACGATGTGCGATTTGGTTTCATTCAACGAATTCATGTTATTATTTAGGAATGATTATTTATGAATAAATTATTTATTTATATAAATTGAAATTGAAATATAAATAAATAGAAAAAAAAAAATATTTACGGATGTATGAGCTGCAGTTATGTCATTTAATGAAAATAAGGAAATATTTAATTGAAATGCCATCAATTCAGCCAAACGGAGTTTATCTTAAATTAATAAAAATATTAAATAATATATTTTTTTTAAAATTTATTATTATTTTTTTTTAATTAAATGAAATATTAATTATGGAAATAAATATAAAAAAAATAAAAAATTATTAATAAATAAGAGTAATAAGTAATAAAATAATAATAAAAATGTAATAATTTTCTATCCCGATTGTGGTATACATAACTCCAAAATATGTGTTTCCATTCTTACACAGTCGATTTTTCCTAAATTTCCACTTGAATTATCAAGAGAAAAGTAAGAGTGTATCGATCCACTTAATCCTTTCTAGGCCGATGATAAAACCCCATTGGACATCATTGTAAAAATCCAAACTTCATTGTGGTAGATAGGTATGATAAAACCTACGCTCCAAGATAAATCGGTTTGGTCAAGCAAAAAAACATCGATGCTTTATGTCAACTGATAAAGAAAGATGATCATCAATATATCAGATGTATAGTTCAATCAGGTTGGTTGGTTGGTTGGTTGAAATATACTGTGTGTGACTGTCTAAGGGTCAATTGGTTCCAATGCATGGAATAGGGATTGAAAAAATTTGAAAAAAAATAATTTCAATTAACTACCTATAGCCTATAGGAGGTAGTGAAATATTTATCTTTTTATTATTATTATTATTATTATTATTATTATTATCCGATTTTAGCTCACTTTCTTAGCAAATTGCTGGAAAACTTTCACCCATCCCTTTAGACTTTAGAGTTTAGATGATGTATGGGATTGGACTCGGGGACGGTATTAATTATTATTATTATTTCAATCTCTCATCAATCTTAGTGTTGTTGTGTTTTTTTAATATTTCCGAATTGGATTTGAATTGAATTTCAGTTGTTATTGGATGATGCCTTTCAGTCAGCACCGGACACCCGCCTATGAATGATATGCTCGATAGACTTGCCTAGATTTTCACATTTTCTACACTGGTCCTCTCTATTCACCTTTAAGACGTGTTTCTCATCATTTTTGGTTTAGATTACCCTTCCGTTTTCGGGTCAAAAGAGCCAACCACAATCCATTGTAAGGAGGCTCTCTTATCGAAGTGGGGTTGACCAATTCATATCGGGTATCGAGTATCTTATCTCATCACCCATCCTTTTCTTTGAATTCGATTCGTTATTTTGGATCACTTCAATTCCGTGATGTAAAGTTCCTGTCAACTCTCCTAACCATTGGAACCAAGGTAGGTAGGTAGGTAGGTAGGAAGGGATTTTTCTTATTTTGTCCTCTACCCTCTTCTTTACACAAAGTGTATAGACGAGTCACTCAAAAGTTAGAGTGTTCACACATCGAAATGTTTGCCGTAATCTTTGTGTTTTTCTGTCCAAATTGTTCAAATCGATTTATTTTTTTATTTATTCATTTTATTATTATATATTCCGAAGGAATAGATTAGAATATTCTTGCGTATTCTATAATATTATTAAATTTGTGCATAATAAGAGTTTATTAATAATTAAAAAAAAAAAAATAAGGAAATATATTAATTATAATAATAAAGAAAAAAAAAGAAAAGAAAATAAAAAATTACCAATATATGGTGGTGCAATTAAAATAATTCTTGGATTATCACGGCCCATTTGAATTTGTTCTAAATTATTTTTAATACATTGAATATGATCTTTAGGCAATTTTATTACTAAATCAGTTGCCAATTGCTAAAATGAAAATAAATTTTATTACTATTATAGTTAAATATTTGGAAGAAAAAGCATGCAAACAAATCAATCAAATGGAGCTATTAAATTGGAAAGTTTTTGATTTGTAATGAATGAATCTTTAGGAGTGTATTCCCTGTACTAGATCATACATAGAACAGACTTCTAGGATAGTCCAAAGTAGGATTTATAAGCACAGGCACAGACCCCAGAGTGACCGGGCTCTCGTCTTAGTAGACGTGTATCAGTGTCAGTGCTAGTGCCAAATTCAAACAAAAATCCAAACATTTGCTTTTAGTCACTCAGACTAAGACCCAGAATCCCAAAAAATTACCTCTTAAAATAATGAACTTCCGTGCCCCGAAAAGATCAAGATTTAAATCTCACAATTAAACAAGAAAACCCAGAAATACTTATTATATTAATAAAAACTTTGACGGAATATACAGGGTAATTTAAAGAAACGATAATTTTTATAGAAATTAAGTCTCTTCTTCTTCTTCTTCTTCTTAGCCTTATTTCCCACGGAGTGTGGGGTCGGCTCTTCTCGTTAATTGGCGCCAACTAAATCTATTGTTGGCGTCGTCTGTAGAGAGACCAGATGCCATTAGATCTCCCGTTATACGGCAGGACCAGCTGGTTTTAGGCCTCCCACGCGTACTTTGGTATTCAACCTCCGATGACGGTGATGATGATGATGGTGTTAACGACTTTGATGTAGCTGTGGACGATTTGAGTGAGGTTGATGGCAATGATGCTGATGCTGACCGATGTTCGTGTCGGTGATGATGTCGATGTTGATATTGATGTGGATGTGGATGTTGGACTATCTTCTTTAGCCCACCTCGTCCATATAGGTGGGTAACCCTAACTCATTTCTCGCATCGCCCGGGTGCTGACAATGCGCGTCGCTTGCAGGGGACGCCCTAGCCGTTAACCGTATAACATTTCTCCATTAATTGTTGATGCGACGCGAAGATGATCCAGCCGGCCTGTCGCTACAGCCTGACGCGTGGATTGGAAAGAAGGAAGAGGAAATAAAGGGGATTGGGTCTGGATGGATGATTTGGGTAGGGCATGCACTCCCTTGGTCGAGGAATGAGAGAAAATGCATGTGCTCGCTTAGGGCAGTGGGCGCCACTCACTGAGGTAGATCTGTCTCTCACCGGGATCGTGAGAAGGTATCTACCCGCTACCGGCAGCAGCCGATATTAAATTGAATTAGATTTTTATTTTTATTTTTATTAAATAAATAATCTTGAGTTCTATGCTGGGATTCGAACTCAGGCTTCCTGTGTAGAAATCTCGTACTCTACCCACTCAGCCATGCTGCCGTATAATTTATAGAAATTAAGTATTAGCAAATAATAATAATACCTATTTATATAAATACTTTTTGATGTGATATTATTCAACTTACATGCATTAATTCATAAATACGATATTTTTCTAGATATGGTATAAAACGTTTAGGTATTTGTAATGGCCTACAGCAAGCATCCACTGGTATAATAACCTGCTCATTTTGATTTTGTGTTTTCTTTTGATCCTCCATATGTTTGTTTTGTTTTTATTTCAAAAAACAAGCGCCACTACAATATTCAAAAAATAGAGTGCAGCACTAAACAGATGCATCAACTTTCCGGTGTTTGCCGTCAGAATGTGCTTAATCTCAATCATCAACATGGAGGCACATGTCAAAAACATATTTGAAACATTTTAAAATATGCCATTATTACCATGGCTAATGATAGGGAGATTTTAAGAGAAATATGGGAAGGGAAATTACCAGTAAGTTTTCAATTAGCATCCGAAGAATTATATTCACTACAAGCGCCTGATCCTTTTTATTTGATGGTCCCACGGCTAAGTTATTTCCCATTGGTTACAGACAAGGTTAAGAAAAAAAAAATTATGATTATATGTTAACTATATCATATGTTTCATTTAATTTAATTAATTATATTCTTATATTAGGTTCGAAAACATTTTGTACGTTATATTCCAAGTGAAAAACAAGAAAATGAAATGTGGTTGGAATTTAATGGCCAACCACTTAAATGGTAAATTAATATTATTTTAATTAAAACATACACACACACACACACACACAAATAGCTATAGAGTTATTATTATTATTTTATTATTTCTATTTCTATTTTTATTATTTCTATTTCCAGGCATTATCCTATTGGTGTACTTTATGAATTGAATAAAAATGATATACAGCTTCCATGGAATATTACTGTACATTTTGATAAATTTCCAGAAGGCGAATTATTACACTGCACAAGCCGGTATTTATTCATCTTTAATAAATAATTAATTATTTAACATATGTCAATAAATATTAAAATATAATAATAACTTATAGATATATTATTTAATTTATTAAATAGAATTTGAAAATTTATCATATAACATAACATATTCGTAATTTTTGGACGTTTATTAATCATCAAGTAACATTAATGAAATAAAATGAAACTAATTTAGAAATTATTTAATTTAATTACTAGAAAAAAATGTTTTTATTCGATAGAGTGGTAATATACTCTTATTCTAAATATTATCCAATGTTACATATTTACTTAATATTTTATTTTTAATTAAATTTCAATATTTAATATTCAAAAAAATGTTAAAATTTTAAAAATATCAATATAAATTTGTTTAATTAATAATAATTATTATTATTATTATTGCATATGATATATTTATTTTAGAGAAGCTGTAGAATCACATTTCATGTCGTGTATTAAAGAAGCTGATGTTCTTAAGCATCGTAGTCAAGTGATGTCAAATATGCAAAAGAAAGATCACACACAACTCTGGCTTGGATTACAAAATGGTAATTTAAACATTTTATATATATATGGTATATCTTTTGTAACGAGTTTATTTAAGTTTAGACACATAGATAAATAATATTTGAAGGAATGTGGCTCAAAATAGAGATGATGTGATTCGAAATTTATTTTTTAAATTATTTAATAAAATAATAAACATTTAATGATATATATATATATATATATATATATATATATATTTATTAAGCTCGAAAAAGATATTTAAAACAAATAAATAATTAATGTATTTAAAAAAAAATAAATGAGTAAATAATTTTTTATTTGTTATTCGATTTAACACAATTTCTTTAAATTTAAACTAACAATTTTTCAATTTAAACAGTTAAGTATTTATTATTTATTAATCTGGCAGACATTGAGAATGAATATAGAATATAGAATAATTCAGTAGTCAAACCTGATATACAGGATTATTCTAAATCTAAATGATGGACCCATTATTAAAGTATTATGGAAGATTCTCTCCTCAGGACTTAATTTGATTGACAGGATGGAGCTCCACCCCATTGGCACTTGGATTTACGAGGCTTTTTAAATGAATCCCTTCCTTAGCGCTGGATTATTCATGTAGCATTTGTACTTTAATAAATACAAATAGGAATTTTTAAAAATGGGTCCATCATTTAGATTTAGAATAATCCTGTATTTATAGCTATCACGCATTCATATACCACTTGCTAGTAGCAAAATTCAACTGAAAAGTATTCAACAACGTATGGCTACCACAAACTTGCATTTTCAACAAGGAAAAGATATTATAGGATATTATTACTATTAATAATTAATTTTCAAATCAATTCTAGCAATTGAGAAATTTCATTACATCTCCTTTTCTCAGCAACTTTTCATTGCCAAAAATTTGTTTGTTTTTTTTCTTTTTTGACCTTTTTCTAATCACTTTCTGAATGGACAAAAATTTTATTTTAAATCAATTTATTCTTATTTATTCATTTAGAATTAATTATAAATTATTTTTTTAAATATTGATTTAATTTATCATTTAATATTGTTTTATTAAATCATTTACTTTAAACATTTGAATTTCTTCTAAAAACAAAACTAATCATAGTAGAATAATAATTTAAATAATTAATTAAAATGGAAGCTGAATATATATATATATATATATATATTAAATTTATTTCATTTTAGATAAATTTGATCAATTTTGGGCTGTGAATCGTAAACTAATGGAATCTCCTGGTGAGGATCAACTATTTAAATATATTCCATTTCGATGTTATCATGGGGATGACTCGTTTGTTCAACGATTAGTGAAACCACTGACAAATGAAGGACAACGGAAAACACTTGCCCACCTCCTTAAGGAAGTATTTCCTAAATTTGAAAATGGTTTGTTCTTAATTGTTTTGTTTTGTTTTTCTACTTTATTTCTTTTAAATTGTAAATAAGTTTAATTAATTACAATTTTTTTTTTTTCTTAGTACGTGTATCAACCCATGGAATTGAGCCACCATTGGAAACACCTATTCAATGGATGAGTGAACATCTATCTTACCCAGATAACTTTTTGCATCTACATATTGTGACTTAATAAATTGATTCAACAAACATTATATCTATCTCTTTTTAGATACATATATTTATATAATTAGCTTAATGATTTGAATATTATATTCACATTGTTGTTATTTTTATTAATTTTTATTTAAAATATATATAAAAAGAAAAGAAATTATTATAAAATTTCTATAGATAAGTCAAATGAAATTAAAGATTTTTTTTTTTATTATTATATAAAGCGTTATTTTGATTTCTTTAAAAAAAATTCATCTTGACTCATCTTTAATTTATATATAATATATTTTGGTATTTAATTATTATTTTCACTGATAAATTTATAATCGATAAAAATCACAATAAACAAAAGTCTTTTTCCCCAAATTACATTTCTTATTTATTAATTATAAATAAACACAATTGTAAATAGCAAATTATTTTTAAAATTTTTACTATGTCATATAGTTTTATATAATAATAAAATTTTAAAAATCATTTGCTATTTAATAATGTCATTAGTGGCTTGTTTTGTGTTTTTACACCACAGTGTGTATAGTCCTAAATTATTCTGGTCTTAGTTAACAAAATAATAATAAATCTAATAATTATCCTTAATTAAATAAATTATAATTAAGAGAGAATTGGAAATTAAATGAAGATGGTCCAAGTTTTTTTTATTGCTTTCTGTAATATATATATATATATATCAATTTTAAAGCTAAAAAAAAATAAACTGCTTTTAAAAATTATAAAAATATTATTACGTTCACATATATATATATATAAAATGATTAAAAAATTATATATAAAAAAAAACAACATACATTTATTTATTTCATATTGTTAAGTGATATTACAAATCTATATATATATAATAAATGAATTCCTATTTCCCTTGGTTATCGCATCACTTGACATCGTCTTTACCGATTTCACACATTTTTATATAAAATTTCTAATACTTTGTACAAGGTACTTACAAAAAAAAAATTAAGAAAATTGGAAAATTTCAGATATCTTAATTACCTCCATTCCCCGTCCATATTCAATGTTTATTTGTTTTTCATTTATTTTTCTTGACTATAAATTTTAATTAATTATTTTTACTTAATTATTTTATAAAATAGTCAATAATAATAATAATAATCATTAATAACCGACGAATTTAATGCATTTCTGAAGTCATCCATTTTATGGAAATATGTCAAACCCCTCGATTTTAAATCGGTACATGCGAGTCGAATTCTAAAAAGATTGATCCGGAAAAGTATTTTCCAAACAATTGGTAATGGTAAAATTCCTGTTGACTCATCGTCTAGATAAATTACGTTTCCTGCCAATTTTTGTAACTTTACCTGATCAAAGACCGAACTCATCGAGATGGTTTTCCCAAAAATTGCTCAAAATTACAAAAATCATCTTTGGTTGAGCGAACATGTTAAAAAACGTAGATCTCACTGAATTGTCTGAAATTAATTTTTCAAATTTAAAATAATAATAGCCGGTGAATGGATGACATACAAATCGGTTGATTCAGTTACTAACCAAGTGATCTTGTCAAATAATCAATGAAATATTTAAATTCACTCGTATTGCCTCGATTACTACCTCATAATCTCCAATGAAAACCCGGATGGGTAATCCATATGTTGTGGAGCATTAACCAGCCACGTCTTTGTAATGGCAACCGGCTTGAGGTGAAAAAATGAATAAACAACCTCAATGAAGCTACAATTTTGAAAGGAAATTAATTATAAGCTAAGACGTTTGGATTCCAAGCATCCCTATCATTCCGAATGACACCCACCACCCAGTGGGGCTTGAATTTACAATGTCGATAAACCAATCGCAAGGATTGTCGTTAATGTTTATTAATGTTAATTAATGTTAATTAAATTTAAGTATTTCGAAAAAGGAAGAGAATGGACAAGGATATTAGAATAAGTGATTAGACAAATTGGGGAGATATCAATTGGAAATCCATTTGGATTAGACAAAAAATTCAAGTATTACGTTAGGCAGACGATTTAATAAGAGACAGATATTATAAAATATATTTGTGGGAGACCAATTGGGAAGGGAGATGTGAGAGTTATATACGTATCGTTCAGGATAGGGACACTGACACTTTTCTAGCATAACATCAACTTGTGGATTAATATCCATGATAATCCAAAGTAAATAAATCGTGAAGAGATGTTCAAGTCAACTTTTATAAAAAAGAATTGAGTGTAGGAAATGTTGAATAATTCCGTTGCAAATACACCATAGCGAGAGAGAGAGCTAGGAAAGGCAAGTTTTCCATTTCTGCCATTCCGATTAAATAATAATTTGAAAAGGAATGGATGAATCCATTTCCTTGATAGTGGTATCCAATTAAATGTACATATAAATAAGCTTTCAAAATATATATATTTTAAAAATATCGGTTTAGTTATTTAAAAATAATAAAACTTTATATATATATATATATAAGATGGATGGATGGTTACTGGTTGAGTCGATTTAGCTACACTACAAGTGTATAAGTATATAAATACTATTTTAATTGCACTTGAATTATTCTCGAATTTTGGTATCCTTTTTACAAATTGACAAACAATTTCCATCCTTTCATTAAAAGCAAATGAATTTAATTAAATTAAAAAATACTTTTGCATAAAATAAAATATAAAGTAAGTATATTCAATTAAGGATACAAAATATTATTCATTACAAATTAGAAGCTGACTCGACAGACTTTGTCCTGTCTTAATTACGAATAATTTATATACATATATAATATATACGAGGATTGTAGTAAAAGAAAGAATCCCAATGGGCTACATGTAACAGCCTCTAAAGATGCTTGGCTAAATGGTCGTATACAAAAGCTGGAGCAACGAATTCAAAAGTCGACTATCTCGAAATTTGTATTGGATTAAATAACACTATATTATATATTTAAATTAAATTTAATTAATTATAAATTATAAATTAAAATTAATAAAAAATATATTTACTAAACCATGTTGATGTTGATGTTGATGGATATTTGTAATGAATTATAATTAATATATTCCAAAGATGATGATGAGAGCATTAAAAAATCAAAAATGTAATCAATGATCAAAAAGTAGATACATTTAGTCGTGAAAATCAAATAATTTAATCCAAAAAAAAAAAAAAAAAAAAAAACATAAATAATTAATTAAAATATTCATTTTAATAGAAAGTGTGGATAGAAAACAAATAAATAATATTTCTAATTAAAGAGAATGAATAAAATACTTAATACTTATTAATGAATTACCTGGCAAGGTGGACGGACACAGCACAACCGTTCATATTCACTTTGCAATGGAAACTAAAATATTTTATTAAAATAAATAAATTATAATGCTATTTTTATTTATATTCTGTTTTTCCATGAAATTTGACTGAGTGGCTTATCGCACGATTAGAAGAAAAAATCATTACTTACTGGAATTGTCCCTTTTACTTTTTATTTAAAACAAAATAATATTATCGATATTATAATAATAATTTATTATATTTATTAAAAAAATAATTTAAATAATACTTTATATAAAAAAAAAACTTTTTTAAAAAACCACGTTTTTAACGCACTAAAAAGAAGAAAATAATTTTTCTGAAACCCCATAGGTACTGACATTACAAACAAGAGATATGATTTGAAGAAAATTTTCTATAACGTAAAACGTGGGGCGCAACTATGGCTAAAATATTCTGTATCGTATAAAAATTTATAAATAAATGTTATTAGGTACAAATTAATAGGATAAATGAATTCATATTTTAATTAGCTTGAAAAAGTAAAGCTTATAACTTATCGAAATTTTTAAAAGAGGTAAATTTAATTTATGAAAAGATTACCTTTAGATTACTAATAATATTCACTTTTAAAAAATTCTGATAAAAAATGACATCCTAACAATATTCTGGTAAATAATATAAGAAATTTAACTTGAAGAAATCTAAAACTAAATTTTGCTACTGCAAAACTTCTAGCAAATATTTAATATTTATGTTAATAAAATTTCTAAAGTGTAAATTGAAGATGTTTATTTAATATTAAGGAATTAATTTTCCAAAAAAAATTTACATTAATAAAAGTATTCTGTTGGATTACTAATAATATTCCCTTTTACAAAAAGTCTGGTAAAAAATATAAAACTTAAAATATAAATCCATGGATATTGAAATAAATTAATCAAAGAAATTATATTGCATTTAAAAAATTTATTATTATTTGCGCCCCACGTTTTACGTTATAGAAAATTTTCTTCAAATCATATCTCTTGTTTGTAATGTCAGTACCTATGGGGTTTCAGAAAAATTATTTTCTTCTTTTTAGTGCGTTAAAAACGTGGTTTTTTAAAAAAGTTTTTTTTTTATATAAAGTATTATTTTCTACTTTTTAGTCTTCATATATTGCAATCGATTTCACTTGACCTATACTACTTTTAAGTTTTTTGATTGACTTTAATAATCATGAAATACTATTATCCTGTAGGTAATAAATTTAAATTGAATTATAAAGAGAAATTTTTAAATTTGTCATATTTTAATTCTTTATTGCCTAAAACTCATCATAAATTTAAATTTTGTTTTCTAAATTACAGTACAAAACATTAATATACCTTCTTTCAAATTTATTTACATTTTAAATATTATACATATTATATTATTCTTTTAACGGGTTTTTAACGGTTTTTTTCAAATTTAAATATTTACACTTTTTGTTTTGATTTTCCCATACAAAATTATATTCATTAATTATGCTCTAATTAAACACTTGCAAGCTACGAATTATTATTGTATTATTGTATTGTCATCCAGAATACATTACTCTGAAAAGTTTCAGAGCGATTGGATGACTGGAAGTGGTCGAAATTTCGATTGCAAGATTTGACCCGAACAGATAAATAAACAAACAAACAAACAAGAAAGCAAGCTAAGAAAAACGTGGTAAAATACACTCAGTTAGCAAGAGTGCTAATGATGACTTGGTGAGATGCAGAGAGCAAATGATAGCTGAAGGAAATTGAGGGTGGCGTTTAAGTCGAAAAAAGGTGTGTCGAAACAGGCAACCAATCAGAAGACCCGTTAAGTAAAAATAAGAAGAGGGGAGTTTGAACCTTTTTTCTACCTCCCTATTATATTTTTTCAATATTTTGATTTTATTAATTTTTTATCTCTCTTTGTAAAGACGAAATTATAACTTTAAAATGATTTTAAATGTAATCAATCAAAAGTCAGAAATTATAATTTAAAAAAATCAAAATTCTTCATAAAAAAAAAATGGCTTTTTATTTTTTCTAATACATTTACCGTGTATATAATATATAGAGATTCTTTATTTCATTAGATTGAATATTATTTATTAGTAATTCATTTAATAAATATCTAATCGTTATTTGAAATTTATTTAATTATTATTTTAGAATTTATGATGCTTAATCCAAATTTAATTCGCAGCATGGAACATACGATCAGGACTGTCATTTAGTTGGAGGGGAGCGACCTGAACATTTTTTCAAACTTCTTATTTAAACGGATTTTAATATTTTGATTATTATTATTAATTAATGTATTATATTTGCATCCCGTCTCGTTTTTGTATTAGATATTGTATCAATATTTTTTATATTTAAAATATTTTAAAATTTTTTAATTAATTTCGAAAGAAAATTAAAAATATATTTATACAATTTTTGCTAGTATAATAAAATAAGATCTAATAAAATATATTTATTTTTATCGTCAATTCACAATGTGTCATTTATTATATTATTAATTTGTGAAATGATTACAAATTTTATGTAAAATCCATTCTCTATTCGTTTAGATCAAAAATAATATATTTAATATTTAATATATTGAATATATTTAATACATACTAGAATCAACTCTTGAATATTTTTTTAAACAAGCGGACTATGGACATCTGTATTATTTATTTTTAATGTTTTGACAAAGTCCCTTTTGTTGTTTTCTTCTTTTGTATTATGTATTGAGAAAGGTAAGTTTTGGAAAGGGCCTTTTGTTGTATTATTATTGTTTCTCCTTTTTAAGTTAACAAAATACAAATATTCATTAATTATGCTCTAATTAAACACTTGCAAGCTACGAATGTGTTATTTTATTGTATTGTCATCCAGAATACATAACTCTGAAAAGTTTCAGAGCGATTGGATGACTGGAAGTGGTCGAAATTTCGATTGCAAGATTTGACGCGAACAGATAAACAAGAAAGCAAGCTAAGAAAAACGTGGTAAAAAGAATATTGACTGATAATCATTTACTAAGAATTAGATATTTATTAAATAAAATAAATAAATTATAAAATATATTATATTTATAATATATATTAATATATTAAATTATTAATATATATTATTGAATAAATAATTTATTAAATAAAATTTTATTTTTGATGAATCTAAATAGATATATATATATATATATATATATATATTTCTAATGATATTTATTAACACAAAAATAGAAATGTAAAGAAAACTTGATTGATATAAGCAAAAAATAAAATATAAAGTATTTTAAATAATACTAAATTACTATAAAAATAATATTAAAATCTATATATATAAAAAAAGGTTTTTGTCTGCACATTGCTCAGAATTTAAAAATTTTTGCATATCTTCGCGTTTCATGACCTCTAGAATCCAAAAGTGACTTTAGAATTTTTCACGTCTGTCTGTCTGTCTGTCCGGAAAATTACTATTTTATAGACTCAGAATTGGCTGAACCGATTTCTTTGAAATTACATCACAATATTCTTATATACCTCTAGAGTAACATAGGCTATAAATTTTATTTATATGTCAACAATAACCGCAGAAATTAATTTTTTAAAGTTTATATAATTCTCCGTGTTGTTCATTCAAGAGCAGCTCGCGGCTCACTGTCGGCCTAGCGGAATCATTTCAAACAATGAATTATCATAGAGATTCCCAATCGAAGAATTATTATAATATTTCCCTTTTTATTTTAAATTCTAATATACAAATATCAATTCAATTAAATAATTTATTCTAAAAGTTCTCAATTTAATTAAAATATTTATTAGATCATATTTTTATCTTAAATTATTTTTTATTTAATTGAATATTTCTTCTTTTCTATAATATATATATAATAATATATAAATTTTATCATTGAATAATAAAAAAAAATATTATTTAACCTGAATTAAAATGACTGAATTATATTATCTTTGTTTTTTATTTTAATTTAATTACTCTATTATTAATTACTAAATATATATATATATTATATATAAAATTAAAATATGATGATATAAAGTTGTTTTAAATTTTTGACATTTTTAAATTGGGTATATTTTTTAAATTTATTAAAATGTCTTTTTTATTTATTATGTTTAAAAGATTCATTTTTATTATGTGATATTAATAAAAAATAACGATGCTCTGTGCAAGTCGAATCATGTTGCACATAATTAAATAACAATTGCCAAACAAAGAATATAATATTTTTTTAAATTCTTATATTTAAATATCATTTCAATTAAATAATTTATTCTAAAAGGTCTCATTTTAATTAATTTAATAAAATATTTAAATCACCATTCAATTTTTTATTAATAGGCTTCTTTTTTTATTTTTAACTAGCTGCTCAGAGCGCCTTCGGCGCTCTTCACACCTAGACGGGGGCTCCGCCCCCTGTACCCCCGAGTTGTACATAGTATTTTGTGGTTGAAAGTATTAAAAGGTTTTCATCCATTTTGTTTCAATCAGTATATTACATAAAACATTCATTTCTTTTTGTGTTCTTATTTAAAAAATATATTTTAATTTAATCACTATATTAATTATATATATTATTATTGTATATGTTATATCTATCTACCTATGTGGCTCAAAGATACTCTAAAGTTCTTAGCCGCAACAACCACATTTCTCCAAGTGTCCCTATCCTGAGCCCTTATTCCATCTCTCTTACGTCCCTTCCTACGCGTCATTGGTTTTCCAAGCGGACGTTTTCCAATCGGTCTTCCCACCAATATCTTTTTCCTCTCCCATTCTTGCCACGTGCCCTGCCTATCGCAGCTTTTTCCCTTTTATAACCCTAACTATTTCTGAAGATGCAGAGAGGCCATGCAATTTCTTGTTATACAGTCTCCCTCATACCCGGTGACCTCATCTTTCTTTGGCCAATAAATGCAGGGAAGAATCCTATTCTCAAATACTCTGAATCTACTCTCATCTCCAAGGGTCATAGACCATGCCTCCCACCCATATAATGCAACAGGCAAAATAATCTTTTTATATATTCCCTTTGATAATAATTTTGAAGAGATAAGCCTCTTTATTGCAGATAACAGGCGTTTCCCGATTGCAACCCCGATTTAAATTCTTCTCAAATATTATTATCCTTCGTGATTACATTCAATTTTTCTACATATTCAAATTCTACATTTTGTATCTTAAGATTTTGTATGCTAATACTCTTCCTCTTTGTTACTAAATATTTTTTCTTATCACTATTAATTTCAAACCTCCATTAAATTTTCCTCGCTATCTGTAATTGCAATTGCCGAATCTCCTATTATATTTAAGTCGTCTGAGTAACCTAATATTTTACAATTGATTTCCGCATCTTATTCTTTCTTTACTACCTTGAAAAGAAATTTGAAGATTGAAAATTTGAAAAAGTTTATCCGGATCTATTGAGTTATGCGTATGTTTTACTAAAGTCTACAAATAATTAGTGAACAGAAATATTGAATTCGCGGTTTTTTTCCTAATATCTGTCATAATGAAAATATCTTAATTAATGTTGGTCGATTTGGCCTGAACCCGCAATGATATCTCCTAATATTTCCTCCGCCTATAGTTTATAAGTATTGTATATGTTATAATAGAGTATAATATTTCTTGATCATTACATTTTGGTATTTTATTTTCATTGCTAGATTATTATTGAATATTTTTAATTATAATGAAACTTGAGAAAATGCAAAAATAGAGACTTGAGACAATTTATAAAAATTAACGGTATAAAACTATAGATAAATGACCAATATATACATTCATTAATAGTATTAATTTAAATTAATTGATTTATTTGTTTTTTTTATTATTAAGTTCATTTATTAATTTTTTTAGATCATAGTTATTTTCCTTAAAAGAAACTTAAATTCTGTGGTGCTAGGGGATTTGAAAATTATTCGTCGCAATATGAAGATTTCGCTTACAGTTTCTGTCATGTCCGACCTCCATCCAACAGTTATTTTCTGTTAAGTTTTTTGCTTCTCTTAATCATGTGATCTATATATTTAATTTTTTTTGATTCATTATAATAAAATTTAAACAAATAAAAATTTTTACTTTGTTAATTTATATAAATTTCAATATAAACTGATTGTGAGTGATACGCTTAGCCAATACTCTGAATATTTTGTGTACAAAAATATTGAATGTTCTTAGCGAGATTTGATATAATGTTGTACGATTTGTCCTAAATCTGAATTAGAAGAAAATTATAAATTGCATTAAAATGAGACCTTTTAGAATAAATTATTTAATTGAAATGATATTTAAATATAAGAATTTAAAAAAATATTATATTCTTTGTTTGGCAATTGTTATTTAATTATGTGCAACATGATTCGACTTGCACAGAGCATCGTTATTTTTTATTAATATCACATAATAAAAATGAATCTTTTAAACATAATAAATAAAAAAGACATTTTAATAAATTTAAAAAATATATCCAATTTAAAAATGTCAAAAATTTAAAACAACTTTATATCATCATATTTTAATTTTTATATAATATATATATATATTTAGTAATTAATAATAGAGTAATTAAATTAAAATAAAAAACAAAGATAATATAATTCAGTCATTTTAATTCAGGTTAAATAATATTTTTTTTTATTATTCAATGATAAAATTTATATATTATTATATATATATTATAGAAAAGAAGAAATATTCAATTAAATAAAAAATAATTTAAGATAAAATATGATCTAATAAATATTTTAATTAAATTGAGAACTTTTAGAATAAATTATTTAATTGAATTGATATTTGTATATTAGAATTTAAAATAAAAAGGGAAATATTATAATAATTCTTCGATTGGGAATCTCTATGATAATTCATTGTTTGAAATGATTCCGCTAGGCCGACAGTGAGCCGCGAGCTGCTCTTGAATGAACAACACGGAGAATTATCTAAACTTTAAAAAATTAATTTCTGCGGTTATTGATAAGATATTAATAAAATTTATAGCCTATGTTACTCTAGAGGTATATAAGAATATTGTGATGTAATTTCAAAGAAATCGGTTCAGCCAATTCTGAGTCTATAAAATAGTAATTTTCCGGACAGACAGACAGACAGACAGACAGACAGACAGACAGACAGACAGACAGACAGACAGACAGACAGACGTGAAAAATTCTAAAGTCACTTTTGGATTCTAGAGGTCATGAAACGCGAAGATATGCAAAAATTTTTAAATTCTGAGCAATGTGCAGACAAAAACCTTTTTTTATATATATAGATTTTTAATAAATTCTCTTTTTTTGATATGATATTAATAAAAAATAATATTAAATTGTATATATAAATATAAAAATTAGAATATTTGAATTTTTTTAAATTTTAACACATGTAATCAATCATATGCATTAAGAATGGAAAATTTTTAAAATCAAGTTGCTATTAAATTCAGAAAAAAAATACTGATATATAGAATATATAGACTATTCGAATATAATTTAAAACTCTTTCTCTCCTTCTATTTTAAATTAAAAAAACGGAGTTTTAAGAAATTTAGATGCCATATGCAACATGGGTGGGTAAATGAATTGGGCTGGAAGAGGAGGCAATTTATAATTTTCTTCTAATTCAGATTTAGGACAAATCGTACAACATTATATCAAATCTCGCTAAGAACATTCAATATTTTTGTACACAAAATATTCAGAGTATTGGCTAAGCGTATCACTCACAATCAGTTTATATTGAAATTTATATAAATTAACAAAGTAAAAATTTTTAGTTGTTTAAATTTTATTATAATGAATTAAAAAAAATTAAATATATAGATCACATGATTAAGAGAAGCAAAAAACTTAACAGAAAATAACTGTTGGATGGAGGTCGGACATGACAGAAACTGTAAGCGAAATCTTCATATTGCGACGAATAATTTTCAAATCCCCTAGCACCACAGAATTTAAGTTTCTTTTAAGGAAAATAACTATGATCTAAAAAAATTAATAAATGAACTTAATAATAAAAAAAACAAATAAATCAATTAATTTAAATTAATACTATTAATGAATGTATATATTGGTCATTTATCTATAGTTTTATACCGTTAATTTTTATAAATTGTCTCAAGTCTCTATTTTTGCATTTTCTCAAGTTTCATTATAATTAAAAATATTCAATAATAATCTAGCAATGAAAATAAAATACCAAAATGTAATGATCAAGAAATATTATACTCTATTATAACATAGAAAATACTTAAGAACCATAGGCGGAGGAAATATTAGGAGATATCATTGCGGGTTCAGGCCAAATCGATCAACATTAATTAAGATATTTTCATTATGACAGATATTAGGAAAAAAATCGCGAATTCAATATTTCTGTTCACTAATTATTTGTAGACTTTAGTAAAACATACGCATAACTCAATAGATCCGGATAAACTTTTTCAAATTTTCAATCTTCAAATTTCTCTTGAAGGTAGTAAAGAAAGAATAAGATGCGGAAATCAATTGTAAAATATTAGGTTACTCAGACGACTTAAATATAATAGGAGATTCGGCAATTGCAATTACAGATAGCGAGGAAAATTTAATGGAGGTTTGAAATTAATAGTGATAAGAAAAAATATTTAGTAACAAAGAGGAAGAGTATTAACATACAAAATCTTAACATACAAAATGTAGAATTTGAATATGTAGAAAAATTGAATGTAATTACGAAGGATAATAATATTTGAGAAGAATTTAAATCGGGGTTGCAATCGGGAAACGCCTGTTATCTGCAATAAAGAGGCTTATCTCTTCAAAATTATTATCAAAGGGAATATATAAAAAGATTATTTTGCCTGTTGCATTATATGGGTGGGAGGCATGGTCTATGACCCTTGGAGATGAGAGTAGATTCAGAGTATTTGAGAATAGGATTCTTCCCTGCATTTATTGGCCAAAGAAAGATGAGGTCACCGGGTATGAGGGAGACTGTATAACAAGAAATTGCATGGCCTCTCTGCATCTTCAGAAATAGTTAGGGTTATAAAAGGGAAAAAGCTGCGATAGGCAGGGCACGTGGCAAGAATGGGAGAGGAAAAAGATATTGGTGGGAAGACCGATTGGAAAACCAATGACGCGTAGGAAGGGACGTAAGAGAGATGGAATAAGGGCTCAGGATAGGGACACTTGGAGAAATGTGGTTGTTGCGGCTAAGAACTTTCGAGTATCTTTGAGCCACATAGGTAGATAGATATAACATATACAATAATAATATATATAATTAATATAGTGATTAAATTAAAATATATTTTTTAAATAAGAACACAAAAAGAAATGAATGTTTTATGTAATATACTGATTGAAACAAAATGGATGAAAACCTTTTAATACTTTCAACCACCAAATACTATGTACAACTCGGGGGTACAGGGGGCGGAGCCCCCGTCTAGGTGTGAAGAGCGCCGAAGGCGCTCTGAGCAGCTAGTATATATATATATTAAAATCTTACGTGAAAATCCAATTATGAGATCATATTTTCTCTTAATTAAAATTATTTATTCATATAATCTTAAAAATTAATAGAATTAAATTATAGTCGTAATGTGAATGTTTTCAAAGTTTAAAAGGCCAATATGATCAATTGAGATATTGTAAATATCAATATCGATATAAAAAGATTTTTATCTGCACATTGATCGGGAATTTAAAATTTTTTCCATATATTCGCGTTTCATGACCTCTAGAATCCAAAAGTGACTTTAGAATTTTTAATGTCTGTTCATAGGCTATAAATTTTATTAACTGCAGAAATTAATTTTTAAAAATTTGATATAAACATGAAGATATATGTAAACTGTGATAATTTTTCTTTAGTTTTATTCAATAACATTTTCTTTTTTCATATGAAGTGTTGTTCGACTCCAAAAAATTTTGAACATAGATATATCTCATGTACAAAAAATTTGAAAAATACTGATATACATAATTTAGGTTTCTATCTTACTAATTCAAAATGTACAATTTGTTTTTGTTAATCCATTAAGCTAGATATTAGTGATGGAATATGTAATTAGACAAATTGAGGAAAAATCAAACGGAATCGAATTAAACAAGAAAATTCGGGTATTAAGTTACGCAGACGAATTAAATATAATAGGAGATTCGGCAATTGCAATCAAAGACAGCGTAGAAAATTAATCGAAGCAGGAAAAGAGGCGGTGCTGAAAATTAATAATGTTAAGACAAAGTATTTAGTAAGAGAGAGAGAGAGAGAGAGAGGAATAGTATTAACACATAAAACGTAGAATTGGAAAATCTAGAAAAATTTAATTACTTAGGTTCTGTAATCATGAAGGATAATAATATTCGAGAAGAGTTTAAATCGAGGTTACAATCGGGAAACGCCTGTTATCATGCAGTAAAGGGGCTTATCGCGTCCAAATTATTATCAAAGGGGATAAAAATTAAAATATATAAAACAATTATTTTATCGGTTGTATTATAGGCGTGTGAGGCATGGTCTATGACCTTAGGTGACGAGAGTAGATTTAGAGTACACCGGGGAATGGCGAAGACTGCATAACGAAGAATTACATGACCTCTATGCATCTCCAGATATAGTTAGAATTATAAAATCGAGAAGGTTGCGATAGGCAGGGCACGTGGCTAGAATGGGAGAGGAAAGAATGGAGAAAAATACATTATATTGGTGGGGAGACCGAATGGGAAACGTCCGCTTGGAAGACCAAGGAGACGGTGGGTGGATAATGTGGGAAGAGATGGGAGAGGAGAGGGATTGGAGGGTTGTGGCTCAGAATAGGGATGCTTGGAGAAGTGGGCTTGCTGCGACCAACAACTTTCGAGTTCCGTAGAGCCATAGAGATAGATGGATAGTTATTCAGTTGTGTGAAATTCTCATTTCTATTGAAAAAAGTTAGATAGAATTATTAAAAAAATAATTTTGTCTTTGTACGTGCCATTAAATATTTTAAAGGTGCCATAGGTTCGCCATCTTTGGTATATATAAATATTTAGTTATTATATAATAAAATCTTGAAAAATCTATTTTTATTCAGTTTCCTTCGTAATTATTAATTTATCATTGAGAATAGGAAAGGAGTATGGCAATAGAATATAAAGGTTATAAATATAAACAAAACACTAAGATATAATTTCTAGAAAATCATTATTTTGAAGTTTATTTTTAGTGAGATCTTTATTAATTATATACATCTCTCTCTCTCTCTCTCTCTCTCTTCTTTAATATATAATATATTAAAATAGAATAGAGTATATTATAACAGATGTATTATATATATTTTTAAATGCCATTGTTTAAAATGAAAATGAAATCGTAAATTCAATTTTATTCAAATTCTAAAATCTACTTAAATAAATAATAAATCAAAATATATTAAATAAAAAAAAAAATTTGGCATGTTTTTTTAAAGTTTGAACATTGATCGATATAATAATCAATCCATCCATATAACTAACATTTCTATATAATTTTATTAAAAGTTTTTTTAGCTCTTTTCTTTCGATAGAAATAGAAATCATTTTCTATCTCTAATAAATTTTAAAAAAATAGCATATCTTTAGATAGACGCGTAAATATCAATAATAGATTAATTTCTTCCTTTATTATATTTCTAAATAAATACAAGTATACTCTAATTGATTTATATAATCTATTATCCAATGCGTATAATATAACAGTCATTATATATTTTGCCTTGAGCGTCCATTCCTCCATGAATTAAGAGACATGGTACGTTTTTATTCATTTCAATTGCATCCCCACCATCATTTTCTTGATTAATTAAATGGATTGATGATTTATTAGATGAATCCCCCTTTTCCTCTTCTTCTTTTATATTATTAATATTGAGTAAACAAAAGGTAAATGCAAAATCCAATCGTGGCGATGGACACTCGGAATGGATCGTCGTAATTTGCATCCATTCCAATGTTTCTGATAAAAACAAAAAAAAAAAAAAGAAAAGAAAAGAAAAGAAAAATTAAAGAGAAATTATTATTAGCAAAAATGAATAAATACACAATGCTACCCATTCCTAAAATAGCTAAATTCCTTAAAAGCGATATTTTAAGTTTAGGTGTTTATGTTCTTAAGTTATTGAAATGGGTGTCCTTGGTACACGAAATTTCGCAAATTATCAGTGTTGACTGACACTGGTGCTAATGGCGTACCAAGGATGGCCACGATAGGCTTACAACAGAAAAACCTCCTGAAGAGCTTGATTAGAATGTACTGTCGATGAGAGTAACATAGAGACGTCTTCCAAGGAAGTAACGAATTTATTAATGGTATTCGTAGCGAGGGGATCCATGATGCGCATGTAAAATTATATACAAATTCCTATTGATTTAGAAAGGGTTATGTCCCCTGGAACAGGGGGCTTTGATAATGACACACTCTTTTACAAGTGGGACGATGTTATTTCATCGAAAAAATCAAGTAAAATCAGAAATCTTTTTATGATTCCCGAGTTGGAGTTATATATTGTATACCTAGTGTTATTTGTAAATATTGTATTTAATTTGAAACTGTTATCTAAACTGTTGGGAAAGAATAATAAATTAATTAAAATTAAAATCGGATTGACTTTATTTATCTCCTGTTAATTTGGATTATTTCTCAGGTGGCCGTTATTAGTGTAGAGGCTTGCACTGGGTGGTACAAAGTGGCTAACACTGGGGAAATCAATTTTTTAAAGTGTTGTGTTTTAAAAAGTACCATCTATTTCGGAAAAATAAAGATCAGCATTATTAGACATAATTAAGTTATGGGTGGTCGTCACTGGTGTACTTACCATACTTACATTTTTGATATATTATTTGTAAGAATTCTATTTTTCTTTCTTAATTAAATTATAAAAAGTTTTTTCCCCCACGGAGACATTGTAGGAATAATCTAATTTATTAATAAAAATAAAATATTCATGTAAGTATATAATATTTAAAAATATTTCAGTTTCTGACCAGGAAGATTCATCTCATTATTATATGAAATTACCAATTTCTTAAATTAAGAAGTTATATTAAATGTTAAATGCAAATTATTGCTAAAATGAACTTGGAAAATAACTAAATAAATAAATGATTCAGATGATCACAGCAGATGGATAGCATCCCATTCCATGTCTCCATGCCAATACTACATCATCTACACGAAAATCAATGGATGACAACCTTTGGAAGTATTTCACCGGATCTGGCTCCTTCCCATTAATGAACACCTGTTTAGCCCACTTCCAATCGTTCGATGATATAAGATTTTAGACAAAATACGAGGGCTGCTATATATATTTTTGGCCGTTGTCTGAGTACATTTATGCTAAAAAATGTGTCCAACTTTCCAATGAAATCATTTTTGATGATAAATATTCGCATTTTCATTGTTAGGCCAAAAATATATAAAGCAGCCCTCGTAAAAATACATAGAAAGCTATTAATAAAAAGGACTTGAATCGATTCCATTGAAAAAAACTATTAATCGATATGTGACGATCGGAGGATAATAGACTTCCAATAAAGTTTCTCTCCAGTCCTAAGTTTTGCAGAAGTTGCAGAGAGGCAGTCCCCAGAATTAGAATGCAAAAATGAATATTACCTGAATTAATGATAATAATAATCGTCAAATATAAAATTCAAAATAAAATTAGAAATAAATAATAAAAAAAAAAATGAATAAAAAAGGAAAAGTAATTTTTTGTGAAAAATATATTTTTTTCATTCCCCTCTCTCTTTTTTATTTATTTATTTATTTCTTTATTTATATACTGGTGAGAAGTGTTTTTTTCCTCAAATCAAGTATGTATTTAAGCATTGGGAAATTTTCACTTTAAAAATACCGTTGAGTGGATGATGATGCCAAACGATGATTCATCCATCCATGAGTTGCTTCGCATAAATAAACGAAGCCACCTGGCTGGGGTGCTCCATCCTCTGCACTCCACTCACCTCTACCCTCCTCCCCTCTCCTCCACCCTCTTACTACTTTATAACTCTTTTAATTCATTAAAGTCCAATTACAGTAACCAATCAACCAATCCTACATCCTAAACTTACACATTCCTTTCATTAATCAACATGGATCATTCCCATTTTCAATTGGATCTATTTTCATTGGAAATAATAATCAATTAATTTTTACATTTCAACTTTATTTTCATGCCCTTGCCATTCATTTTTTTTTTTTTTAAAGTATCTTTTACAACTACTCTTTTTTTCAGAAACTTGTAGTTTATGAAGGGGTCTTAAATAGAATTCATACCAAAATCGAGACGCCAAAGGTCATTGAGTGCACCGTCCGCTCCGAATCCTCCAAATAGGTAAAGTTTCCTGTCGTGGAGAACGCCACCGTGACTTGCCCGGGCACACGGTCCTCGTTCCACGTCGACGACACTCCACACTTTCGAATCCAAATCCAATACGCGGAGGTCATCAAGAAAAATATGATTCACTAAACCACCATGACAATACACCTGAATAACATTAACAACAACAACAAGAACAACTATAAATAACAAATATTAAGGATATATACATTATATAGTAAGTAGAAGGTTTTAAAAAAAATTAAATTAAAAATATAATTCAAACTTCAAAAGACATGGTTATAGATTTTAGGAAGTGTTATAAATGTTTTATAAGATGGTAAATATAGAACCAATTATTTTATATATATATATATATATATTCTATCACATCTTGAAAACTGGCATTAAAACAAATAATAGAGAAGGGGCTATATATATTATATATATTTAGTTCTATTCTAAATAATGCTCAGTGCCTTCTTCAAGGTGTAAATAGTTTATAGAATCCAATATAGTTTGTATAGAATAAAACAAAAAATTTATTAACAATATTATTTAGTTATTCTAACCTCTTTGTAAAAAACTATGAAAAAAAAAATTACATATATTGTATTCAATCCTATAATTGAGAAATCTAATATTATATGTATACGAGTAGGTATCTCTATCTATCGGTGTAGCTCTACGGAACTCGAAAGTTGTTGTCAGTAGCAACCACCTATTTCTCCAAATGTCCCTATCCTGTGCTCTAATCTCAACCAACTTTTCTTTTCTTTCATCTTTCTCATGTCCCTTTCTACATGGTTCACCCACCACATCCTTGGTCTTCCAACCGGACGCTTCCCAATCGGTCTCCGCACAAATATATATCTTTCGCCATTCTTTCCTCTCCCATTCTAGCCACGTGCCCTTCTCGATTTTATAACCCAAACTATGATGATAGGATGAGTTTCGAAAGGTTCTGATAATGGATTCCCGCATCTTACTCTTCCTTTAATATGGTCGGAATCGTAATTTTAATAAAATAATATTCGAGAGAGTCTTATACGATGTCGTCCAAAGCGAGTAGGTATATGTAGTTTATTATTATTAATAGCTTGAACGTTATTATATTAAAATTATTAAGTAACTATATAACTATATACTCTCTCCAAAAGTTTTCTAATTTTGGCCATGCAATCCATCGGTTTTCATCTGCCCACCAAATACACAACCTTTCTATCTTCGTCGAAACCCCGTCCAATCCTATCCTATTTTTTTAAAATTATTGGCTAATTGAGTTCATTTTTTTATGTAAAATGTTATTATATACTATCTTAAAGATTGGCTGAGTTAAGTTAATGTAGAAAAACCAATGAAAAATAAACGCTCATGGAAAGGAATTAGACGTAGTATTGGAGAGGAGAGTGAAGGAGGATATGGGGAGAGGAGGGGAGGGAAAGCAGCCTGTGAGGTGGAAGCAAAATGAGAGGAGAAGAGGAGGTCAGGTCGCCAACGAGTCTGCGTCAGCAGAGATTAACTGGCGCCAGTACTAAAATAGATCCAGCTTAACTCTTGGATGCTTATGTAATGGGGTGCAAATGGAGATCATAGACAAGACAACCAACGAACAAATTCAATTCAGTTGATGATGGCAATAAAAATACAATCCAAAAATATATGCTCTGCCCCCTGTATCCCCCAAGGGATACATAGTATAGTATAGTATAGTGGTTCAATAGCTGTATCAAAAAAGTTGTTATTTATTTTATTTCAATCAATCCATAATTAAAATCTACATTTCCTTGTTGTTTTCTTATTTATGATTTAATTGAATCACTCCATTGATTCTATATTTTATATGTAGGTATATATCCATAGATGCGATAGATCGTTTTTTAATAAATTGGATTCATTGAATAATGTTTATTACAATGAAATGTAAGGAAATCGAAAGATAGGAGACTTTTTATAAAACTATAACAACTTTTTTAACGCTATAAAAAAACTAAATAAAGATGAAAATAAAATGTAAACAAATATACATATATTAATTGATTTATTTGTTTATTCTAGGGGCCTTTCGTTTTCAATATAGAATAATATTGATTTATATAGAATATAAGTATATAGTATATAGATATCTAGAATTTTTACTAGAGTCCGAAACCAATAACTTGTACATGGTAAGGATTGAAACTATCCGTGAATATCTAAATTCGCGTTCGAGATCGATTGATAAAATGTATTAATCGATATCTAAATTTAAGTTCGATCACTCTTTTTACCGACCGACAATAGTAAGGGAGGTATTGTTTTCACACCAAATTTCACATGTGGAGATTTTTACATATCTCCACGAATCATGCATTTTCTTAACAGAAAAAAGTATTTTTAGCATCATGTCTGTCCGTCCGTCTGTCCGTCCGTCCGTCTGTCCGTCTGTCCGTCCGTATAGATGTGTACAGCCTGAACGGCTGAACGGATTTTTATGAAATTTGGTATATTTACTTAATGCATCAGTGGGATGAATGGATCAACTTTTGGTGCAAATCGGGAAACCGGAAGTGGTAGTATTAGCGATCGACGATAGGAAGGGAAGGGTTATTTTCGCACCAAATTTCACATCAGGAGATTTTTTACATATCACCACGAATCATGCACTTTGTATTGGTTTTATTCTCGAGAAAAATCATTTTTATTAGTTTTTTCTTAATTTAAAATTATATGACGTCATCCAGCCATTCATGACGTCACAGTCTGGTCTTACATCTATATTATAAATGTTATAAAATTAAAAATATTTATGTTCTATGCCTATCTGTTTTTTATTACATTAAAAGATATATTAAAATTATTTGAAATTGTTTCTGTAGCTGGAAATTAATTTATTTCAAACCGTCGGTCGGTTCGGACCTGGCCACAGGTCAACTTATTTATTAATAATATAACCTATTAATATCTGTGACAACAACTAATACGCTGGTAAACTCGAATCCTAAATTAATAATAATTAGTTTTTCTATTTTGTAACTTTCATAATCCGGCAAAAACCTGACCTCCTCAAAGGGCACAGCATTGTCCATCCGTTTCAAGTTATTTGTATCGATCGATATTTGGAAATTGAAACAAGATAATCAAGACAAAAATAAATGGATACCTTGTTGTGTGATACGAGGAGTATATGACCTTGTCGAGGAGTGGGGGTATCTCCTGTTGTTTCCTTGATGCTCCACTTTTTGGTGTTTGAATTTAAAACGTACAATTGAACGTCATTGATTGGTTCGGGACCCCGAGACCCTCCTCCTAACAACAGCAATTCCTTCCGTTTTCCAACATCTAAAAAAATAACAGAAAAACGAGCGAGAATGATAATCAACTCATTTAATATATACATATCGTATATATTTATATAATTTCTTATTCTTATTATTATTATTATTATTAATAAAATCGATGAACTAACAAATAAAATTGGCATGAACTGTACGTTCCGATGGTATTGCTTCTTGTTGCTCTATCTTTTGCCATTTCCTCGTATTCACAATATATTCCCAAAGATCATGCTGGAACATAATTTAGAAATTATTATTATTATTGGTTAATTTATTCTTAGATTTGTATCTTCTATAATTTATGCATGTTTATCATTATTAAATAATATTCTATAATAACAATTCAATGATAGCTTTTTTAATTTCTATAATTTTGATTTTGATAGATTGTAGTGATTTCTAAAAGAACTGCAACCTGGGTTTTTATACAAACTATATGAATTAATTTTAAATTCCTTCTGAAAACACAATATGCTATGTGTATAATTATTTTTATAAAATAGTAAAAAAGTAAGATGATTAATTTATTAAAGATAAATAAATCTATTAATCTCTATAAGGGGCAATATGGGGCGATATGGAACACCAAAGTTCACATTTCCCTAAAATTCCTACATGCATTTAATTTTTATTTTTCTCTTCATTCCTCTCCTTCTATCTACCATAATTTTATATTTATTCTATTTTCAAAGCATTCTGTTGTTCAATCCCATTCTCTGGACATTTTCAATTGGTTTCTCCATAATTAAAATTTCGAACTTTTATTCCAGCAGAGTGCAATCCCTGACTACCTTTATATTCTCGATTTTATAGAATTATAAAGAAAAAAATGAAAGAGAATAGATGATCCTATTTTTTCAAACAAGCATTATTTTCTTTTTTTGTTTTTTATCAGATGAAAGTTACTAGTATGGGTAGTTTGGGTTGGATTTTTTATGTTGTATTGTAGTTACCTTATTGCCGTGCATATCGGCGCCACCCCATACAAGGAGCTTGTAATTTGCTGAGTGCGGTGTATCGGGCGCTGTCTCTTCTTCTAACCAGGTGGCGTGTTCATATCGTGGGGGCAGGTAGCCCTTTGGCTTGTCCAGATACAACTGCCCAGAGGTCAGTTCCAGACGCCACACCTCATTGAAAGCCTCCTCTGGAGTGGCGCCTCCCACAAATAAAACCTAAACACATACACAAACATAAATATATATATATATATATATATATATATGCATATTGTAATATATAAGCATAAAAATGCCCTTAATAGGGAAATATAGTCAAAATACTATAAATAAACATTTATAACAAAAATTGACACCCCTCACGTCAACACCCTCAATAAATTTCATGACATGTTTCTTAAAACTTTAAGAGAACAAAATAGAGCTAAAAAGCCGACAATAGAAAAGAAATATTTTCAATGGATTAAGAGAAAAATTTCATAAATTCTTTTTTTTAAAAACTAATAAATTACATGACATGTGGTGCGAGAGAACACATGAATACAAGATGGGGCTGAGTTATTGGAAAAGAGGGGATTCAGAGTTTTCCTTATCGATGTAAGGATAAATTTTAATCCGTCTTCTAATATTAATATCGGAGTAGAGATCATTCATCCCATAAAAGTGGAATACAGTCCCTTGGTCTACCCCGAGAAACCTGCTATTTTGACTGCGGTTACAAAACTCGTCCATATTGTGGTTGAATAACGTCAAACACTCCTGCGAAGATGTCACACAATTGCGTTTGTGGTCAATTATGAGCAAACGCAGGTCCCATCTTGCGGAAAGCTTTCTCCCACCCAAGTGATCATTCAAAATTGAAACCACTGAGCCATAGGAGATGCCTATAGCTTTGACAATCTCTCTCTCCCACTTTCAATCTCCCATCGGGCCATCACCATATCGTGAATTTTTTCAATTGTTTCAGGTGTAGAGATCTCAACTGAGGGTCCAGAATTTTCGGCATCTTTCTTTCCTCCGGCACAACGAAATTCCGTAAACCATTTCTTTACCAATGAAATAAATGGTGCGGAGTCCCCATAGTATTTATCAAGCTTAGCCTTGGTTTCAGTAATGTGTTTTCCCGCAAAAAATAATGCTTAATGAGCACACGAAATTCACTTTTTGCCATTTTCTTCTCCAATCACGAGGCATGGATGTCAAACAAAAACTAAAAGACTCGGCTGGTTTAAATTTCGACAGGATTCAGCGGATAGTTGCCTGCTAAGAGGAGCAATGTTGCCATTTCATTTAAGAGACGGGAAATTCAAAAAGTCAAGGACTTATTGATGTGCTCTCGTATTTCTAAACCTATCAAGAAAACTTTAAAAAACAAAAACATTATGATATAAGATGATAAATAAATGATCATTTATAATTAGAAAGTAAAAAGACGAGCTAATATTTATAGGGATATCGTAATGTATTAGTATATAATTAAAAATTTCTATAATCGTGATTCTTTTAAAAAAATCAACAGAAGTTGAGTTAAATATTGTATTTTTAATTTTGATTTTTCAAAAACAGTCAGAGAAGTACAAGATGTACAACGACAGATATATATTTTATTTTTATTTTATGAAAGAGAATGATCGAGGAAAAAGAGAAGATGGTGTCGGTCGGGGACGAGGTGAAGCAGTGACAAAGTGAAACCGGTGGTTGTCAGCAATGAAGGCGGGAGGAGCGATGAAAAGATTTGTTTCGAATATATGTAGGAGGTTGCTTCCCACTTTAATCCTACAGCCAATGTTCTTGTATATACTTTTAAAGAGGACTATCAGCCTTTTGTTTCTTACATAAAATACAAATTCGATGGTAATTGTAATTCATTTGAGAGTATACAAAAAATAAATAAATAAATAAATATAGTAGGCTGTTACTACATACACAATATAACAAAAAAAAAACAAAAAAAAAAAAAAACAGTTGGATATATGAGGTAGTAGCCACCATATGACTTTTCAATCGATATATTCAGTAATAGCTGAGAATACCGGAATTAATTTTTATACCCAACTGCAAAAAACGCGGCAGCCCGAAACGTGGTACCATCAACAAAGAGCCAAACACGCGCTGTTTTAATAAATAATATTATTTATTAATTTGGAATTTGAATTTATAATTTAATGAATTAAATTAAATTTAAATATAATATATGTTATTTAATCCAATTCAAATTGCGAGATAGTCGAGTGGAGACACTCCAGCTTATTTTCTATTATTGACATTTTATTCTTTAATAATATAATAAGTTTTTTTGTAATCGTTCGTTCAATTCTTTCCATTGAAATTAAATTCAATCCTTTTAAAAAATAAAAGAAAAGAAGAAATAATATAATATATATAAAGTATATAAGTATAAAATATTTTTCATATTTTATAAATCCTTTTTATATAAATTTGTAAAATATTATCTGTAAGAAAGGTGATTCATATCATAATTTATATTCGTTCAATGCCAATATAAAGTCATATTTATAAATATCATATATTTATAACTAAATCTAAGAACTATTTCTATATCTATCTATATTTATAATTAAATAATCTATCATAGGTCATGTTATAATATAATAATAAGTAAAAAATATATAATTTTCACTGACCTTTATTAATTCATATCTATAATTTTATAAATATTTATACATGATAGTGTATAATCAAGGTCATTTATTTGCAATATCAATCACTTATTTAATAATAAATTGCAAGTATGCTTTGGTAGTATTTATTTTAACAATATTTTATTTTACTTATATAAAAATATATATTATTATTAGTGTTATCTTTCTATCGAATACGTTTTATTAATTATGTTAATAAATTTTATAAATTTCAAAAAGTCAGAGACCTTCAAAACGTATAAAACATCAAAATCTCGAAATCGAAAATTTTCGTGATCGCAATACTATCTCTGGCGAGATAGTAAAAAGTAAAATCATTTGTCAATTCAGTCAGATTTCTGTAAAGTTGTTATGTTAGATGATGTAAAATAAACTCATGGTTAAGGAAAATTTAGAATTTATTGAAAAAATATGATTAAAGAGAGAAAGAGAGAGAGAGAGAGAGGAAAAAAGTGTTAGGAAATAAGTAATAAGGAGATGTGGAATGGTTGCCTAAATGTTAGGCTTCCATTCACTTTTATAAAAAAAAGGAAAAATGGAATCAATTAATTCATGTATTAATTATTATGAAAGTTAAATGCAGCAAACTACAAATTGGATAGCTGATAATTCCTCGATGGAATGATATTGTAATGATTCAAAACAAGTGGGTTTGAAAATACGAAGGAGAGAGAGGGAAAGAGAACAAACTAACCTGATTGAGACTGGGTAGATAGGTGGCCGAGTGCCCCACCCTGCCCTTGAGACGTGGCTCGGCCTCCTCGGCGCTTTCCATGGGCTTTTCCTGCAGGCGCCATCGGCGCCAACCACCCAACACCACCTGGCAATCACACACACACACACACACACACATAGATATATAGATATAGATATAGATAGATGTAAATGTATATTAACATAACTCAACAGTTTCTCATTTATTTCCAATTTTTTTTTTAAATTATTAAATTATATTTTAAGAGAGAGATTAAAAGAATATAACAAAAATTGAATATTAAAATTATTAATTAATTTAACAACTCAATGAATTAAATATAAATATACTAATAGGATTATAATAAAAAAAAACAACAACAAAAAACAAAAACAAATATAAGGTGCAAAGGAAAACAAACATGTGTATAAGAAAAGAAAAGAAAAATGTTATTAAATAAAATTCATATGCTATATTAGGTATGTCAAAAAGTATATATAATTGTATATTCATTAATCATTTGATTGTTATGCTTGCTTTTAAAGACTATCTTATTCAAAATAAATTGTTCAATAAATATGATCTAATAATTTTAAAAAGAAATAGAAAAGCATAATAGCAGCATAGCTGAAATGTCTGTTTTATCTCTAAATAAATAATTTTTTAATTTTTAATAATTAATTTTGAAAAATATTAATAAATAAATAAATAACAAATTCAATTTATTTTTTTTATCCTCCCAAGTATAATATTTATTGGATCATTTTAAATCTTTCTTCGTAGGCCAGAGAAAAAAGTTTTGAATATCTTAATCTCATTCCTTAAAAATATGTACTACTATATATGTTTATATATATATATCATTTTATGTACTTTAAATAGACCAAGACCTACAAATTAAAAATGAAATTTTCAATCAATGTAGAATTTTTGGGTGAAACTAGTTAAATTTAAAATTAGAAGAAAAAAAAATGGTCAAAGATATAAAAGTTCATATCTTTAGATAAAAAATATTCACAATAGTTAAAAATGTTTTAATTATAATTTGTAAAACTCAACCAAGTTTTCCTCCATTATTATGTTTAACATGAATGAATGGATCATTAGAATTGGGAGATGTATTAAGTATTTAATATCAATGACTAATGCAATGGGATGCAATCCTAAAAGAAACAAACATTTATTTCACTGATAATCTGCGGTTTGTTAATCTAATATTTTGTCATAATTATTAAGAAATATTACAAATTAGTCATCTAGAATGGATATTGTAATGCAAAATAAATGTCAAAAGACCCAAACGATTGGTGGAATGTTTATTTTTTTTTTTTTTTTTTATAAGTGGAATGCGCGGGGATTTTAGGGAGAAAGAAGGTGACGGGAAGAGATTTGGAGGGGGAAGGGTGGAACTGACCTGCTCGGATGCCTGCTCTTTCTTCATCTCTACCTCTCCTCCCTTTTGTTCCATCCCTTCCTTCTTTTTTTTTTTCTTTGGTCGATGTTCTTCCCTCTCCCTCTTCTTCTCTGTCTCTCTTAAGCGTGGTCTTCTTTTCCTCGCACTCACTCAGTCACTTTTTTAGACGGACGTCTCTTTCATGATGAGCCGGATGGGCTGTTCGAGGGGCGGTAAGGATACACTTGGAGGACCCACGCTGGCTGGTGATGCTGCTGCTGCTGTTGCTGCTACTACTGCCAATGATGATGATGATGATGCCTGCAAGCATACACACACACACACACACATGGGCGTACAGGTCACGCGCTTAGGAATTCGCACCGGGGCTAAGATTGAATGCTCAAGAAAGAGAGAAAAAGGGCCAAAGTAAGAAGAGCAGAGAGTTTGGAGCAAAGTAGAACTACCGGCCACCAACCAACCGACCAATCATCAGCCATCACCAAATAACAAATTCTATTTCTATTCTTTTTTTTAACTACATTCAATATTATTAACTTATAAAAAAATAACATTTCAATATTTAATATTAGTTACTATACTATTTTTTATTTTCTTATAAAGATTGAAATAAAATGGAGATTTATGATTAGTGCTTTTCTAATTAAGTCTCATTCTTTTTCATATTCGGTTTATTATTATTATTATCTAAATTAACTATAAATAATAATATATTATTTAAAAAAAATTTAATTTAAGTAAATGATTTCTAATTAATTTTCTATTTAATTTTGAAGAATACATACCTATTTAAAATATTCATAAAAATCCAAAGAATAAATTTCTCTTATGGTTTACTCTTCTAACTTTTAATGAAATAGTAGGTTATATAAACTCTCCTATTTAATAAATTAAAATATATTACTTATACCTTTGAATAATATATGTAATATTTATTATATATAAAATTATTGTCTTTTATAATATTTTATTAAATATTATAAAATTTATTAATATTATATTTTTAAATAAACACACAAATAATTACTAACTTCATTATTATTATTATTTATAATTTAAGAAGGCTTTATCAACCAATCTGGCAAAATGATACAGGTAATCAACATTTTTACCTAGAAGAGTAATTCTTGACGAAACTATCGCAATATATATTTTAAATTTAACTAATTGTTGTATGTTTTGTTTAATTAGAATAAACAAATAAATATATTTTTATAAAATAATATTTATTAAAATAAATAAAAATCTAACTTGTATGAAACATTGTATTAGATATGTATACTCGTTTATGTATATTGAATGGAACGTTTTTACCTTAGGTTATATAGTATATAGTAGATTGTATTTCATTCGGTATTTCCTACACTCTTTCCTATTTTGAATGAATGGATTTTTTTTATTTTTTGAATGAACTTAACCATGGTACAGAAAACAACAATACCACCCACCTAAGGTACATAAAAGACGGTTTTATTTATTCTTTTTCTGTCTTTATTATTTAAGATTTCTTTTATGTATACACCTAGAGAGTATATATACGAGCAGGTATGATTTCCATTTTCATTCAAAAATATCAATAAATAAAATTAATTTTTAATAATAGGGGAGAGTGGCTCACCTCAGGACATGTTTTTATTTTTTTATTTTTGTCCTCCATTTTAAATGAACTCTTAGAAGTGGAAGAAGAATTAAAGAATTGTATCGGTGTTCCAAGTACTGTAAAACTATAGCAGTAAGTAATATAGAAATTAATAGAATTAATCTTTATTTCTTATAGGAAAACGAACGGAAATTCTTACACTGGCACAACTATCAATTGGATATCGTTCTTGTAACAGTTCCCTGGTTGAGTCTAACATCTATTGAGCATAAAAATTGAAATAAATTAAAAACCTCTTTATTTATCCTCCACTACTCCAATACTTAGTATTTCTTTAGTAAAATTTAGTATATTAAATGGAATTAATATTCCTATTCAATACAAATAAACTTTAATATTTATTTTCCTTGTTATTTTACTTTTCAATCGAAAAAAATTTCTAAGATTTTTGATAATAAAGGTATTGTAATCCCGCGATTGACTATCGATATGTGGTTTTGGACAGATTTCCACGTTTCAAGTCATTCTGATTACTAAAAAAATGATGTGTGTGTGTGTGTGTGTGTGTGTCCCTACCTTCCCATTTGACTCAAACTTACAGGATCACTTTACTTTTAATTGCTCACTCCATTTTTCTTTTTCAATAAATTTTATATGATAATTTGATATTTTTTATTAATGGTTTTCAAATTCTCTTTAAAAGGTAATATTTTTTTAAATTTTAGTCAATTTTAAATATTATTATTTTTTTTATTTTTTTAATAGTTTTTTTAAATATTTTACTATTTTACAGCTTAAAACATTTTTTATTTTAATATGTTTAGAAAGAAAAAGTGAATTTTGAATTATTTCGAAAAGTATTTATTTATTCATCAATAACTATTTTGTCCTTTTCAAAGTAATTCTCCTCAGATATAATGCATTTATGCCAGTGCTTCTTATAATCGTCGAAGCACTTCTGAAATGCGCTTTTCGGTATGGCCATCAACTCGTTCTTTGATTCCCACTTTATCTCATGCCTTGTGGCAAAACACTTTCCTTTCCTTGGTATCTTCCGTTTTGGGAGTAGGGAGTCCAATCTGGTGAATAAGGTACTTGAGGCGTGATTTCGGACAAGCAATGATGTGTTAGCTGGTGGGTGTATTATCGTGATGCAGAATCCATGATGTGTTTTTCCACAATTCCGATCGTTTGAGCCGTAAGCAATACGACACACAAACGTTGACAAGAACTCATGATGCACCACGCCATTGTAATCAAAGAAAACAGGGAGCAAAACCTTCCGAATGGGTCGAACTTGGCGTCTTTTTTAACGCGCTTGTATGTGTGTGTGTGTGTGTGTACCAATTATAAACATTTTTTTTGAGACAAAGTAGACTCGCCGAATGCCACAGTCGATATTTTAAGTGCGTTGTGAGTATTTTATTTCATTTTTAACGCAAAATTTAATACAGATTCTTTGATCCTTTTTTTAAGTAAAAAATCGAAGAACACACAAAAACGTGACTAACTTTTTCAATTGTCAAAAACAAACTACTAATCCAAAAGGGCTGATAATGTCAACCTATGAAAAACCTAGGTGTACCAACATAATAAAAAAAAAATCGATAATCGAACGTTCACAGCCCGCTAAAATTCAAAATTCACCTTTTCTTTTGAACAGACCTGGAATTAAAGAATTTCTCCTCTTATTTTTTTTTTTAACTTTATTAAAAGTTATTCATATTGATAGCATTTTAAATTACATTTTTTATATGATTTAAGAATTTCCGAGTGATTTTGATTTGAGTGAGTTAATTTTTTTAAGATAGAATCTAGGATATTGTTGGAATGTGTACATATATAAGAAATTAATAAATGAACCTACCCAATCACCAAGAAGAAAAGACACCACCAAGCATATTTGTTGTTATAGGAACGAGTGAATAGGTGATGTGAGATACACACATACACAGAGAGAGAGAGCATATAGCAAGATGCAAGATGCAAGATGCAAAAGAATTGAACAAAGTAGAGTTGGATGGATGTGCCTGCTTGTTTAACTTGCTATAGCAGGGCACATACTTGGCTGGTGGCTTTACTGGGACGGTGTCCAGCAACTGCAGCCCTCACTAATACAGGAGTGTTTCCGTAGTTGCTCAGCACGTAGGTGCGACGATGTTCCCCCAATGTAAGGAAACCAACTCGATCCACTCGATTAAACACCGCCTCCTCTTCTTGCCTCTGACATAGATAGATTCCATCAATTAAAATTAATTCGCCACTCTTCTCCATTCTGAATTTTACACAATCAGGTATAAATTCATAAATCATAATATATATTATTATATATAGTAGATTATAATCGCTTTTTTATTTAAATATGGATTGCTTGGACGTGGTGGAATTAAGTTTAAAAGAAAAAAATTGAAAAATGGAGAAGGATTCGATTGTGAAGGGGAATGTAAAAAGTGGAACTTACTTGGAAAATGACCCTGGCGGTGTCTTCAAAGCGACGCTGATAGAATTCGAGCCGCCCAATGTCCACCCCCTCCTCAATCACCCCTTTGGCTTCCTCGCCTTCTCCTTCTTCTTTTTGCTGTGCGTTTTGTTCTTCCACTTCTTCCGCTCTCCGCAGCATCAATTACTTTTCTAAAAAAAGAAAAAAAAAATTACTAAAATGAGTATTGAATTGATTGATTAATTCATTCAATAATAATACAACTTAGAAAAGAGCAAAGAGATGAAAAAGAAGATTTGGATAATTTTATGATAAATAGGTACTTTATATCAATTCATAAAATTCAATTTTATAATTGAAAAAAACCGTGTCCTATTAAATATTTGTATACCTACTCGTATTATTACAAGAATCTAGAATGAATTTATTGCATTGGTTTTTTATCAACTTAGGGATAGTAAACAACAATTTACAAAATAACTAATATATAATCGAGTAGATGAAAAAATTACCAGTTGCTATAATTGAAATAATAATTACATTTAAAATTGTATTAAATAGTGGATCCGGTCCTTGTAACAAATTGCAATGATTTGGAAAACAATAATATTCAACATTTCGTAATTAATAGCTTAAACAGCAAGAAAATTGGTGTAATTTAAATATGAAACTGAATAATGAAAAAGAAAAATATCAAGCCATTTTAATTATTGTTTAGTGATAACAATAATTGATATCAAAGTAGAACAAGATCAAAATGGAATAATTTACATTTAGAATCTACAATGCAATATCGTCTTAAAGATATTACAATTTTTTTAAAAATAGATTATGGGATGTAAAACGCATCAACAGATCGCATTCGTTCTTTGGTTCTATTCCTTGAATTACAATTACAATTTCAATTAATCCATAGGTATGTACAAACAAGATACAACAGAACATGATAGAATAGAATATTCGATGTCAAAGTTGGCGATACGAATGGAAGAGAAAAAGTAGCCAAGAATATCAAGTCTCCATCCTCTTCATCCTCCTTCATTCTTATTCTTATTCGGTTTTCTTTATCATTGATAATCGTACAAGTGGTGGGTCGTGAATTGGATCTTTTTTTTCATAATAATATGTATGACCCTGAATGTGGACATTCTTGTTATTTATAAATGAATAAATAAGAAGACCTTGCCACATGAAAGAGATCAAATCGGCTACGATTTCTGAAATGTTCTGAAAAAATTCTGATTTTTCACCCTTCCTTAAGCCAATATGTACACACACACACACACACATATATATATATATATATACTTACTTCAATAGATATTTATTAACTCCATTTTCCTATTTTTATTGATATTTATTAAATTAAAATAATTTTTTTTTTTTTTTTATAATTTTTCGAATATTCAAAAAATTTTTATTATAATTGACCTTTAACTTCAAACAGAAGGATTATACAAAGTTTCACTATTTTTTCTATTGGATTTAAATGGATCATAAATCACTTTAATTAATCTTTATTCTAATAAAACAAAAAGTAAAAAATTGGTATTGTTTTCACACTAAATTTCACATGTGGAGATTTTTACTTATTAGCTCCAAGAATCATGCATTCATTCTGTTAACCGAAAAATGAATTTTTAGCATATCTGTCCGTTGTGTGTCTGTATAGACGTGTACAGCTTGAACGGTTCAACGGATTTTGATAAAATTTGATATACTATCTACTTAATGTATCATCAGTAGTGTAATGAATTTATTAACTTTTGAAATATATCCGGAAACCGGAAGTGGTAGTTTACAAAGTATTAATTTTATATTCATTGTCAGAAAATATTTCACTTAAAATATAGTTGTAATTAATAATTGATCAATCAACTTAAAAATAAAAATCAAGATAATATAATTTAATCATTTTTATTCAAGTTTTAAAAATATTTTTTATTTTTTTTTTTTTGATACTTTATATCTATGTTGTAGTATATTTAGGAGTATAATGTTGTTTGGAAATTAATTTATTTCCAATCGTTGGTCGGTTCTGTGCCTGACCACAGCTTATTTTTTAATTATTATTAACTATGTAATTTTATTATTTTTCTTTTTTTAATTCATTGAATAGGTTTACTTAAAATAGATTTGTTGTTAATATTGATAGATTGTTGGATCATTTAAGATAAAATTGACTTAATATACTTCTTTTATAATACGCTTATAATTTGCATGATTCATTGGAATTACAATCATACAATGGAATTTTTTTTTTATTTTATTCTACTATCAGCTAGAAGGAAAAAAAAATGAAAAAAAAATAAAAAAAAAAGATTAGAAATAAAAGCAATGACTAGACACACTTCATTTCACACACACATTCTCTTATTCTATTCTATTCTATTCTATTCTATTCTATTCTATTCTATTCTACCTATCGAATATGATAACTTTTATTATAGTAGGTATTCCATATAGAAAGATAATAATAATTATATTATGAAAATGTTGATATAAAATACATCTAAATTAGTGATTTTGCTTTTAAAATTATTCCTATATATATTTAATATGAAAATTAAAATACTAAATTATAATGTATTATCTCTAAAATTTCTCTCTTTAATGTATTGATTAAAACTTTCAATAAATATCTATTTATTTTTCATATCTAATCTATTTAATATCTTATACTTATTTATTTAATATCTCTTCTTATTTAATGAGTGATTAAAAGTCTTCTTAAATTTAGGGAATGTTATAAAATGGATTGGTGATTATAAATTTGTATATTGCTAAATTAAATTTATACACGAATTATAAACTGTTTATAAAAGTTTTGTTCGTATTATAAATAAGTAATTGATAAAAAATAAAATAATTTATAATAATATACAATAATATTTATAACAAATCCTAATAACCATTAATTTAAAAAAAAAAAAAAGAAAATCAATCCTAATCATAATATTTTAATTATATTATTATTAATAATAATATAGTAAAAGGTTAATTCTATAATCTATTTGGAAATAATAATAAAAAAAATTGATTAGATAAAAATTATTAATTTTTTTGATAAGAAATTTCTTTAATTATTTTATCTTATCATCATTGAATTTTTTTATTATTTATAAAATGATTTCATAATAAAAATTTATTTAACTAAGAAAAAACGTCAAAATCTACAGTTAGATTAAATATTTCAAGTGGTTTTCATTTACAAAATTTCATTGTAAAAAAAATAAAATATTTGAGTATATACTTACTACTAATGTTTATATATGAGAAAAAGAGAGAAACAGTGGGAGGTGTTTTTAGTTCTTAATGTTAGTTCTATTCATCCATTTCTATTTCGAAATAGAAGAGTATATGTGGGGTGGGTGTTAGTAGAAAGAAGGGGGGGGGGGAGAAGTAGAAAGATGTCTAAGGAAAAATAAAAAATAAAAAATTTAGAATTCTTTATTTTTCAGAGATGTAGGTTTATATATGATATTACTTAAAGTATATATGTACGTATAATTGAATTTACATAATTATATTAAAATAATAATAAGATTTGATATTTTAGAAATTAGAATATGTATTACACATATTTTTTATTATTTTTTTAAATATTATTTAAGTATATTATTATATTTAAATTTCATTATATTTAATTTCGATTAATTATGTAGAAGAGGGGGTGAGAGGAAGGATTTTATTTTGGGTATTTTAAAATTATATAGTACTATTAAAAATTTTATTCACCTGTTCTGTTAATGAATATTTGATTATGTGATGATTGATTTTAATAGTAAATGAACAACAAAAAAAAAAAAGAAAAATGGTTTTGAGCTATAAATACGTAGTAAGTAGTAGTTTTATATTTAAGAAAAACATTAAGAAAAATTGAAATTAATTAATAAATAGGAAACGTAATATAAAATTATTATTATGTAATATAATTAAAGTGTATTATAGAGAAAGTGAGAGAAAGATTAATTCCGTTTATAAAGATTGAAAAGTAAAATATAAAAATTATATAAAAAAAAAAAATAATATATTTTCAATTAATACATCTTATCAATTAATTTTAAAAGAATGTAAGGGTAAGGGATGCTAATGTTTCATGTAATTGCAAATAGTTTGAATGGCTGGGTGGATAGTTGAAAAGTGGCCGCCGATAACCGACCGACCATTCGAGATGCCAAAGCCATGGAGAAATGAAAAGAAAAGAAAAGAAATGAAATGAAAAAAAAGAAAAAAAAAAGAAAAGCAAAACTAAAAAGGAAGGCAGCCAGGCGTGAATGAGAGAGATGGAGTGGTGAATATTGGGAGTGGAACAAGGACAGAAGGAGAGAGGCGCCCACAGGCAGGCAGAGCAGGCAGGCAGTCCAGGCAGGCAGTCTACGGGCGCGGCATCCCAGGCGACAGGCTGTCTGGTGCGTTTAGGAAAGCTGGCGACACCGCAAAGCAAAACGAAAATGACTCTCATGCCTCCATCCAGTCCATGCCTCAATAGAAAGGAATGGTTTTGCTCAGCTTATCACTCTCTCACACACACATACACACAATACACATGTATAAATAAAATAAAGAATATAAAACAAAAATAAATAATAATAATAATAATAATAATTATAAAATCTATTATATCAATTTAAATAAATAATTAATCAATTGATACAATGAACGGTTATAGCATGATATTTTTGAGACATATCACATCATCGCCATTATCAAAAGAAAAAACAACTTAATTACTTACTTACTTAATTTAATTAATAATTCTTATCAGATGCTTACTTATAAAGTGTATACCTAGATGGTTGTAAAACTACAATTATTTAATGATATTTTAATAATGAAAAAATATAAATAAATAAATAAATTTAAGTATAAGGAAAAGATTAATTTTGAAAATCTTCGTCTTAAAGAGTTAGTTATTTGAAATTAACAAATTCTAGAAGCAAGGTGTTTGAGTTTAAAAATGTTTTTAAAATAGAATATAGTTTATGTGCGCGAAATGTGTATTCATCCATCATTAAATATAGAAATAGATGTATTTAGTCAAGAATTAAAAAATCTTCTTATTCTTTAACCAAATGGATTGTTTATCTTAACACGCTTTGCCATCATTTTATGTTATAAGAAGACGTTTTCTGATTCTCATTTCTACTGGTTGTTTAATGTAAAAATTGCTTTGGTCATAACTTTTTTCTCTCCTACACTTAAACGAATCATCGATTTGTATTTTGTTTTTTTCCAGTCGAAAATAAAAATAAAATTAAAAAAATAAACCTAGAAATTAATTTTTAGTTTTCAACGTTGTTTCCTCGATTGAAAAAGCCTGTTCCTATACAATGAACACAAAATTAATATGAATTCTCTATAATTATAAATTTAAAATGCTCGGAACTTTTAAAAAATATTCTTTATGAATTCAAAATAGGATGAGTTTGTCTGGAAATATTAATAAATTTGTTAAAGTGTATATAATAAGAAATTTCCTAATATATCTCCTACTACTACTATTCTTAATATAAATATAATCAATCATCTCTTTTCGGCTCCGATAACCTATCTATATTACATGATTGGGTTTGTCAATGAATACAAAAATTGAAATATTAATTCTAGCAATTCATACACAAAATTATTCATAAAATATAAAAATAGGGAATAGCCATGATGAATTGGTCATCTGCTCGAAATCGATATAATATTATATTAAATGATTTATTAGCTTATAAAAATGATCTTCCCACATAGAAATACATAAAAATTCGATATAAGTATTAATATTAATTGATTTAGCCGTAATAGGAGGCCAAAGATTGCCGAAAAGTCACGCGATTGAAAATGTATTCCTATTGGTTTGTCGTTATGAAGTGCTCGCTTGAAAAATTATAGATAAAAATAAGTAGTGAGCACATAGCTTATCTTATCTAATCTATCTAATTTTATTATACTAGCATACATTTATATTATTGTATATATTAAACCGCTTTAAGGATTTTTTTGAAATTCACATCATAGATAATTTTTATAAAGAAAAATCGACTTGTATTGGTTTCAGCCTCGAGAAACATCATCTTTGTTAGTTATTGCTTAATTTAAAATAGGAATTTTAATAATAAAAAATTGGCGCCCGTTAACGCGGGACACCGCTTACTTAAATACAAAATATTATAAATAAAATATTTATTTTAATAATATTATTTTTCTAATATTATTTCCATAATTAATTGTTTTAAAGAATTGAAGCTTCTTAGATTGTTCTGGATTTAATACAAAAAACTTCATTCAAAATTAAAAAAAATTTCAAAAATAATCCTATTAGTCAAACTAAAGGTTACTTATTTAATGAATTCAGAATTTTCGTTGGATTAAGTTTAAAAAATATAATAAGTAGAAAAATTTAAACTGTACATATTTATTATTAAAATAAAGAATTTAAATTTATTTAATTAAATTGCCATGAAAATGGATTAATCAATAAACCGTGTGTAGCATATAATATCATTTGCAGGATTAAATGGATATCTATTGTCAGGGCAGGCGGAAACGGGCATGCAATGCGGGCGCCTCGTCGAAGGGGGCGCCATCACCAGATTCGGATATACTCGTATACAATAATTTTTATTAAAATATAGAATCTATAGAATACTTAATAAATAATCTAACTTAACTATGAATACGGAGAAATATAATACATATTTTGTTTATAATGTGATATTAGTAGATACCACTCAGAATTTTAATTTATCTCATTTTGGTAATTATTTTTAGGGTTTGTCAGGTTTTGAAAACCCGGGTTTAAAACCCCGGTTGTCGACCGACTCAAAATTTCAAACCTGAAACCCGACTTTAAAAATCCGGGTTTCGAGTTTAAAATTTTTTTATTTATCTATTGATATATAAGTATACGATACAAAGTATCTTTTATCATTGCTTTTTATATTTATAAAAAAATTTTCTTGTGTATTTTTATACTTTTTATGCTTTTTTATTAATAAAATGTTTTATTTTGTTTTTTTAGTTAATATTGTATGTTAAATTCACGAAATACAATTACAACCTCAACCTATAGTATAGAAACTAAAGTCATTATTTTATAAAAAAAAAAAATTTACCCTGATAATAACAAGAATATATCAAACTCTCTTAAGCTTTCGTTTTATATATATACTTTTTAACATTCTGAAGTGAAGAAGGTCTTATCAAAGAAAGAACTAGTAAATTTTCAATATTTTCTAACCGTTTGTCTGTCAGAAGTTTATATAGCTTTCCATGGTAGGCAGCCTCAAAAATTCGTTATTAATTAATTAAAGTGTTTGGTAAATACTGCAAGTTCACTCGGTTTCGTTATGAAAATTTGGAACTGAAAGATGAGTGTGGTCACACGCTCATTAAAAAGTTTATGCTATTTTTGAAAATGTCGAACAAAATAGGCTAATTGGCAGATATTATTATAGGTACATATTTATTTATCCAATAAATGTGGAAAACAAAACGCTTTAATATAATATTTCTAGATGTTCAGTTTCAAATATATATATATATATATATAGACTTGCCATACGTCCCGGCGTCCCGCCCGGTTGTTGAAATTGTCCCGGTTTCGATTCAGGGCACAGTTTCTTGGAAATAATTGAGCAAAATTATTAGATCAGAGAATGATTAATCTGCTCTTGTGTGATTAGTAACGTTTTGGCAAGTAACACAGTAATACAAATTTTTTGAACCAAAATTTTCCTTGGGAAAAACCAAATGTGAGGCTATAATATTAAATGTAATAGCACCTTTAGCGCTGGAAGAATTAAACAATGATCAAGGAAATTAAAGAATGATTTAATAAATAAATAAAATTTTGTTGCATTAAGTATGGATGGAAGAGGTTAAACTTGTCACCATAGTTGTGCGTTATTTTAGACAGGAATCTGGAGTGCAAGTCAAACTAGAATTTAAATCTGTATCTGGTGAAACTGCAGACATATTAACAAGTCATCTTATGACTGCCATCAAGGAACATAAACTGGAACATAAAGTAGTGGGCTTTTGTGGTGACATTTGCAACATAAACTTTGGTGGAGACAAGAGGGCAGGGAAAAACATTGTTTTACTCTTGTAAAGAAAGAACTTACATTACTGAAAGAACAAATGGTATTGGTTGTAGAGCTCACATTGTCCACAATGCAGTCCAGACTGCAGTAGATAGCACATCTATGGAAGCACTTCCATTAGAAAACTATTTTGTTTTGTAAAAATATCATGTTTGTGTGTATCATTATGAATAAAATAACAAAGATTATCTATTCTATATTTAGAGTGTTTTTTACATTACTGTTTTCATAACCTCCCCCCCCCCCCCGAAACCGACATCCCTAAACCTAAATAGACAGAACTTTCCCGGTTGGTCCGTGAAAAAATATGGCAACCTATATATATATGATATATGTAAGTAATGTTTTTTTTTAAAAAAGATAAATATTACAAAAGAAAGACTCGTATTCTTAAATAATACATCTACCCTACAAGTACCCAATGTAAGATGTATGTACACAGGCACGGCCCGAGCTCTTATGGCGCCCTAGGCCAAGGGTCTAAAGTTCGCCCCATATGTTTTAACAAGCAAAAAAAAAGAATCAACTAAAAAATTTTTGTTTGTTATTAAAAAAATATTTTTATTTATCATCCTAAAAAGGAGATATCTTGGTATGATATCAACATTATATTTTTAAAAATGTAATAATTTACTACTTATTTTAAATAAACGCAATTTTTTTATTGCGTACCATAATTTTTTATTTACTATTAAGTCTTATAAGCCCTGATATCTTACGAAGGATTAATTTTTTTTTCATAATGGCGCCCCTGCCAGCCAAGCGCCCCGAGCCATGGCCTTACTGGCTCGGCTCTAGGGCCGGCCCTGTATGTACAGTTATGTGTATGCATATTATGTATATTTAAAGATATCTGAATATTTTAATTAAATACGAGACATATTTAGCTAGTTTAGATAGTTATATATTATTTTAAAATGTTATTCTTATATGTACCTAACAATAAATTTATTTTTTAAAATAATAATAATAATAATAATAATACAATTAAGAAAAAACCCGAGATAGCAGAAGATGAAGAAGGTAGATAATGTTTTTTAAAGTTAGATTAATAAGCCATTTTTGTGATGCAATATTATGTTGGTTTTCAAGGGTTTTTCAAACCAAAAGACATGGCAAGTCTGATTTTAATAAAAAAACATTTGATTGTATACACCAGGGATGTCAAACTAGAGGCCCTCGATAACATTTTTGCGGCCCGGCCAATATATTGGCAAATTAAAAATTTTTTCAATTTGTCTCCAAATTTTAAACATTTTCGGCTATTATTCTTTGTTTGGTCCAAGTGTAGTACCTATAAGTTGGACATCCCTGGTATACACCCTTATAATTTAATTAATATATTTTTTAGATATAAAATAGATTATCGATTAAAATTAAATAGAAGAATTCTATTTGTGTAATTTAGAAAAAGAAAAAGGGATAAATATATGGTAGATGTTGGTGATTTTTCAGAATAGGAATGTTTGTTGTTTGTAGTTATGTATGTGGTTGCTGTTTTGAGTTTACTAATGAATGCCGTGTATTTGCATAGTTTCGATAGATACCTAGAAATTGTTTTAATATGCGCAATATACCAATCGTTAGTTAATAATAAGTAACCTTGTTATGATACTTATATGGATGGTTAAGCAACCTATGGCATAGTTATTTCATGATGATGATGATGATGATGCCAATATAATATGTTATACTTCCGCCTCCTTTTATGATATCTTCCTATATTCATCCAACATTATATTTATTGAATTATTAAAAAAAAAATAAAAATAAAATGTTAGTCAAATGACTTATTTTATTGATTAAAATAGGATTAAAATAGGATTAATAATCCACTTTTTATAAACGTGATAATTTAAATCTAATAGATATACTTATTAAAAAAAATAGACTTCTGTGTGTGTTTGTATAAGATTCTCAAAATAAATTATTTTAATAAAAAAATCATCATAGAATAGATCTTTTGTCGATTATACATAAATCTATGATAGTTGTTAGTTGTTTAATATTAATTGAAGGATATAAAAATTATAATAATTTTAATAAAAGACTAGTATTTATCTTGGAATTTTCCTATAAAATAAAATAAAATAAAATAAAAAAAAAAAAAACATTTATATTAGGTATTTGAAAAAGTCAAGAATTATTAAGAAGTATATTTAACTTTTTTCTTTTAAAGAAATGGGAAATGTATCTACGTAAAAACGAACTCTAAACAAAACTTGGAATCTTTTATCCAATGATTCTGAGTTTGAACGTGGGGGAGGAGGTCCCGTCCCTTTTAACCCCTGTGTGTGTGCCAAATATTGGCACCCCTCCTGACACAAAGAGGGTGCATCACTCCCTTGCCCTGGTGACCAAGTGTCTAGTTTAGAAGGTGGGTGAGGGTGAATGAAGAGGAAGGGGAGGATGAGGAAAGTGAGGGGTTGTTATATGCTACCACTACGGACTGGTTGTTGCTTCCTAACACGATCGATACGAAATGCATTTGTGGAAATGAATGAATTGCACAGCACATAACGGATGATATCAAAGGAAATCAAAGAAAATCAACCAATTTTTTTTAAATAAGAAATATATTTGTAAATAAATTATAATAGAGAAATTAAAAAAAAAAAAATAATAAAGGATAGAAATTAAAGACTTTAATATTTTTTTTTTTTTTTGTTTTAACTATCCATTGGTAATTTGATTATATATATATATAAAATATATTTTTATTATAGATTATATATATTATAAAAAATATATTTTTATTAAATTATTGGAAAATTTATTATTATTTAAAAAAATGTTTTTGGCTTATTATTATTATATATATATATATATATATATATATATATATATATATATTATTAAAAAATAATGTTCATTAATATAATTAATTAATTATAAATTTTCATGAATGAAATGAGCTGCTCTTTGTTTATACAATATTTAAAAAATTTTATCAAAATATTTAATATTTTTTATAGGTATATAAATATTATAAGAAATATATTTTAATCTTGACGATTAATTTATATAAATATGATATATATAAAACTTATTATTTTTTACAAAAACTATATTCATATATATATATATTATGTAGATTTTTATTATCTTTTAATTTTGTCTTAGGCACTTGAAGATATTTTATACTCGTATGTATACATATCAAAAATTAATATTATTAGCAAATAATTACAGAAATAGTAATCATATCGTTAAAAAAATATCTCTCAATTATTATTATTAATAATAATAATATTAATCTATTAAATATGTATATATAAAATATAAATATATATTTTGTTTTTTATAAATATTAAAAAATATCATTATATTTATTATTATTATAAATATATACACATTTATGAGTTTTTATTTTTAGTTTTGAGCTTTTCGTTAGTTTTATTTTATTTTTTTTTTTCTTTGTTTTCAAAATGTTATCTTAAAAAAAAATACAAAAATTAAAAATTTGTAAATCTTGAAAAATGAACTTATATATAATTAAAATATATACATTGAAATAAAGATGAAATAATTAATTAATTTGTTTTTACAACCTTTTAGAAAGGTGTTATATATATAAAAAAAAAAAGTAATAGAATAAGAACAGAGAGAGAGAGAGAGAGAGAGAGAGAGAGACATCACATAACACATTTGGGCGAGTTTGGGGGAAGGTTGTTGTTGTTGTTAAGGCACTATTTTTATTATAGTGTATCATCTATACATGTGAATAATTCTTTCATCGTGTTTTAGCCATTTTGGCAAATGATGATACGGATAGAGATAGTCTGGTGGTTGTGGATAAAGCATTTGAAATGGAGGAATATATAAGGGTGTGTAATGTTGTGGCAGGTACAGGGGGGTAATCGAAGGAGGGGGTGGTGGTGGTGGTACTGGTGGCGTTGTCGGTGATACCATTTCGGAGGCACTCGCTTTTCGTGGCTTCACTAAACAAAGGGCAGTTTCTTGAACAGGGTCCTCGGTCATACATAGTCGCTTGTTTGGCGATTCTTCTAACTTTATATGTAGATGATGTTGATGATGATGATGATCATCATCATCATCATCATTCTCTTCGTCGTCAACATATTTGCGTTTTGGTGAAGTGATAAGTAGTGGTAGTGGTGGTGGTGGTGGTGTTAGTGATGTGGTTGTTGTTGTTGTACAACAAGAGGATGGTGTTCTGGCTCTGTCGAGCCGTTGCCGATATAGTCCACCACGATAGGCAGCCTCAGCACGTAATTCTGCCTCCTGTCCCAACCACTTTTGCACCTGGCGCCGATTAATGGCAAACTTCCTGGCTGTGGCTCGTTGATTGCCCTGACAAGCGTTGTCGGAATGAAATGCGTCCAACACTTGTAATTTAAACTGCAATGAGAAACTTCGACGTTTCGAGAGTGCAGCACATGTAAAATCGAGTGCCTGATCACTGTCTCGGCCATCGCTATCCTCCTCCTCCTCCGGATCAGCGTCCTCGTCCACCTCTTCCTCTTCCGTAGGACGTAACACTTCAATTCTTACATTGGGAAAAAGACTGACGCTAACATTACAGCTGACATCGCTGGGTGGTGTATTGGAGCGTACCACATCCACCATCCGATTCTTTGGCATTTCTGTCGTTGGTGGCGGTTGTGTTGGTCGAACGTCGCCAGGCAGTCTGGTAGCTTCGGCGAGGTTCAAGGACGGCGCCTCTACCGTCGTACGCAGCGCCGACTCCGCTTGAAGCCACTTCTGGATCTGCCTGCGATGAATCCCGTATTTTCGTGCTGTCGCCCGTTGATTCCCACGACAATCTGCATCCTTCCTATACGAGTCCAATACTTGCAGTTTAAATTGTGGTGTAAAAATTCGACGTGAGCCCATTGCTTTGCTTCGATTCGTTTTGGGGGCGCCTTCCGTGGCGCCTGTTTCAGGGCACAGCAACATCGCACGCACAGTCGACACTGCCTCGCTCAACTGCTAACGGACTATTTTTGGTGGGGCGCGTCAAGCGAGGAGCGCCAAGGTGGGGAAACCAAAATGCAACGTTGCCAAATTGTTAATAAAAAAAACACGAGCCAACCGGCATACAATACCATTGGAATAGGCATTTCAAGGTTTCCATGGAATGCGTGTCCTTGGGGGGCGCAACATCTGGCAACATTGCTGATCACGCCAGACAGAGTGACGCCGGACAAGAAAAAAAAAAGGGGGTCCAGGCTCCTGACTGGCTAGCAACTCTGCTGCTGCTGTTGCTGTTGCTGTTACTTGCTTACTTCTCTCTCTCTCTCTCTCTCTCTCTCTCTCTCTCTCTCTCTCTCATTCAGATGAAAGAGGAGGAAGGAGTGTGAGGGGATTGAGAATTGGGAAAGAGAGAAGGAGAGGAGAGGAGAGGAGAGGAGAGAGAGATGGACAGTCAGCCTGCGTTGCTAGCTAACCAGCTAACCAGCCAGCCAGCCCGAATGACGCCACCCGATTCCCATTCATCGGTTATCATCGGGGTCATGTGGCATCTTGGAACGCCACCACTTGTTGGATGAGAACAAAGAGAGGCGCCCGGGCCGATGACCTCGCCCTTGATAACGCCTTTAACAGAAAAACCTCCAACGTCCTCGCTTCACTTAGCACGACACCAACAACCATTCTCGCTTTGTTCTTTAGCGACAGACATTCGAATCAAAAAAACAAAACAGCTTATCTCTAATATTAATAATAATCATCATCATAATTAAAAATGATAGAAGAATTCCACGAAATATTTCGTAATCAATCAATTAATCTTATTATTATTTTTTTTAATGAAAAATGGAGGTTTTTTGTTTTGTAGGTGAATTTCGGAAAAATAAAAATTCATCTTTTGTTCAACAAAGTTCTACAAATCATCAAGAACAATCATTAAACAAATGACAGATTTTAAAAAGAAAGTGATTTTTAAAAATTTTAAATCGCTATTAGGCGTTTTAAAATTAAAAAGAAAGATTTGTTTGTAATAAAAATTAATATTTTTGAATGAAGAATCATGAAAAAAATGTCAAATTTATCTTTAATAAAATTGACGTTCAAAGTGAAAATTATTTGAAGAATATTAAATAATATTATGTAATAATCTACTCATTAGACACAAGTTTATAATAACAAATTCAAATAGTTTGTTCACTAGTTTGTTTGTACTTAAGAAGAATTAAAATTAAAAAAATAAATTTCGAGAAATGACATTATTAATCGATTCCATCAACTTTTTTCTTTTTTTTTTAATTCATTAGTTTAACTAGAAATAACGACCAATGAAATGATGTCCCTCAATCAATCATTTATTTTTCTAGAAGAATAAAAATAACATACTACCCACCCCCCTCACAGACACACACATCTTTAAACTTTTATATTTTTGTATATTGTATATTTTTATTTTATTTTATTTTTTCCCTCTGGATGGGTTTGTAATGCAAAGGATAGGAGAGGAAAAGAAAACAAAAAATTAGAATTTTTTTTTGTAATGAAATTTTCCAATTTTAACCTTCCTTTATTATTATTTAATCATCATTATTTGATCATGAAATAATTATCATATTTATATAATAATTAAAATAGCTCTCTCTATCTCTCTCTCTCTAGGCACATATCACATAAGACCTTTTAAAGACTTTTGACAATTAATAAAATAAATAAAATAGCTAAAATATCGGGGCACTTCTGGTTAGTTTCTTTAATCAATTTCAACTATTAGAGAAAGAATGACGGAGGGTATTCTATTTTATTTCATATAAATGTTACTTGTTGCTTTATTATTTTATCAAGTAAAAATCATTAAAGATAATTTCAACAGAGTATCTACATAATTGAATTGAATAGCAGGCAACAGAGGAAATGAATCAAATACCTGAATGAATAGGAAATTGATGTAGGATAGAGAGAGAAGTTGAGGGGAGGGAGAGCGACCTACTGCTGCTGCTGCTTTATTCATTTTTTTTATTTTGTTTTTTTCTCTATGTACTTTAATAGTAGATCTCTATTGAGTTATGCACCCCCATAGGCAAAGCTGTTTAGAATTTGGCGCCGGTTGCGTAACGGCCTGCCGGCCTGACAGACATCCTGGCTCTCTGCTTCACCTCCTTCACCTCCTCCTCCTCCAAAAACACCTCCCCAACCCACTAGCAGCGACCACTTTCCATGTTCCAATGATCTCCCTCATAAATGGGGCAGCAGAAGAGAGGGAGAGAAAAGGGCAAAGGGAATGGGGGGGGGGAGTCCAAGCATAGAACAACAAATTGCATGCAAAACATTACACACATTTAATAATAAATATATTACTTGTAAATATTTAATGATATTAATATATTTACACTGAAATTATTTTCAATTCTTTTGCAAATTTTATTTTTTTAATTTTTAAATATCTACTATTTAATTTTTTTTTTTTTTTTTTTAAATTAAGTGTTAAAGAATCATTCTATTTTCATTTATGACATTCATATATATATATATATATATATATCATAATTCATTTATTGATTAGTAATAATAATTCATAATAATATGGTAGATAATCAATTAAAAACAAATTAAAAAAAAACTAATACATTTGACAAGATTTTATTGAATTTAAAAAAATATAAAATAATGAAATAAAATTATTAACAGATAATTTTCATAAAATTATATCAAACATTTTTGATATAATTTCAATAAATAAAAGTTTAAAATCACAAATTAATATCAAAGAAATAATTGGGCAATTAATAATAAAATTTTTTGACATATTAGATATATTTCTTGTACCATAATTAAATTAAAAATATTAAAAAGGGTTATCAGGCACAGTTAGACTAAATTAGAGATGATAATATTTTAAAAACATACGTGGGCGATATTAAAAATAGATGTGGAGGAACTATTTTGAAAAATTATCAAATTCGAATCTAGGCATTAGATCAGAAACCTTAATGGTAGAGCCAGCAGAAATTAATCTCCAGATAAGAACCAATGTTACAGGAGGTAGAAATGATAATGGGAAAATTGAAAAATAATAAATCAACGTGAATAAATAGCATCCGGGCAGAATAAATCCAATTTTGTGGAAAACCTTTATTAAAGTGTATGCATAAATTAATTCTTTCGATCAGGTATAAGGAAAAGATTCTGTGGCGAGCACCAGAAATACAAGAGAAATTAAAAAATAACATTACATAAGTTGTCCCATCTATATATGCTCAAAATACATTTTCCCAACCTCCAATTCACGATAATGATAGAATATCAAGCCTCGAAACTCGAATAGATCAATTACATCTGCCATACAGGAACTAAGAACAAGAAGCCGATCGTCATCTCGTAGCAGTAGATGTCGTTCTCGTTCAAGACCAGGCTCTAAATCAATATAAAACCCGTTTGTATCATTTCACCTTTAAATATCAAGCCAAAAAATATCAGGAACCTTGTTCATACAAACATCGTTAAACTAAAAGACTTCACATTGTCGGCGATCAATGATTGGAAGTTCAATTCAAGTCACCTTTTCATATTCGATAAAACAAATAATTTTAATTTTTTAATCGATCTCGGATTCTACCATTAAAAAAAGACAGAAATAATATTAATAAACGAAAGCAATATGCAGCACATGGCACAACTATTAATACATATGGCGAACGTCTTTTTGAAGTAGATCTTGATCTTTTTCTTATAAAGATATAATCTACTTATAGACCTAAGAAATAGAAGACTCATCGATTGCTATACAACACTTTCTTCTTAAGGTAGTCTAATTAAAATCCCAGCTGTAGAATCCATCCATGTCATTCTAACGAATATCAAATATGCTGAAATTATTAAAGAATATCCCAATCTAATGCGAGAGAAACTTCATTTTGGCTCACCTCCATTAGATATTCATCACATCATCAACACAAAAGGTCATGCGACATCAGCAAAAGGACGAAGATTAGCACCAGACAAAATAAAAATAGCTAAAAACGAATTCCAACAAAAGATAAATTAAAAAATACTCTGACTTTGTAAGTCCTACGCAAGGACAACGCCTATCAAGCCGGTTATATCAATGAGGTATCCTATGATCAGTAGAACAAGTCCTATCAAACTTTACCTAGATTTTCTTGATCGGAGGCGCTACTTGTTACCAAGTAGCTTTTCAATGTTGATCCCGGAGGCTGGGTTGACTCGGTCCCATAGACTCTAGCTAAAGAAATACCCTTGCCAGGCCCGGGATTTGAACCCGTAAACAGTCGTTGGCCCCGAGGCAGTCATTGGCCCCCTATTACTAAAACACAAATTATAAGAGATTTTTATTTTAAAAATTGTGCTATTAACTATGGTTATGTAATAGTTTGTTGTATGATTGTATAATCACTATAGAATATCTAGGCCAATAATTATAATAGGGGGATTGTTCTGCAATTTAAAGACTGCTAGGAGTTGCTTAAGGGGGCCAACGACTGTATGCTTTACCCTACTACTATAAAAAATAGAAAATAAAATCACTTTAAAGTGTATGCGCTCAAATTATAATAACACCAAATGGAAGCAAATGTTTTACGGTGTTAAATGTTTTACGGTCTTATTATAATTTGAGCGCATACACTTTAAAGTGATTTTATTTTTTACTTTTTAGTGCAATTTTAAGTAAAGTGTATTTTTTAAAAAAGATTTCTTTTTACTTAAATTTATTTTATACTTTTTAGTCGTATTCAGCGCCTCTAGAACTGCTATTGCCATCTATGATTGAAATAGTGAACTATTCCATATTCCGCATATGAAAGTTTAGTTAATTAATTACCACTAATATATAAATAATTCAGTGGATTTTTCAATTGATTCGTGTATTATTAGCAGGAGCAAGCGCGTATGCAAAATTTCAAGTTGATTGAATAACGGGAAGTTGTTGAAATATCGATTATAAAATGCCGCGGACAACCCGCGTACAACCGGACAGAGTGAGTTAAGTAAAAGTGTATAATAAATAAACATTATATATTTAAATATTTGGAGATGAAAGGTAATAGTACTTTTCAAGTTAGCTTTTCTTTTGTTATGATAAAATATTATAAATAAGGAAATTACTTTAATATGAATTAATATTATTTATTCAAACAAGCTTTTATTCATATATATATATATATAAATAGATAAAGTAATAATATAACAAGAAAACTAACCAGATAGTGTAAGTTTAGGCAGCAGTGTTATTAATCTATTAAGAGAAGTCTTAAGGTGCACTGTATTATTAATTATTCAAACAAGCTTTTATTTATATATATATAAATAACCCGCCTTTTACAAATAAAAATGCTAAATGATGTATCTGCGACATGAACACCACCTAGTGGACGCCGAAACAAATTTTTAATAGTATTTCCATTTTATTATTTATCTATTTTCTCTATTTTCATTAAAATTTATTTTAAAATAGATTATATATATATATATATATATATGTCAACTCATGGTATGAATGATTAATGAATTTATCATCTAATTTATATATGAATCATTAATATTAATATATATATATATAAGTATCGTAACAAATGAAATTGTATATAACCTAATGAAATTTTTTCTTCTTAATTTTAGTTAATTTTTCAAAGAAGAGATCACAAAATGGATATTTACTCACCTTAAGATAAAACAAGTCCTGTACATTTATATATTAATTATATATTAAAAATTTATATAAAATTTTATTTTTATCCATATCAGGAAAGAAATAATTAATCCAGGTGTGCCAATACTCGAAATTAGAAAATCACTAAAAATTTTAATCAATTAAAAATAATAATAATAATAACAATAATGTTTTCATTGAACAAATGTCTTAGATTTGTTACTAATGCATTAATTCGTTATAAACATACCCCTGCATTGTATAATTTAACACAACCTGATATAAAAAGACAAGAGCCTGAACCAACTCAAGAGATGCAACAACAAAAGAATATAACAAAATCGGTAATTAATGAAATACAAAAAGAGATTATTAATAAGAACCACGGCCGTTTGTTTGCTGTTGTTCAAATACTTGGAAAACAATTTAAAGTGACAACAGAGGATTTGGTCCTTGTGGAAGGTAATTGGGTACCAACAATTGGTGATCAGATTCGTCTTGAGAAAGTATTATTAATTGGTTCAGCTAATTTTACATTGATTGGAAGGCCAATTTTAAGCCAAGAACAAGCAGCTGTATATGCCACTGTAGTTGAGAAAACATTGAGCTATACTAAAGTACATTTTAAAAAACAGAGAAGAAAACAATATATGAGAATGAATTTTCTTAGAATTCCGCAAACAATATTAAGAATAAATGATATTCAATTAAACGCAGTAGAAAATACAAATCAAATCCAAGGGGACAACCAACTTATCTAGTTTTTATATATTTTCAAATTTTAATTTGTATTTAATTAATTAAATAAATTATTTTAAAAAACTATCAACAATTCATCTTTTTATTTTGTTTTTGTTATAAAAAATTATAATTTTCAAATTCCCTAGCGCCACAAGCCACAATTAGATAAGTTTTTTCTAAGAGAGGAACATAACTATGGTCTAGAAAAATTAATAAAAGAACTTAATAATAAAAAAAACAATTAATTTAAATTAATACTATCAATGAATGTATATATTGTTAGTTTATCTATAATTTTATAAAGTTAAAAATGTTAATTTTATTTTTATATTTTTTTTCATTGCTTGATTTTTATTGAATATTTTTAGTTATAATGAAATTTGAAAAAATTTATCGAATCTCGTAACATAAACTTTTTTAAATTTTGATCTTAATAGGAATTTCGAATAAATTATTATGTATGGTTCAAATTTGTCTTGAAGGTAGTAGAGGAAGAGTAAGATGCGGTAATCCATTATCAGAAACTTGAAATTCTGAATGGGTTAAAACATGGAGACGCTCTATCACCGATTCTATTTAATTTAGCATTACAATACGTGATTAGACAAATTGGGGAGTTATCAGACGAAATCCAATTAGCAACAAAATTCAAGTTTATATTACGAGATTGAATAAACTCAAAGATATGGTAGAAAAATGAATCGAAGCAGGAAAAGAGGTTGGGGCTTGAAATCCATTTGTCCATTTGGAATTTTATTTCGTGGGTTTTGGATTTAAAGTCCTAAGGAATTTAGCAAATTGAAAAATTAATTTATTTTATAGCAATAATTTTTTAGAAAACACAAATTATAATTATAGAAATATTTTATATTTTTACAAGTTTTCTGTGGATTAAAACAATTTTATTATCTACTATTAATGTAATCAACTATGATTATTTTTAATAAGAAATATGAATGTGTGTGATAGAAAGAATTTTTTTTCTCTTAAAATTTTATTTGATTAGTTTTTTTAATAATTAATCGATTAATATTTTTATTATCTAATTGGATTAGAATAGAAAAAAAATAATATGAATGTTCAATTATTTAATTTTATTGCATTTAAATCAAGTCTATTCTCCAAATTTGATTGAAATATTTCTATCACAATTAGAGAAAAAAAACAAAATATACTAAATGTAATAAAATAATTCATATATATATAATAAATATCTAAAATCTTTAATAGTCATTTCTTAGTGTTTAAAATAATAATAATTTTAAATCTCCCACAAAATAAAATCTATGATTTCATATTTTATTAAATGATATAAAATTAAAATTATATATTAAGAATAAAAATGATAATATAATAATAATAAACATAATAATAGGTTTTTTTAAAATAACTGTTTATAAAATAAAATAAATTCTTATTAGTACTTGTAATTTTAACTTTAAATTGAGTTATTTTTATCTTAAACTCCTAATTTGGAAATGTCAAAAATATAGATAATCATTTATACATCATTTACTTTATTATTATTATTATTATTAATATTTATCATATTCATAAACATAAATTCTATTTTGATTTTTCATTTAATATTTTTTTGAAATTAATTCCTTCTTACTAGGAATATATATATATATAATTATAACGTTGGATAATTAATTAAAAAAAGGTAATAAACTAAAAAAAATATTATATTAAATTAATACATATAGATTAAAAAATAGAAATAATATAATTAAGTTAAACACAAACACTATATACTTATATATGAAGAAATGTTAATGATTATTATTTTTTTTTAGATTATTATTTATTTATTACATATATATATATATTGTCAATTAAAAAATGGTTTGGGTTGCAAGTCAAGAAGCCTTTGACGAAGCTATTAGAGAGAACATGGAAATTTTTGAAATGACTCCTGAAGAGGCAACTGCAGAGGCTATTAAACAGTTTAAGTCCCAAGGGGTTGATCTGAAAAATATTATTACGACATTATATATAGATAGTTTAATTGATACTGACAAAATGAATTTAGAGAAAATCTTAAAACATTTAATTAATTATGTAAATAAAAATGATGAAACTGAGGAGAAAATTGAATTGCTTTTAGATCAACTTTTACAAGAGATTGATATTGATATTGCACATAAAATATTAGCAGGAAAAAAAGATGGATATAAATTGCTTATTCGCCTTTTAGAACGTTTTCATGATAATAAAAAAATTATAATTAAAGTATTAAAGAATCTTATTTCATTGATGAGTGGACAACCGGATTTATTAGAATTGGAACATGGAATTCCATTAATCATCTCTTATTTAAATAATCAAGTGGATTATGATGTAAAAACGTTAACATTGAAATGGATAAAAGAATGTTGTATTAAACATGAAAAAAATCGGCAAAATTTAGTTAAAGCTGGAATTATTAAACAATTATTTAATATTTTGAAAGAAGAGAATATGCCATGTGCAGTAATTAAAGCTAATTGTGCTGTTATACGCGCATTAGTTCAAGATGATGATATTCGTGTTCAATATGGAAATGCACATGAACATGCACGATTATTATCAATGGCAGTACTTGAAACACTTTGTCTTTTATTTCAAAGTCAGTTATTTTTTTTCTCTTTTCTCTTTCTTTCTCTTATTTTATTCATATTTTATTTATATTATTTATAGAATATCAAAAAACTGAAAATTGTGTTGGAGATATTATGGTGACATTAATTACATTAATGGTGCGCAATGAATTTTGTCAACAGGCAGATGAATTAAATATTATTACAACTATTATGAACGTCATGATTAATTTTCCAGATAATGAGGTTGTTTATTTCTTGAAATAAAAAAAAAATAAATAAAATAAAATAATTTTTTGTTTTATTTTTTGATTTTAGAAAATAAATAGACAAGCAATTCGTTTAATTAAAGCTCTTGCTGGCAATGATGATGTTAAAAAACATATTATACAATTAGGATATGCTGATTTACTTATTCGTGCTATCGATCAACATCGGGTATTTATTTTTAAATTAATTAATTTTTTTCCTTTATTTATTTATTCATAGTTTATTTTTGTTTTTAATATATATATATATATATAATTTTAATTATAGAATTCAGCACGAATATGTACTAATGGTTGTCAAACGATTGGCACATTGGCATTAAGAAATGAGAATAATAGCAAAGTTTTATGTAATTCAGGTGCAGCCAATACTATCATTGAATGTATGAAAAAACATAAAAAGGATCCTGATGTGCAGGTAAATTTTTATTCCCTATTTATTTATATAAATTTGAAATTATAGGTGTTTATTTGTTTTTGTTTTTATTTAGAAACAAGCATGTTGGGCAATTCGTAATATTGTATCAAGAAATAAAGAAAATGTCGAAGTATTCATTTTATTGGGCGCTGAAGAACATATTAATAATGTATTAACATGTCATGGATCATTATGTGATTATGATGCCAAAGGGGCCTTACGTGATCTTGGTTTAAAAGTTATTTTAGATGAACAATGGACAGGCAAACTTGGCTCATTACAAATCGAATAAAAAAACAAACAAACAAACAAATTATCCATTTTATTATATTTATTTATAGGTAATAATATTTTTGCTAAAATGATTCTTTTCTATAATTATTAAGAGAATTTTTATTAAAAGACCACATTATTTGTATAAAATTATTTTAATTTAATAAATAATGTGGTCTTTTAATAAAAATTCTCTTAATAATTATCAAAATAACCACAAAAGCTTTAATAAATTCTTTTCTATATTTTTAACTTTTCCAACTCGTTAAATGCAATTATAATATTTTCTTTATTATTTGATTGAAATTAAGTATATATATATATATATATATATATATATATATATTGGCTTGCAACGAATGTTGAATGAATGAATGAAGGTACTGTTAGTGTATGGTTGGATCTTGGATAAATGATGATCACTTGGACATTGCCAAGGGAGCGAAATGGTTCTTAAAACGGACGGGAAATGCATGCTCTATTACGTATTCTCATTTGATGATTGTGGTAATAAATTCTGTTCCTTTAATTTCAGCGCTATTTATCACTGCTTGATGGTTGTTGGAGCATAGAAACGTGCTGCAATGTATTCCCCATTACATTCCATAAAGACGTGTGGGGGGGGGATGGGCATGCCATTTCATCCCACACTATAATACCTGTACCATCCACATGATCATGTACATCATAAATTGTGTCTAAAAGCCATGTGCCATAATGAATAATTAATTATACAGTGTACCTTAAAACTGCACTTAATAGATTAATAACACTGGTGCCTAAACTTACACTATCTGGTTAGTTTTCTTTCTATATTATTATTTTATCTATTTCGACCTGTGTATATATAGTGTATATTTATAAATAGAGAGAAACATAAAAGAAGAAGTAGGGAAACTCATCAAGGTGCACTTTTTTTTATTTTCCATCTTCTTCTTCACAAAGACATGAATGAACAACGAACCATACAGTCGGAATGAGAATGGATGAATGGCCTTACTCCATGGTTGATATGAATTTATCTCATGGTCTCGTTTGATTGATTTAACTAAGTATGCAACTTTTTCTTGTGGGGTTACCTTATAAGCAACGATCGAAAACACACATCAACTTCAAAAGAGAACATTTATCAAGAGATCGCTAAAATATCTCAAGAAATGTTTGACGCTTTGATATTTTACTTGTTGAGAGGACTTTATCTTACTATTGCAATCTTTAAAACTTGAAAATGTTTTAATTTCATTTTAAATGTTTTTTTTATATACATTGAGATGAAATAAATAACTTTATTTGGCAGTTATTTTAAAATCCACTTTATATATTCTCGTATTATGAAGGAAAATAAAGATATTTTCATTAGTATTTTATATACAATTTAATTCAAAAATAATATTTGCTTTACAAGTATAATAGTAACATTTTTATAAATATGATTTCATATAAAAAATAAATTCATCATCAATTGATTTGGAGCCCAATCAAATCAGTAAAATGGAAAGCTAATTTTTATTTTTACTTGCAACTTATATATATATATATATATATATATATATATAATATATATTGATTATCGGTAAATAAAAACAAAAAATACTGATTTACAAGATAATTGTTTTTATGAACTAATGAAAACAATACAATACAAAAGCATTGAATAGATGAGGTGGGAAATATTCTAAGGACAAACACACACATCGCCATATGTGGATGATATAAAGAAATCTGCTAAATTAGAGAATGAAAGACCTTTTGTCATAAAACATCAAGTGAACCAGCTGACTGATACAATAGAAGGATCTTTCAAATAAATAGTTAAAAGTTCTTTAATTCCTGTTGTATTAAAATACATAAAATGCAGCACATGTGATCTCCAGATGTAAAGAGACCCATTCGTGTAATCCAAAGTGGGGGAAGGGGTGAACAATGCTCTGAGGTAGCCATGGAAGGGATGAAGAGTTTTCTTTATTGATGTAACAACAATTTTTGAATCAGAATTGGAGAAGGAGGCACCAATATCACTTGCAAGAGTGACATCTCGGCCACCCCCTTTGAGGAGCGCCGCCGCATAAGATGTTCCAAAGAAATCCGCAAGAAGAATCTCAAGGCTCACGTCTCTAAGAATTCTCCATTTATTCCTATCAATCATACAGCTAAGTGGTCGATCCTTGCTTAGTAATATAATTGCAATTGCTTAATAAATTAAATTTCATTTCATTTATAATATTTCTAACGGTACCTTAATAAACAAACAACTCTTTATAATTACTCTGTATCAATTATTATAATATCAATTCTTTAGTATTAAATATTTAATTTTATTATACTTTTATATCTGCATTTTATTCTCAACGAATTCAATTTTATCCTTTCCCTCATCAATCTTCGCGGATTCAATTACCCATTATTCTTCAAAATTAACCCAGAGTGGTACCAATTTAATAATTATTAATTTTCAACCCATTTTTTTCATTAAACCACCAAACCTAAACCATCCAATATACGACAATATATTATTATTAAAAAAATATTGAATTAAATCAATTAAATAATAAGCTATAATAATAATACCGGGACCTCGAGCCTCGGCTCGGTACTTAAGTTACAAAAAAATGATTCATTATTATTGTGTTAGTCTGGTAATATTAATACCTGGGACACCGAGTTATTGCTCGACCCTTTAAAAAATACTGATATACAATTCTTTAATTATTTATTACAATTATTAAATGTTGCATCATTGCATCAATCTGATTAAAATGAATGGAACTGGGGTCCTCAATACAAACAAACAATTTTAGCTAGCATTATAAGATTAATCCAAGTAATATCGTCTATATTCTATATATCAGTATTTTTTTTTCTGAATTTAATACCAAGTTGATTTTCAAAATTTTCTATTCTTTATATATATGATTGATTACATGTATTAAAATTTAAACAAATTCAAATATTATAATTTTTAAATTTATATACAATTTAATATTATTTTTTCGTGACTAATGGCAAATACAGGTGGCCCTAGTCAGAGCAAAAGAAGACTCCTTAAGGTAGTGGCCTAGTCGATGCCCAAGATTTGGGCTTTACAACTATATTTTAAGTGAAAAAATGATTTCTTGGTTATATAAAAATTAAAATATGATTCTTTATATCTTTATTATACAGAAAAGTAGGCGTGTTAATATAAAATCTATATATCTGAGTGTCTGTTTTTCGATTTTTTAAATTTTGATTTTGGATTCGATGAAAGCTTAAAATGTGTAAATGTAAAGTGGTCTTGGTTTTTTAAATTTCGTTTGGGAACATTATTATAGACATTTTCATTCTGTCTACATTATCTAATTCTCACAATATATTAAGATAATATAAATTGGAATTTGTCATTCAAAGAATATGTATATTTGTTTTTATTTATAAAACACGAAAACATTCAAAATTATATGAATAAATAATTTTAATTTTGATCTCATAATTGGATTTTCATTTTCAATTAAGTAAGATATTATATTATGGGTGGAATTCACAATGTATGAAGGGACACACAGAGATAGATAGATTTACAATAATAATATATAATTAATTTACTGATTAAATTAAAATATATTAAAAATAAGAACACAAAAACAAATAAATGTTTTATCTAATTGAATATTTGATACTGATTGAATATTTAGTAAATAATATTTTCTATATTTACGGAGTATAATAAATTGATGAAGTCATTTAATTCTCCTATATATCGAATCGAATATAAAGATAAATCTTCTAAATCTTGTGTGAAACAATTTCAAATAATTTAAATGTATATCTATTAATGAAATAAAAAAAAAATCAAATATGAATATAATATAAATATTTTTAATTTTATTTTAAGAATAGATATATAAATCTCACAGGTGGTGGTTGTGACGTCACATATATACATTTAAATTTAAAAAAAAAAAACTAATAAAGATGTATTTTTCCAGAGATGTGATCAATAAAACTCAATTTTTCTTTATAAATACTATCTCTAGTGTGAATTTCAAAAAAATCGTTAGAGCGGTTTTTGAGGACCCATGGCCAAATATATATACAATTTTTACTCGTATAAGAAGATAAGATTTATCAATTTTTATTTATTTAATATTATTGTAGCTTTCCTATACTATTAATAAAAACATTAATTCTTTAGATTCAAAATATATATTTTGTTAAAATAATAATAAAAATATTTAAAATTTTGTTTTCAGTCAATTATTGGAATAATGAATTTTTTTAATTTATTATCTAAATTACGAATAATTATTTTACATCCACCATTATCAATTGTATTTATTTTATATTCTTCAATTCTATTTAATGATAATAAAGGATTATCATTTAATCTTCTTAAATTTTCATTATTTTCATTTAATTTACCTTGCGATGTTTTTTCATACATATTCATATTTTCTGGATACATATAATCACCTAAATTAATAAAAAAAAAAAAAAAAAAAAAAAGTTATTTACGATCATTATAAATTTATGAAAAATAATTATATATACCAGGTAGTAATGTAATTGATCCATTATTCGTTGAAACAATTTTTGGTAACCATAAATCAGAATTTATTGGATTAATAATTTCATTTCCATTAATTAATTGATTTAATTTATCAATTTGATTAAAATTTCTTAATCTTGCAATTTCATATAATTGTGGATTTGGTAACCAAACAAATAATTGGCGATTCATTTCTATAATATCATTTGGTGTATACCACTATAAAATAAATAAAGAGGAAATATATATTAAGATATATGTTATAAGTTATAAGAACTTGGATGATTGAAAAAGTATTGCATGAATTTCGATTAAAAAATTTAAAATCTCGTCAATCGAACTGATTGAATGAATTGATTGAATGCACTTTCTATCACTTTTAGACTCGGTTATTATTATTATTATTATTTTTTTTTTTTTTAACCAATAATTATTTTTTATTTATTAAAAAAAAAATCGTAAAAGTTAGGCGCAGTCCCGATATGTAGTATAAATAAATTATAAAACATATATAGTAATATAAAAACGTATTTATAAACAAGTTTATGTGTGAAGCTAAATTAATATTTACTTCAATTTGTGTTATTTCTTTGTCATCAGCCTGTGTAGGTGGTATACTATCTAAAGTAGTCAGAAAAAAGATAGCTTCAAATCTTTTTGGTAAATGTGTGGGTGTTAACCAACTACTCCATTTTTGTAATGACCAAATATCAGGACAACATTGCAATTTTCGGCACATTTCTATAAATTGCGTGGCATCATTATGAATTATGTCTTGCCACTTTTTAATTTCATCACCATCCATGAATGTGCCCCATTTATTATTATTATTATTATTATTAACACCTAAACATTTCGGTTTACATAATAAAATATTTGACTCTTCAAATGTTTCACGTATTGCAGAAATACGTAATGCAATTTCATTAATTAATTGATTGTCTTTTTGTTTTTCTTTATTGAAAATAGCAAAATGTTTATTATTATAACCAAATTCTTTGAAAAGTTGTATCCATTCTGTACTGGAATCAGCCTCTTCAATTGTTCCACCAGGAAATACATGCGCATTAGGCATGAATTTAGATTGTGATGAACGTTTTAAAAATAATATTTTATAATTATATTTATTATTATTAAATGATGAACGGGCAGCTATAATTAATGTTGTAGCCTTTTTCCATATTTGTATGCTCATTTTCTTCTTTTAAATTTAATAATCACTTTAAATTAGAAATAAATTAATATAAAACAAAATCTATATAAATAATTCAATTATCACTTTTTTAATAGGAAAATCAATATTATATTTTTATAACCTATATTACATAATCCAATTTGGATTTAACATATTTATTTATCATTCTCTACTTCATTTGAATATTTCTATAATAAAAATGAAAATAAAGAAAAAGTGTAACAATTAAAAAAAAAATAAAAAATATTTTATAATAATAAAAATTATATTATATATTGAAATATTATTTTATTAAATCTTTCATCAATATTACTTTATATATTATAATAATTCATTATTTAAAAATAAAGAAGAATAAAATCTTTAATATTAATACATCTATAAAATTTATATTTATATATTTATTTATATTATAAAAATTATGATGAAATTTATTTCATCATAATTTTTTGTTAAATATTTTTTTAAATAAAAATTTAAAATTTCATATTAAATTTATTTATTTTTCGATATTATACCGATATTTTTAAAATTTATTTAAAACAAATTTTTGGAATTAACATGCAGCGCATTCTAGTGTAATTGTTCGTAGACTTGACAGCTGTGTTTAATTTAACCTTTATTTGCCCCCCATAGATAATTTACCCTCCTCTTTCCCCTTCCCACTCTTATTCCCTTGCCTATCATTTATGGCTGGTTGACTACATTAAAATCGACCAATGGGAAAAGGACAAATCTCTTAAGATTAGACCTTTAATTTTATATATATATATATATATATATATAACAAAATATACACATATACACTTGTCCATTTATTATTTTTTTTTTGGTGATTGTTTTCAAATAAATCACTCATAATAATAAATCATCGTAAACAGGTAAGTTTTAATTCTTATTGTATTCATATAATATAATATATATAATATTGTATCGGTTTCATATATTTTGACATTTGTAATGATTATTACTCCCCCCCTCCTCTTTTTTTTACCCAAAAAAATATTAATATATTGATTGATTTTTTTTTAATGACAATATTATTTATAAATTACTTTTCTATTACGTGTGTGGATATATATAATATATTAATTTAAGATTATTCTTTGCCCTACTGACCTTGATTAAATAAATTATCAAGATATTATTTTGTTTAATTAATAGATCACAAATTTATTTAATTTTAAAAAAAAAATACAATAGATAAATAAATAAAATGTAAGTACGTATATATATATGTCAAATATATATTCTTGTTCCAACTTTATATATATATATATATAAAAATTAAGATTAAAAGGGAGGGAGAGAAACCTAAGATTATTTATCAATTGAATTATATCTAACAGAAAATAAATAATAAATAAATCTTTATTTGCTTAATAATTATGAGAATTTATTTTCTTATATACTCATCTGTTTAAATATTAAAATGGCTTCTTGAATAGATTAATCATTTTTTAATAATAATAACCTTAAATGCATATAATATATACTTAAATTGTATATTATTTACATTATTTTTTAAAGTAAGAAATATAATAAGTAAATTGATAATTAATTTATATTATTAAAAAAATCTATGTTAAAGATAACAACGAAAATTATTATTTAATGATTATTTGTCATGTACAAAACAAGATTCTTAATTTTTCACTATATGTCAGTAAATCTTTAGAATTTGAAGAAGAAATTGTGCATCTATTTTAAGAGACAATAATTGGAAAATAAAAAACATTTAAAAATAAACTGTTATTTCACTGTAAAAAAAATTGGCAATTAGAAGTGATTTGATGTTTGCCAACAAAAATGTAACTCAATTTTTATTTTTTTTATTTTTATGGTGAAAGTTAAAACAAGATTGTTAATTAATTACTTTCTGTAAGTCAACATGCAACTTTTTGTTTTTCTAATATCAATATTAAAATCAATTTAAAGAAAGAAAACTTGAAGTAGATTTTAATTTAGTTTCTGTAAACAATAACAATATTAAAATTAAATAAAATATCAATATTTCTAATTTTTAAAATTAATGAATCTCTCTCTCACTCTTCTAATCGAATTATATATAATAATATTCTTGTATTAATTTGAATTTAAAACATTTTAATATATTAAATCTGTCAAAAATAATATTTCTTAGGTTTATAATACGCTTTTTGAATTCCATCCTTAGGATACAAAATTCTGTCTCCCTCTTTCTCTTACTCTCTCTATTGTATTAATTACAATTATTTTTAAATATAAATGTATATTGTTTTAAATTTCAAATAAAACTGTCCTGTCATTTTTTTTATTTTAGATCAAGTATTGGAGAAGTTTAACACAAGATTATTTTCAATTTTTTTTCTACATTTCCAAATCGTATTATTTTCTTTCACTCTCAATGTAATGGATTTAATGGATATGCCAGTTACTTTAATTGTTAAAGCTCCTAATCAGCAAGTCGAAGATCTTACAATTGAATGTGAATTAAATTGGTCTATAAGCAAATTAAAAGGATATTTATCAGAAGTTTATCCAAATAAACCAGTAAATAAGCTTATTTTTCTTTCTTTATAATTTATTTTACATAACAGAAAAAACAATAATTAACAAATAGATATTTATATTAAAATTTTAATATATATATATATATAACAGGTGTTTTCATGTATTTTGATCAACGACATCTATTGGTTAAGATGTAAAGTATTAATGCAAACAAACTAACCTAACTATTAAATTCGATGGTTTTGACATTTCTCTACATAAAATAATAATTTTACATTCCGTATTATTGAGTTATTCAGTGTATATAGATGCTAATAATGGAACGCTCAAATTTTCACTTTCGACATTCATGTATTTTATTGTTTATTTATCAAACACTTTTAGAATCTTATGGTGATACTGCTCCGTCATATCCCATTGATGGTTTTGATTTCAACATTTTAAAAGTGGAGATATATATAACGTCCACATCCTGGAAAAGTTTCAAGACAATGAATTGCAAGACTTATTGGACGAGAACTCAGCTCAAACTCTCACAAAGAACTTTCACACAGCTTAGCAGTTGATGAATCATCTGTTTCGAGACGTTTACATGCAATGGAAAAGATCCTTCGGGATTACCACTTGTTCAGATCGATGTAGCATGGTTTGGCTGGCACATGCTGAAGAAGTGCGAAAATGGATCGATGATTGGATCGCTGCCAAACCATCAGGGTATCGCCATGTTGCAAGAAAGATGGGTAAATCTTGTAGAAAATGATGGAAAATATTTTGATTAATATATATTGTACAAATTTTTCTGTATAAATGCATTTTAAACTGAAAAAATGATCAGAATACATCCAAGCACCTAATATTAACATAATTTTTAAAATATATTAAATTTATTTTTATATTTTAGCGTTCGGAAGATCAGAAATTAATTTATTCTGGTAAATTATTAAATGATAATATAATATTAAAAGATATTTTAAGAAAATATGAAGGCCAAGAGATCCATACTATGCATTTAGTATGTTCACCACCAAAGGATCTACAATACAAAAAAATAACATCCACCAAAACTGAAAAGACACAACCATTAAAGGAGCTCAACAACATTAATAGTAATAACACAACCACAGGTATCTTATATTCAATCCCTATACAATTAACAAATTATTAAATTTTTACAAATATTTTATTATATAATTTTATTTTATCCATGTTAGTAAAAAAAATGAAATTTATTTTTTAAGTTCTAATTTGATTAAATTCTCTCTTTATTACATAAAATTATTTCTTTTAATTTTTTTTCTTTTTATATATATATATATATATATTATTTATTAATTATTAAATATTCACAGTACAAATAGCCAAACTGGGGTATATGATGCACAATTCGGGTGTTTTACCTAATCTCATACGCTAATACCTATTTTATAACATGAAAATTGATGTTTATAGAACCTTAATAGTATAAATTATAGTTTTAATCTTAAAATAAGAACTACACCCAATGCGTCATATTACCCATTCGACGCAATTTTAGATAAAAAATTGCAAATAGTAAACAATGAGGGAGGGCTATGTAAATAAAGAACAAGTAATATTCGTTTTAAAGAATGTACAATAACCTAGAATTTATTAAACCAACAAAAATTGGAAATGAGAACAAATTATGAACCTTTGAAATAAATATGATGAAATTACTTTAGTTGATCTTCTCAAATTACAAATCAAATCCTCCTTAAAACAATGTATCACCTGATTGTGTTGGTGGTTATTATCATTCCCACACCATAAGGGCTAGGTTTGAGGATATAGAAAACGCGGCATCTCCCTATATATAATTTAACTATTGATAAAAACACTGATATCTTTTCTTTTTTTAAATGTTATTTATCATAAATTAATAGTATCATATTAATCATTTCTGATTTTTATTATTAAAATTATTTTTATTGGTTGTTTTTCAGCTTCTTCATCATCAACACTTGAACCATCATCTTCATCTTCTTCTTCTATATTAGAAAATATGAATGATATAAGAAGACGAAATATCACTTCTGATCCAACAACAACACAACCAACTGCCACCTCTACAACATCCACGACCTATTCTACTGCTAATATTCCTACTAATACCACAAATTCTTTTTCACAATTTCAACAAGATAATCTTACAACACAACAAATGGCATGGATGAGAGCTTATAGTCAATACATGACACAATATGTTCAATTGTAATTTTATTAATTATTATAAGATTATAAGACTGCATTATTCAGAATGTAAAATATGATTTCTTATTATATAAATAGATTAAAATAGATTTTTTCAAAACACCTTTTTTTTAACTCTTTGGATCATTGCAATTTTCTTTAATTTTTTTTTTTTTTTATAAATGTCTATGTGAATAATCAATCATTAACTTAAAAACTGGATTGATTATCCTCAGAGAAGACGAAATTATGTATAAATTAGGAATATAAAAATTTATTTATTAAATGTTATAGCAATTCTATAAGAATAATATAAAGAATTTATTTAATAAAAGAAAAAATATTTTAAAATGTCTTTTAATAATTAATAATTTATATAAAATGCAATCGTATTTTATATTCTGGATAATTAACATTTTATATATATTTTAATGGATGCTTATTTATTTATTTCAGATTAAATTCTGGCAATCAATATTATACACTTGGTAGTTGGCCAATGAATGCTATGCAGCCACCTACTATTCCACATCCCACACAAAATCAAACAAACAACGAACAACCAGAACTTATTAATAATAATCCACCAGCTATTGGTATAATATTTATCCGATTTATTCAAATTTATTTTCCAAATTTCCATATTTTATTCTATCTAAATTTATATGGCTATTTTTAGTATTCAATTATTTTTATTAATATTTATTATAACTAATATTTTTAGATGCTGATGATGATGATGGACGACCAGGAAGAAGAGATTGGCTAGATTGGTTCTATATACTCAGTCGAGTAATGGTATTAACTAGTATTGTATATTTTTATTCTTCACCTACAAGATTCTTCTTAGTCTCTACACTTGGATTAATGATGTATTTGTAAGTATATATTTATATTCAAAAATATAATCTAGAATGTAATTAAGGAAGAAATATTGTTATTTGTGATATATTATTACAAATGTTTTATGCAAGTTAAACATTATTTTCAATTTTTCATTCATTCATTTTAGTATTATTCTATATAACTAGCGGACAGGACCACCGAGTTAATACATTGTATTTGATGGAAAGTCTTTAGGTGTGAAATAGGTTTTCATTAATTATATCCTCAGCAAACAGATTAATCCAATTAGTCTCTGTACTGAGCCACCTGCATCCATTCATTTCCTATTTTCTCCAAACTTTCTGAAGTTCTCCTTTATTTTTGGTATATCAACTTGTTTCTTCTCAATTGGTCTCACTACAGCATAATAAGTTTCTTGCTTGTCTTTCTCACTTTTAATCAAATGATCCGCCAATTGCAAACTATATATTTAATTTACTTTTGATTGTGATTGATTGATTTTAAATACAGATTTTCAAATTTTTAATTTATATACAATTTAATTTAAACTGAGTCATACGCTTTGCCAAAACTCGGAATAAATCAAATTTTATTTTATAAATTTATCAATATCTAGTTTATTCTAAATATTGTCATATATAGTAGTTATAATATATTATAATATTATAATTAAATATACAAATTTTAAAGTATAATAATTGAAATCATATTCTGATGTTACTTGCAGTCAAATTTAAACAAATACAAATATTCAATTATTTTTATTTTTTATTTTATATACGATTTAATATTATTTTTTTATCAATATAAAATCACAAAAGTGAATTTATTAAACGTATTAAATAAGAAAGAAACTTGTTAATAATTGTTTTATTTATGTTTAAATTTATAAAATTTATCTAATATATATTTTTTTTTAAATTTTAAATTTATTAATTGTAATCAATATAGGCACAAGGTGTTAAATATATATTTGTTCCGTCTTCATTTTAGAATTTAAAAGAAATTTTAAAAAATTTACCATTCATCGTGAATGAACAACATGAAGCATTATATACATTTTTAAAAATTAATTTTCTATTCAGTATAAAATAAGATAATCCATAGGAAAATAAATATATATTTTTTTTTTTCATTTATAGATATCAAATCGGTTTCTTTAGACCGCCACAATTAGAAAATCCTCAGCAACAACAACAACAACGTGCTGGACCACAAGAAGAAGAAGCACCAATTGACCAACAACAACAACAACAACAACCACAGCAGCAACAGCAGCAAGAACCAGCAACAACAGAATCAACTACTGCTGTAGCACCTGAACAAGATCGGCCCTCTTTATTAGCATTAACTTGGACATTTTTTAGTTCATTTTTTGCTTCACTTATTCCAGAACAACCAGGCGCCATTTAATATAATAAGTATATATATATATATATATAAATATATTTATATATATAATTTTCTTAACTATATATTAAAACAACTCCTATTACAACATATACAACTATAGTATTAGTACTCCTACTACTACTACTATTTCTTTATTACACTTTTTAAACGATCTATCTATCTATTAAAGATAGATATTAATGATAGAAATGTATAAAATAAAATAAAAAATGAGAAAAATAATGATAATTATTATTTGGTAATATTTGATAATATTGTATAATATTCTTCATAAAAAAAAATAATTAAAATATAAATTTAAACAATTATATTATATGCAAATATTTATTATTTTTAGTATATAATATTCAGAAAATTAGAAATATAAAAAAAATGTTATTATTATTAAAATAATTTATTTTATCTCTAATTTCCAAAAAAAAAAAAAAATAAATAAATAAATATATATATATATATATATATTATTTCACATTTTTATTATTTATTTATATAGGGGGAATAAAAATATAAGAGAAAAAAAAATACATGTATAAAAAATTTAAAATTTTGTGATGTTATCATTTTATAGAATTATAATATATATATATATTGTAATATAATATATTATTATTAAATTTATAACCAAAGTACATATACAAAATGAAAAATAAATTACTTAATATAATATAATTTTTCTTTACAAGTATTAAGTACCGAATATTACTGAATATTTTACAGTTCCCAGAATATGTTGAGTATTTGATAATAATGTACAATATGACTTATGGCCTTTTATCTTGGCCACTATAAAAATTCGAATATACTTTATTTATAATATAAACAAATTAATGAAACGAATAAATAAATTCGTATGTGTGTGCTTATATATATATATATATATATATATATATATATATATATATATATATATATATGAAGTATTTGACAAAAGTAGTTTCAAAATTATTATTGTATTAAAATAAATTTTTCTTTTTTTAAACCAAATAAAATAAATAAAAAATTTTTTTTTTAAAAAACTAGAGTGGCCATCCTGGAAAAATTTAAATAAAATTTGTATTTTAATTAATTAATAATATTGTTTATATATGAAATTTATATTATTTCTTTAATTTTCAAGTTATTTACTATTCATTCTTGATTTTTTTTTCTTTTGAAAATCATATAAATAAATATATATATATATATATATATAATATATATTAATAATAATTTACTTTTTTTACATCATCAATAAATAAAAATTATAATTATAAAACTACTTTTGTTAAAATTTAAATATCATATTATAATGTATAAAAAATAAATATTTTTAAGTTATTTTATTTATTATTGTTATTATTATTATTATTATTTTTTAAGGGGCATAGCGTTATTTAATTAATTATTTAAATTCTAAATTTCCATTTTAAATTATTTAAAAACAATTTATATAGTTATACTAATATATATTCTATGACATCCAAATAATTATAATAATTTTAATGAAGAATTAAAAACCACTTTAATTTTTAATAAATACATTGTAAAATTATATTTATAGATTATATATTTATTAAAATAATTATCAATAAATATACTCAGATATAGTTTATGTAATCATTGATTATCTTAATTATTATTATTATTCATATTTTATTAAATATTTATTATTTGTCATTTTTATTTGAATTAAAGATACAAATTTTATAGTTTTTATTTTAAACATTTTTATAACAATATAATATAATTATAAATTAATTAAATTTGTAAATTATAAGTTAATTATTGAATTTAATATTTATTTTTATCAAGTATGTTCTTTTTTCATCATTTATCATTCATTAAAAATAAATTATAGAATGCATTATGTTAAATCTTGTTAATTTTATTAATTAAAAACGCTATGCCCCTTATCTATTTTATATTTCTTCTATTTTTCTTTTAATATTTAATAATATTATTACAATATAGTATTATTATTATTAATTTATATTGTTGAAATACACTCACACATGTACACACAATTTAAAAAAATATCTTTTTTTTTCCTTAACAATTCTTAAAATAAAACCTTTTTTAGATTATTTTTATATTTTACAAATTTAATTTTGTTTTTTATTTTTGTGTGTATTTTTTTTCTTTTTTAGAATATACCAAAGATGTTCGTTTTTCTTTTTTCTTAAAAAATAAAAAAATAATACATTTTATATTATTCTTTCTTTATATACAGGCAGCGCCATGGTTTTTCATTTATTTCAATCTTCTTTAATTATTCGTTTTATTAGTATATATTTAATAATGATAATTTTTAAACTAATTGATTTTTTTATTGTTCTTTTAATTAATTTTTATAGATCATCGATCATGATGTTCTTATCTTCCTTCCTTTTCATTCTTCTTTCTCCCCATAAGGGAGATTTTTCTATCAATAACTATAATCTATAAATACAGTGTATAGCGTTAGAGAATTTCCTTTAAACGTTATTTATCCAATTCCTATTCTGTCAGAAAATAATAAATCATAAAAACAACAATAATAATAATAATAATAACGCAAAAGAAATATTTAAATAATTTTTTTTTAATTATATAAAATTTATCTAAAATATTTTTTTTTTTATTTTCAAAATATATTTTATTAATTTTTTTAATTATATAACTAGCTACTAAATATAATCAGTAAATTAAGTACTTATATATTTTATTGTATATATGTTATAATAATATAGAGCAGAGATCGGGGCAACCTTTTTCAATAGCCGAGCAAATTTCTGAAATAATATAAAAGGTGTGAGCCATATTGAAATAAAAATTGAAGATGTCACCTTTTTTTTTGTCATGACTTAAAATTAATATTATACTTAGTAATTTGAATGGGGGCACTTGAAAATGGCTTCGCGGGCTACAGGTTGCCGACCCCTGATATAGAGAATATAATATTTCTTAATATTTTATTATAATTGCTTGATTTTTATTGTAAATTTTTATTAATAATGAAATATAAGAAAATCTAAAGTTAAAGTTAAAGACTAGACAAAAATACTTATATTAATAATATATAAATATATCTACTATTCGAATATAATTAGAACCCCTCTCTCTCCCTCTATTTTATATTTTAAAAATCTGGAGTGTCTCCACTCTACTATCTTATTCATAGGATTTAAGGTTTTTAACATAATTTTCACTAATAACATTTTATTGAAATAAGAAGAAAATCGAATAATATCAATAGGTATTGTTTTGAGGTTTTTCAACGTAAATAAAGCCATTTACGCCATTAACTTCATTTTTAAGTCAAAATTTAAAGGGTGAAAAGTTTCCGGCCTGACCAAGAAAAACGATGTTTTTAAATTTTTTTTTTTTTTTTTTGCTTTATTTTTCAATATAATCTCTATCAAGACTGATACATTTCTCATAACGGTGTTCTAATTTAGTTAATTAATTCATTAAATTTAATTTAATTTAAGTCTCATCAACAGTTATGAATCGACCCAAAAATTCGTTTGGATTACGCCTAACATCGCCAAATTGTCTGTAGAAATGGTTTTTCGAAGCAGTTTTTGGTCTAACGTTAGCAAACGCGGCACCCACCTTGCACACAGCTCAAATGGTTGTGCAAAATATTTCGCACACGTTCAGCTGTCATCGTACAGGTCTCAGCTATCTTGAATGTTGAAAAATAAAGCAAAAAAAAAAAAAAAATTTAAAAACATCGTTTTTCTTGGTCAGGCCGGAAACTTTTCACCCCACCCTCGTTGTATGTGCCTTGTTGCCTGTAATACATCTAATTTGGTAATATTTAATCAAAATACTAACTTTTTATCCAAGATAATTGTACATATTATATATGATAAATATGAGGATTGATATTATATTGGAATATGGTATATACAGTAGGTTTTATTTTTTCTTTAAGTATCAGTTTATTTTAATTAATTTATTTATTATATAATAGAGGGTATTATTACTTTTTTACTTTAGTAACATTTAAGTATTCATTTATTTTTGTAAGAAAAAATATATTGATTGTAATGTAAAGATGTAAGTATATCATTGATTAGCATACAAGTTGTTACATTCTTTATCTACAATAAAAATAATAATAATATATGAGGATTTTTAGATAAATTTTTACATGTATAAAAATAGTATAAATAAACAGATAGATGAATAATTTATAAGTTATGATTCTCACCAATACTAAATAATATCAAATAATTAATTTCTATTAAATACTAGTTTCTTTCTGTAAATATTGATTTCATTAAATGTTATTTTCTTTTAATATTTTAATAAATATTAATTTTATTATAATTTATTTAATATTTTCTTTTATTCTCAACTAGCTGCTCAGAGCTCCTTCGTCGCTCTTCACATCTAGACGGGGGCTCCGCCCCCTGTACCCCCCCCCCCCCGAGTGTCCCTATTCTCTCTGAGCTATAACCATCTAACTCCTAACCTGTCCCATCTCTCTCACGTTCCTTCCTACATTGTCCACCCTGTTCACAATTGGTCTTCCACACAGACGTTTTCCAATCGAACTCCCCACCAATATATTTTTCCTCTCCCATTCTAGCCATGTGCCCTGCCGATCCCAGCCTTCTCTATTTTATGACCTATATCTAGAGATGCATAGAGGTCATGCAATTCTTTGTTATGCAGTCTCCGCTATTCCCCGGTGTCCTCATCTTTCTTTGGCCCATAAATGCTGGGAAGAATCCTATTCTCAAATACTCTGAATCTATTCTCATCTCCCAGGGTTATAGACCATGCCTCCCACCCATATAATACAATTAATAATTTAATAATTTTGATCCCCTTTGATAATAATTTCCAGATTGTAACCTCGATTTAAATTCTTTGCAAATATTATTCTCTCTGATACTAATTATTTTGTCTTATCACTATTAATTTCAAACCCCATCAATTTTCTTGCCTCGATTAATTTTTTTATGCTACTTTAAATGTTATTAATTTATTTAAAAATAAGTTGACCTGTGGCCAGGTCCGAACCGACCGACGGTTTGAAGTAAATTAATTTCCAGCTACAGAAACAATTTCAAATAATTTTAATATATCTATTAATGTAATAAAAAACAGATATGGATAGAACATAAATATTTTTAATTTTATTTTATTTATAATATATAGCTGGAGTAGCCGGCGTTACCCGGCGTTACCCGAGGCTGTGACGTCATGAAGGGCTGGGTGACGTCATATAATTTTAAATTAAGAAAAACATAATGAAGATGATTTTTCCCGAGGATAAAACAAATACATTCGTGGTGATATGTAAAAAAATCTCCTCATGTGAAATTTGGTGTGAAAATGACCCTTCCCTTCCTATCGTCGATCGCTAATACTACCACTTCCGGTTTCCGGATTTGTACCAAAAGTTGATCAATTCATCCCACTGATGCATTAAGTAAATATACCAAATTTCATCAAAATCGGTTGAGCCGTTCAGGCTGTACACATCTATACGGACGGACGGACAGACATCATGCTAAAAATACTTTTTTCTGTTAAGAAAATGCATGATTCGTGGAGATATGTAAAAATCTCCACATGTGAAATTTGGTGTGAAAACAATACCTCCCTTACTATCGTCGGTCGGTAAAAAATCAAAGTAAACAAAATAAAAATAAAATATAAAATTAGCTTAACACTAAACTACTATAAAAATAATATTAAAAAATATATTATATATTAAAATCTTACGTGAAAATCCAATTATGAGATCAAATTTTCTTAATTAAAATAATTTACTCACATAATCTTAAAAATTAATAGTATTAAATTATAGCCGTAATGTGAATGTTTTCAAAGTTTAAAAGGCCAATAAGATCAATTGAGATATTGTAAATATTAATAGATATATAAAAAGATTTTTATCTGCACATTGCTCAGAATTTAAATTACCGCCAAATTATCGCCACCAGCGCCTCTATTGACATATTTTTGTTCTACATAATTTCCACTACCCGCCTATAATATATTCTTTATAATTTTTTTAAAATTTTTCTAATTCAAAAATCGAAAATTGGGCTTCGAGGTCTGGTGGCCAGCCCCTTTGTGCTTCCGTGTAAAAAATTCCAGGTCCCTGTGTGCGATAGTTTTTGCTGGAGAGCTCGGTCAAACAGACAAACAGACACATTACACTTGCTTTTATTATTATAGATGGATTCAAACTTTCCTCTTGCCTGATCCAACCACCAAAACCATTCACCTCACTATTTTCCATTTAAGATAATCCAATGAAAGATACATTTTATTAATATTAAACCCATTTTAAGATCCCAATAAGCCTCCAATACAGGGCTATATATACATGATATATATATATATATATATATATATATATACGGTGTGGACAATAACCAAGGTGACTAGTGCTGTAACTCCTTTTCACGGCGCTACACCTAAGATATCAAAACATAATTAAATAGGTATACGAACCCTCGATAACCAAAAAAAAATTCAGTTTTCTAGTGTTGATATTTTTTCAGATCAACTTTTTGTCAACCTTGTCACAAAGAAACCATGAATCCTACACTCCAAATTCGCGCCAACATCAAATTCTGTTTCAAGCTTGGAAAAACAGCCACAAAAACATGTGAAATGATTCAAAAAGCACACGGAGAAGTGCCGAGTGGCTTGACCCCGTAGAGAAGTGACTCAAAAAAGTCCGGTTTCAAAAGAGTCGAGTGAAGACCCTTTTGACAGTTTTTTTTTTTATGCTAACGGCATCATTCATCAAGAATACATTCCCCAAGGGCAGACGGTCAATGGAAGAGAATCGCTCAAATTCGCCCTGAGTATCGCGAGCAAGGCTCATAGGGGCTATTGCACGACAAAGCTCCTGCGCACAAGTGCCTAATTGTGACCAAGTTTTGGCGAAAAAAGGCGTTTTGTTCTTATCGCCCATCCTCCCTATTCCCCTGATCTAGCCCCAGCTGACTTTTGGCTATTAAACTAAAAATGGCCATGAAGGGAGAGCGTTTTTCATCGGTGGAAGAAATACAGAATTACTTAACCGCGGCCCTAAAGGGGCTCCAAAAGAATGACTTCTATTTATGCTTCAATTCATTTTACAAAAGATAATGAGGAAGGGATGTATTTTGAATAATCTGAAATAAAATTTATAAATTTGTAACCCGTTTTGTTTTTATGGTCTCAGTCACCTTGGTTATTGTCCACACCGTGTATATATAGAGGATATTTTTTTTGTAAATAAAAAAGAAAAAAAAGATGTTATCGTTTTCATTAATCCATTAATTACTATTAAATACTATTAATCAATTAGGAATGTTTGTTCGGTATCATATAACAAGAACATAATATACAATGGACCATGTGATGCTAAACATATTGAACAATGATCATTGATGTTGTTGTTCTATGTGTCAAAAATTGTCAATAATAAATTTTAGGCTAACTATAAAATAATATTAATAGATGTATTATCATTCTTTTTGTATATATGTAACAAAATTCCTCGCAGATGCAAGTAGAGTATAATAGTTGAGAAAGATTGGAGATAAGTTTCTATCATATCATAGATAGAGAGAAAATAGAGAGTCTAAATCAAATAAATAAGAAGAAAATAATGATTCTACACCCTCCATTCCAAAAGAAACCGAACTTTTTAAAAAAAATAGTACCACTAATGCCATCTGTTGTAATATTTTACCCGTAGATGGCTTAGTTTCTCATTGACAACTGGTATAAATTTCATGACATTTGGATCCATACAACAAAAGTTATTGAGTCAGTTTGTTTTGTACATCGGTCGGAAAATGAGTTTCAAACAAAGAGCTGCAATTGATTTTTGTGTTAAACTTGGTAAAATTTTTACTGAAACGCATAATATGTTACAAAATGCATATGATGATGATTGTCTATCCCGTTCACAAGTTTACGAGTGGTTCCACTCGGCCAGACAGTCACTGAAGAGTTTTACTTGGGCGTCATGAAGCGTTTCGTTTGCTGACAAGAATTCGTCGTATTCAGCCAGAATATCGAGAAATCGGCAGTTGGACTCTTTTGCATGATAATGCACCATCACATCGTTCGCGACTTGTAACTGAATTTTTGGTCAAAAATCACGTTATTCCTTTGCATCATTCGCCCTATTCACCAAATCTGGCTCCGTGCGACTTTTATCTGTTCCCTAAACTGCATTTGGCGATGAAAGGCGACGACCGACGTCCTAAAGACCACTCCAATAAAGGACATGGAGAAGTCGTTTGACAACTTGTTGGAACGTGCAAATTTGTGTATCGAGGCAGAAGGGGAATACATTGATTAATAAAAATGATTTGTTCCAAAATGTACACTGGTTTTTTTGTTTTTTTTTTAAAAAGTTCGGTTTCTTTTGGAATGGAGGGTGTAATTCTTATTTAAAATAAGTATAAATAAATTGATTACCTTTTAATTTTCCATTTTCTGGACAATTCTATAAAATAATAAGAAATAATATGTATATAGATACAAAATAAAAGTAATAAAATAAAAGTTATTGGAGAATAAAAAAAATTACCTTAGCTAAATATGACATTAAACAAATCGCCCAATGTCCAGCGTTAGATTTACAAACAAAATTGTTTTCATTCTGTGTTTTTACTTAAACAAAAAAGAAAAAAAAAATTATAAAATAAAATTATGTACTTGAATTCAAATAGTTTCAGTGAACCAATCAGTAATATCTATATAATGATATATAAATCATTAATTTATTTATTATTATTATTATTCGATTTTGATTGCATTTTCTCAGCATTGCTGTTGGAAAACTTTCACCTATCCCAAAGATGGAGTGGGATTAGGCCCGGTCGATACGAAAAGGAAGTTCATCCTGGCCCGTATGACTGATTGTTCAAATTTATTTGTTGAGGAACTTTTCTCATAATGTGGCACGTCTGTAAGATGATTGCTCTTTGGCCTGTTCTTATTAAGATGTTTGGTATTGAAAGTTCCTCGAAGGTGTTCATCATATTTTTGGAGACAACGCCTTCCGCGGATATCACTATGGGCTAGTTTTTAACACTTTCCCGTTTCCAGATCTTTTTTTATCTCCATAGCAAGTTCTTCGTATTTTCGTTGTTTCTCGTTTTCCAACTTTTGGATATTATGCGTCAGCTGGAACCGCTATGTCGATTATTTGAGCTGTTTTAGATGCTCTGTTTATAAAGAATGTCCGTTAGAACTGGGAGGTCCCAATAGAGTATAGTGTCTTTATTTTCTAAGACTGTTTGGGGGTCGTATTTGTAGTAGGGGGAGGGGGGGGGGGTGTTGTTTGAATGTCTAGTAATTTATATATTTGGACCCTAGCTGCTGATGGATCAGTTTTGCAAGTTGGTTATGCCTACCTAAATATGCTGTTGTGGCCATTTCTGGGCAGCCTGCCATGATATGTTCAATGGATTCACTCGGTCTACCACATTTTCGACATCTATCGTTTTTCGTCGTTCATTTTTAAAATATGCCTCTCATCGTTTCTCGTTCTTATGACTCTGTCTTGGATTGCCATCAAGAACCCCTCATTTTCGGGATACAATAATCCATCGTTAATCCATTGTAGAGAAGCTAGTATGTCTATATTAGGATCGTCGATCGATATAGATATGTTGGTTAGACCGCGTCTGCCTTCTTTTCGAGGTAGATAGAGACGAGTGGTTGAAGAGTTTGGATGTAGGCACCTGAATTTAGTTAATAGTCTCCGTCAATGCTCACGTTGTTTATAAAGACGTTTGATTTCGATACATTCATAATGTTTTCCATACAGTTTATAAATTTTAAGAGTTTTCACTAACCACTTGTGAGGTACAGAGTCGAAGGCTTTACTATAGTCAATATAACATGTATGGAGATTTTGTTTCCTCGTTTGTGTTTACTTAAGTATTACGGCATCAATAGTGAGCTGGTGTTTACAATCTAGTGCACCTCGAATGCACCCTTTTTGTTCTTCTCTAATTATTATTTATTTACCTCACAATGGTCGTATATTGCGTGAGTAAGCAAAGAAATAAAAAGTTTGTTTAGCACTGATAGGCAAGTTAAAGGTCGGTAATTTGCAGTGTTTGACGGTTCTCCCTTTTTATAAATTAAATATGTATTACCTTCCATAAGTTGTTTTGGGATGGTATTCGGGTTTCTAATTGCCAGAGTAAAACACCGAGAGAGTGATTCATGCACTGCTGTATATTGTTTCAATCAGAAGTTGTGGAGGTGGTCTGGGCCAGGAGATTATCAATTCGCACACTTCTTTAGAACTAGAAGGACATCCTCGGGAGTAAATGTTTATCAGCCATTGGTTGGAGGGCAAAAAGGTGGTATTTCACTGTTTCTAACCATTTAGCTTCCCTTTTATATTCCTTTGGCGTTGACCAGATAGTGCTCCAATATTTATGGAAACTATTTTGATCAATTTCAGGCTCTGGACTTTCTTGAAGTTCTGGTGTTTCTAGGTGTCTGAAATTTTTTTTCCTGTTATTGATAGATAAATTCATAATTTGGTTATTTCCTTTTATTTAGCTCGTTGTATCTTTTGAGTTTACTTCCCTTGACTTTAGTTTTTTGCCTAAAGATATCTTTTAAACATTTGCAAGTTCTTAGGTGTTAGATTTGTTGTTTAGATATATTCCAGCTTTTTTTAGCCAAATTGTATACTTTGTTCTTGATTTTTTTTCTTTTTGATCGGTTGTTATTATTAAATATTCGCTGATAATGTGTGATTTCGCTCGGAATTCATCAATTTTTAGCTCTAGTCGTTTAGAGTATATACAAAAGAGGAAGGACGACTTAAAGTAACTGTCACGATGGCAAATTAACCTCTAGAACTGGCCACGTTTAGTAAAATTTTTTTTTTCGAATAATAATAATAATAATACTATTATATTTACTTAATCCTTGATCATATAAAATCATATAAAATCATACTTACTAACATATTCTTTACATTTTTTAAAACCAATTTGTATAATATCATTCCATTCAGTTTTCATTTCATTTGGTGTCGTTTTTATTAATCGATCTAATAATTTATTTTCATCCACTTTTGCATATTCATTCAACTAATCCGCAACAACATGAATAATTAATTATTTCAGTTTAATTCATTATTATAATTATTTTGTTTTTTTTTTTTATTTTACCTCCATGTTATACTTACAATACCTAAATGACGAAAGACACATTCACCAGAACACTAGTAAAGAAATATTTACTATTATTATATTATTATTTTTTATTAATTTAAAATAAAATAATAGAATTAAATATACTTATTCAGTAGATAATAATAATAATAATTACCATCATTGCTTCGTAATCTAAAAATAATAATAGGTATAAATTAAATACAATAAATTAAATTAAAATAATTTTAATATTTACTCTCTTTTCGAAATTCATCTCCTTTTAATTTAATTGTTTTGTTAATAATTTCTGGATCTCCTTCATAATTTGGAAATGATTTTGGTAAAAAATGCCCGTTTACACGTCGAATAGAACAAATTGTAGGCATATTCTCTTTATTAAAAATATTTGGTGATTTAATACAACATTCATACTACAAATTAACAAAATAAATAAAAAAATTGAATCAAAAGAACAATGTAATGAAGAGAGAGAAGGAGAAAGAAACAAAATATCAAAATTATATATTTAATTACATTAATACTTATATATAATGCAAAGATAATAGTAAATTCAATATTTAATTTAATTGAAATTTTAAAAATAAGCTAATCTCTAAAATTAAGAGACACACCAATCCTACCAAGTCAACCTAACTAACGATTTATTTACTTATATTCTTGTAATAAAATATGATATAAGTAATACGTAAGTTAATTTAAGTTTAATTCATTAAGTGATTCGAAATAAAAATTATGATATTATATAATATTAATATTAGTATTGTCCATCTTTATGTTATATGAAAAGTTAATTCAAAATTTGTACTTTTAGCATAATAATAATTAAAATAAATTCATTACATTTCGTTTTTTTTTTTAAATATTTAATATTTTAGAATTACTAAAACAATTTACATATTTTAATATTAATTAAAAAAAACAAAAAAAAATTCAAAACTTACAATATTTATAGCCAAATTTCTATAAAGTTTACATATTATGATTAAATATAATATTAATATTAATTTTTGATTCATTGTTTTGTTTTTGTTTTTTTTTTTGTTTAAAAATTCTGGTAGTTTCTTCTTCCTGTAATGCAAATAATAATAATAATAATAGTGTGAATTCCCTCTCCACAGCGTCCGAGCCTAATCCCACATAAAAGAAATAAAAACGACTGCGGTAGGTCAAAGTTTACCAGCACTTGTGCTGAGTGAGTAAGTATGAAAACTCGGAAAATAATAATAATAACTCTCTAACACAAGCTATACTAATAAAAAAATATTTCATTCACTCACTTTTTATTTTTTACTCACTCAATGAATCATTTTAATTCTAATATTTATATTTCCTTGAATATAGAATATACAATAATAATAATAATAATAAAGAATAATTCATATTTTTCATTTTCCTCTTATATAATAAATTAAATAATTACTTTTTAATGATTTTATATAATGTATCTGGTCTTTTTTCTTATATAGACAAATTCAAATTCAAATTATTGTAGAAATACAGATCGTATAGCGACACCACAACAACAGTCATAATGAATAAAATAGATAGCAAAATGAAAATCCAAAAAAATAGTATTGAATACACTTTTTTATTAATTAATTTGTGTAATATAATTAAAATTATATAAAAATTTAAAATTTAATTATATTCTGTATAATATTTCAATATTTTTAATTTAAATAAATATATATAAGTTACATCCTCCACCTGGATAGGTCAATTTTTAAAAAAGGATGTTAATTCGATTGACGGAGGATTGACGGTATTCTTTTATTATGTTATCAAATTTATATTGTTTTTGTTAAGGGTTCTGGGTTTTATACAATTGCACGAAATTATTATAATTTATTTCAGGGGCGGCTCCAGAGGAGTGCGAAATTCCAAAAGGGGAGAAAATAGACTACGTTTATTGTATAAGATGCAAAAAATTCGGGCACCCAGCTTCCTTTGAGGAATGCGAAATAATAATAATTATATTAGGCCCAATATGCAAGAAATAATTTTATAAAAAAAAGTCATTACTTAAAATGTAAACTCGATCATATCAAACCAAAGGAGATATAATTGATTGAATCTATTAAAAAAAAAATCAGTCCCAGACATACGAGTAGTACTTTTATCCGAAACAAAACTTAACAAAAATCACAAATTACAATTCAAAGATCTCGATCTTATTAGAACAGACAGGCCAAATTTTATTAGGGGAGGGGGTTCTGACAAATTGATTAAAAAAATCCATAAATAAATAAATAGAATCCAACTACAAAGCGTATTAGAAGCATCAATTATAAAAATCAATCTTACAAAAGGTGAGGCTGGGGATGATAATAATTTTATAATAATATAATAATATAATATTTTCACTACACTAGATCTAAATAATAATGCTCATTATTATATAATAGAGGGGGGGGGGGGTGCCCTAAACGCCAAACATAATAAGTGGGGTAATAACTCTAGCAACACGAGAGGAAAAAAATTTTGTAAGTGGATAGATGAAAATGAGAAATACAATACAAATTAAACATATATTCTTCAAACTGCCCCTCCTTATTTACATTTATTTGCAATAGACGCTAGAATAGAAATTAGAAATGAAATTGAAAATAAAAAACTACCAATTATTCCATACGACAGTGATCATAACGCAATTGTAGCCGAAATTCAATTCAATTCTTTCCAACCATTTTTCGAAACAAATAATTACTATAATAATAATAATCGCTTATAATTATAAAAAAGCAAATTGGTTCAAATTTGCTAATCACCTTAATAGAAGATGCGAATTGGATATTCCCAGTTATTCAAACTTGAATAACAAAGAGATCGACTCTCATATAAGAAACATTAACCAACACGTCCTTCAAGCCATAAATATTTCAGTTCCAAAAATTAAACAAAAATATTCAGTCGAAAATTATATAAACCCAAGAATAGAAAAACTTCAGAAACATAAAAATTACCTGCTCAGGGAGAGAAATAAATATTTCTCACAAAGTAAAAACAAAAATTCTATTGAATTCATGATTATAAAAAATTATTATCTGAAGTAAAAGAACAATTGGCAAAAGAATTCAAAAAATTGATTAACAATTACTGGTCTGATAAAAAAAATTAAAAGAAAAAAAAAAACCTCTGACTTTGTAGCTCCTACGTAAAAGGACAACGCCTATCAAGCCGGTTCTATCAATGAGGTGTCCTATGATCAGTAGAACGGGTCCTCTGAGACCTTTTACCTTGATTTTCTTGATCGGAGGCGCTATCAAGTAGCTTTTCCCCAATGTTGTTCCCGGAGGCTGGGTTGACTTCGTCCGATAGACCCCAGCTACAATATGAATGTATTAGGAAGTCATTTCTAATTGATCCACAAACAAGTGACAGTGAGCAACTTCTTACAAATGAAAGCTTTGTAAACACACTATTTAAAAAATTAAACAGCAAAAGATCCTCAGGTGATAATCCAATTCCCAATGTAAAACCAATAACATATACCAAAAAAAATTTCGCAATATTATACTATAATATTCAATAACTGCCTAAACAATAGATACTTTTCCCAAGCCTGGAAACAGACAAAAAAAAAACAAAAAAAAAAAAAAAAAAAAAACAATTCTAAATCATTATTAGATTTTCGACCTATTAGTTTATTACCTAATATTGGCAAAGTATTCGAAAGAGTAATAAATAATAAGCTAATCTCTTTTTGCGAAGAAAACGAAATTTTACCAGAAGCACAATTCGGATTTTGAGCCAAACATTCAACCGTTCACGCTATCACTAAATTAACCTCGGGTATACATTGGGCCATTAATAATAAATAAAGTGTAGGTGCATGTCTAATTGATGTAGCTGGACAATCTTCCAAAACGAGCCAAATTTCAAAAATACATTAAAAAGCGGTTTCATCCCACCAGAGGCGTTCATATTCCTTGATAAACAAGGATATATTCAAGATGATAAGATGATAATGGAATTCTAATTATCTATCATGTATTTAGGAGATATAGAGATAAATCTCCATAACTTATGAACCATTCCTAGATGGAAGAGACCCATACAGAATATATGGAGATGTAATATGCAAATTTCGAATAAAGACAAGTTAGAATGGAAAAAGGTGGATAAAAGAAAATGGTGCATCACATAATCTTTTGTAAATATATATATCTTTAAAAAAATTAACTTATGAATTAACTGGTCCGTGAGGTCAAAAAGTTTGGCGACCGCTGATGTATTGTACAATGTAACTTATAAGAAAAACTGTAAATAAATAATATTATCACTCACCCTATCCTCTAAAAACATACTCTTTAAATTGAAAAAAAAAAAAAAAAAAAAATGTTAAAAGTCCTGGACCGCCGACTCGAGTTCGAGGAATCGAACTTCGCCGAATGCACAGACAAGCCCGCTTTTTTTAACATTTTTATTTATTTAATAAAAATTCCCAACATTCCCAATATTCCTTCTAATAAAAAAAATAACACACACACACACACACAAGCCCACTATTTTATAACGTTTTTTTTTTTTTTTTAAATTAGTAACGTGTTAGGGTTAAGAGATTAAAATACTGTGTTTCAAAATATAATCTGGAGTGAATGAGTCTGTGCTGGTAAGCTGAGGACAGCTGAGGACCACATGTCGTGTCCCCAGCTGAATTATAAAAATAAAAATTGGGGGTTTTATTCAAGAAATGCCAACCCCTGAAAGTTCTTTTTGCCCCTTTATTTCTGAAAATCACATAATACTTTAGTATTTTACAATAATAAAATTCGATAAATACTTATTAATTATACAAATTAATTTATGAAAAGTAATTTTCAAATAAAAATAGGTATAGAAAATTAGAAAGGGGATAGCATATTAGAAATTTGCCAAAAAAACATGTTCGTGCCATGCTCGAACAATTATTATTATCAGTCCGCTTGAATCGGAGCAAGCGTACTGAAGCGTACGGTACGGTTACTTGAAAACGACTGCAGAATAAGCAGTTGAAACGTTGTACAATTATTTTAATTTAATAAATAATTTTATGTAAACGAGACCAAATCGAATCACATCACTTTCACAAATAGAAAAATCATATGTCCATCCGTTTACCTAAATTCCCAAATCATTCCCCAAAGTAACTCTGTGAAGTATCTTGGACTGTATCTTGATTCGAAAATAAACTGGAAAATTCACATAGACAAAAAGAAGAATGAATTAAACATCAAATATAAAAAAATGTATGGGCTGTTGGGAAAAAACTCACAACTTACACTTAAAACAAAAGTACTGCTTTACAAGTCAATGCTTAAGCCAATCTGGCAATACTCATGTCAAATCTGGGGAACTGCCAGCGAGTCCAATATAAATAAAATACAAAGAGTGCAATCCAAAATACTTAGATGCATAACAAATGCACCCTGGTACGTCTCAAATGCAAGCTTGCACAATGAACTTCTCGTCCCGCCAGTCAGAGAAGTGATCCATCAGTCATTCATCAAACATATTAAAAAACTTGAAAATCATCCAAATGTATCAGCGATTGCTCTCCTAGACAACAGTGAAGTCTACAGGAGACTTAAGAAGACCCACGTTCTCGATATTGAGGAGCGTGCTATATCAAAAAACTGGAGGGTGAAACTAAAATAGGGACGTCGTCGATGGCCGACTTTCTCTTCAAGTGATGTGTGAATGTGAGAATGAATGAATGAATGTATGAGTGTCTGAGTGTGAGAGTGTATGTAAATAAATTATTATCAAATTTACTTATAGCTCCAAAACTGAGCTGATTGTAAATAAAATAAAGGAGAAAAAAAAAATAAATAATTTTATACAAATAATGTGGTCTTTTAATAAAAATTCCCTTAATAATTAATTATTATTATTATTATTAGTACCGGGACCCCGAGCCTCGGCTCGGTACTTAAGTTAAAAAAAATGATTCATTATTATTGGGTTTGGCTGGTAATATTAATACCTGGGATACCGAGCTGTCGCTCGAAAAAATATTTAGACATTATTATAGACATTTTCATTCTGTAAATTAAATAATTTTATTTCATTTAAATAAATATCTATTTTTAAATAATTTTTCTCTCTACATTATTTATCTAATTCTGACAATATATTAAGATCACACCGGGACCCCGAGCCTCGGCTAGGTAATTAAGTTAAAAAAAAATAATTCATTATTATATTGGGTTTGGCTGGTAATATTAATACTTGGGACACCGAGCTGATATACAATTCTTTAATTATTTATTACAATTATTAAATGTTGCATCATTGCATGGAACTTGGGGTCCTCAATAATACATAAATATGTATACCGGGACCCCGAGCCTCGGCTCGGTACTTAAGTTAAAAAAAATGATTCATTATTATTGGATTTGGCTGGTAATATTAATACCTGGGACACCGAGCTCGCTCTACCCTTTAAAACATATTGATATACAATTCTTTAATTATTTATTACAATTATTAAATGTATTAAATAATATTTTATTGAAAAAATATTAAAAATTATAAAACTATCTAAAACTTAATTAATAAAAGAACAATGAATAAATAAATCACGAAAATAGATAAAAAAAAAATGGGGGAGTAAAAACAATTGTTCTTACCGCTGGTCTATGATATTTTGATAATTACAAAGATATTTTTACCATCTTTCAAAGACATTTATTTGTTTTGTTGTTTTTTTTTGAGAGAGATTAATAAATATATATATATTTTATTAAAAATAAATATTTTTAATTTTATTTCGAAATTAAATAATGAATTTTAAAATATTTTTATATTTTATTAAAAATAAATATTTTTAATTTTATTTCGAAATTAAATAATAAATTTTAAAATATTTTAAATATAAAAAAAATATTAATACAAAATTAAAAAAAGGCGGGATTAAAATTTCAAAATGGATGCCATTTACGTCACCCATATATAATTTTCAATTAAGAAATTAATAATGAAGCTGTAAGTTTCAAGAGATGTGATCAATAAAACTCAATTTTTCTTTATAAATACTATATCTAGTGTGAATTTGAAAAAAATCGTTAGAGCGGTTTTTGAGAACCAATGGTTATAGATAAATAGATATATAGATATATAGATATATACAATTTTAGCTAGCATAATAAGATAAGATTATTATTATTAAAAGATAAGAAATTAGTTCTTTTTCACCACCCTCCTGATTCCTTCACAACTTAATTTAACATTACATAATAATAATAATATTTTTATTTCAATTATTTTTTTTTATTAAAGTTTTTTTAAAACTCTCATTTAAACGGAAATTTCGAGAGATTTATTTTATATATTAAATAATTAAACTATTCTAATTGTTTTCTATTGATAAATGGATAAAATGAAAAATCAAAAATTTTATCAGGAAATTGTGAAATGGATCAAGGTAAACAAAATAGACAATGAATGAATGATGAATGAATGAGCTTCCACATGTAGATTAGTAACATGTCCGAAAATGAATAAACCAAGATAAAACTAAAAACAGAAAAATCTGGAGTGTCTCCACTCGACTATCTCGCAAAATTGAATTGGATTAATCAACATATATTATTATATTTAAATTAAATTTAATTAATTATAAATTAAAATTAATAAATAATATTTATTAAACCAGCGCGTGTTTGGCTCATTTTTGATGGCACCAAGTCAAATGCTGGCGCAAAAAATTAATTCCGCGTTTACTTTCAGCGATTCAATCAAGCTGAAATTATATATATAGCAGTTTTATACAATTTTCAATAATCATGTGAAAAACTATCAAACATTTATCTTTATTTTTGCGGTCAATTTAAGAGGAAAAAAAAATAAAAACTTCCGGTTGAGCTACATTTCTCAAAAGTTGATAGAAAACTACGAATTTTGAATAATGCCTGTCGTCTCCCGCTTGGTACATTTCATGTTCCAGCATCCCCAATATGTAACTCTGTTCACCCATCCATCAAAAGTTATACCTCGGCTCTCGAGGGCGAGGTGCACACTACTTGAGTAGAACTTTTCAAGTTTCCTTGTCGCCTTCACTCTCTCTTCCTTCCATCTTCATCTGAAAAGAATAGAGTGAATAATATATAGTCAGTCATCTCTAATCTAATCTCATTATGGGACTCGATTGGATCTAGAAAGAAGGCCAGTTGGGTGGGGGTCTTCTGAAAGCTCAATTTGCTTAATTTATCCTTCTTCTAACAGTGCTAGTTAAAGTATGCACATCGATGGCCACCTAACATAATTCTGGGATTGCTAAAATTCTGGAAACAGTGGATTGATTAATTCCTAGCATTTGAGCAATTGTTATTTGTTTATCCATTCCTCCCTCTTGTAATGTCATAACATGAATAGAACTTTCTTCAGAATAATTACCCTTAACAAGCATGTTCATTTAATAATATAAAAAGAATTTAAACTGTGTGTAGAAGAGAAAAATTCCACGATATACATGGAACTGCATGGAACGTTTAATTAAAAAGTTGGTTGATTCAATTCGTTTCATGTTTAATTTCTTGCCTTTCTTTTGATCCAAGTTCATTTGCTTCGATCATAATTAAATATATTAATTACATTTTTAAATTTTATGCAGCACTTTTGTCCAGCAGTTTATTTGTACATAAATTATAGTATTTTATTTGGAATGCCATTATTAAATTTTTGATGATTTTAAAATTCACCTTCTTTGGGTAAAAGATGATTTTTTTCTAAATCGAAAGTATCTTGGCTACTTTAAGTTTAGAAAGGAAATATTTTTTTTATTTAATTTATATAAATATAAAAACTATTTGTTATAAAAATAAATTATGTATGCATAAATTAGTTGTTTCGATCTGGCATAAGGAAAAGATGCCATTAGAATGGCAGGAGGCAGTTATTATCCCACTCTTTAAGAAGGCTAATAGAACCAACTGCAATAACTTATTGCAGCGGAATTTCTCTTTTGACGACATCGTATAAGATTCATTCTCTCGAATATTATCTCAATGAAATTACGACCATATGCAGAGGAAATATTAGGAGAATATCAGTGTGGGTTCAGGCCTGTAGAGCAGATATTCTCATTAAGGCAGATATTAGAAAAAAAAAACGCGAATTCAATATCTCTGTTCACTAAATTTTTGTAGACTTTACAAAAGCATATGACTTAATAGACCGGGAAAAACTTTTTCAAATCTTGATCTTAATGGGAACTCCAAAAAAAAAAAAAACTAGTACGTATGATTCAAATTTGTCTTGTAGGTAGTAAAAGAAGAGTAAGATGCGGGAATCAATTGTCAGAAACTTTCGAAATTCGAAATGGGTTAAAACAAGGAGATGCATTATCACCAATTTTATTTAATTTAGTTCTGGAACATGTAATTAGACAAATTGGGGAAAAATCAGACGGAATAGAATTAAACAAAAAAATTCAAGTATTAGGTTACGCAGACGACTTAAATATAATAGGAGATTCGGTGATTGTAATTAAAGTATTTAGTAACAGAGAGGAATAGTATTAACACACAAAATCTTAACATACAAGATATAGAATAGAATTTGAAAATGTATAAAAATTGAAATACTTAGGTTCTGTAATAACGAAGGATAATAATATTCGAGAAGAGTTTGTGGCGATGATGACAACAATGCAAATAAACAAGAGTTTGTTTACAAACATTCATGGCGCCTTGAGCTCACACTAACACACACATATAGATTATAATTATTAATAAAAAATATATAAATTTAACTATATTAATTTAACCTGTGCACAGGATATCATAACAACATAAAATAAGGTATATTAAATTAATTATATTTTATAAATATTGTAAAATTACACCACTTAATGATAAATATATTGTTTAATTATAATTTCGTTTAATTTACTTTATTTATTATAAGACTCATAATTGGAGTTCCATAATTGGACTCCCATAAGTTTAAATCGAGGTTACAATCGGGAAACGCCTGTTATCATGCAGTAAAGGGGCTTATCGCGTCAAAATTATTATCACAGGGGATAAAAATTAAAATTATTTTACCGGTTGTATTATAGGCATGTGAGGCATGGTCTATGATCTTAGGAGACGAGAATAGATTGAGAGTATTTGAGAATAGGATTCTGCGAAGCATTTATGGACCAAAGAAAGATGAGGTCACTGGGGAATAGCGAAGATTGCATGACCTCTATGCATCTCCAGATATAGTTAGAATTATAAAATCGACACGTGGCTAGAATGGGAGAAGATAGAATGGCAAAAAATATATTGGTAGAGAGACCGAGTGGGAAACGTCCACTTGGAAGACCAAGGACACGGTGGGTGGATAATGTGGGAAAGGAGGTGAAAGAGATGGGAGAGGAGAGGGATTGGAGGGTTGTGGCTCAGAATAGGGACACTTCTCCAAGAAGTGTGGTTGCTGCGGCCAAGAACTTTCGAGTTCCGTAGAGCCACAGAGATAGATAGATATAAAAATAAAATTTAATAAGCAATCATATTTTAGTACATACAAACAGAATTATATAATTTTATCTAAGTAAAAAGAAATATAATTTTTAAATGATATAAAATTATTTACATGCATAACAAATATTGCTTGTTTTTACAATATTTTTCCCAATCTCCATTATATCTTCAACAAATAATCCAATACAGAAATTCTTAGACTTTTGTTTATTCATTTTTTTGTTTTGTTTATGATTATCCAATTCCTAAAAAAATTAAAAATACAAATGAATGATTCAAGCAAGATTTTATTCAACGATTTTCCATTAATTATAAATTATTTATGTTTACTATAACTTACCAGTAACTCTTTTATTTTCTTATTTAAAATAATTCCAATTTCTTTTGGAATATATGGATTATAAAAAAATAATGCGACTTCACTATAAGACTCCTAAAAATAATTATTAAATTAAAGAAAAAAAAATAAAGGAAAAATATATACAAATATTTTTATTTACCCTTAATCGATGAATGTAATCTTTTGCAGGATTAGAGCCTACAATTGGCATTTTTTTAGAATATTTATTATGTGTAATCATACAATCTTTCCATTTCATATCAATATCAGGGAGCAGACAAGGTAAATAAGTGGTATCCAATTCTAATTTGATATCATAATTATTTGTAATATGAGTGAATATACTCTGTAATTAAAAAAATAATATATATCATTACTTCATTATATTATATTTATTTATTTCTTAGAGAAAACTTTCAATGAAATATCATAGAAAATAAATCAATTGTTTTTTCTTACTTTAAAATTATAATGTTGTTGTTGTGAATTTGAAGTGAGATAATATTTATTAAGTAGTTGAAAGGCTCCTTGTGCCAGTCCTCGAATTCTTAATAAGACAGGTGCAGATGGTGAATGTTTAGTCCACATTTCACCAGATAAATCCCATTGGGTGGCAATAAAAAGTGGTGGACCATGTGTTGCACGTTTACTTGATGAACAATGAGATTCTGCTTCGGCCATATCTTCTGAGGTCATTTCATCATTGAAATTCAATAGAATTGGTTTTATCGATAAATCATTCTTACTTAATAATTGAAGAAAACGGAAAAATGCTATTTGAGGTTGTTGTGGTGGTTTGAATGGTCCTGGTGAGAGGAAGAGAGAGGCCACTAACATTTCAATGGTAATATCCGATAAATGGGTGTCATCGAGAAATTGGGAACGAAGCCATCGTTTCGCTAATCGGCAGCATGGGCCAAACGAGTTGAATCTTTGTTGAACGCCACGCAATGCAGTTGTTATTTGTGGAAGATGTACAATAGCACGTTCTAAATTATCTGCTTCTGGATTGGATTCGTGAACAATACGACCATCAGGCATATTATGCGTACGTAAAAGATTTGGCTCACGGGAATAAGCAACACTCAAACGATATACAAATCCTTCCTAGAAAATATAAATTATAATATAATGAATGTAAGATCACAATAGTTAATTCCATTGCTAACTTATGACGAATGGAAGAGTATTTATATTTAGTTTCTTGAAATAATGTATTATTTTTATTTATCTATTTATTTATTTATTTATTTTAATCAATAAATATAAGTTATTGTAGTTAATAATTTTTTTTTTTTTTTTGCAAAAACTACTACTATATATATATATATATATATATATATATATATATAATAAAGCGGGGAAAAAAAGAAACGAAAGAAAGAAATATTACCTTATAAACATCGAAATAATCGATATAATTACGTATTTGAAGTTTGAGTTGAGATTGAATTGCATTTGCAATTTCCAATTGAAAGGCTTTCTTGATTCTTTGAACAGAATCATAATCTTTAGGCCATTTATTGCTTATACCAAGATTGATAATTGCTATAGAAAAAAAAAAGAATTATTAAAATTAAATTTTAATTTTCTATATAAAATTGAGAAAAGAGAGAGGAGGAAAAGTAAATAATTAATTTTAAAAATGGACCTTCATGAGGATGAACATAACGAATTTTTGGTAATTCAGTGTCATTTTCAAGGGAACATTTCAGCCATTTTAAATCATAACCATTCGCATATTGGATTGGTATTGTTTCTGTGTATCTTAACGATGCAGATAATGCACGTACAGAAGAAATTGGAATTGGTAAATTTTCTAAAGATGAAATATCACGAGCAAGCGATTCAAATATATCAACAACCTCACGCAATGCCTCTTCGCCAGTTGTATTTTTTTCATACTTAAATAAAAGTTATTGTGAATATTTAATATATTATTAATTAATTTATAATTTTGAAAATTTTAAAATAATTATAATCAAAATTACCCATGGCTGTGAGAATATTTCCATTAATTCACAATTAAAATGTGTGTAATCATTTTTTCTTAAATTTAAATGCAATTTAAAAATATGTCCAACAATTCGTTTAATAATATTTCGTTTAATACTTGTAGAAACATTTTGATTGTCTGTCCATGAAATTGTTTCACATATAGTTCCATCTTTAAAACGTCGCAATTGCACTTTATCACCCCAAAATTGATTAAACAATTCAACCTAAAATAATATATAATCAATTAAACTTGAATTAAATTTGAAAAATTGATTAAAATTATTATTCTTACTTGAGGATCTCCGGGCACTGGTCCAATTGTCATTAAATTAAAACAAGTATCAAAATTTTCAATGAGAATTCCAAAGCAAAGTGATGAATTAGAATTGAATTTGTCAATTGGCCAACTATTTGTATTACTATTATTAATTGGACATATCAATAGACATCGATCACCAATAGCACGTTGCAAAAGTTCAAGTATCATTGATTGACAAAATTCATAATTAAATAAAGGTGCTTCCAATCGTTTCATTTCACATTCACTTTTCATTAAAAATGATTTAATTTTATCTATCGAGTTAATTCTAAAAGTAAAAGAATCAGAGAGTAAATAATTACAATTTATTTATTTGAAAAAAAAAAAAAAAAAAAAAAAAAAAAAAAAAAAAACTTACTTAATAATTTCATCAAAATATAAATTTTCAGATATTTTATCTATAAATAAATCTTGAAAACATGTCGTTGATGTAGAATCCATTAATTTGATGGCATGATCAGCTTCTAATTTTAACTAATTTCAATAAAATAAATTAAAGTATAAAGTATGCATTCATTAATAATTTATATTAAAATATATATTTAATTACCCTATAAAATAAATGTTTTGTCATACGATGACAGAGATTAACTTGTCCGGTGGGATCAAGAAACACCACTTGATAATAGTGATGCATTAATTTTAAAATATTTTTATGTTTAATATTATTCGGCTCAAATATTAATCCATTCTCACACCAATTACTTCCAACTAAAATATATATCAAATAATAATAATTAAATAAAAAACATTTCATTTATTAATAGAATTATTAAAATATTTAAATAATATTCATTGATTACCTAAATTAACTAAAGATGATCGCATAATTTGATAACTACTCATAGCTGGTGTAATTTTTTTCAAATTACACAAATAAACAACATACATTGATATAATGTATCCATTAAAACCTCCAGGACCATTATCTAAATTTCTTTGTTTAATCCAAATCTAAACATAAAAATAAATAAAAATAGAGAGATAAAAAATTAAAAACAAACAATACATTAAATAATTAATTTTTAAATTTTTTTTTAAATATATATATATATATATATATATATATACCTTTAAAAGTTTAATTGCGTCTTGAAGCGATTTATATGGGGTAATCTTATCAAAAATCAATATATTATTTTTCATTGCGGTTAAATCTAATAAAAATGAACCATTATAATATGGAGAGGAACATGTTAATGATTCATTAATTAAAAAATCAGAACGTATATTATTCTTGTTTGGTAAGAAACGATCTAATTTAAAATGTTCTGAAGGTGGTACAACATCCAAACAAATATTAATATTTAATAATTGTTCACAATTCCAAATTGGATTTATTAATAAACATATTTTAAGTGGATCAGCATCACGATAAAAAAATTCAACATTTTTTATTGATTTATTATTTTTAAGTAAATGTGCAAAATAACATAAATATAATGTACGTTTAATAAAATATTTTCCATTTTTCCAGTCACTTACTAAAATACATTTCTGAAACGAACATAAGAAAAACATTTTTAAAATTGTATATAATTAAAAATCACATCCATAAAATATTTATTTATTACTGTCTATACTACCTTTGGAATTTCAATTAAAAGATCAATATTGAATATTGGATAAAGTGATGTACCATTTTTATATGAACCAACATTTGTTATTAATTCAGGTGGGAAAAATTGAAATGGTTCAAATTTTTTCTCTTCTACTGGCAATTTAATTGATGGATATGTTATTTTTAAATTTTTCAACCAGGATAAATCATACATCTATAAAGAAAAAAAGAAATTGTGCAAGATATATTATATGTAAAATTAATCATTCATTTTGTATAATTTAATTTATTGGTTCATGTTTATGCTCAACTTTTCAAGTTTAATTTTTGTACTAATATTACAATTCTATTATAATAATTCAAGTATTTGTCTATATAAAAAATTAGGACTTCTTGAGGATGATTGCAACTTTTTTATTTTAATTAAGGGGTACACCATTAAAAAAAAATACTTACATTAAATTTTTGAGAAGGTTTTATTTTTGATTTTATCCATTCATTAAATGAATTAATCCAAATGTTTATTATTTCTTCAGTTTTGGAATTATGTGATGTTTCTTGAATTATTTCTTGAATCTATTAAACATAAAATAAATAAATGAGAAATTTTACAAGAAATAGAGAGAGAGAATTAATCTTAATAAAAATATATTTATATTTTTTAAATTAATTTTTATTTTATTTTACTATATGATTAAATTTTTTTTATAAAATTTTATATAATTATATAAATACTTACTTGCAAACGAAATATATTCGAATGATGTAAAATTTCTATGTCTTTTAAATTATTTATTTCATTTAATTTGGGTTCTTTTGATAAGTTTAATTTCTTTTTCTTTTTTGGTTGTATTTCAGTTTTGCTATCAATATTCTTAAATAAAAATATTATAATTAATAAAATGATTAAAAAAATAATTTACTCCCATAATATGAAATGATAGACTAACCTTTCTTTTCAATTTAAAATCTCTATTTTTTGATGACATTATATTCTAAAAAAATAGATTCATTTATATAAAAATAATAATAATAATGAAAAAAAATATTTAACAGAATTAAAAAAATACATACATTTAAATCACTTTTCATAATTAAAAGTTAAAAATAAAACTCTTTATAAGATTAATATAATAATATAAGAGTAACTGGTCTGTATAATTACCAATTAGTGATTTAATAAACAATGATTAAGTAAATAACAAAACAAAAGTACATAGAATGGTCTGGGGAATATAATATCTAGTTTACTAACAAAAAATACAATCATTTCAAAATTCACAATATTTTTTTTTTAAACACATGGTCTTCAAGTGCTTATGAGAAGATAAAGGGTCGCCAACATGATATAGTGAAAATAACCACTAATATCAGTATGACGATATAATTAACAAGGAAATTTAAAATTTTTATTAACAGGTACTTGTGTAATTTAATTAAAACTTTTTTTAAGAATATATATATATATAAACGAATTATTTTATAGTTCATATTTAAATGAAAGACTTTTTGAATTATATATCAAAAATTCCTCATATATATATATATATATATATATATACAGTTACATTTATCCAATAACTATAATCATGTAATTGTATTCTCCTGCGCTTACACTTGAATTTTCTTTATAAGCGAGAGCAAATAATAATTAGTTACTACTTCTTTGTCCCGGGGTCTGTCTGTATGCTTATTTCCTATTATGCCAATCAAAAAGAATTGCTAGAACAAATTCAAAATTCAAAATTGGCTATTGGACAGAACATCACTTATAGAATTTAGTATATGCATATTAAATAAAAACGTGGTCACAATGTTTAATACAAAACACAACCTGCGAGGAAAATGATGTTTATAAAAGAAATAAAATACTTTAAAATTTTTCTAAAGAATTGGAATCTTCGATTATGAACTCATATAATTTGTGCTACAAAAGAAAATATCAAAAATATGTCATACATATACAAAATTTAGAAAAAATCTATTGATGAATTTAATTACAGACTTTTATACTCCTACATACTAAAGATGATGAACAAGATGGTATTAAAAGACATCTTAATTTATTAATTGTTTTGTTTTATTATTTTTTATATTTTGTCGTGATATAATTTTATTAATAAATGAAAATATTTAACAATTCTTTAATTTATAATAGAGAAATAAGTACAAGAAAGTCGCAAAACATACACCAGTCACAACGAGCAGTATACATACTTCGGGCGAAAGTAACAACAGATTTTAAAATCCTTAGTTTAAAATGGACTTTTAATGTGTTTACATTACTATTCATTTTTGACGTTGATAATACCGAAAAAAAAATATTTGCACCTAGGCCTTTTCATGGAGAAGACTTTCACTCTTACAGACGTGCGAGTTCCTGGGACTTAAACCAATACAAACAAGCTGATCGGGGGGGGGGGGGGGGGGGCAATTAACTCTTATATATAATATTATTAATATTAAACAAGATGCAATAAATAGTATTTTTATTATATATAATGTAATATATAAGCATAAAAATGCCTTTTAATAGGGAAATATCATTAAGATACCATAAATAAACATTTCTAATAAATATGGACATCCTCACGTCCACTCACATTTTAGAACAATATAATTGAAATATGGGATCTTTTGATAAATTAGACCTATTGTCATAATTTGAGATTATCAAGGGTCATAATTTAATTGGGTTATTGGAAAAGTAGCCAAGGGCTGATAAGAATGGGTAATAGTTTTCCTACTGGATTAAAACAAGGGAATAAGTCGGATAGAGACATCATCCCTAAGTGGTACGATAGTCCCAGGATCATACATCACGGCCGACACAAAGTCGCCAGCCCAAAGAAGATGTATCCTTGAAATTTGGAAGAAACTACCTCTATACTAGTAACAATAACAGCAAAGTGGTCGACCCTTTATAAATTGCAAATGCCAATTAATTAAATATATATAAAATTTGATTTAATTAACAATATTAAAATAAATTTACTTTATTTTATAGTTAATTACCTAATTATAATTTCTAATGATACCTAATACAATTGTATTAAATTCTTTCATTATTAAATATTAATTTTATTATAATTTAATATCTGATTTTTACCGACCGACGATAGTAAGGGAGGTATTGTTTTCACACCAAATTTCACATGTGGAGATTTTTACATATCTCCACGAATCATGCATTTTCTTAACAGAAAAAAGTATTTTTAGCATGATGTCTGTCCGTCCGTCCGTATAGATGTGTACAGCCTGAACGGCTTAACGGATTTTGATGAAATTTGGTATATTTACTTAATGCATCAGTGGGATGAATTGATCAACTTTTGGTGCAAATCCGGAAACCGGAAGTGGTAGTATTAGCGATCGACGATAAAAAGGGAAGGGTTATTTTCGCACCAAATTTCACATAAGGAGATTTTTTTTACATATCACCACGAATGTATTGGTTTTATCCTCGGGAAAAATCATCTTCATTATGTTTTTCTTAATTTAAAATTATATGACGTCACCCAGCCCTTCATGACGTCGGCTACTTCAGCTATATATTATAAATAAAATAAAATTAAAAATATTTATGTTATATGCCTATCTGTTTTTTATTACATTAATAGATATATTAAAATTATTTGAAATTGTTTCTGTTGCTGGAAATTAATTTATTTCAAACCGTCGGTCGGTTCGGACCTGGCCACAGGTCAACTTATTTTTTTATCTGAATGAATTCAACTTTACCTCATCCCTTATCAATCTTTGCTGGATTCACACAACTATTTTCTATTAATAATAAACAGAGTGCTACCAATTAAATTAAAGATCAATTTTATTAATTTTATACCGATTTTTTTTAATAACCCAACCCATACTAAGCCTCCAATATACGACAATAAATATATACACTTAAATGAATTTATTATATTTGAATTATTTGAAAATTAATAAAAATACAAATACATGATTAGAATTAGAAAAATATTAATTGAATTTGATATTATTTTAATTTATTTTAGCGAAATTATTTATTATTTTTTGTTTTTGGTTCATATTTTGTATATATATATATATATATATATATATATACATATACATATACATAAATAGAGTTTACCGATTATTATAAATATAAATATATCCAGATCTAAATTATATATTAAATAAATATTAATTCTTAAAGTAAGTATTAAAAATAATAAATTTGAAAAATTCATCACTTATATAATACTATATTATAAACATTATTTTGATATTTTCTGTCAGAATTTCTAGTTTCGATTTTAAAAATACTAATAGGAATATGTCTGGTGATGGTGCTAATATACCAAATAATCAATTAGAAAAGGAATTAAGGACATTACAGAAAATATTTCAAAATGAAATATTTTTAGGTCATTATCAAGAAAGAAGATATGTTGAAATTCTCAATGTTCATAGGTTACAACTTTTAATTTTATTTCTGTTATATAAATTAATATATTAATAAACATGTGAAAATTATAGAATATTGTCTCTTTTAATATGTTTTTATGTTTACATTTATATTTTTGTCAAAATTATAATAGTAAACAATTCTTACCATTTTGTATAATTTATATTATCAATTCTTAAATTATGTAAGTGTATTAGATTGGTCCTAAATTTAAAATTGTGTTCTCATTATTTGAAATTATGTTATTTTTTTTAATATAGATTAATATATATATTAGCCAATTTTCATCTTAATAATTTTTATATGTATATATGAAATTTATTACTTTACATCCAAATTATTTTAATTAATACTGTTTTATATTTTTTAGAGATGTAATTTTAATACATCCAAATGAAATAGAATTAACTTATAATTTATCAAGATCTAAAAAAAGATTAACCGAGTTATTAAAAGACAATATATGGATTGGTATTACAGGTAATTTCAATAATATATATTTTATAAAAATTCCGAAGGCTTGCTTGCTAAATTAAATTTAATTCATTTTTTTGTTTTTGTTTGTCTCTGAACTTAAATAAATCTAAAATTGAATTCTTCAATTTATTTAAAATATATTTATTTGCTATAGATTTTATATTATTAATAGTAGAATAACTAGAATTATATTGTTTTGATTGATGTTTAAGAGGTCGCGTTCTTCTTTATGATCAAAAAAAAAACGTTATTAGAAACACTTAATATATTTATTCATATTAGCAATTTTAAAAAAACTATATAATAATCTTGATTGAGAAAACTCAAACTTATAGCTCTTATCTATATATTTTTTTCTAACAAATCAAATTATTCTACTCTGAATGTAACTCACCAATCATATATTTCATTTTAAGATATTTTTCATCCTATTCTATGACAGAATTAAATTTCAAATGTTGATTTTTTTAAAAGTAATTTTTATGTTTTATTTTGTTTTTTTTTTCAGTACCACAAATGATTGCTAGTTCATCAAGTTATGCCCTTTGGGTGAAAACACATAATTTAACTTTTGGCCTTTATTGGTTTAAAATCAAAAATATTAAATTGAAAGATAATAAAGAGATATTATTTCAATTAAAAGTAATGCGTAAAGTGTCATCAGAACAAGAATCATTTGAACATTATCTAGATGCATCTAATGATAATTCAATGACGAAATTTGTCAATGAATGGATTAATTATAATTTTAAAGAGAATTTTTTTAAATTATTATTGAATGTCACGCAATTAATAACATTGAAAAATATTAGTGAAAGTGTATGTTTTTTATTTGCATTAATATTAGCACTTGGAATGGCTATTATCAAAACTTTGCATTATATTGGTGAATATTCATTAAAATTAATACGTGAATTATCAATATTAATACACTCATCTACGCCAATTATAATAGCTTTCATTGATATGTTATCGAAAATTATTGGTGGATTTTATTTATTAATTGCAATGATTTGGAATGGTTCTAAATCGCGAATTCCATCATCTTCTATGACTTTCCATTCACCACAATTGAGTTTAACACCAGCAAATTACAATACACCTTCAACATCATCAATCTCCTCAAATTATTCTATAAACAGTTTATTAAATGATCAATATTCTAGAAAGCAACAAAATTTAAAAGAACGAAACAATGGCAGCCGATATTCATCATCATCCGGTGTCGAAGGTTGATTGATTATTAAGTAATAATAAATATTTAAATAAAAATAAAAAATAAAAATATTGAAAGCTTAATAGAGAAAATATATTTTGTAATATCAAGTGTAATAAAACTATATTAAAAAAAATATATATAAAAATAAAATAAAATAAAATAAAAATTCAAATGAATATTTAAACCTTTATTATTATTACTATTAATGAGTTATCATTATCTAACATGAACATTTGACATGGAATGATTATGTAAGTTTAATAGGCAAACTATTTTTAACTTTTAACAGATTAATAATATAATATATAGGATAATTTGATATATATTAGTTTAGTTTGAAATATATAAAATAAAACAAGAATTCATATTTTCTTGGATAGTTTTAATATTTAATCTGAATATTTATTTAGATTTTTGATATTCCAATAATTCCACAAGCAATACGTGCACCAGCATTGCCTGTTGTTAAACTTAATTCATGACCACCTTTGCCAAGATCATCGGGATCTGCGTGAACCTATAAAAAAAAACAATAAAATAATAAATTAATAATTTTTATTATCTTTCGATATAGTAATTCATATATATATATAATATAATGAATTTATAATAAACTTACGACAACAGTTCGTCCAATGATACTATTTTCTCCAATCAATGAGATTTGTTTATCAGTAATGTTAACTTTTGCTGATCCATTGGAATCTGCTTTAATGTTGCCTAAGTCACCAACATGACGGGTGCTCTCCTCAGGGGAACCGTGGTCGCATTTTTTAGGATTGAAATGCGCACCCGAACTCATGCAACCTAATAAATATATAGTAATAAAAAACGTTATTTTAAATTTATTTTTATTTTTATTCAAGGTTTAAATAACAAAAAATAAATGAAAATTTGTATCTGTCATTTAAGGTATACATTTATATATAAAAAGTACTTAATAATTTTAATGATTAAGACTTGTTGTAAAGTTGTGTCTATACTTCACATATCAATTTATAAATAGATTAGTTGAAATAATTTATATATATATATATATATATATATATATTTAATTTATAAATGATTAGAATTTTTTATCTTTACTAAAGATATATATATATACGGAAAAAAAAATATCTTATATAAATAATATAATTATAGTTTTTTGTCTTGAGACCTTTATGGACCTTAGCCTGTATATGTATAATTATTAAAAACAATTTATTTCTTTAAACGAAAATAATTTATATAATACTATGTTTATATAGTATTATAAAAAAATATCAAATATAAAGATATTAAATATTAAATTATATTTAATTATTTATTTTAACTGCAAAGTATTAAAATTCAATCGGATATTATTTCTTTTAAACATTTTTAATTACGAGATTACCTTTATTAGTAATGGCATAAATTTGATGGAACTTTTTTTTTCTCAGATTTTTTGTTACCTTAAAGAAATTTAGATATAAATGTAAATTTGATTGATTGATAAGTTATGTAAGTTAGTTCAACTAATATCTCTTTTTTTTATTATATAATTTTGCAAATATGCGAAAGGACTTTCATTTTTATTAAATAAAAATATTTTTTAAATTGAAGAGAAGGTATATTTTTAATTATTCTTTGAAAATTCTTTCTATTAGCTATTAGGATTCACAAAATAATTGAGATTAATTAGTTTTACTTTTTTAATACGCACATTTTAATATTTATTTTGTGTTAAAAAAAGTACTAGTAAAAAGATTCAAAAATGGAGAAAAACAACATGATTTCTATCAGAAAACATATACTTACTCTTGATAGAGATTAAAAAATAAAATAAATGACTTAATAATAATAGAATAATTTCCAATTTCAAATTATTTTGAAAAAGATAATTTAAAAATTAAAATTATTAAACTTTTCAAATAAAACATATATAATAATATATGAATATAGCAAAAGGAACATTCTTAGAAATTTTTTTCACCATTTGATTAAAAAAAATATTAGCTTATGAAATTTTTTTATTTATAAAGAAACCTCACCATTGGTATTATCACCAAATTCATGAACATGAAATCCATGAAGACCCTCTGTTAATCCAGTTACTTCTCCAGTAACACAAACTGGAGATCCTGCTCCCTAAAATAAAAATATATACTATATATTATATATTTTCAAGTAGAGCCACAGAGATAAATAGAATGGTATATAATTTTCATTTTTAAAAAAAAATTAGTCATTAAACGTGATGTTTTTTATAAAAATAAATTTACAAAGATATTTCTATGAATATTTATAAAAATTTAAAATAAGAATTAATATATTACCTCTTGGCTAAATTGAATTGTTCCATTTACGACTTCTCCTTTAAGAACACAAATTGCCTTGATAGTCATTTTAAAAAGAAATGATTTGCTTGTTAATATAGAACTTTTTATTTAAAGAATATTCTAGATTTAATTTAATAGACAATTAAAATGAATGTATTTATTAAGAAAATTAAAAAATACGTCTTATAATAATGACTGTGCCGGTTTACAGTTATATAATTTTTAATTTTAGCAAGGTCACCAAAGACATTGAGAGTAAGATTATACAATTTAAATATAATATTTTGTTTATTTGTAAATAATGATTGTAAAAATTAAAATGATTTTATAAAAATTTTGATAAATAGGTCTATTTATTATATTTACTTTTAAGTATTTATTTCAATTTTTTATATATATAGTTAAGCAGCTATGTATGGTGTTACTCAACAGAACTAAATTCAATCATTCAATATTAATATTCAATTCAAATTATATTATATGATATTTGATAGGCGCAAATAATTTGAATGGAAAAAGAAAATCATTAATAATGGAAAATAAATAAATATATGTTAAGTGAACGATAAAATATATTATTTTTAAGTTATTCTTAATTATAAAAATGATATGAAAGTGTATCGTATATTGTTTTATAAAAGAAATGGGTAATTGTGAAATGTGTTATATGCAACATAGTATGTAAAAAAAAAAAAATAAAAATAAAAAAATATTTAATATATTTTTATTTTATCATTTTATTTGTATTATTAAAATAATATACTAGACTTGAAAATTTAAAATTAAAATCTATAAATTATAATCATTATTTTAAATTAAATCTCTGGAATATTTATTATTAATAATATTAATAAGAAGAAGAACTATGGGAGAGAAAATGACTTCAATTGATGCACATTATATTGCAGCAGGCGTTAAAAAAGATTGTTTAAAATTAATTGAAAAATTTTCAGAAAAAAAAACATATGATTTTAAAACATTTTTAGAAATATGGAGAGAAATGAAATTTCCATTTATATTTGGGTGGGTCTTTATTTTTATTATTGATATTATTATTTTTCTATAAAGTATAATAAAAATAATAATTAAAATTTGTTATTTGTTTAATTTATAATTTGTTTTAGTTTAAAAGAAACCTTTGCTGAATTGATTGAATTTACTGAAGAAGTGTTTCTTATAGTTAAAAATTTTTGGCTTCAATATGAAGATTTATACTCGAGTGTATGTGCATTTTATATGTTAATTGGTGTTTATAGAAAACAACCGACAAGGTATTTTGTATAATATATATTTAAACATTTCAAAACGAAAACGAGATCGACATTTAAATAAAACCAAAAATAAACCTACACTGGAAATAAACAACCAAAGTTTAATAAATAAGATAAATTATCATTTAAATAATTTTTTATTTCACTTATAATATGTAATATAAGATTAACTATAAAATAAAAAATATAAAAATGCAGCAAAATAGATGATCTTTAATCATTTAGCATTTGAAAGTGTCCCTATTATAAATAATAAATTTATTTTTTCTGTTGAAATTACATCAATTAAAACATTTTTTAATCTACGTAATGGTATATGATTGTACTCTATCCAAATTCATTGTGATGCATGACAACATCAAGATTATGATATTTGGAACAAAATGTAATTAATACTATGAAAAGGTTCGTCCTCCTGTTAAATATAATTTTTAGAAAGACGAATCAGATATCAAATTCCCCTCCTAACAAAGTACAACGTATATACATAATTGAGAGAGGATAGGATGATACGTACGATAGAATTACATAAAAAAAAAACAACATATAAATAATATATTAAATTGTGGACGCCTAGTGTATCTTTTCCTAGTTAAAATTCTTATTAGCAATTGCAATTGATAAGGGTCGACCATTTAGCTGTACAATACAATTAATAGGCAAAAAGTTCACAGACGCTTTGCGTTCGGGTTTCATATTTAGCACTTCAATAGAACTTCCTACGTTATTCATCCAGGCAGTATAGAAAGATGAGGAATCATCCAGAAAAGCATGAGTTTCTCTGATCAGGATATTAAATGTCTGTCCTCCAGAGAATATACATTTATCTGACCTCTTCCATAATAAATTGAATAGGCCTTTTAAAGACACAATGTCCACTGAAATAAAGTCTTAAAGGCAATTCTCTTTGAAATGCATTGTCAGATCTTTATGACACTCTTATAATTGCCCCTTTATTGACGAACGTGACACCGATAATGTTCCACATATCTTTTCAAGTGTACATTCATCACACCAACTTTTAGGATACCCCCACAATGGAAAAGGTTCCTCGGTGAATGTACACTGCAATATATATATAATGAAATAAAAATTATTTGTTTGGAAAATTATCTAATTTATTATTAAACATAACTTTGGCTAATTAAGTTTTTGTTTTTCAGTTTAAATAAACGTTTATTCTATGAAAAATTGTTACCATAGATGCTTTTTCGTTTTTTTTTTTAAATTTAATTGTTAATTTAATGATTATTATATGATTTTTAATATTGAAATAATATTTTTTTTTTAGAAATATGGTAAAGATTAGATTAACTTTTAGCGATTTGCAGAAAATTTTTTTATTTTTAAATAAATGCAAAGAAATTGGAATTACAAATATACTTCAAATGTATCATGAATTAAAAAATGATGGTGGATTTATGTTTGTGATTTTTGAAAGACAATATGGATTTGAGCGAAATTTAAGAAAATATTTTCATAACCCACCAGATTTACGACCAAAAAATGAAGATAATGAAGATAATGATATACGTAATTATACTGATACAAAAAAGATTGATTTATTTAATAAACAATTTGAAGAATATAATAAATTAAAAAAACAAATTGCAAGTAAGAATAATATCAATTTTTTCATTTAATTTTAAAACAGTTGTTGTTTTTAAGTGAACCCCTATTCTAAAATGGTTAAATTTAATTACAATTATGTTAAATTTATTATAATAAAGTACAATAATAAATTGAATATGAAGATCCTTTTATATATATCTACATATATATATATATATATATATAGATATATATCTTGCTTGCAGCTACATCGACTCAATCTCTAAGCGCACATATAAAGTCTTATTATTTTTAAATAACTAAGCCGATATTTCTATCTATCTATCTCTTGTGTCTCTACGGAAGTCGCAAGTTCTTGGCCGCAGCAAGCCCATTTCTCCAAGTGTTCCTATTCTGAGCCACAAGCCTCCAACTCCTACCCTCTCCTATCTCTCCCATGTCCCTTCCTACATTGTCCACCTACCGCATCCTTGGTCTTCCAAGCGGACGATTCCCACTCGGTCTCCCCACCAATATAATGTATTTTTCGCCATTCTTTCTTCTCCCATTCTAGTCACGTGCCCTGCCTATCGCAGCCTTCCGGATTTTATAATTCTAACTATATTTGGAGATGCATAGAGGTCATGCAATTCTTCGTTATGCAGTCTCCGCCATTCCCTGGTGATCTCTTCTTTCTTTGGACAGCGAAGAATCTTATTCTCATCATCATCATCATCTCACCATCCCTCATGCCCATATAATACCACCGGCAAAATAATTGTTTTATAAATTTTAATTTTGATCCCCTTTAATAATAATTTTGATGATAACTGCATGAAAACAGGCGTTATCCGATTGCAACCTCGATTTAATATATAATCGAATATTAATATATAATCCTTCGTGATTACAGAATCTAAGTATTTAAATTTTTCTACATTTTCAAATTCTACATAATAGGCATAATAGGATGTTGAATAAAATTAAAAATAATTGAAAAAATTCAAGTTTTCAGTTTTTTTTTTTTTTTTTTTTTTTTGCCGGTGAGTGTATTTTTATAGCCTAACATATCAATTTCATTGAAATTGATCCATTACTTTTGATATTATGTGGTCGGTCTGTTAGATAATCTCTGAACAGCAGTTAAACTGAACTCCTTTTCGCATATTTACACCATTTATTATGGTCATAAACATAAATTCACTACACTTCATCGACATTTTAAATTGCCACCCCATACAATATAGAAACTACAAGGCTAAAGCTAAAATAAAAGACTGTTTGAGTGAACCAGTATGATGAGTAAATTTTACTCTCTCACTACTTAAAAGGACTCCAATGGAGTTTGTTGTAACTTGTTGGTTAGCATGGACCCGCTTATTCAATCCTTTGCCACCGGTGGTTCGCATACTGTCAAGTCCAACACCGACTCCAGGCAGTGGTCCTTTTCCGAGGCAATCATTTTTCTCCATATTACATGCGCCATTCTCCTTCAGCTAAGCTGCTGTATCCCATTAGAATTTAGAAGGGATTAGGATCCAAGTATAGGGTATGATAAAGAAAAAAAGAAAGAAAGTGAAGAGTGAAAAATGAAAGACCCTTAGCCCTAGAAAACCTAATAGCATCGGGGTAGGAAGAAACAAGAGTTAGGCCAAGGGTGGCCAAATATAGGAAAGATAGAAAAAGGATATCTAGTACAAGTGAAAAAATTACTAGATATAGCTCCGGATCTCATAATTGTGTCAATCCATGTGCTCACTAATTATGAACCCCTTATTATTATTATTATTATTATTATTATTATTATTATTATTATCATTTCTTTTTTTTCTTTTTTTTTAAATAATTATTATTATTTTAGAACCACTAACATATGTTTCAAATGAATGGATACAAAAATTAAAAAAAGATTTCGATGTTCTTTGTTTAAATAATTCATTTAGAATTAATATTATTAATTCGGAATCAAATTCTAATCAAGGTAATATAATATAAATATTCTATTATGTGTATAATTTAAATTATTTTTATATTAGGTATATCACTGTCAAGTTACCAAAAAGTAGAATTCATTGAATTCAAGGTTCATTATTGATTGAATTAAAATTAATTTTTATTTAAATTATAATTTCTAAACTTTAAACATTTTAATGATATTTTTTCAAATGAATATATTGAAATTTATATATTTTTAGGTGAAATCCGAAGAAATCTTAAACATAAAGCATTTAAAAATAAAACATTTAGAAAAGGTTCAAATAATATAAATGATAATTCCAATTCAATTTTAATGAATGATAAAAAACAAGAGGAACAAAAACAAAGTATAACCAACCACATATTAATTATTAATTATTTTAACTAAATTTGCTATAGTATGTTTAGAAAAAAAAAAAAAATAATTAAATTAATTTATGATATAAAACTGTTAAAGATTTATTTTTTAAAATTTAATCCAACCTGTTCATCTGATGGCAACTTTTAGGATTAGGAAATATATCCGTAACCATCAACCGACAAGGAATATAATATCTATTTCTCTAATTTAAATATATATATACATTTTTATGATAATTATTTATTTTATTATTTTAATTCTTTTTGTTGGTGCAGGAGAAGGGGTGGTGGATTGTCGGAGTGAGAAAGATAAGACTTTTATTACAATTTTAATATATACACAGAGGCCAGAGAGAAACGGACCAGGCACTGAACAAAAGCAGGCTAGATGGTGGCCTCTCATATCGATGGCGATGGCGAAGTGGTTTGCCTGATGTCGCTTTTCCCCTGCATTACAAGCGCTACAATTTATTGACAAAATAGTATTAGGTGCTTGAATATGAGATCATTTTTTCCCTTTTTGAAATGACTTTTATTCAGAAAAATTGGTACAATATCTATTACTCAAAATATTTTTCATCATTTTCTACAACTTTTACCCATCTTTCTAGCAACATGGCGATACCGAGTCGACAGAACGATGTTGGTTTGGCAGCGATCCAATCATCGTTTCATTTTCGCACTTGTTAAGCATTTTGAAACCGTGTGCCAGACAAGCCATGCAGAAGACGCTATGTCTGTTCAGTACACTGGGTGTCAGTCAAGCTGTAACAGTATATTCTTCACAACTCTTGCAACGTGTGACCGAGCGTTGTCATGCAAGAGGATGACTTTGCGTCTGTTTCTGGTTATTCTTGGACTTTTTTGCCACAATACCTCGTTCAATTTGTTCAGTTGACGTCGGTAGACATCTGCATTTAAAGTTTCATTAGGTTTTAGCAGCTCATTAAACACTACACTTTGCTAATCCAACCATATGCACAGCAAGACTTAATGCAAGATCCATTTTTCGTCGCCAATTACAATTTCCCACAGAAAATTCTTCTTCTTCTTGCCTGGCAAGCAATGAAACGGTTCAGATAATTTAACATTTCAGATAATTCGTGTGATAGTCATTTTCCCTCCTTATGGATCATTTCCGTTGTATGTAAATGTCTCGAAATAGTTGATTCATCAACTGCTAAGCTATCTGAAAATTCTTTGAGAGTTCTCGTCCAATATGTTTTGCAATTCATTGTCTTCGAACTTTTATGGTCATCCAGGCCGTTCTTTGTCAAAATCACCACTTTTTAATTCTTGAAACCAAAACCGACAATTGGGATATGATGGAGCAGAATCACCATAAATTTCTTGTTAAAAAGAGACACTATTTCATACTAATTGCTTGTGAAATAATGCAATTAATTAATAAATATATACAAATTTAATGATTATAAAAATTAATATAATGTCAAAAATATATGAATCTAATTTATTTTATTTTCTCTACAAGAGATTATTTATTTATTTATTTATTTTTTAGATGATTTTATGATTTATTCAGATTCAGATCTTCTTAATTCATGTGTTGATAATAAAAAGGATAATGTCAATATGAATGAATTATTTAATCAAAATGTTGAAAAAAATGTCATTGAAAATGATGGTAAGTATAATTTACAAGATAATTAAAAAAGCATTAATATTATTAAATAAAAAAATTCTATAAAATAAATTTATATTATATGTAATTAAAATTTTAATAACTAATACTAAAGAAAAATAATTTATATAAATTAGTAACACATGATCAATTTGAGCTAGATCACCATGTGCCTCAAGGAAAAATTCCGTTTATAATTAATGAGTGATAATCAGAACCCGCTCGAGTGGGCGAAAAATCTGAAAGGCCGCATTTTGGTTCTGAATGTAATAAATTTTACGAATATAGGGGCGGGCGGGAATTTATTCTATTGCCCGTACACATTAAATACTAGATCAGGCGGTGTGATAATACCTTGTTCTTCCAAAAATATACTTTTTTCGAAAAAAAGTACTTACTTATAAACTGAATAATGATAAAAATAAAGAAAATTCCAATATATGAACCGTTTATTTCGAAAGTTGTCTAAGTTCATTTTTTGTTGTTTTGAGAAAATTATGGATTAGCATATTTTATCAATGAAAAATTTTGATTGATTATTTCAAGTTTGCCTATGTTTTTATTAATTTATCTATATGTACCTAATTTGATTATAAAAATTTCTTATAGGCGATTATAAGCGAAAAAATAATGTATATTTACGGGCTGCAAACAAACTTATACCATTTTCATATTTAATTAATTGTAAAAAAATAATTTAATTTCAATATTCAAAAATCAAATATCACCTAAAATATATTTCATATTAATTCAAAATTGTATGTGACTACTCAGTGACCCCAAAACCTATCTCACGCCAAAATGCTTAGTTTTTCGGGATAAAAAGAACACGTCATATCCCTCAGTTTTACATTATACCTAATTGTAAGAGATATATAAAATTTTTGTTAAAATTTTCACAATTAATACCTCTAATAAAGTAATCAATTTGATCATTTTCAGAATTGATTGTTAAAAATGATGAAACTAATATCCGAAATTATTGTACGAATTATCAGAAAAAAATACTAGGAAATAATTCAAAAGAAAATTCTGCCATTAACTTAAATCAAATCAATGTAAATGAAGATGTTGAAATAACAAATATACCTCATAATGATGATGACAATAATATTAATAACAATAAAAATGAATTACAAAAATCATATGAAGAAATGATAATAATTGAAAAAAAGACTAATGCTAATAATCATGATAAAAATATAATTAATACAAATTTGATAACAAAATTAGAAAAAAACATGAAAAAAAAATTTAATCAAAATAAGATAGAAACTAAAAAAATAACTTATGATAATAATATTTCATTTTTTCCAAATGATAATAATAATATCAATGAAGATAAGGTAAAGCATACAAATGTAGAACAACTTTTCGTGAAAAAACAAAAACAACAGAAGATTATAAATAATCAAACAATAAATGAAAATGACAAAAGCAAGAAGAATGTAGAAAACCAAGGAAAGAGAAAAAGAAATAATAATAATATAGAATTAGAAGAAATACAAAAAGCATCTATACATGAAAATATTAAAAACGAAAACAAAAAGAAAAAGTCAATTTCTAATCTTAATAAAATTATAGAAAATAACGAAAAAAGAAATGTGCAAAAAAATGATAATATAAATATAATAAATGTTCATGATTATGATAATAATAAAACTGGAAAAGATTCAAAAAGGACTAATAATAAAATGAAACAAAAATTATTATCATCAAAATCATTAACAACTAAAATTGATTTTGATAATAAAAATAAGGGAAAATTTTTAAAAAAAAATATTTCAAATAAGAATAACAATATTAAAATAAATAAAAACAAAGAATCATCTTTAAAACATGATAATAATGATAATCATTTAAATGAACTGAAACAAAAGCGATTAAAGAACTTGCAAAAAAGTCCTATTTGTATTAATAGTAGGAATTTAAGATCAAATACATCTAAATTAAATTAATAAATTTGAGAATAATTATTTCAAATAAAAGGAGAAACTAATTTATAATATTAAATAGATACTCTTCTTATATTAAATCAAAAAAAAAATACATTTATAAATGTATTTACATTCTTTTTTCCTTTTTTTACTAGTTTTAATACATTCAATAATTTCTTATCTAATTTAGAAATAAAATAAAATTGTAATTCTTTTGTTTGTTTTTTTATGCTGTGCAAGTGAAATAAAATTCATTAAAAAAAAGAAAAAGAAAATTTGTTTTGTCTTGATTTACATTTTTTGTTTAAATATACATCTACTACCACTAGTGATTACAAATTATAAATGTCTTCACTACTTTAATTAAAAGTTAACATTTGTAATCAAAATATAAGAAAAATAAATTATCTACTACAAAATGTTTATATTTCTTTAATGAATTGTAAAATTATTTTAAAACTTTCGCTTATCACACCCGTTTATGCCAAATGAATATCTTTTAATATTTCTTTGTAATTTTTTCTAACAAAAAGTAAATTCTAAATAATATAAATAAATAAAGGTATTAAAATAAATTAACTTAAATTGTATAGTAGTAATATAATATAATTAGTAAACTTTAAATTATTATATAAGAAAATAAATATAATAATATAAATGCAAATATCATCTTTTATGATTAAATAATATTTATAATTGATTATCATTAAAACAAGTCATCAGAATATTTATTTATTCATTCATCTTATATAATTAAAAATTTTCTTTAAATAGATATTTAATTGTATTATTCTTATTATTTTTAATTTTTTTTACAAACTTACAATTAATATATTAAAACTATTAGAAATTATTTGTATGTGTTTATTCCTTTTTCTTTTGGTTTATTTCCATTTGATTGATTTGTTATTTGATTTGATCATCATCATCATCTTTATACTATATAGTAGCAGTAAGATTTAAATTCCAATCAGTGTAGCTTGGCACTTGGACTAAGAGGCATCTCTTTAATTACACATTTTTTTATAGATCCATTATAAATCGCCAAATTTATTTATATAAAAAACACCTGTCATATAACTTGACTAATGGTATGTATATATATATATATATTAATTTCTATATTTAATTTAATTTTACAAGATTTCGAAATTTATTACAAATAATTTTTATTAATTTAAAATTTTTAAATATATATTTAAATTTATATTGTGATATAAAAGAATTTATCTGAAAATATAAAATGTTATGTCGATAAGAACAAAATATTTATTTAATATAAATAAATGTATTGAAATAAATATGTATTCATAAGCATTAATCTGATAAATATTAAAAAATAAATAAAGGTCATCGAAAACAAAATTGTTCAAGTGAAAGTGAAGGTGAATGGGAAAATTGATATATAAAATAATCGTTCTCAAATTTAGTTAAAAAAAAACAAAAGAATTTCATCATTTTACTTAAAAATTATTATATCTTCTTATCTATATTATTTCTAGCCAAAACTTTCAAGTAAATTGAAACTGAAAAAAAAAAAATAAGTATACGAATTGGACTTGTAGAATAATCATCTTTATTTATTGAAGAAGTTTTAAAGATAAAATAGTAATTCATTATTTCAATTATTTTATAACACGAATTATCCTGGGCATTTAATTTGAAATTTTTTTAATTTTAAAGATATCTTTCTTATAAAAATTTCATATATACTGTACATATAGTTTTATTTTACTTGATATATACATATTTATTTATAAGTATGGTATATTCAAAATAAACAGAACATGCAATTTATTTTGGTCTCCGATCCTGAACCTTGATACTGCTTGATACTTTGGAATACTATTTGAATGTAAAAAGAAGTTGATCATTTTGACTCCTCTTACAAATTTCATGAATTTATATTTATATTTTTGTGAACCATTTTTAAAATCACAAATTTTATTTTAATTTGAAAAAAAAAAAAAAATTATATTTGAAATTAAAAAGACTATGTAAATTGGGTTTGGTTAATTTTTTTTTTTTTTTTTTGATTAAACAAAATTAAATTTCCTCCGGAAGTGGTGACAATAAAATATCTATGTGATTATATGAATGCATTTCATTTCAATATTATTTCTTAGTAAAATTTTTAAACATTTATGGAAATAAATATTTTTCTTAAAATATCATCATTATTTTTTAAAATAATAAAAAGATAATATTTTTTCGATCTTTTAGATTAAAATTATTCTAAAAGGTGTTTTCAAAGTAATAATATTTATTTATTATTAATTTTATAAATGTCAGAAGCCTGAAAGAGGACCACAACCATTGCAGATCTCAAAGACCTTTTGAAACTGCTGAATTCCTTAAAAACATCAAACATGCCGAAAGATCCATCACAGAATATAAGAATACGTATGTTCTCATGTTTAATGAAAGAGGATAACACAATCAGAGATATTGATTGATTGATTGAAGATGTTTTCAAAACTAACCTCTTCAAATCACCTTCATAGAAGAAGGCTTTTCATTTTGTAAAGCCCGAACATGTCTGGTGATTCCTGAGGGAACCAAATTATATCCTATTGATATCCTAATAGAATACTACGAGAGAGAGAGATAAGAGACGGCACACAACTATTGCAAATTCAAATCACTTTACAATGAAAATTGCGCCTCTTTGGGCTCCATAAGAATGAAATCCAAAAAATATCTTGGTACTGTTTAATGAAAATCTCCAATTCGATACCAAGTCTCAAATGGTTTGCCACATGGCAGCATGGCAGCATGACACTATAAATTCATCAGTAATATTCAATATATATATATATATATATACTAGCTGCTCAGAGCGCCTTCGGCGCTCTTCACACCTAGACGGGGGCTCCGCCCCCTGTACCCCCGAGTTGTACATAGTATTTGGTGGTTGAAAGTATTAAAAGGTTTTCATCCATTTTGTTTCAATCAGTATATTACATAAAACATTCATTTCTTTTTGTGTTCTTATTTAAAAAATATATTTTAATTTAATCACTATATTAATTATATATATTATTATTGTATATGTTATATCTATCTACCTATGTGGCTCAAAGATACTCGAAAGTTCTTAGCCGCAACAACCACATTTCTCCAAGTGTCCCTATCCTGAGCCCTTATTCCATCTCTCTTACGTCCCTTCCTACGCGTCATTGGTTTTCCAAGCGGACGTTTTCCAATCGGTCTTCCCACCAATATCTTTTTCCTCTCCCATTCTTGCCACGTGCCCTGCCTATCGCAGCTTTTTCCCTTTTATAACCCTAACTATTTCTGAAGATGCAGAGAGGCCATGCAATTTCTTGTTATACAGTCTCCCTCATACCCGGTGACCTCATCTTTCTTTGGCCAATAAATGCAGGGAAGAATCCTATTCTCAAATACTCTGAATCTACTCTCATCTCCAAGGGTCATAGACCATGCCTCCCACCCATATAATGCAACAGGCAAAATAATCTTTTTATATATTCCCTTTGATAATAATTTTGAAGAGATAAGCCTCTTTATTGCAGATAACAGGCGTTTCCCGATTGCAACCCCGATTTAAATTCTTCTCAAATATTATTATCCTTCGTGATTACATTCAATTTTTCTACATATTCAAATTCTACATTTTGCATCTTAAGATTTTGTATGTTAATACTCTTCCTCTTTGTTACTAAATATTTTTTCTTATCACTATTAATTTCAAACCTCCATTAAATTTTCCTCGCTATCTGTAATTGCAATTGCCGAATCTCCTATTATATTTAAGTCGTCTGAGTAACCTAATATTTTACAATTGATTTCCGCATCTTATTCTTTCTTTACTACCTTCAAGAGAAATTTGAAGATTGAAAATTTGAAAAAGTTTATCCGGATCTATTGAGTTATGCGTATGTTTTACTAAAGTCTACAAATAATTAGTGAACAGAAATATTGAATTCGCGGTTTTGTTCCTAATATCTGTCATAATGAAAATATCTTAATTAATGTTGGTCGATTTGGCCTGAACCCGCAATGATATCTCCTAATATTTCCTCCGCCTATAGTTTATAAGTATTGTATATGTTATAATAGAGTATAATATTTCTTGATCATTACATTTTGGTATTTTATTTTCATTGCTAGATTATTATTGAATATTTTTAATTATAATGAAACTTGAGAAAATGCAAAAATAGAGACTTGAGACAATTTATAAAAATTAACGGTATAAAACTATAGATAAATTATCAATATATACATTCATTAATAGTATTAATTTAAATTAATTGATTTATTTGTTTTTTTATTATTAAGTTCATTTATTAATTTTTTAGATCATAGTTATTTTCCTTAAAAGAAACTTAAATTCTGTGGTGCTAGGGGATTTGAAAATTATTCGTCGCAATATGAAGATTTCGCTTACAGTTTCTATCATGTCCGACCTCCATCCAACAGTTATTTTCTGTTAAGTTTTTTGCTTCTCTTAATCATGTGATCTATATATTTAATTTTTTTTGATTCATTATAATAAAATTTAAACAAATAAAAATTTTTACTTTGTTAATTTATATAAATTTCAATATAAACTGATTGTGAGTGATACGCTTAGCCAATACTCTGAATATTTTGTGTACAAAAATATTGAATGTTCTTAGCGAGATTTGATATAATGTTGTACGATTTGTCCTAAATCTGAATTAGAAGAAAATTATAAATTGCATTAAAATGATACCTTTTAGAATAAATTATTTAATTGAAATGATATTTAAATATAAGAATTTAAAAAAATATTATATTCTTTGTTTGGCAATTGTTATTTAATTATGTGCAACATGATTCGACTTGCACAGAGCATCGTTATTTTTTATTAATATCACATAATAAAAATGAATCTTTTAAACATAATAAATAAAAAAGACATACCCAATTTAAAAATGTCAAAAATTTAAAACAACTTTATATCATCATATTTTAATTTTTATATAATATATATATATTTAGTAATTAATAATAGAGTAATTAAATTAAAATAAAAAACAAAGATAATATAATTCAGTCATTTTAATTCAGGTTAAATAATATTTTTTTTTATTATTCAATGATAAAATTTATATATTATTATATATATATTATAGAAAAGAAGAAATATTCAATTAAATAAAAAATAATTTAAGATAAAAATATGATTTAATAAATATTTTAATTAAATTGAGAACTTTTAGAATAAATTATTTAATTGAATTGATATTTGTATATTAGAATTTAAAATAAAAAGGGAAATATTATAATAATTCTTCGATTGGGAATCTCTATGATAATTCATTGTTTGAAATGATTCCGCTAGGCCGACAGTGAGCCGCGAGCTGCTCTTGAATGAACAACACGGAGAATTATATAAACTTTAAAAAATTAATTTCTGCGGTTATTGATAAGATATTAATAAAATTTATAGCCTATGTTACTCTAGAGGTATATAAGAATATTGTGATGTAATTTCAAAGAAATCCGTTCAGCCAATTCTGAGTCTATAAAATAGTAATTTTCCGGACAGACAGACAGACAGACAGACAGACGTGAAAAATTCTAAAGTCACTTTTGGATTCTAGAGGTCATGAAACGCGAAGATATGCAAAAATTTTTAAATTCTGAGCAATGTGCAGACAAAAACCTTTTTTTATATATATAGATTATATATATATTATAGAAAAGAAGAAATATTCAATTAAATAAAAAATAATTTAAGATAAAAATATGATCTAATAAATATTTTAATTAAATTGAGAACTTTTAGAATAAATTATTTAATTGAATTGATATTTGTATATTAGAATTTAAAATAAAAAGGGAAATATTATAATAATTCTTCGATTGGGAATCTCTATGATAATTCATTGTTTGAAATGATTCCGCTAGGCCGGCAGTGAGCCGCGAGAGGCTCTTGAATGAACAACACGGAGAATAATATAAACTTTAAAAAATTAATTTCTGCGGTTATTGATAAGATATTAATAAAATTTATAGCCTATGTTACTCTAGAGGTATATAAGAATATTGTGATGTAATTTCAAAGAAATCGGTTCAGCCAATTCTGAGTCTATAAAATAGTAATTTTCCGGACAGACAGACAGACAGACAGACAGACAGACAGACAGACAGACAGACAGACAGACAGACAGACAGACAGACAGACAGACAGACAGACGTGAAAAATTCTAAAGTCACTTTTGGATTCTAGAGGTCATGAAACGCGAAGATATGCAAAAATTTTTAAATTCTGAGCAATGTGCAGACAAAAACCTTTTTTTATATATATAGATATATATACATCAACTCAGAATCCCGATATCGACTCTTTGTTGCACAGACCAAGAGACCCAGAATACCAAAAATATCCCCGACTAAATAACTCTTGAAAATGGCGCCAAAATGGGCGCCGAAACGTCGAGAAAACAACCTCACAAAAATACATGATAAAACCCAGGATAAATATGACAATATATATATATTAGCGATATTCTTACTGTTTATAGATTGAATGAGTCAAAGGGTAAATAGGATAGAATACGTTTATCATTTCTGGGAATTAAAAATTAATATCAACAAATGTGAAACGATTTTATTTAGGCCCCAAATTGCTAAATGTAATCAAAATGGTAGATAATTTTTAGGCAAACACTAATTTCAGACTTAAAGAATAGAAGAGAAGAAAAATCTATTGCTGGATCGAAAATTAGTTTTGATTAGGTCTTTTCTAAAATTTATATAAATATATACCTATTGTATATTTAAAATAACTTTTATATAAATTTCGATAGAAATAAACTTGTATATTTATAAGTAATTTTATATTAATTTATTTATTCTCTTTTAATGTAAATATTTATTTAAAAAAAGAATAAAATAAAAAAATTATTAATAATTATAATCAGTGGCGTAGCGTGATCTATTATGTTGGGGGGGGAGGTCCGGGGGTCTCCCCCAGAAAAAAATTTGACAAAATAAATTATTTATTTATTCATAACGTTTAGACTAAACTTATACGTAATTTAAAGATTTTTTTTTTCTTTTGAGTTCTCAGTTACAAAACTAATCACTTTTAAATTTATTTTTTGCAGAATGTTTGAGGTGGGGTGGGGGCACGTGCCCCCCCCCCCCCGGCCCAACGCCACTGATTATAATTAAAAGTTATAAACATGATCATATCATTATGTTAAATATTATATTTTCTACTTTTATTAACTTTTTTATTATTATTATTATATGTAGATAAACCCGCTGTGATTTTGTTTTTTTAGAAATAAAAGTAATTTTGAGTTTTATTTCACACTGAAAAATTAATATGAATTTAGAATCAATGAATGTGTAATGTTATAACTTATTAACTGTATTACCCCACAAAATCCAGGATTTTTTTTACATTATAACCATAGTTTTTACACTAGTATATATTAGCTATAAATGGAAATGAAATGTGTTTGTATAATAATTGTTTCAAGTTCTTTGTTCTCTTACCAATTCCTTCTATAATTTTCAGCTCTTTATCGAGTTGCAATGATTCGTGGATTTGTTTTGTTGGTGCTAAAAATGTTAACACAAAAAAGTTAGTTATTCTTAATCGTTATGAAGAGTGTCTTCTTATATGTATAACTAAAGATGCACCTTTCTTCTGCGCTATTATTTCAACTTGAACGGGAATTTTCGATTCGGGTTCACAAAATAAACGTTTATCTAAATATGTTTTATTATATATTATATCGATAAATAACAAAGAACAATATCAAATCTACGTTCCACAGAGGCACGGCAGAATCCATATTAGATCTGACGCTGGCGAGTCAGGACGTGGCAAGAAGGATTACTCGTTGGGAAGTTTTAGAAAAAGAATCACTCAGTGACCACTCGTACATTTTTTTCCACCTGAAGGAACGAGTTGGGAAAAATATTCCTACTAGATATCGTTGTACCGGAAGAAGTTGGTACCCAAAGAGGCTGAACTCTGGTAGACTGCAAGAAGCACTTGAAGAGCTTAGACTGATGGATACCTTCAACGGTAACAACCATACGACCATGGCTGAAACCCAAATTTGTGCTATATCTGACCTTTGCTCACGGTGCCTGAAAAGAAGAAGATCGCTAAGAGGTCACCATTGTCCCAAATATTGGTGGACAGATGAAATCTCAATTCTAAGGCAGAACTGTGTTAAAGCTAAAAGAAAAGCGACCAGATCAAAGGGCTGCCCAATGTTAAACGGGCTATATAAAGAGGCAAAACATCATTAGCTGAAGAAGGCCATAAAAAAAGCATACTAAAGAAATGGCGAGACCTATTAGAAGAAATAGAGAACGACCCGTGGGGTCTTCCCTACAAAATAGTAAATAAGAAAATAGGCGCTAAGGGGAGTGCGACTCCTCGCTTAAACGAAGAAAAATGGGTGAGAACTATAATAAAAGACCTCTTTCCGAAGGACGTTGCCCGAAGGAACAGCATACAGCGAAAAGCGGTAGGAAACCGCCGACCCTTTAGCCCTGAGGAGCTAAAAAGGGAAGGCATCAAACTCCATCTTCGGAAGGCCCCGGGGCTGGACGGAATTCCCAACATTCTGTTGAAGAGACTCATCGAGGTATATCCGCAGAAATTGCTTGACCTGTATAATGCATGTTTACGGGAACGCATTTAATTCCCTTAGGTGGCGTGATATTATGGAAGCAATGAGAGAGAGACAGAGGTTCCGCAATACTTGATAAATATCATTGATGACTATCTTTGTGATAGAAAAATAATCTACGGCGGTAACGGCTGGACTATTGAAATGCCGATGACTAGAGGCGCCCCTCAAGGGTCAAGATTGGGACCTTTCTTCTGGAAACTGGTATTCAACGAACTTTTAGATGCCCAGTTTCCTGAGGGCGTAAAGATCTTGGGGTTCGCAGACGACACTATCCTTATAGTTGAGGCCCTTGAGGAACACGTCCTTGAGGTGAGAATGGAGGAAGGAGTAGCAACCGTAGAGAACTGGTTGGCAAGAAAGGGCTTAGAGATAGCTGTCGAAAAGACTGAGGCAGTACTAGTAAGTAAACGCCGTGCATACAAGACTCCGAAGTTGGTAGTCGGCGGTGTCCGGATTGAATGGAACAAACAATTAACTTATCTCTGGGAGTGGAAGTTGATAGAGGACTCTCTTTCGGTCCCCACGTTGAAAAGGAGTCTAAAAAAGCAGCTAAAGCTGCAGGCATGCTGTCACGGAGAGAGATGAAGAGAAAGCTCTATGTGAACGTGGTCCACGCTATTATTTTGTATGCGGCTCCGGCCTGGGCGGGTGCTATGTCGAGATTGGTGCACAAGAGGAAGCTGCAGTCGGTACAAAGACAAGTTGCCTTACGCGCAATGTCTGCCTACCGCACTGTTTCCTTCTGTGCTGTAATGGTGTTGGCGGGGATTCCGCCTATAGATTTGCTAGCACGTGAAAGACACGAAGTCTATCACGAGGGAAGGTCTGAGGCTTCCACAGTCCAGAAGGCAAAGGAGCATGCGAGAAGGCGCCTTCTTGATAGATGGCAGCAGAGCTGGGACAACGAGGCAACAGGCCGCTGGACCCATAACTTGATACCATTCATACAACCATGGATGGAACGGAAGCAGGGAGAGGTTGTGTGTTTTATTATATATTATATCGATAAAGAACAAAGAACAATATTGGATAATACAAGTTTGGAACTGATAAACAATTGCTATGTGTCGTTAAAGCATTTAATATCCTGGCATCCTATAAATTGCCATGAATCTTTATTATCATTGGAAGGAATTAATGGACACGATTTTTAAGCAAGTTTCCTGATATTCGATAGGAAAATGAATGAATGCTTCGATTCAGAAAGTAAAGTTGCCAATGGCTCTCTGCCAAGTGTAAGTTGTAAGTTGAGGTGAAAATTTGATATTTTTCTTCCAGAGCTCAGCTCAATACATCCTCCCTTATCATTTTATTATTAAACTTTAGTAGAGCCTGGCACAGACAGACAGACAGACAGACAGACAGACATGACTCATCTGGCCAAAGGATTGATATAACATGCCAATGTCGTGTTCCCATTCCGTTGAGAACAAATCAACAAATGTGCCTGCCTGCCTGCTTCTTGCCTGGCACGAGAACGTCGTCTTCTCTGCTAGATTACGTGCTGTTACGTGTTCTTCCTCAGTCAGATTCAGTCACGTGTCTCTATCTTAATCCTTCTGTGTGATTTGACGAATGCCACGGTCCAAATTCGATCCAAATGCTTGGCAATATTTCTCGGTTTTACTACATAATTTATCTAAAATGGTAATCTAAATAGCGCTATGGTACATAAGCGCAGTACACTTTTCACTTCCCTTTCAATTAAGTTAGAATTTTATTAAATTAAATTATTGAATTAATTAATTTTCCTATAAAACGTAACCACCACCAACTTTAATATATTATAATTCTTAGGGAAAGTGAAAAAGTAAACGTGTACTCTGTGATCTATAGGATAATTAATTAACCATTTTAGTAAAATAAAAAACAGTGAAATAATAATTATATAATAAAAAAATTAATATTTTTTCTGACTGACTATCTCTTTATTATAAAGCATCTCTAAACCTCTAGTTACGATTTGGTGAAAGGCAATCACACAAAAGTACCTCGATTAAAGTGAATATTTATTATTCAGATTGTATTTATAATTCTGTTATTAATAAACAATGTAATTGGGAGCAGGTCTGTTGAATCACATGTAATGATGGCAAGATTTTCTTGTTTCGTTTATTCTATCAGATTCCATAATAAAAATGTTTATAGCATGCAATAACAACCATATTTCACACACACACACACACACACTAACAAGCGTTCCTATCCATTCTCTTGTAATTCTTATACATATCTGAATTTATAATTGTTATCATCTTTATATTCTCCAAATTTCTATTATCTTGCCGCCATTCTTCTTTTCACATTAAATACGAAAAAATATGTATGAATGTCCCACTTTCATTCAATTTTTAAACGGTCCATACACTTTCACTTTAACTGAGCACTTTGAATAAAACTCTACAATAAATTGAACTAAAAAAGTGTGTGGGTTCTTGTAGTTTGTTTGTTTTTTTGTCAGTTTTGTTAATTTGAGTGCACGTAGTGACATTTGAATATTAGTTTCAATTTGATGTGCACTAAAAGAAAAGCTGATATTTGTTTTCTAATTGCCAGTTAAATTTTACTTGATATATTGAATAGATTTTAAATTTTTCTATTAGTTTATCATAAACAAATGTCTTTTTGATTCTATTAAAATATCCTTTATAAATAACAACACAAAGAGATGTGAATGTTGTTTATGTTTTAATAGATGGGTGCGGGAGAAAGCGTGGGTTTTACTGAATTAAGATAAAATATCTCCGTTTATTTATTTATTTATTTATACATAAACAAATTAGGAGGGAGGGAGGGAGGGGGAGATCGTCAAATCGGACTCTGTCGTGTCGTCTTGGCGTTTTTCAGTATTCCCTTCGCTTTGGGAATCCCTTTCCTCGGAGAGGTGCCGATGTGTGGCGCGAGTTATGACCGCCACAAATATATTAATAGAAATAAAATGAATGCATGAATGAATGAACCTTTGGCATACAGACTAGAGATGCAACGAATATTCGGCCGAAGCCGAATATTCGGCCTATTCGGCCTGTCTGCCGAATATTCGGATTCGGCCGAATATCAAATCAACTATTCGGCCTTAGGCCGAATAGTACCATTACAAACGTATTTATAGTTACAGGTACGTAGAAATGTATTTATTGTTAGTTAACTTGTTTTTCTTTTATGCCCTAAATGGGTTTTATCAACCATTTTCTATAAAAGAACTTATTCCTATAGATAAAAGTTGTAAATTATGAATCCTATTACAGCATTTATCTATATGAATAAGTGCTAAAATATCTGTAATAAGCTAGCCTAATACTTAAAATTAATCCAATTCAAAACTGGTCTTCGAGCAAATTCTAATTTTTCTAAGCAAAATAGGAAGGTTAATACTTATGCCTTGTTATAATAAAAAAGAAAGCTCGCAATGATTTTTTAATTATATTTAATTCAATAGAATAAATAACTAAGATGTCAGTTTTCACATAAATATTATATATAACTCTCAAATATTTCAACCAAGTATTTCATTTCAAATAAATATTACAACCAATTATTATAGAAATTAAAAACAATTAAATGAAGGATACTGTTTATTACAAATTAATTATTAATTAATTATTATATATATGTATATGTAATATATCAAAATTAAGCACCTAAGATTTACTCAAAATTATCCCTTTTCCCCATTCAATTTTCTTTAATTTCCCAGTCATAAAATATAAGAAGTTTTAAGTGTATGCAGATTTTTATTTCATTTACATGTGTATATCATAAAATGTATCAGCTTAAACATTATACTGAGTACATCTTTAAGATAGCATCTTAAAGATTCTACTGAAATGAAGCAATTCCACAATTAATTTATTAGGTTTGATTTATTTTGAATTATTTCTATCTTAATTTACTTCAGAAGTTCCATGAAATAATTATTCTAATGAAACAGAACACTGTTTAAAAAGTTTATTTACAAAACTTTGATCATGAGGATATATTGCTATGAAAAATACTTCTTTTTTGGTCAATTTTTAGGCCGAATATAGCCGAATACTTTTTTGGAGTAAAATAATGCTTTTCAAAAATAAAAATTTGCATATTTTTTTAGAAAATGATACTTTTAATTGTGAAATGTACTATAATTGTACATATAGTATATACAGTATTTTGTTTCTAGGCAAAAATGAGTTCACTATTCGGCGGCCGAATAGCCGAATATTCGGCCTTCATTTTGGCCGAATATTCGGTATTCGGTATTCGGCCAAATGACTATTCGTTGCATCTCTAATACAGACTGACTTTCAATCAAATTTTATCCATTACTTCGGGGATAGCAATAGCACCTGTCTAGGTGCGAGAAGGAGACACTGACATATCAATTCATTAATTTAGTAATTTATTAAGTTAATAAGTGAAGGAAATTTTTCTTTCAATTCTTTAATAGACATTCAAATTAGTCGAAATAATCTCCATTCGATTCAACACATTTTTTTGTTAACGTAAGATAAACTGTGGGAAAGAACTTTGACATTCAATTGATTTAATTTATGGATGATGGACCTGTCAAATTTATGGTCGGGCGTTTTTATTTAAAAGGATCAGGCTCTCCTGTTGATCAATCTATCCTGTAATATAGTCCAGACAGTTTTTAATAAGTAAACACACACACGTCATCGTTAAAACCACTTTTTGCAACGTTAAAGAATAACTTGGAACATGGAGGTGTTGGTATGCAACCTGAATTACAATACCTTTACTCTCCAAAATTAAAAGTAAAAATATCTATATTTGTCTCAATGGGGAGAATAAATTGTCAATAAAGACTCTCATGCTGCTGTCTTTTAAAAATTATTATAACTTATTTTTCAATACGATTAGGTATGTGATTATCATTATTTACATTATTTTTATTTATTTAATTTTTTTTTTTTTAAATAGATGTCGAGGTTATTATTTTTAATAATCATCATCATTGGATTGGCTTCTAGTCAATATCATTCACGACCACAACGACCTCCACTAACATCTCAACAGCCCCGATATCGATGGCGTCATTTAGAATTTAATTGGCCATCCGAAAAGTTAAAACAACAAGTAAAAATAGTCTTTTTTTATTATTATTAAATTATTATTATTATCATTATTAGGGATATTTATTCTTAAAAGTAAATTCAAATTTGTGTACAAAAAAATTGAATAAAATAAATTATACATTTATTTTTGAAAATTGCTTACTATTATTTATTATCAAGATTGATGAAACTTGAAATTTAAAAAGGTTATTTTTTTCCCTTATAGTCATTAACTTCAGGACTTTATCAGCCTGGTAATAATTTCCCAATGGGTGCTGCTGTTTATAAAGATAGAATTTTCATCAGTGTACCAAGAAGACGTAACGGTGTTCCAGTTACACTCACCTATTTTAGCAAATCTAGTAATTTTTTGTTTATTTTGGTTTTTTTTTTTTTTTTTTTTTTTTATTAATCGTTTCACATTTCTTGATAAATTTAATTGTTTGTTTTGTTTTCTCTCAAATATACACCAAGCTACTTCTGAATCTCCTGTTCTGCAAGCTTATCCTGATTGGACAACAAATTCATTGCCAGATGAAAATAATAAAGAATCGCATAGTCGTCATATTGTGAGTGTATTTCGTATTTTTGTTGATATGAAATGTGATCGTCTATGGTTCGTCGATGTTGGCCGTAGAAATGATTCATGGCAAATTATACAACCGAAAATAGTCGTCATCAATTTATTAACCGATAAAATTATACGGTAAATTTTATTAAAATTGTTTTCTCAAAATTACAGTCATTCATATTCATTTAAAATGTCTACTAAAAAATTATTTTATATTTATTTTCATTATAAATACATTTTTTTAGTACTCATGAACTACGTCAAGAACTTTTTAAAGAGGGTTCTTTACCAGCGAATTTGGTTGTAGAAATTCCACAAGAATCTGATAAATCTCAAGCTGATTTATGTGACGAAGCAATAGCTTATGTAGCTGATGTTGAAACATTTGGTATTATAGTTTATAGATATAAAGAAGACAGGTAATAAGAGAGAGAGAGAGAGAGAGAGAGAGAGAGTATATATATATATATATATGTGTGTGTGGGAATTGAAATTTGTGCCCGAATGACCCTTGGAGACATTTGTGCGGAAGCATCTCGACACTTCCACTCCAAACATTCCCTAAGCCAGGATCCTGGACGACATCCGGGGCGGAAAGGCTTCGGTCCCCTCCCCCACTCCAATTATTCCATAGCAGGATCCTTGGCGGATATATAAGAGAGCCTCGCAACCAAGATAATAGTAGATAGTAGTAGTAGTAGTTGCAGCAATCACCAAGAAGACATCAGTCACAATAGTCACATTGAGAACAACATTCACATCAGTCGCATTTTTCACACTCTCCGATTGCCTAGACAAGCCTAGAATCGAGCCAACATTCTACAACAAGACAGAAATGTCATTCCCAAACATCGAACCACTATATTTTCCACACACACACACACACACACACATATATATATATATATAATTTAATAAAATTGATAATAAATATAATTTTTGTTTGATTATTAAATTCTAGTTCTACACGTATTGAACATTCTACATTTCGTTTTGATCCATCAGCAACAAATTATACAAGCAGTGGAGTGGATTATTATTGGACAGATGGTGTATTCGGGTAAATAAAGCAAAACATACCCACATATATATAGTTTATATTTTATATTTATTTATACATACTTATATTTATGTTGTTTGTTTTTTTTTTTTTTTTTTTCTATTGAAGAATGAGTGTCGCTTATGATAAAGTACCGAGATTATATTTTCATCCTATGACAAGTTTCGATGAATTTGAAGTACCAACAAGAGTTTTAAAACAAGCTGCCGCAAGAAGTAAATATTTAATTTAATTTAATTTAATACTAACTCTAACTCTAGTATAAAATATATTCAGGTTCATATCTAATATACTGCCGTATATAAGAGGAAAAAGGGTGAGGTATTTTAGGAGAAAAAAATGGGTTATGAAATTAGTTTAATTATTTGGTAGCACTCTGGATTGAATTTTGAATCAAACAAGGGGTTATTGAATCCGCGTAGGTTGATATGGGAAATAATAAAATTGAATAGGTTCAATTAAAAATGCTTAAATAAAATTACAACTAAAATTATTTATTTAATAAGAATAGAAGAAATTATTTGATACAATTGATAATAAGAAATTAATTAGAAATTAAATAATTTTAATGGTACCGTAAAAAATTAAGAAGAGTATAAATTGAATGGAATTGAGTTCATAGAATAATTGCAATTATTTATATAGATAATAGTCGACTACTTAACTGGTATTCAAATTAATAGTGAGTTCGGGGAACACTGGGACTTCAAGTAAGATGATTCTTGGATATTTTCCTCAAGGTATCATGTCGTCTTATCAGGGCAGGCAGCTCCACTCGATGATCCTTGTATTTTGTTCTCACTTATTCAGATGAAGTCGCTTCCCTTACACTCCATCCAAGAATGACCAAAAAATGTCTAAACATGTAAAAATGGTCATTCTCCCCTCCTATGCCATTTGGCAAAATTGTCCACCCTTCACTCCCTCTGGGGAACGAAAAGGATCTCTGGGTTTTTTCCTTGGGTGTTTTTTTAAAACAATAATTTTTAGAAAGCTATCTTTTATACACTTTGCCATGTGTTCTCACACAAATAACTTTCTAAAATTCTGTATCTTAATATATCCAATATATAAGCATAAAAAAAAGGCATTTTTATATATATATATGTTACAATACATATAAATATATAATGAAAAAACAATCAGGAATTAATGAGAATAGGAACAAGTCATTCGGTGCGCCAAGTCGGAGCTGTAAGTCGGATGTCCCATCAAATCGATGCGATGTAGGTGAGCTTGTATCCGCCTTTTCTTTCTGACTCCACGACACGTCAACTATGATGATGTTGTAATACCGCTTTGAATGCCACACAGTTGTATTTTGAAATCATTTTACGGCACCAATCGACACGAGCAATTTTTTAAGCAGCATTCAACCAACAAATGTGAAATCCAAAGTGACGAACGTTTGTGTAACGTTCGAACAAAAATCTTATGTATGCTAATCAAACTAAAACTTAAACATCTATCGATTTTCTGATATGTCACATGACAATCTTGTTCAATTAGTTTTAACACATCATCATCCGGCCCAACGACTGATTTTTGGACGACCTTCTTGAACTTTGTCCGTAAGCAGTCTACGTCTACGTCCACGTTTGAATACAGTGTATCAGCGATATACAGGGGCAGCTTTCATCGCCAAAAATTGAATTTAATTGATCGATGCATTGTTCTTCTTGTGTTATACCACGTCGAAAGTCATAATATATCATAGCTCGAAAATTTTAACAAGTTAATTCCATATTTTGGCATAGTTGAAATTTTCAACTTACTGTAAACAATACAAATTTTTTTATGAGTATGTATAACCTCAAAAATGTCAAAGACAATCAAATTTTACAATGACAATGTCATCAATGTCATATTTCACCTTTGAATATCAGTGTTGCCAATTCTCAATACATAAATTGTATAGCTTTGACTTTAATAAATAGTTTCGTTATTTCAAACAGTTAGTTTAGTTTTAGAAAATAGCTCTTGTCTCTTTCTTTAGATTTCTTTACTCAGCCCCAGCGAAACTTATGACATCATGATCGACTTTCTTATCCTCCCCCCCCCCAAAAAAAAACTAGATCACGCGACAGTATATTAATGTGTATGAAGGTATGAACTAAATGACTAAAGGATTAAAGGAGTATTTTTTTTCGTTGTGGACGACTTCTGGAACTTGCTCATGGAATGGATGGAAAGCTGTCTTTCAAATTTTCTGTACTACTATATAGAGTGCGCCTCTAATCAAATGTTATTATTTATTTAATCTAAATCTTAACTTTCATTACGATTCGTGTAATTTTATATATAGAAATACAAATTAAATTATATTTTTTTGTTATTTTCATCTGGCAATGAATTTGTTGCTTAACCAGGATAAGTTTGTAGTGCTAGAGATTCAGAAGTAACTTAATTTATATTTGAGGGAAATCAAAATACCATTATATATCTTTTTGCCACACACTGATGTTTATATAATAATAATAATAATAAAACAAATATCGTTGATTTTTAGGACCTTATTCATCAACGGAATTTCGTTTAGTTGGCCGTCGAGGAGTACAATCAACAACAGAAATTTATGATTCAAATACAAATGTATTAATATATGGATCCATTCCAACAAATGGCGTTCATTGTTATAATACTGTAAGACATCGATCTTTTGAGGTATATTATTTGAGAAAATGAGTAAAAAAATTGTAAAATGAGGAATAATAATTTAAAAAAAACAACATTGATTAATAAATAAGTAACCGTTAGCTATTTGTTTTTTTTTCATTTAAAATTCTATGGTATATGTATACGTAGATTGGAAGAAATAATGATATATTTGAATTTGTTGCTGATGTAACATTAGAATTACCTAATCGTCGAGTATGGATTCTAGCTAATCGATTACCTGCATTTATTTATGGAGGTAATTAATTCATTTTTGTTTTTATATATTAAAATAATGCTTTGTTTTATTTTGTTTTTAAATAAAAAAAAAAATTATTTCAAATTAGATGCTGTTGGTGGCTTCAATTCATCACGTTATAATTTTCATTTGACTTCTGGATTAGTAGATGAATTAATCCGTGGCACACCTTGTGATAAAAATGTTATTATTACTAGTAGTAGTAGTCCCAATAGTTCTTATAGTAATAAAAGAGAACCAAATCCAGCTGCAGAAGAAACCTTTTGGAGTTGGGACTAATTTATTTAATTTATTTTTTAATAATAATAATAATAATGACTAGAAATATAAGATATGATTTCATAAATAACAAATATATGTATTTTCAAATAAAATAAAAATATTAAATATTTTAAATATCTTTTATTGAATGTGTTTTTTAATTTAAGTCATCTCTCTCTCTCTCTCTCTGTGTGGGTTTCTACGCAATTCGAAAGTTCTTGGCCGCATCAACTACATTTCTCCAAATATCTTTATTGTATTTACATCATTTTAAATTTTCGACCGAAACAGATCGAAATTTCTCAAAGATTTATTTTAAAATCTTAAAAACTAAATTAAAAATAAGAAGAAAGAGATTGGACTCCAACGATGAAGTACCAATTTTGATGTCCTCGACAATTCTTATTTTTTGGAAGGGATTAAATATTGGAGTGTATAGAGCTCAAAGGAGTTTTATGTTCAAAAATAAAATAATTTTTCATCCAAAAACCTTTGTTTCATTCAAAAAGTAACGTACTTATTGACCTGCCCTCGTATACACTTGCATGCAACTAAATCGACTCAACCCATAAGCGCGTAGTCTTTATTTTTTTGAAATGGTTAAGCCGATATTTATAAAATGTATATATATTTTAAAGTTTATTTATTTAGCTTTACATTGATATCAATATCAAGCAAATTCATTGGTTACTTTTTAAATTATATGATCTGAATGTCAATGAATTGGTACCAATCCTTAAATAGTGATAGCAGTATAGCTAGCTAATACCATGGCTAATACGGAACCAATTGGCCCCTTTCATTTTCACTATCACAACTTTTACATCAAATTAATATATAATAGTCACAAATATATTAATTATAAAAATAGTATATTTTTAGAATAATATACTATTGAGTCTGAGAAGAAATATATTAGATAAATTATATATATATAAAACTATAAACTATAAATTTTTAAATTTTATATTAGTTGTAAGAATTATATTGCCATCACTGATTTACACGGGAATACCAACATACCAATCAAGGATAATCTGAATTTATAATATACAAAATTATAATTAAATATATATTATATTATTATTATTATTAAAAAAAATTTAATCATTTTATTTGAAATAATATAATATATGAATAGGGTTATTTCTTTATTTTTAAAGAAATATGAGTAGATAATAAAAGGAACACATTCAATGAATGACGTCATTACCATCATCAGCAATTCTCTCATCAATGAGACTTGAACATATTTAAATGACAATTTGTTGATATTATACATTTAAAGAACCTTTTTTTTTAAATTTTTTTAGTGTCTTATTTAAAAAAAAAATTAAATTAAAGGAATATTATTACTTGATTGTTATATTTAAAACAGACATACTATAAATATATTTATATATTTAAATATATCTATATATAGATATAGATATTAAAAGACAAGTTTTTGTTTGTGTGAGTAGTGTACATTTATATGTGAGTTGGTCGTTTAGGGCATACACATTATATATATATATATATATTCATACCACACACACACACACACACACACACACATATATATATATATATATATTGATATATATATATATATATTAAAAATACAAAATGTCGACTCCTGCACGAAGACGTTTGATGAGAGATTTTAAAAGGTAAAATTCCATATTTAAATAATAATTTCTTCTTTAAATCCAATCTTTGTTTCCCTCCTTACTATATTATTTGATCGTTTATCCTTATATACCTTTCATTAGATATGTATTAAAGTCATATATCTATACAATTTATTTAAAATTGTTATTTTGACTTTCTATTTGTTTATGATATTAACATATTTTCTTTTAAACTTAAAAATTTTAATATTGTAATTTTTCCAAATATCTAAATTGGAATAACTGTTCTTTTTTTATTGTTTTATGTGAAATTATATAGAAAATATTTTTAAAATCTTTATTAAAGAAATGATTGACACATGATATAGTCTGCTAATATTTATATTATATACTATATATCATTATTTTAAAAATAATACACTTAAATTAATTTTCATTCAAATTTATGCAATTATTCTTTTTTCCAACAATTTATAAACTATTATCCCTGTCATATAATGTTTATAAAGCATTTTATTTGCCCTTGGCTCAATTAGAAATTAACTAATTGGCCCTTTTTGGGTATTGAAATAATCAAGGTCATTTTATTTCATCAAAAGATTAAATTTAATTTTCTATTTTTTACAGTAAATAAAATTTTTATCAAATTTCTTATAATATTTTATTTTTTTTTTAAATATTATCATTAATATATATATATATATATATATATATTTAAACATTTTTACTTTTATATGTAAATAAAATACATTCATATTTATATCTATCTATCTATCAATATATATGTATATATAATTTAATTTTAAATTATTTATATATTATTTTATAATCTATGATTTGATATCATATAACTTATAATATTATTATATGTTATATAATTAAAAGAAATGAAAAAATAGATTTTTTTAAATGAATGTCACTTTGACATTTGAAATTTCAAATACTTATATCATTTTAATATAATATTAATAATAACATATTCAATTGTTTTGTTTTCACAATTCACAAATATAAATAATTTATTTAAAATAATATTTACTAAACAAAAAATGAAAAATTATAAATTTTTAATTAGAATCGAATTAAATCTAAATTTTAATTAAAATGTCATACAATCATAATAAAAAGTGTCCTAATTCTTTAGAAAAAAACCTTTTGAAATATAGTCAGATTATGTTTTCTAATTATTGTTGTACTTTGTTTCATTCATTTTTAGAATAATTATGCATTTTAAATAAAGAAACTTTTTTTTTCTTTTTAATAAGGCTCCAAGAGGATCCACCAACAGGAGTCAGTGGAGCTCCAACTGATAATAATATCATGATCTGGAATGCTGTTATTTTTGGGTAAATTAATATTAATTTGACAAATTTAAATATTTTTTTTTCTTTTCTATCTATCTCTTAAAGCAACTGTGAATTATAAAATAAAAAAATCCATGTTGCTTTTTTATTTATAATATTTATCTCTTAATCCATTTCTATATTATTCTATTCTATTATATTGAAATTATTTCATTATACATGACACCTATGTATAGGTATTAATTAGTTATATTGTTTTATTCGTATCCATTCACCACAAATAATGCTAAACTTTCAGCACACTATTGACTATTTTACTATTTTTTTCATCAGAATAAATAATGCTAGGAAATTCTCCAGTCCAACTTTATGAGTACGGTTGAGTCGATCAACTTTTTGTATCGTCTCAAACTTAACATAAATAAATGATTTTTAATTATTATTTAAAAAAAAAAATTTGTTCAACCTTAGTAGAGTAGAAAAATTATTTCTTTCTTTAAAAATATTATATTTTTTATATTTTATTTAGAACATAAAAAAAAAAAAAATTAATATATTGAATTAATCCATGCTGATGATTTTTGATTAACGAAAGCAGTCATTCTTCATAATTCCCATTGATACCAATCAATAATTTAATTTATCTAATCCAATAATAATTTGTTTGTTTATTTTTAGACCCCACGACACACCATTCGAAGATGGTACATTTAAGTTAACAATTGAATTTACAGAAGAATATCCAAATAAACCACCAACAGTGAGATTTGTCTCGAAAATGTTTCATCCGAATGTTTATGCAGATGGGGGCATCTGTTTGGATATTTTACAAAACCGATGGAGTCCAACATATGATGTATCAGCCATTCTTACTTCTATACAGGTACATCTCATCTATAATAAGTAGATTTATTCTAAGCTTTTGAAAACTTTTCCAATACAATTATTATTATTATTATTATTATTATTATTATTCAATGTACTCCAAATATAGAAATTATTTGATATCTTCACAGTATGGCAGGAGTGGGGGGAGGCAAATTTGGATTGGGGTGGCAGATTTTAGAAAAAAATTATAAAATTTTTTATAACTATTAGCTTATAAGCTTTAAGATAAAAAACAAATCAACAAATTTTTTTATCACCAAGAATGCCAATTGAATGATTCAAGACTATTTAGAACCTTAATACATTTTCGCATAGAGCATTTGTCTAATGTATTTACTCGAAGGCAATATGGTTGGTAATCTGACTATTGAACAAGAAATTTTCTACGAAAAAGACTAGAAACATTAAAATTTAATTTTTTTCAAAATGTTTCTATGTTTATTTCTTATTTACTAGCTTGTTTTATTTGACAACAATGACGGATGATATAAAATAGGATTCAAAATAATAACTCCACAACTAATATGTAACAAAATTTTAAATTTGCAAATATATATATAATAGCTGGTTACCGAGCCGAGGCTGATCGGTAATTGAAAAAATATGATTCTTTATGAAATAAAGATAATGGTATGTGCGGGCGGAGATATCAATATATTGACTGGATCGATTATTATCAATATTCTTCTCCTTTCTCCTATTTTGATCTTATAAAAAATTTTTTTATATTACTTCGATTTTATACATAAAAATAAAAAATCATCAACCAATTCCTTTATTCAAAAACCCAGAAATTATCTTTTAGTATAAAACATTCTGTAAGAATTTATTTAAAAAGACGAATTGTTCATCCGATGCGTTCATCAGTTCAGAGAGCATATTCCATACTTGTTCAACGATGCATATAAAAATATTAATATTAATTTTGAGAATGCCCACACAAAATTATTAAAACTATAAATTTTTATTTTCATTTCTAATAATCAAATAACATTTAAATTATTTAATTTATTTAAAGTTATCTTTTTAATTAATTTAAAATTATTACAACATAATTATTGAGTATTTTGTATAAGGATCAATTCTTTGACTCAAAAAAATGCTTTAATACCCCACTTTTATCAAATTCTTGTTCACAATTTTTAAGATCAGAAAGACAGATAGATTACTACAACTTTTGCTAGTGTAATAAGGTTCGGCGCTCTTTGCCCCTCGACAAGGGTCTCTGCCCTCTATAAATCCTAAGTACTACGTACTAGTACTATTTGATTAAAAATTTGGTAGTAATTAATAATTGAGTGATTAAACTAAAAACAAAAACTATATAATTTAGTCATTTTAATTGATTTTTTACATTATAAAACGCTAAAAAAATATCTATGTATTATTTATATATTGTTTATGTATTATGTATATATCCATTGAAACGTTAGTTACCAAAAAAATATGATTTGATCTGATTTAAACGTTTATTATTATATTCATAATTACCATAAAAATCTCAAGTATTCTTTGTTATTTATTAATTTTTTTTTTATAGTCATTGCTTTCAGATCCAAATCCCAATTCACCTGCAAATTCAATGGCAGCACAACTTTATAAAGAAAATCGACGTGAATATGAAAAACGAGTAAAAGCCTGTGTAGAGCAGAGTTTCGTCGACTAGCATCATCTCTCCTCATCTCTTCTTCATTAATACAGGAAAAAAATAAAACAAAATAAATATAAAAAAATAAAAAATTAAATGATAAAATATAATACAAAAAAAGCGTCCGGTAAAAAATAATACTAATACATTAATAATTAAAGAACACCCACCTCATATATATATATATATATTTGTTGTGTGGGCCGAATTTTACCCTTTTCATTAAAAAATTATCAGGTATTAATTCCTTATACTTAAATGAATATCCAACATATATATATATATATATATATATATGCTATACTGTTACATCTCTACTTTCATCCTCCTTTATAAATATTTAAAGAAAGGGTTTATTCACATTAAATATATTAAATAAATAAATAAAAAAATCTACCTATTCATCCCAATTTATAAACAATGAACGCTTTTTTTACTTTTCTTTTTTAAAATCAAAAAAAATCAAAAAAAAAAAAAAAAAAAAATGAAAATTTTCAATTAGTTTTGAAAGTCTTGTTAGCCAACAAGTGTTCATTCGTTAAAAAAATTATATATATATATATATATATATATATGAGGAGAAAAAGAAAAAACACAATTATGGAATACACTTGCCTGGATAATCTAAATAATAATTACATAAATATATAATTTAAAAAAATAAATAAATAGACTTTAGATTATACTTAAAGCTAAGAAAATTCTGTAATTTCTTTCTTTCTCTCGTCTATTTATTTTGAAGATTTTTTAAATGAAAAAAAAAATATATATATTATACATATATATTGTACTTATTTCGAAAATATATTATAAAAAAAAATTAATAACCGAAAGAGATGTTGTTCTTGTTGCTGCTGCTGTAACTACCTATCATTCATTATAGATTATTGTTAAGTAACATTGGAGATTTAAATTATTTCTTTCCTTCCCTTATAAAATATATATATATATTGAAATTATATATTTTAGACAATGATGATAATAATAATAATAATTGCAGTAAATTCAAAACATGTCTTCATTCTGAATGATGACTTATTTATTTTTTTCTTATTTACATAAATCCAGTTAAAAATTTAATTAATTGAATAAAAAAGTAATGTTAAGATTATTAAAATAAAATATTCTTTGTCTAAATTTTGAATTTATATCCTACTTGAAATTCATCTATATCAAAATAAATCAAATTATTAATAATAATACTACTGATGCTGCTGTACTATTACTACTACTATTAATATTACTCTCTTTCTATAAGAGCTATATATATATATATATATATTATACACCATATTTTAATCTTTTAAAAAAAGAATTTTACTTTTTTTCTAATTAATATTTCTATGATTTAATTAATTTATTTTTCGTGTTTCTTAAGGATATATATATATTTAATAAGTTTTCTTTTTCTTTTCACAAAAATAATTGTTAATTAATAAAAATATTAAAAATTAAGCCACTTTAGCTAATATATTGCGCATCAATATTATTATGATATATATACTGAGACATCTTTTTTATTAAGAAAACTTTTATTTATGATGATTAAAATTTCAAAAAAAAAATGCTCATAATATTAATATTATATTTTTTCATTTTCCTCGTTTTTTTTTTTAAAAAAAAGTTTTATTATTATTATAAAAATCTTATATAAGACATTAATTAATTTATGCAAAATAATTTATAGTTAATATTTAGTGTAATGTATTTAAATGGAAAAATATATATTAAAAAAACAACTGATCATTCTTCTTATTAATTATTTTTCTCATAATTTATTTCATAAAACCTAAATTTTATTAAATAATAATAAAATACAAATATAATTTAATGTAGAAATAATAAATTTATTTATTTTATGAAACTCTTTCTCTTTTAATTACCTTGATATAATAATAATTAATATTATTTTAAATACATATAATAGGTAATTTAATTTTATGAAAATATTTATTTACTTATTTTCCATGTGCATATCCCTAATATTATACTAGAACTTAAAAGACAATATAAACAAATATAAATTGCACGTTTTGATTTCTTTCTTTTTGGTTTAATATCAACGTCCTAAAATTTATAATGAATGAATATACACAAAGCATATTAAAAAAATTAATTATAATATTTAAAAAGTTTAAACATTAAAATTGAGAAAATATAATAATAATAATAATAATAATAATAATATATATATATTATACATATATATATTGTACTTATTTACTAATATAATAATATATATATATATATATATATATATATAACTTATACTTACTATTGGACATTTCTCTTGCAAGATTTTCAAATTATCAATTAAATTTTGCATTTGATTTCGATTGCATTTATTAAGAATGTCCAATCCATCGCCCAAAGAATGATATGAGCTTAACATAAAATTAGGTATATTATAATTGATATTTAATTTCTTATCAATGAAATCTAAACTATCTTGAATGAATTCAAGATGTTTAGAATTATTTGTGATTAAATTGAAAGAATCATGATAGCTGAAAGAAAAAAAAACACTTTATATTTGGTAAGTTATTTTGAATAAGTAAAATATTAAAACAAAGTTACGTTGGTTTAGAGAGGGTGGGAGTTTATTTATTTATTATAAATATAATTCATCATTTGGAAAATTACGGCTAGACGTATAGAATGAGAGGATTTGAGAATTATTATAAAAAGAAAAAGATCTAATGATTGAAAATGAATAAAAGTTGAGATAAGTAAAATCAAATGTAGATTTTATATTACTATTAGTTGTAGAAAAGTATTAAAAAAGAAATAAAAAAGTATGATCTGATTTCAAAGTTATATTTATCAACTTATTGAAATTTTTTATGAATACTTTAATTTTAGATTTAATGAATATATTAATATTTATACTTTATGAAATATAATATATATAAATTTTTTCAAAACTTACAGGATACTATTTTCAATTTTATCATCATCTGTATCTTTTCGCAATAGGCTTAATTTATATTTTTCAACTAGAATAAAAAGTTTCTTTCTTAATTGTGAATCTTTGATACCCAGATTTTGTATATCATCTTCAGTTAACAATAATAGTTCTTCTAAATCTAAATGAAGATTTTTCAATATCACAGCATCTTTAGGGTCCAAACCCAAACCATAAATAATAAAATCAATTTTTTCTCTTTTTGATAAGCTAAAATATAAAAATTTCTTTGAATTTTTAATAATCTTTACTTATTGAAAAACATTTCATACCATTTAAATTGTGGTTGATTTTCACTGGCAGACATATTTTATAAAATATTTTTAATTATTTATATTAATAATTATAAATAAAATTAAATTTATATATAAAATAGATTATCATATTACATAAAAGAGAAAATTTTAGAAATCATTATTAATTTTTAAAATTGTGATTATTAACATTTTATTTATAAAAAGATAAGGTAATTATTTAATATATGCTAATGATAATAAGATTTAAAATCATTAAGTTTTACAAAATTAAATTTACATCTGACATAATATATAATAATAATTGAACCGAAAGAGGGAAATCCATACCAGCGACATCTGACAAATAATGGAAACATTATGGCCGCGCTCCTTTTTAAGTCCAAAGGCAAAAAGCGGTTTTTAAAGCAAACGCCCTCAAAAAAAAGGCAGAGTTTAGCTTTGTGCCTTTGGATTAAAAAAAAAAACGCAATCTGAATTTTCAATAATTTTTTATTTCATCTATTTACTTTCTTACTAGTTACTGAAATAATTAATCTCATTTTTATTTTTCGTTATTATTTTATCAATTTTTAACTAATTGCATGATTACTATGTTAAATTATAGAATTTAATATAAGTAGTTTTGGTTATTGTATTTAATTAATATTTTTTAGGGTAAGTGTACTAGTGACGGCCACCCATAACTTATTTGTCTCGAAAATTTGCAGGTACCCTGATTTATCCAACACTGTTCGGAACTTTCATAGGTACATTGTATCTTAAAGTGGGTCTAATAATGCTGATCTTTATTTTTCTGAAATATATGATACTTTCTAAAACCACCCCAAAAAAAATTGATTTCGCGAGTGTTAGCATCATTACTAACTGCAAGTTTCTGCACCAATCACCTAAGAAATACCTAATCAAAAGTAACAGGAGATAAAATTAAAAAAAAAAACTCAATAAAGCACAAACAAGAACAACAAATAAGAGGAATCTTAAATTAAAAAAAAAAAATTGGAAGAAATCCGAAAATTAAACCATTCCTTAAAAACGAATATTTACGCGTAAATTTAGACGATTTATTTATTTATATACATGAATAAACACATAGCCATATCCAATTAGCTCAGGCAAACACTGCATTTATGTCACTGAAAAATTTTCTATAATCGGAATCGTGAGCAAAAAATAAAAATATTATCATACAAGCTCCTAATCCGCCCTAACTTCACTTATAGCTGTAGCGTTTGGTTCAATTAAAGAGCCACTGACATAGAACAAATCCGATTATTGGAGAAAAAATGCCTATAAGAGCATGTCTTGTGAATGGATATAAAATTAGAATATAGATCACTAAATTCTGGTTATACTCACAATGAGTATTATCAGTAATGAAAACATATACAACGAAGCTAACATAAATTGCATCGTAACTCCCTTTTTTTTAGCCATTCCTGGTGAGTTGAGTAAAGTTCCACAAGTGAATGCAATATTTATAGTTATTTAATCATATCAGGACAGATCCCAAAACACCTTGATTTGTATTAGTAGCCATTGTCTATCTAAGTATTTTCCAGCAGCTCTACTAGTCAAGGTAACATTTACCTCATATTTGCCTCATTACTTCCAAGAAATTCCATATTGAAGTTTAAAAGGATAAAAGAATAAAAGATATAAATGATTCTGTACAATTTTATTTTTGGAATGATTAATTTAATACTATGTTTTATTATTTATAATTTATATATATATATATAATTTAATTATATTAAAAATGATGTACTTTATTATTTGAAAATTCTTACAATCTTTTTAATTAAAAAAAATAAATAAATTTTAAAAATTATTGACAATGTTGATTATAGGGATAAGTTACTCTTTAAATTATTAATTTTATATCACTAATGAAAAATGAGTAAAACAAGTGTTAAAAAGAAAAAAAGGGATTTTTATATGTATTCATAAGTAATAATTTTTCTAAAAAAAATCTCATAAGAAAACAATCATGATTCATTCAAGTACTAAAATAAGTAATTTGTTAATATTAGCAAAATTATTTTTACATAAAAAAATAGCCGAAAAGATTTATATAAAAAAAGTAGAATTTTGATTTCATAATCTGCTGATATTTGAATATTGATCCCTCTCAAAGAGGAATAAAAAAAATGTAGAATAAAAAATTAATCTTAATTAATTAGTTATTTTTTATAAATAAAATATAATTTTTTTAAATTTATTCATTTGCTTGTTGTACATCATAAACAGAAATTGTCTTGCAAGTTTCACAATTTCAAATTATTAATTTATAAATGTTTATTTTATTTATTTTTACGTTAGTATTAAAATTATTAAAAAATATATTAAAATCTTTCACAACGAGTTCCTATAAATTTAATAACTTAATTATTATTATTATTATTATTTTTGAACATATAAATATACGAATATATAAAATAGAAATGATTTCTTTTTGATTATAAATTACCTTAATAGAATAATAATAAATTAAATAAATAATTAACGTCCACTGAGTCGTGTTGTCCGTTGTCCTATTAATTGGCATCTTCGTAGTCGTGTGGCTTCTAATTCTGCTTGTATGTTTGCTGCCTGAATAGCAATCTCTAATGCTTGTCGATAAGCATTTTGTGCTTGTCTTAAATTTTGTGGTACCAATATTCCAAACCATAAAATTGGGTCGGAGGCAATTAAATTACTTTCATCATTTTTGTCTTTACAAATTGTTAATTGTTTTAGTCCAATTAATTCAACGCCACCTTCATCTTCTTCATCGTTATCATTATTTTTGTAACGATTATGATGTTTCTGATTTGGTTCCACTTTGTGTAATTCAAATTGAGGGTTACCATATTTATTTTCAAATGTTTTAGATACAGCATATAACGCTTTAATATCGGTACTCTCCTCCGTAGGAAGTTTCAATGCCGAAACATTATTATTGCCCATAATATAACGAGCTTTTGCTAAATGTAAATTACCATGTTTCATACATTCTTCAAGTTTAATTTTACATGCAACTTCTTCCTCAATTAATTCCAAAACACGAATTGTTAAATCATCCAATTCATGACATAAATTGTCATCTGTAGTTATTTCTTCATTACCATTCTAAAACAATTCAAAACAATAATAATAATAATAATAATAATAATTATAATAATAGAGATAATACATTATATTTTCCCATAATATTCAATTCAAATTTTAAACAAATTTCTATAAATAATTTAAAAGAAATTCTTTAGTTCATAAGTATACAGCATCCAATTTTAAATTTAAGGTGAGAGAATAAGTAAATAGTAATCAATGTATGCTTTAGTGCAAGTATAAAAATAAGTTAAAAATTTATTTTCTCTTAATTTATTTAATTGAAATTTAAATAATAATATATAATTCGAGTAATGGTAATTTTTAATAATATGTATAATAATAATATGTATAAAGAAAGGAATTGGTTAAGAGAATCGAACGATTGTAAAGAGTATATTTTTTTTCAAAATTTAAGGAGATATGTGTTTCGATGGAAAAAGTAAAAAAGAAAAATAAATATATTAATAATTACAAATACTTAAATTAAATTAAGGAAACCATAATTATTTTATTTAATTATTAAATTCGTAAATTTAACCGAATATAAATATACAGATAAAATTTCAAAAAACAAAAATAATATTTATGTTAAAACAGAAGTAAAAAGATAAAAACAATAAATTAATTTTGTAAGATATCAATTACATCAAAAAATAGTTAAAATAATAATAACTATTATTGAGTGTAAACTATCTTTAAATATTCTAGCATCTTTGCTTGCACATTTATTTAAAGGGAACGATAAATGGTTCAAATAAGATGCTTTTATAAATAAATCAATCTATAAATTATGATATAATAAATATTTACCATAATATCTTTTTTTGATTGTTCTAACTGTTCCATTTAATTTAAGAATTAAAAAATAATCACGTGAATAGTAAAAATTAAACCTTGAACTGTTAGAAAAACGAAATAAAATAAATAAATAAATAAAAAAGTGAAAGGACGAATATATTTATCGTGGTTTCCAAATTAAAAGGTTAATGTCAATTTTTATCCAAAGCCAAAGATAGAGACTTAAAAAGAAATATTAATTATTTAAATATTCAGGAAAAATGATTTTATATTATAAAATAATTTACAAAAATATATAATCAAATAGGTTTCTAAAATATAATTTTAAAAACGCTTTCTTTTAAATAGAATATATATGAAATATAAATCACAGACTATCCGTAAATTTTAAACTTGTAATTTCATGCCATCTTGCGTTTTAAAATGAAATAGCAAAATATAATCATCTGTGTCATGTCATAACTTTAAAATTCAAAAGCAAAAATTAAATTAGTATTTTTTGTATTATATCTAAAAATATATATATATATAAATATAAGAATGGATCAACATACATTAAGAAATGTATAGATTATTTATTTTTATTAAATCTTAATCTGATTTTTGTTATCAATTTATTTTGTATTCTAGTTCAAAGATTTTCTTCAGATGTATAATGTTATATCAGAGACATGTTTTTTGAAATGTGTTTTTACATTAGGAGATATTTCTCTTCATCATGATGAGGTAAATTTTATTTAAATTTTCATAATATTAGGTTAAAAATATAGTTATGTTGTATATACCAAATTATATTAAATATATAAGAATTTTGTTTTAATTTCAAACAAACCTTACTTAATTTTTAAATTTTTTTAGGCCAATTGTGTTGAAAAATGTGCCCAAAAACAAATTAATATTAATCACAGATTAATGCAAGTATTTATGGAAATTCAACCAAAAATGGTTGCCAAGAAAATAGAAGAGTTACAGAAAACAAATGAAACAACTCAAAATGTCAACTAAAATTTATTTAGTGAGTTTATTAGGATTACCAGCATCTGGCAAAAGTCAATTTGCTTGTCACTTTCTTAAATTTATTAAAGATTTTCATGAACATTCTTGTAATTTTATTCATATTAATTTTGATGAAATATTACAAAATAATATAGTTGGATGGAAAATTTTACGTAGAGATATTTTTAAAAATGTTGAGAAATTAATATTCTATATAAAAAATCAAGAAAATGTGTCATTTGAATGTTCTATATTTCAAAAATATTTCAATTTGATTAAAAATAACATGAATGTTAATACATTTATTATCATGCTTGATGATAATATGTATTATCGTAGTATGCGTAATGAGTATTATCAATTAGCAAGATCTTCTAATATTATTTATTGTCAAATATTTTTTCCCCTCAAAGAATTAAAAAAATTATATGAAAATAATAAAAATCGCTCAAAAGAAAAGATCATTCCTGAAAATATTATTTTAAGAATGTCTCAACGTTTTGAATTACCGATTAATAAATGGGAGAAAGATAGAACATGGACAATAAATTATAACCAATATGATCAAATTGAATTAATATATAAATGGATTAAAAAATGTCCTCCAGAAGTATATGATCTAACATTAAACGATATCAAACCATCATCAACAACATCAATGATAAATTATCAGTTAAAAAATAATCAAATACATTGTATTGATATTTTATTAAGAAAAATTATTCATGAAAAAATTCAAGAATTTAAATTAGTTACACAAAAACAAAATATAAATTTTCAAGTATATATTAAAATGTTAAATAATAGGAAAATGGAGATCATTGATGGAATTAAGAAAAAAACAAATGACATTATTCTACCAACAAACGTTACCGAAGAAGAATTAAAGACATTTTTAATTAAATTATTACCATAAGTTTTTCCTTTTATTTATATTTATATAAATATTTTTAATAATTAAATAATTCAATATTTTATATTATTGATGAACTATATTTGTCAAAACTTGTGACTTAAAATAAAAATTTATAATATACACTAATTCTAATAAATGTTAATTTCATAAATTAAAATTACCCTGTAGCTCCAAAATAATATATAGTATTTGGTTGAAAGTCTGTCTGCAAAAGGTTTTCATTCATTTTATTTCAATCCGTAGGAATTTATATCTTTTTTGTGTTCTAATTTAAAATTATTTTTAATAATCAGTAAATTAATTATATATTTTATTGTATGTATATGTTATAATAGCGTATTATATTTCTTACTCATTTCATTTTGATATTCTATTTTCATTGCTTGATTTTTATTGAATAATTTTAATTATAATGCAATTTAAGAAAATCTAAAGTTAAACTTGAGACATTTTATAAAAGTAAAATTAATATTTTTAACGTTCTATCTATAGATAAACTGAAAAAATTTACATTCATTAATAGTATTCATTTAAATTAATTAATTGATTTACTATTTGTTTTTTTATTAATTTTTCTAGACAAGAATTATGTCCCTCCCTTAGAAGAATCTGATCTAACTATCTGGCGCTAGGGGATTTGAAAATTATTAGACGCAGAAAGCACACAGATTACTCTTTAACAGTTTCTGTTCTGAACGAGAGAAGAGGCTTCTCTCCCAACTTCTTTATCTTTTGGCCTCAATGGTTTCTCAATTGGATTATTCTATAGAATGGACATCTCTTTTATTGATACCATTCTTTTTAGATACTTTTATTAGTTAATATTTAACCTTTATAAATAATTAAAAAAAATTTTAAAAATCTAAAATATTTTATTTTAAATAAAATTTTTTGTAAGAAGTGTATTTAATTATACTAAAGTCTCAGCTATTAAATAGAATATGATAAGTCAGACTTAGTAAGAAAAAAGTAAAAAAATAAACTTATTTGATTTGCATTTAAATTTTGTTTATTATTATTATTACTACACTTGTTTATATTATTGTTATAAATTACTGTCCCAAAAGCTCAGCGAAATATATATAGATCAAGAGACATACAAAAAGTCGAGGAGTCTGCGTACTGTCTGAATTATAAAATATAAATATAAAAATTTTTTATAAAATAACCTTTTTCTCATGGACTAAAAAGAATAAAATAATTTTTCTATAAGCCTGACAAAGTTCATATTCAACTATTATAAAAACGTTGGGAGCATTTAGTTTTATTTATTCATATGAAAAGTCAAATTTTTTAAATAATAAAGATTTTATTAAACACATAAACTGACAAATTTTTTTTATCATGCAATAAGAAATTAATCTTTTATTATTTTCACTGTAATATACTTATATCTTATATCAAAGTATGCGTCAAAATTTAAAAGAATTTTTATTAAATTTACTTATTATCAATCAAATCCAAAATGTTTTATTATATTAGAAGAAATAGTGTTACATGTTAATGAAGTGTTTTAGTGTGGTATGTATGTATATATATATGAATAAAAGCTCTATAAAGGAAGTTAATTAAATAGAAATCAAATGAAAATTAAAAGCGGCCAACGTTTTTAGTTGAATATGAAGTAATTCATCCATAATCTTTATCAGGCTTATAGAAAAATTATTTTATTCTTTTTAGTCCATGAGAAAAACGTTATTTTATAAAAAATTTATATTATTTTATTCTTTTTAGTGCAATTTTAATTTGATAAATTTATTTAATATAACAAGAGAAATAGAAAAGATGAAATTATACGAAAATTTGCAAATTGAATAAAACAAAAATAAAATATTAATCTTCTAAAATTGATTTTATGTATTTATGTTAGGTAAATGTTTCCAGAGATAATAGATGCTGATGTAACTTCTCCTAACAAGACTACACTGCAGAAGAACCTACTAATACACCCGACATTGATGACAGTTGGCAAACTACAACACCAAGACAGAAGAAACGGCAGAGACACAGTCCCGATACAATCAGAAGTGTAAAACAGAAGACAATAATTGATTATATTACCCCCACCAATCCAAAAAACACTTTCAGTACCTCAAATAAATTTCAAGTCCTTTCCAACTTACCACTTAATGATCCCCTACCTCCTACACCTATTCAGCCAAATAAACCTCCCCCAATATTCATACCTCACGTTACAGACTACAATAAAATGACTGACAATTTAACCAGAGTGGCTCTAAACGGCTATTTCTGTAAATTGACAAGTAAAGACGAAATAAAAATAAATCCTAAGACACCTAACGACTATCGATCCATCATTAAAATGCTAGACATTTCAAAAATAAGTTATTTTACATATCAACCAAAAAGTGAACGAAACTTTAGAATTGTAATTAAACAACTTCACCCCTCAACCGACACTAATGACATAAAAAAAGAAATTGAGGATCTTGGTCACTCTGTGGCTAATATCTTTAACATTAGAAAGAGGACTACTAAAGACCCACTTCCCATCTTCTTTATAGACTTAAAACCAGCATCTAATAACAAGGACATATATAAACTGCAATTCCTTTGCCATAGTAAAGTTGTGATAGAACCTCCCAAAGCACAACGTGATATCCCTCAGTGTTCACGTTGTCAAAACTACGGTCACACAAAGGCATATTGTAGACTAAGACCTCGATGTGTAAAATGTACTCAAGACCATTTGACAGCTGACTGTAACAAAGACAAAAGCACACCTCCGGAATGTGTTTTATGTGGAGACTCACACCCTGCTAACTATGTATAAAGGCTGTGAACACATTATAGGAAACTACTAAAAACCAAATATCCTTCTCTCAGACATAAACAAGTACAAGATAAATCACAGACCGTCAAAGTAAACCAGCCTATTGAAAACAAAATACCACACACACACACACACACACAACTCAGACTACTTCCCCCATACAAAAAACAAAACTCTACTCACAAATAGTGGCTTCCAAACATAATGATAATAATGATCTTCCCATGACCAGTACCGACAATACTAGTACTAGACTTGAAAACATGTTGACAAAACTAATGGAACGCATGGACACTATGCTTAACCTATTAACCACCATAATTACCAGATTCCCTAATGGATCCCTCCCAGTCTCATGAGGCACTCCGGGGAGTTAAAATGCTTCCTAATAGACAAAGACATCGACATAATGTTGATAACAGAAACACACTTCAACAAAAGAAGTTATCTTAAAATCCCCAATTACACACTGTATACGACAAACCACCCAGACGGAACCTCTCACGGAGGATCAGCCATTATAGTTAAAAACTGTATTAAACATTACGAAAACTCTAATTTTGACAAAGACTATTTACAATCGACATCAATTAAAATTAATGACATAAATGGACAAATTACAATCTCAGCTGTGTACTGCCCACCTAAACATAAAATCAATCATGATATGTTCGGGGGTTTTTTTGAAACTCTCGGGCAAAGGTTTATAGCTGGAGGGGACTATAATGCAAAACACACAGACTGGGGTTCTAGACTAATTACAGCAAGAGGGAATTGCCTTCTCAAAGCAATCAACAAAAAAAGACTTAGAACACTGACTTCAGGACACCCTACTTACTGGCCAACAGATAGAAACAAAATTCCTGACATAATCGACTTTTTTGTGACGAGAAAGCTGGATCCAGGGCTTGCTAAAGTGGAGAACTGTCTTGAACTCTCGTCTGATCATTCACCGATACTTGTGACTTTTCCTTCCCAAATATATCCCAAGAGAAAAGACATATACATAACAAATAGAAGTACTAACTGGACTTAATTCACAGAGACATTAAGTAAAAACATATCACTCAGACATTCCACTCAAAAATAAACAGGATATTGACAAGGCAATTCAAAATCTCACTAAGCTCATTTGCAAAACTGCTACAGACTGTACACCGACTTACTTTCACAGAGAGTACAAACACAAGATTCCCCCTAACATAAAACATTTAATTGACAAAAAAAAAACACTAAGACGACAATGGCAACTTCATAGAGCTCCAACAATTAAGACACAATTAAACAAACTTACAAAGGACATTAAGAGTCTTCTGGCCATCGATAAAAATCAAGGTATCCAGAATTTTCTTAAAAATCTTACTCCCGACATTGATACTGACTACTCTCTTTGGAAGGTAACCAAAAAACTTAAAAAACCCATTACTAGAATCCCTTTGCTAAACACCTGATACATGTCTTTACTCCACATCCCCCTACAGACAATACCGACGAAAACTTCCAATCAATTCTAAATTTTGACACTCACAACTATACTATGACAAATTTTAAAAAAATAAAACCTTCTGAAATTAAACAGTTTATACGACAGACCATTAAACCAAGAAAGGCTCCAGGAAATGACCTAATAACTGGTAGAATGATAAAAGAACTGCCTGATAGGGCAATTCTTTTGATAAGCTATATTTTCAATTCAATTATCAGATTAGGTTACTTCCCTAACAAGTGGAAAAACGCAGACATCTTAATGATTCTGAAGCCTGGCAAGACACCAGAGGAGGTAATCTCCTACAGACCCATAAGTTTGCTGCCGACTCTGTCCAAGCTGTTTGAGAGAGTGCTGTTAAGGAGGCTTAAGCCTTTTCTTGACACCAATAATGCTATCCCTGATCATCAGTTTGGTTTTAGAGAGGGGCACGGCACGCGATTGAGCAGATTCATAGAATCGTTAGGGTCATTAATGACGATCTTGAAAATAGGAGATTCTGCTCGGCTGTGTTTCTGGATATCTCGCAGGCTTTTGACAGAGTCTGGCACGAAGGGCTACTCCTAAAGGTTTAGGGTATGGTTCCCTTAATCTATTACAGAGTAATTAGATCCTATCTTTCGGGAAGGTCCTTCCGAGTGAGGGTGGGTGACTCTTGTAGCTCCGTCTGTCCCATTAGATCTGGGGTTCCGCAGGGTAGCGTCCTGGGACCTTTTTTATACCTACTATACACACACGACTTACCCATTGGACCACAAACGACTGTAGCCACCTTCGCCGACGACACTGCTGTACTTGCCTCACACGCGAACCCAACAACTGCGTCTGCGATTCTCCAACAAAATCTAAATCTAATTAAATTGTGACTTCACAAATGAAGAATCGTAGCTAATGAAGAAAAGTCAGCACACATGACATTTACACTAAATAAAGCGACCTGCCCGGCTGTTGAACTCGACAAAAAAATCCCAATTAAAAAGACAGTGAAATACTTGGGTATGCGCTTAGACAGAAGACTGACTTGGGAAATTCACATACCGACAAAAAAAAAACAATTACAATTAAAACTACACAAACTATATTGGCTGATAGGACGCAAATCTAAAATGACTCTAGACAACAAACTATTGGTATACAATATGTTGATCAGACCAATATGGACATATGGTATTCAATTATGGGGAACAACGAGCAATACTAATATGTCCATAATACAGAAATTCCAAAACAAGACACTGAGGACAATGGTCAACGCTCCATGGTACATATCTAATAAGATAATCCATGGAGATCTCAATGTTAGAACTGTGGCGGAGGAGGTGCAGTTAACACGTTAGCATACGCTACCTCAACAGACTACAAACCATGTTAACGACAAAGCGAGTCAACTTACTGACCAGAAGTCTAACGACTTGATACACGACAGACTCAATTCTCCTTCGACTAATGGGCCGACGGTTTGATTCAAGGCAATCGCTCCATCTTCTCTACTTGTCCTCATAATATCCTCAACATCTATTTTCCTATCTTAATCCTGTCTAGTCCTATCCCCCTCCCTCCCATTAATATCTTTCTTTCTTGATCCTCCCCTCATAATACTCCTCTATTTCTTATTGTATATATTTTATGTATATATTGAGTTTTAACCTGTAAATGTTCTTCTATTGCCTCAAATAAGGCAGATGTGAAATTAATGTATTTAATTGGAAGTTAATAAAAAAAAAAGGTAAATGTTATTATTGAATAATAATTATTATATTATATTCATAAATAAATAATTTTTATTAATATAAGGTTTTATAAATGTATATAGGATATTGTATTCATATTGTCTTCATAAAAAAAGGTTATTGTTTTGTTTCATTTCTCTCGGGGACATATATATATATAAATATATAAAAAAGGATAAAAAGGATTTGAGTGGGAAAAAACCCCTCTTCATTGGCACTACAACTGATTAATAAGAATTCATCATTAATTTTAATGCTATAAAATATAATCTTAATTACTTTCAAAATTAAAATCTAATGTAATAAAAAACAGATAGGCATACATAAATAATAAATATAAACATTTTTAATTTTATTTTATTTATAACTAGCTGCTCAGAGCTCCTTCGTCGCTCTTCACATCTAGACGGGGGCTCCGCCCCCTGTACCCCCCCGAGTGTCCCTATTCTGAGCTATAACCATCTAACTCCTACCCTGTCCCATCTCTCTCACGTTCCTTCCTACATTGTCCACCCTATTCCCAATTGGTCTTCCACACAGACGTTTTCCAATCGAACTCCCCACCAATATATTTTTCCTCTCCCATTCTAGCCATGTGCCCTGCCGATTCCAGCCTTCTCTATTTTATTACCTATATCTAGAGATGCATAGAGGTCATGCAATTCCTTGTTATGCAGTCTCCGCCATTCCCCGGTGTCCTCATCTTTCTTTGGTCCATAAATGCTGGGAAGAATCCTATTCTCAAATACTCTGAATCTATTCTCATCTCCCAGGGTTATAGACCATGCCTCCCACCCATATAATACAATTAATAATTTAATAATTTTGATCCCCTTTGATAATAATTTCCAGATTGCAACCTCGATTTAAATTCTTTGCAAATATTATTCTCTCTGACACTAATTATATATATATATTTTGTCTTATCACTATTAATTTCATACCCCATCAATTTTCCTGCCTCGATTAATTTTTTTATGCTACTTTAAATGTTATTAATTTATTTTAAAAAAATCAAAGTAAACAAAATAAAAATAAAATATAAAATTAGCATAACTCTAAACTACTATAAAAATAATATTAAAAAATATATTATATATTAAAATCTTACGTGAAAATCCAATTATGAGATCAAATTTTCTTAATTAAAATAATTTACTCACATAATCTTAAAAATTAATAGTATTAAATTATAGCCGTAATGTGAATGTTTTCAAAGTTTGAAAGGCCAATAAGATCAATTGAGATATTGTAAATATCAATAGATTTATAAAAAGATTTTTATCTGCACATTGCTCAGAATTTAAATTACTGCCAAATTATCGCCACCAGCGCCTCTATGATCTAGTATGGTAACTAAACTATTTTTAATTAATTAGCACCCCCTGGACACACCATAAAAGAAGTCTGACATGCCCTGAGGCCTACTGAATATGCATAAAAAATTTCATAAGAATCGGTCCAGCCGTTTCGGAGGAATTTTATATATAAGATATATCCACTACCCGCCTATACTATATTCTTTATAATTTTTTTAAAATTTTTCTAATTCAAAAATCGAAAATCGGGCTTCGAGGTCTGGTGGCCAGCCCCTTTGTGCTTCCGTGTAAAAAATTCCACGTCCCTGCGTGCGATAGATTTGGATGGAGAGCTCGGTCAGACAAATGGACAGACAGGCAGACAGACACATTACACTTGCTTTTATTATGTAAGATATATATATGCAAGACCAGGCTGTGACGTCATGAATGGCTGGATGACGTCATATAATTTTAAATCAAGAAAAAACTAATAAATATGATTTTCCCGAGGATAAAACCAATACAAAGTGCATGATTCGTGGTGATATATAAAACAATACCTCCCTTACTATCGTCGGTCGGTAAAAATCTCCTCATGTGAAATTTGGTGTGAAAATAACCCTTCCCTTCCTATCGTCGATCGCTAATACTACCCCTTCCGGTTTCCGGATTTGCACCAAAAGTTGAGCAATTCATCCCACTGATGCATTAAGTAAATATACCAAATTTCATCAAAATCAGTTCAGACGTTCAGGCTGTACACATCTATACGGACAGACATCATGCTAAAAATACTTTTTTCTGTTAAGAAAATGCATGATTCGTGGAGATATGTAAAAATCTCCACATGTGAAATTTGGTGTGAAAACAATACCTCCCTTACTATCGTCGGTCGGTAAAAATAATTGAAATTGAAATATTGTATTATAATTATAATATAAAAATATAATTAACAAAATTAGAGAGATGAAATTTAATTAATTTTTATCGATAGATTTTCTTTTTTGTCTAAATTTAGTCTGTGAATGTTACATTCGTATACTTGATCTTTTAAAAATGAATTTATAACATTGTGGCTTCCTGATATTTTTTTTAGTAATCCATCCTCTTTGAATTCTTAGATATAAAAAATATATAGCTTTGAATAAATTGATCTTTACTTTTTATACTCAAATTAAAATTTCCCCCCTTATTTTTCAAAAAATTAAATTTAAATAAATAATTTAAAATTGGAGCATTTAATATTTTCAAATCTAGTACTTTAAATATGAAACTCCCCTCCATCTCCCACTCATTCTCTCTCCTTCCCTCTTCCTCCCTCTCTGAAACTTTACACATGACCTGTGCGTCAAAAGATTTTACTACAAAAATTAATATGGACACCAACATTTTTATTAAAATTATTTCAAGATTAATATATAAATATATTATTTAATATTAATTAATTATCAAATATTAATTTTGTTGAAAATCATAGATAACAGATAATATTGTCTTGAAAATATGTTATCATAGAAATAAATTATATTTCGTTTTAATATGTTAATTTCAATTTAATAAGACTAAATAGAGTGAAAGAGAGAGATAGCTGATCAAGTCTAGGTGTGGGTGTGTATGTGTAAGAAAGAGAGAAGAAATCATCATTTTGATAGTTTGACTTTCTTTATATCTGCCACGTCGTTTTGTTATCATTCATAAATATTATCAATATTATTGAATATCCTTTAGGTAAGTTTAAAAGTAATCCAAATGTTTTTAATTAGGCTATTTGTTTTATGTCAAAAAAATTCTATTATTACACAAAAGGATTACATAAAAGATATAATAGATTCAATGTTTTAATAGAGAGAGCAATCCTATTGATTATTTACATACAATTATTGGTGTGATTAAGATATTAAATTAAATGTCAACTTTTAAACTAAATAATTGGAGATTTATAAATCAAATTCATAGAAATAAAATAAAAATCTGTCAGATAAAACATTTTCATGTCATCATATCTTCTTTTTAACCATAAAATATACATACAATCTTATTATTTAAAATTATTCTTAATTTCTATTTGAATTTATAAGTATAATTTTTACACTGACATTTATATAATTATGTATTTAAATATTTGTATGGCTACATTATAATTCATGTCTATTTATTTTAAAATAAACTTAGATTAAAAATTTAATATATTATGATTAATTAAAATTTATTATTCATAATAACAATTTAATTTTTTCTTTTTTTTTTCTTTAATTATAATTAATATACTATAATAATGACTATTAATTAATTTTACATTTTTTTTAAATATTATTTATATATCAACAAGAAAATTAATATTTTTATACTTGACGAATCACTTAATTTCTCTCTCATTAATATTTAATTTTTGAAAAATAAATGTAAAAAAAAAAAACGTTTTTATTAAGAATTTCTTGATAAAGCAAACAAAAGGTGGTTATTCTTTCCTACTTTTCGAATCTTAATAATATTAAGATAAATTAATAGATCTAAATATTTATTTTTTTAGATATGGGCATGAGATAACTTATTTATTCTATTTTCATTAATTTTTTTAAGTTTGATAAATTATGGAATATCGTTGATTTATGTCTACTTATGAATACAAGTCTATTTTGAATTTTCTTTTTAAATGTAAGTAATTTTAAAATACAAATTAAAATACAAGTTTTTTTCAATTTCAATTCTCTTCCAACATTTTTTTCATATAATTCAATTTATATTTTAAAATCAAAGAAATAAAGATTCTTAAAATCATATATATATCTATATATATATAAAATCATATCTTTAAGAAAAGAGAATTAAAACCTATATGAAATGATTATGTTAATAGATAGTATACGAACACAAATATATGTATGGTGTGAATAGTGGATTATGAATTAAGTAATTAGAAATCATAGGGACTGTGTATCAGTTTATATTTTGTTGATTGTAAAAATTTTATTTTTCTTTAATAAAATTATAAATTTAAAAAAATATGATTATAATTAACATAATTAATATTATATTATAATGTATTGGTTATTATTAATTTTTCATCTTTTCATTAGAATAATACCTTTCTTTTTCTTTAGTGTTTTCAATATATATATATATATATATATATATATATATATACATTCCGGAATGACAATCTATAATAAGAATATAATTTTTTTTTTTTAGTTTTTATTTTTCTGTTTTAGGTTGTAAATAGTTTTTCAAGATTTATATATATATATATATAATAAAACAAATAATGGATCAAAAATTAGATCCTGAAGTAAAAAGAGCAAACCGTTTAGAATATTGGCGGAATTATCGAAAAATGCAGAAAGAAAGAGAAACGCCTGAACAAACTAAAACGCGACTAGAGGCTAGAGCACAACGTAGAAGAGAACTTCGTGAATGGCGGAATCTTCAAGAATCACCAGAAGAGGCCAAAGAGCGTCGTGCTGTAGCAGCTCAAAGACAACGCGCTTATGTACAAAGGCGAAAATTATTAGAAACCTCGGAGGAACTGAGTGAACGTCGTGCTAAACAAGCAGCTCGAGATCGGGCTTATCGAATAAAGCGAAAGCAAACAGAAACTCCTGATGAAGCCAAAGAGCGTCTTGCTGCTCAAGCTGAGTATTTACGAAACTATCGACAAAGAAAGAAACAACTGGAAACTCAAGAAGAGGCTGACCACCGACGAGCTGCCAAAGCTCAAAGTAATAGGGATTATTATCAAAGACGTAAACAACAAGAGAGTGATGAAGCAGCACAAGCACGTAGAGCAATCAAAGCTTTAAAAAATCGTGTATATAGACAAAGAAAAAAATTAAATATTTTAGAACATATGCCATATGATGGAAACATAATAGATCAAATGTCTTATGATGAAACTTCATCTGATACATCCTCTTTTCGTGAAAAACGATTGGATTCAGACAATTTTGAATCATCGATGGAAGAAGAAACTAATCAGGTAATTTTTCAAATATTCACTTGAAAAAAAAATTGAAAATTCTCTTCAAATTATATTAGAATATTAAAAATAATATTTATCTATAAGTTTAATCATAGAATAAAAATTTTCGTTGTTTCTATAATTTAATATAGATTAAAGATGTTAAAATTGTTGAAGTCAAACCTACTAGGAGAAAAACAAGAAATCCAAAAAAAGTTGAAAAAAGAAAAGAAGATGATCCTCAGGTAAAAAGCCTAAATAGAAAAATAATTTTTTTTTTTTTTTACAATTAACGACTATTATTAATATTCATGATATAGAAAATAATTACTAATTTTCATTTTATTTTTCCATTGAGAGAAGGGATTAGAATGGTTGTAAATAGCTAACAGCAGTTTTTTTTCTTTTAAAAAAACGTGTCATGTTGCTTAATTTTAAAAAATCTTTTACCTCCTGTTGACCATTTTTTAATATATAATATAATTATATAAATTATACATCACCTTTGTTGGTTTCATGTATGTTATAAGTAATAAGGTGTTTTTAAAAAATTCAAATCTATTGAAATTAAATTATTTCAATCTTTGTAAAAAAAAAAACGAAAAGTTTAACATTTTACTATTTGATTTATATATTTATTTTTTAATATTTTTTTTACATTGTATATGATAAATAAGATTACTTTTCAAGTTAATCTTTAAAATCAAACAGCCTATGAATGAATCAAGTTTAAAAATATTGAAGAGCTATTATGATCTTCGTACATCCAGAGTGAAATTTTAGAAATTCTTCATTAATTAAAACTTAATTCCAGATAGCAAGTTACAATTTTAAGGTATGTGATACCGTTATTTAATGCAGTTAATTAAAAGTTTGAATAATCCAATATTAAAGTTGCATGTTTATAGAAATGATTTATTTATGTATAATTCGAATATTATTGAAAAAAATTGCTTTCCTCTTTTAAAATTTTCTACATTTATGATTCAATATACTTTCGTAGTTTATTATTTTATTATTGGATCTTTCTTGTAAGTTGTGACAAATAAATTTTTTATCTATGAAGATATTCTCAAATTCTATTTAATCATTCCAAATCATTTTTTCTTGTTATTGTTAAGGGATTCGGAAGAAAAATATTGCATTTATAAAATTTATCTACGCTAAATATAAATATATAGGCAGTTGATTGAATATTAATAAATTATTTTCTATTTAGAATTTTTTGGTTATTTATAATAATGTTATATCTCTCTTTAAAGATATAAGCAACATGATTTTTAGATTGCATTCAAAAATATCTCGTGCTGTTTGTTGAGACAACCTTTCCAATCAATACAACTCATTGGAATTGAATAAGACTTAAAAAAGGTAACTTGATAAAAAAAAATTTAAATAAAAATTTATTTAATTGGATTTAATAAAGATATTAAGATTCAAAAAGAGTCAATTCATATTTGATGATGACTATGAAAAAGTTAATTTTTATTACTTGGATCAAAAGATTTATTTGCTATTTATAATTTATAATTAATTTAAAAAGTATTATATTTTAAATAATTATTAATTAATCTCCACCACTCGTATTACTAATAGAACATATAATATTAGGGTCAATATTTTTAAAGTTTCCATTACTCTTGAATTTATCAACCTTGCGCGCTTGTTGGATGACTTTTTTAATGAATGATGTTTATTTACATCTCATAATCTATAATATTAATTTATATAATGCAACGTACTATGATTTTTCTCAACATCGATCACCTATTAATATAAATTTAGTTTTTCAATTACTCCACTTAGTATAATTTTAGTCGGGTGGTTTTCTTGAATAAATCAAAGCTTCCCTTAGTGAATCAAATAAAAAAAAAAATCATTGGCTGCTCCGCCCAATATATTTGCTTACGATTTTTATGTTCTATATCAGTCAACTGAAACAAATAAGCAAAACAATAAACATCTACTCAATATCAGAATTTGATTTCATTTGTCAAACTTAATTAAGCTCTAGCAAATAATTTTCATTTTTTTTTTAAGTAATAAGTACTTGATAATTGAGGTGTCAATTATTAAGCAATAATGGTCTATTTTGGAAACAGTTAATTTTTATGAAGGTTTTTTCTTGAAACTGAAACTTGACTTTTTGAAATAAATTTATTTAATTTTAGTTGATTTATTATTATTCTTTTGATGAATGCATAGTATTGTAGGATTGTAGCATACAACAAATCTCTATTCGCCATAACTAATTATTATGTATATAGGTACATATATATTATATTTATATTATCACTGTGCCTCTTTTTGATAGAAATTAATCAAATCTACTACCGTTACGTTTAATTTAAAGGTAGTTAAATTATATCATAATGTTTTGTTTATGATGTTTAGTTAATTCCAAATTTTTGGATACTGGACCTGAATCTCAAATTTCAAAAATTGAAAATGGTGCCAAAATAGAGGCCAAAACGACGATATTCAAATTTCATTAACCAACATCATAAAAACTGAATTTACTACTCAAATGTATATTTTTATATAATAATGGTTAATAGTTTATAATAAATTTAAATAAATATGATTATTTAAATATATAAGTAAAATATTAAATTTTTTCATAGATAAAATCGGAACCAAATTCACCATTATCATTTGATACGTCCAACAAAGAAGAAAAGGGAAATTTCATGGAGAATACAATTACTAAAGAAGAAGTAATGGAAAGAATGCAAATGCTCAACCAAGAGCTTATTACATTAACTAAAACTAGACAACATCATGAAACGGAATTAGATAAAATTGATAATCACACATTACGACAACGTTTTCTAGAGATCCTTAATAATCTTACGACTGAACAATTTGAAAAGCAACAAACGGTAAATCATTAAGAATAAATCAATAAATCAATAAATGGGAGTATTTACCGCTGAAATATAGCTATATTAATTTAAGAATATATTTTTGATATATCTTTAGAAGATTCTTAAAACACACACACAGTATATTTATACAAATTCATTTATTTTTTCTAGTTTTATAAGACTAAATATAATATGATTTTTCTTATTGCAATATTCTATTATTATAATTATTATTCATCTAGCCTCTTTCATCATAGATTTATTTTTTACGAAATTTCTAAAACTTTTCTTAATGTCTCAAATAACTTTAATAATAATAATTCATCGAACTTCTTTCTACTAATTTTTAACGACCGACGATAGTAAGGGAGGTATTGTTTTCACACCAAATTTCACATGTGGAGATTTTTACATATCTCCACGAATCATGCATTTTCTTAACAGAAAAAAGTATTTTTAGCATGATGTCTGTCCGTCCGTCCGTCCGTATAGATGTGTACAGCCTGAACGGCTCAACCGATTTTGATGAAATTTGGTATATTTACTTAATGCATCAGTGGGATGAATTGATCAACTTTTGGTGCAAATCCGGAAACCGGAAGTGGTCCGTCCGTCCGTCCGTCCGTATAGATGTGTACAGCCTGAACGGCTCAACCGATTTTGATGAAATTTGGTATATTTACTTAATGCATCAGTGGGATGAATTGATCAACTTTTGGTGCAAATCCGGAAACCGGAAGTGGTCCGTCCGTCCTTCCGTCCGTCCGTATAGATGTGTACAGCCTGAACGGCTCAACCGATTTTGATGAAATTTGGTATATTTACTTAATGCATCAGTGGGATGAATTGATCAACTTTTGGTACAAATCCGGAAACCGGAAGTGGTAGTATTAGCGATCGACGATAGGAAGGGAAGGGTTATTTTCGCACCAAATTTCACATAAGGAGATTTTTTTACATATCACCACGAATGTATTGGTTTTATCCTCGGGAAAAATCATCTTCATTATGTTTTTCTTAATTTAAAATTATATGACGTCACCCAGCCCTTCATGACGTCACAGCCTCGGGTAACGCCGGCTACTTCAGCTATATATTATAAATAAAATAAAATTAAAAATATTTATGTTTTATCCATATCTGTTTTTTATTACATTAATAGATATATTAAAATTATTTGAAATTGTTTCTGTAGCTGGAAATTAATTTACTTCAAACCGTCGGTCGGTTCGGACCTGGCCACAGGTCAACTTATTAATTAAATTAATTATTTTACTAAAGATTATTTTCAAATATTTTTTTATATTTTATAATAATGTTGTAATTTAATTAATTCTTAAATATTCTTCTTTTAGAAAAATCTTTAGAAAACTAGGTGACTATCAAACTTTCATTTAAATTTAAAATTTTAACAAATAAACTTTTAATAATTAATAGTAACATTGTAACAAAAATATAATTTATTATATTAATTTTGAAATTTTTTTTACAGTATGAAGATTTGGAAATTATACTTCATCAATTTGATTAAATTAAATAATTATGTATATATATTTATTATGATATAAAAATATAAATAATCGCGTAATAATTTTTAAACAATAATATAAAAATAAATAAAATTAACTTTTTCATATTTTATCTTCATTTTTTTAATCGATTTTTCTATCAAAAATTTTAATTTAGATTTTTTGAAATAATTTTTCTATTATTAAAATTGAATTAAGATTAAAATTTTTCTTTTTAAATGGAATGTGATACACAAATTCTCTTCATAATTTTTCAAATAATATCAAAAGAAATACAATTTTAATTGATTTTTATATTATTAATTTATAATATTGATTTTAAATAAAATTGATATTATAGACTTCTATTTCGCAAAAAATTCTTAAATTCAGGCAATCTTTAGTATCTTTACTATTGGATTAAGATATAATTGAGTAAAACAATTTGATCTAATGTAAATATAATTTTTAAATAAAATAGAATAATTGTACTCAGCTAAAATAATTAAAAACTTGCAAAAGAAAATTTATATTTATTCAATTTAAAAAAAGAACCAATTTAGGAATGACAAAGTCTTAAATTAATCTATATTTATTGTTACATATATGTTAATTAATTTTATTATAAATTTTTGTTTTTTTATATAAACAATTTATTTAATTCTCTTCAACAATCCCATATCTTCAACTAAGCCCATCCTAACCTACCTGAATATATTTCCTATCCGCTCCCAATTGCCTCAAGATCACATTATTTATAATGTCTACTCAGTGGCGTCGGGCCGGGGGGGGGGGGGGGGCACGTGCCCCCAAAACATAAATTTAAAAGTGATTAGTTTTTTAACTGAGGACCCAAAAGTAAAAAAAAAACATCTTTAAATTGCGTATAAGTATAATCTAAACTCTAAACGTTATGAATAAATAAATAATAAACTCTTTTTATTACTAATATAACATATATATTAGCTTTACAAAGACAAATTACCCAATTAATTAATCTTCTAGACATGAAAAATTCTTGTCACTTTTGAATTCTAGAGGTCATGAAACGCGAAGATATACAAAAAAACTTTAAATTCTGAGCAATGGGCAGACAAAAACCTTTTTTTATATAAAATATACCGGAGGCTGGGTCGACTCCGTCTCATAGACCCCAGCTAGGGAAAATTATCAAAGAGAATCAAAATTAAAATATATAAAACAATTATTTTGCCTGTTGTATCATATGGGTGGGTGGCATGGTCTATGACCCTGGGAGATGAGAGTAGATTCAGAGTATTTGAGAATAGGATTCTTCCCAGCATTTATGGGCCAAAGAAAGATGAGGACACCGGGGAATGGCGGAGACTGCATAACGAGGAATTGCATGATCTCAATGCATCTTCAGAAATAGTTAGGGTTATAAAAGGGAAAAAGCTGCGATAGGCAGGGCACGTAGTTTGAATGGGAGAGGAAAAAAGATATTGGTGGGGAGACCGATTGGAAAACGTCCGCTTGGTAAACCAAGGACCCGTAGGAAGGGACGTAATTGAGATGGGAGAGGGTAGGAGTTGGATGGATGTGGCTCAGGATAGGGTCACTTGGAGAAATGTGGTTGTTGCGGCCAAGAACTTTCGAGTATCTTTGAGCCATATAAATAGATAGATATAACATATACAATAGTAATAATAATATATATAATTAATTTACTGATTAAAATATATATTTTAAATAAGAACACAAAAAGAAATGAATGTTTTATGTAATATACTGATTGAAACAAAATGGATGAAAACCTTTTACTACTTTCAACCACCAAATACTATGAACCACTCGGCTCCCCCCGTCTAGGTGTGAAGAGCGCCGAAGGCGTTGGATGTCTAACTAAAAGGGGCTCCAACTTTGTAAAATCTTCCCAACGAAAGTCATAAATATAGTTAATTACAGCACGTATTTTAACTCAAATTCAAATATTCTATTGAATTTAAAAACATAATATTTGTAAGTAAAATAAATACTTATTGTCTTTTCTTTTATTTACAAATTTGTAATTCATACAAATCCTTACAAATAAATGTCACCATCATCAAAATAGGCTTATTTAAACTTTTGTAAGTAATATCGGGCTTAAATTGTATAGAATCAAATATATAGATATTCATTGAATAAAATTTAAAATTAACCGAAATTTTTGCATTTTACTCTAATCGTAAAATAACTATATTTAAAATTAATTATCTTCTTTCTCTAAATTTACAATTTACATTATTAGTAGCATATCTCAAAGTTCAAATAAATGTGATTCTCTTTATATTTAATCTAATTTAAAGCATAATCTTTCTATAAGCTATTTGAAATGAAAAATTCACTGAGTTATTTTTAAAATTTTGTTGTGTATCTTGAGAAGAATTTCAGGAGATTTTTTTAAATAAAATATATTCGAATAAGAGTGTTTAATATAAAATAAAGGACAGCAAAAGTGTTATTATTTGAAAAATAATTATTTACTCTAGTTTTTCATAACTATCATCATTAAGAAATATGAATATTAATTATATCAATTTTATATACTTTTGAAAAAATATTATCCTGATTTAATACATATCCCGCCATCTATTGCGATTAGTGTTCACTACATTTAAATGTTTTATTTTAAAATATTATTCATTAAGTATATATATATATATATATATAGCATTAAATAAATTATAGTTAAACTGATTTAATATTAAAAATAATTATTATTCTATTAAAGGAGAAATACATGAATAAATCAAAAGAATTGATAATAATCTCTCAAGCAAGAACTAACCGAAATCTAATTTCTAAATTATGATGAAATTCAAATATCTTGATATATACTACGCGTATATGTTATCATCTATAATATACTATATAACATAAAAAAATAAAATATATAAATACATATACAATACTTACAATGGATTGATTAATGGTAGGTAATGGAGTCCTCTAACTCTTCAACAGAATCATCGTCTTCAATCCCTGGAAAACAAAGACTAATATGAAATAATGTTTTCCTGGAATAATTCATATTGGAAATCTACTCACCTTGTTGATGAAACCGTGAAGTGAAGTGAAAGATGGCCATCAACATTGATCGATGATACATGAAAAAGAAGAAGAATAAAAGACATATTTTATTAAGATTGAAAATAGATTATAATAATATTAAAATATTTCTTAAAAAAATACTTACGGAGGGGTTTCACCCCCCCCCTTGCAATCGCCCGATGGATGATGATGATCTGGAAGTCATTATGTTCTTCAATCTCTCTCTTGATTCTGCAATGATGCACATCAAGGAAGACTAAAAAATTAACAAAACATTTCACTTAGTAATTTAATATACGCGTGTAGTATCTTTATAAATTCATCAATGTTAAAATATCTGGATTATTTTGAAATTCTATTGTGTTCATAATTCTACTCACCGTTTGTGCATGCGCTTGCTTATTCTTATTAGCTTCTTCCATCATCATCATTTCTTAGTGACCAGAGAGTAGAGTCAAGACAGCATCATCCACGGGTACGAACAACATCAATCTGATGGTGATAGATAAAACATATGGTGATATATTAAAAATTAATTAAAGCCTTTGTTAAACTTAAAAAATAATACTTGAAGAAATAAAAGAATAGTCCAAGAATGTTTTTATTTAATAAGTCTTTATTTTATATCTTATTCTTTTTAGAAATTTCTATAATATATCATCATTAATTAATATTTGAAATTTAATTCAATGGATATTTATATTGAATAGTATTTAATAGAAGTTGGAGGATATCTATCATAGGAATAGGATTGATTATACATTAATAATTTAATGAAATTTTGGACACAGTAAGAGTACTTGTAGATAATATTTTAAAATTTAAAATAATTTTTCAATATTAATTATTTAAATAGTAGAAAACATAAATAATATTATTACCTCTTGATTGACCATTGTTTTTTTATTTTCCTTTTTAATAACCTTCCTTCCTATTAGGTAGATGAAATGGTATGCTCGCTCCATTCCATTCAATGTAGGATCTAAAAACAAGAAATAGATTCATAATTATTTTTGTGATTTCGAAATATTTACTTGAATATATTATTTATATATCCAGTGTATTCTCCTTCTATATTGTATATTAGAAAAATCAAGGAATAATTAATAAGTATTACTGACACAAAAATTTTAGTTCTAATAAACAAGCGTCATTTAAAAATTATGAAATTTTAATTATTTTAAAACATATTGAAATTATTTCATGAAATATTATAGAAATAAAAATTTAATTCACCGATGAGATGCCTCGCAGTCGTTGTGAAGAGATGCGATGTGATCTGATCTGGCCCCAACAAACCACCAAACCAAGTTCTTCAAATGATGCTCTTCAGACAATGAAAATAAATAAGAAATAGAAAAAAAGATCATTAGTTTGAGTTGACTAGGATAGGAGAGAATAACGTCACAGGAAAGAAGACATAAATTGAATTGAAATATACATATAACCTACCGTGGAGGCTACTTCATTGCACCCTGATGTCTTCCCTGTACACAGTCTATCCTATCCCAAACCCAATTCTATGGCACGGATGGCCATCTAATAATATTTTCTATCTTCGTGCAAAACACTCTTCTTGCTAGAAAAGATTGCAATCACGGAAACGGAAAAAAAAAAAAAAAAAAACACTCCCGAACGCGCTTATTAGACACTGTATGGTCTATTTTATGTTTTAACTACGGAAGAAATGCGTAATTTAGAAGAAGAAGGAAAAAAAAAAGAAAATGAAAAGCATAGATTAAGTGGGAAGTCGTTTGTGAGTATCTGTGGATCAGCTGAGAGTGACTTTGAGTTTTTGGATTACGATTGAACACCACATTCGTGGCAACCTGTAAGAGAAAACATCCTACCTACCTACTACTAATGGGGATTCATGGCGTCCTCCATAGTGGGAGGAACACTCATAAAAAAAGAGACTATTCCTAGCTACAAGGTAGCCAATACATCCTGGCGGGCTAATCCCATTAAGGAACATTGTTGAACTACCTTCACGAATGCCTGTCCAATACCATAGAGCCACGTCCGAGCCACCCTCAGTGATACACATTACTTTACACAAACAAGGGAATCGTCATTAAAAAATAAAAAAAATGACGATTTGGGAAGCAAAAAACACATGCAGATAAACAATCCCTTAATATTTTCTGGCACATACCCGTCTCCACCCACTAAATACTAAAGACGAAATACTAACAAGGTGTTTCCTTTAATAGTTAGAAGCATGCAACAACCCAACACCTTTTTTCTATTCTATTCTAAAATATTAATAATTCATCAAATTTAATGTTTCTAGTTTCTATCTATATTTATAGGCTACCACAAAGGTTTGGACGCGATGAATCAGAAGGCACTTTCTTGAAGCATTCCTTTATCTGTAAATCCCTAACAACAAACGATTAAGTCAAAATAATGTATAATCACCCCCCATACGCAACCTCTCAGGCTAACAATTCTAAATACCTTTAAAGGAATTGATGATTCAGTAGATTGTAGATTTGCCATCCTTATCCTTCTCTCTTCCAATTCTTTCTGTTTTTAAGGGTAGCCTCTGAAAATCTTTAATCTAACTAACTAACTAACTAATTGACGAACAATGTTAAATTTAACAAAAAATAATAGAAATATTGTATTTTTTATTGTAATATTTAAATTTTGTCAATATTAAATTAAATTCATTACTACCACTAGTGCCAGAATAATAAAAAAATATGCGTTGAGTACTTATTTTTGGTGAGCTGTATTTATAAAAAATTTTGAAGAAACCAATATTATTCGAAGAGAATTGAATTTGCCATCAGCAAAAGGATGATGATACATGAAAAAACAAAAGAAAAACAAAAGACATATTTAAGATTGAGTATTCAAAATATAATACATTTTTTTTTTTTTTTTACAAAAAGTACTAACCTCGGAGTTATAAATAGGTTGCCCACTCGTAGTAAGTCACTCGACGATCTCGTAGAACTCGTACTTCTTTCTCACCATCTCACCATCTCCATATACATATAATAGTGGTCCATTTTGTCCAAATTTAATTCGTGAATGCACGTACTTACAGATGAACTAATAGAGAAATTGAAAATATTTAAATTATTAAATACTTACTCTTTTTTTCACATTATTAATTATTTTTACATTAATTGAATATGTAATTATAATTTTTAATTTAATAGTTTGTCGATATATCAACTTTACCTCTGATCAGATGTGATTCCTTTTTCTATACATATCAGAAAAATCCCTACGATGCACAGCCGAAAGAGACCACCATCAAACCATAACAATCTAAAAAAAAAAAAAAAAAAAGGAAAAATTATTTAAATAACTTAACTCGTATAATAATATCAATATAGTATTTTAAATGCATAAATCAATTTTTTTGCCAAATAAATATCAATAATAATAATACTTAATTATATATTTTCTTACTTTTATTCACTTTTAATATTACTAAGCACAATATCGTAGCCCCAGACACTAGAATAGAAGATATGTTATAGAAAAAAGTTGTTCAAATTTATAGAACAAGATGATTAATTGCTCCAATTTCATTATATACCAAATTTGGGCTTCTATTCTATACAAATAAAACAATTTAAAATAAAAAAAAAATTATTTATAGTAATTAATATTAGAGATAGATAGATTTCAAACTAATCGAAATTTTTAATAATGTTTTTAATCAACGAATATTATTTTTTATATATATAGATATCTATTTTATCGTACTAGTATTAAAAAATCTATTATTTGTCGTCTATTTCGAAATTTAAATAAATGTTTTTCTATTTAAAATAAATAAAATTGAATTTTATTTATAAATACTACCTTATTTTATAAGTTGAATCATGTGAAATGAAAAATTCAATATGTTTTTAAAATTTTTCGTCAATTGTTCAGGAGAATTCTGTTTGAATAGAATTTGATTTTTCTTATAATATTTATATTTTAATTTCACCACAAGAATTCTTATTTTATTACCAATTATCTATACAATTTATAATTTAATTTTTTTTATTTTCTATCAAAGCAGAAAAAAATCATGATTTATGTAATGCACGACCCTCACCTCATCCATGGATATCAAGACTCACTATGAACAAGTCAGAACTCGTTCAATAATTTATATTAAATTAATAAATAATAATTCTAGTAATTCTCAGAATTTTTAAAATATATCAATATTTAGTTTCATTTCTGACAATTAATCAAATATCCTTTATTTTATTCTAATAGTTCCCATTTGAATTGATTTAATAAAATGATACCAGATATGATTTCATGACAAGACAAAATAAAACAAATGCATCTTGATTCGAAATTTGTCTAATTATTATTTAAAAGAAAATAGTTACCTATCTCTTAGAAATCTCGCTAAACTTTAAATTAAATTTAATCGTATAAATTCGATTGAATTGAAATATTTTCTATACTAATGGATCCGATTTGATTGATTTGTTTTTAATTAATATACATACAAATTAATTCAATAGTTAAAATGGTTAAAATTGAAATAAGTTGATATAAATTGATTGAGAGAGTGTTCATGAGGTACCTAGATATATATATATCCCTATATATATAGGGGAATATATATATATATATATATATACAAATATTTATTCGTAGTCTCGAATGTCTAACTAAAAGGGGCGGGCTTTCGAGCTTCGAAATATTTTTTCCAACTTCATCATTCTAATAAATAACGAATACCTTTAACGAACGAAATCTATTCCACATTGTATTACATATTACATATTACATATTACATATTAATTTGAATTCAATAATCCCCTATAGAAATAGATATCCTAGAATCTATATATTTAAAAGAAAGTTGACAAGAGTTGACTTTTCATTTTTTATTATATAGTACGAGTGATATATATTTAATATACCTCTATAATTTGGACAACACTCATTCCAAATAATATTCCTATTTTTTTCTTTTTTAATTAAAATCAATCATTAAAGATAGAAACTAGACATTTTTTAAATTCCATAAACAAATACAATACTTACAATGGATTGATTAATCGTAGGTAATGGAGTCCGCTCTTCAACTCTTCAACAGAATCATCGTCTTCAAGCCCTGGAAAACAAAGACTCATATGAAATAATGTTTTTCTGGAATAATTCATTTATTGGAAATCTACTCATCTTTTTGATAAAACCGTGAAGTGAAGTGAAAGATGGCCATCAACATTGATCGAGGTTACATGAAAGACATATTTTATTAAGATTGAAAATAGATTAGAATAATATTAAAATATTTCTTAAAAAAATACTTACGGAGGGGTTTCACCCCCCCCCCCCCTTGCAATCGCCCGATGGATGATGCTGATGATGTTCTGGAAGTCATTATGTTTGTTCTTCACAATCTCCTTCTCTCTTGATTCTCCACTGGTGTGCATCAAGTAAGACTAAAAAAATTAACAAAACATTTCACTTATTAGTTTAATATACGCGTGTAGTATCATTAGAAATTCATCAATGTAAAAATATCAGGAAAAATATCTATACAAGAAATTAATCATTGTATACATATATCTGGATTTGATATTTTGAAATGATATTGTATTCATATTGTATTCTATTCACCGTTTGTGCATGCGCTTGCTTATTCTTATTAGCTTCTTCCATCATCATCATTTCTTAGTGACCAGAGAGTAGAGTCAAGACAACATCATCATCCACGGGTACGAACAACATCAATCTGATGGTGATAGATAAAACATATCGTGATATATATTAAAAATTAATTAAAGCCTTTGTTAAACTTAAAAAATAATACTTGAAGAAGAAAAAGAAGAAGAATAGACAAAGAATGTTTTTATTTAATAAGTCTTCTATCTTTATATCTTTTCTATAGTAAATAGCATCATTAATATTTGAAATTTAATTCAATGAATATTTATATGGAATATTATTTAATAGAAGTTGGAGGATATCATAGGATATCATAGGAATAGGATTGATTATACATAAAATTTTGGACAGTAAGCGTTCTTGTAGGTGATATTTTAAAATTTAAAATAATATTTCAATATTAATTATTTAAATAGTAGAAAAAATAAATAAAACTCTTACCCATTTTTTATTTTCCTTTTTAGTAGCCTTCCCCTTCCTATTATGTAGATGAAATGGTATGCTCGCTCCATTCCATTCAATGTAGGATCTAAAAACAAGAAATAATAGATTCATAATTAGTTTTGTGATTTCATTTAAAAATTCTGAAATTTTAATTATTTTCAAACATATTGAAATTATTTCATGAAATATTATAGAAATAAAATTTCAATTCACCGTTGAGACGCCTCGCCGTCATTATGAAGAGTTGCGTTGAATCTCTGCCCCCACAAAAACCAACCACCCGTTTCTCTTTATGATGCTCTTCAAAATATGAAAAGAAAAAGAAATCTTCATAAATTATTATATAGTTGACTAAATGTATTATATGTATTAATGAGACTCGTTAACGTTTTAAGAATGTATGTAAACTATACAATGAAAATACTAACCGTGGAGACTGCTTGGTTACGCAATGATGTCTTCCCTAATCAATCCATGCTATCCCAGACCTAATTCTATGGCTCAGATGGCCATCTAACAATTTTTTCGATCTTCTATCTTCACGAGACGCTCTCCTTGCTAGAAAAGATCGCGATCGCGGAATCGATAAAAACAAAAAAAAAAAAAAAAAAAACAAAAAAAAATATAAAGCACTACCGAAACGCGGTTAGACACAGTATGGTCTAAAATGTATTTTATTGTTCGAGGGAATGCGACGCTTAAAAGAAGAAGAAGAAGAAGAAGAAGAAAAAAAAAAAATTGGGAAAAGAAAAAATAGATTAATTGGGGAGGTGTTTGTGAGTTTCTGTGGATCAGCTGAGAGTGGTTTTGAATTTTTGGATTATGTCTGAACACCACATTTGAGGCAACCTGTAAGAGAAAACATCCTACCTAACCGGGGATTCATAGGCCCCGCCATAATGGGCGGGTCATCCATGAAAGAAAGTTAACCCTAGCTTCAAAGGCAGTCCAATACATCCTTCGGGATATTCCCATTAAGGAACATTGTTGTACTACCTTCTCAAATGTCTGATCGAGAATCATAGAGCCACATCAAAACCAGCCTAAGAGATACACATAACTGTACACAAACCAGGGTATTGTCATCAATAGACGACTTGGGAAACAATTCATGCACAATACACATGCAATCATAACATATTTATGGCACATATCCCACTCCACCCACTCACTAAATGTCAAATACTCTAAAAGGGGTTTTATTTAATAAAAAATGTTAATAAAACACCTTAAATTTCCTAAACTAGTAGTCTACTAAAATATTTATTACATTTTTTTTACATACTATTTAAAATTGAAATAAAAATTACTTTATTTAATTGAATAAAAAATTAAAAAAATAATTTTTATTTTTTTTTTTAAATATTGAAATGTAATAACAAAAATTATATCAATTTTGCCCTTATTAATTCAAATATCAAAAATCTAACTATTTACTATTTATGCCATAAAAAGTAAAGGTGTTGAATTCTCACATTTGGTGGGCTGTTAATCAAGTCGAGGGTAGAAAAACAATTTTCCAAGTTGAAGATGAACCAAATTATCGCCAGGACAAATGATGTTACATGTAACAAAACAAAACAAAACAAAACCATACATAAGATTGATTTTTTTGAATAAATTACTAAAATTATTTTATAATATACTACTAGATAAATATAGATACTGACCTCGAAGTTTTAAATGGGGAGCCAACTCGCAGCCAGCCGATGGCCGAACTCGATGTCGTACTTATATCATCCGATTCTTTTCAGCTCCCTGAAAACAATTGCTCTCATGAATGGGATGAATACTCGCTATTTAACTAAATACTAAATATGAAAATATAACAATTTTATTATTATAAATTTACAATACAATCCGGACTATAAGTAATATATCTATAGGAATGTTATTTTTTATTTTTTATCCTTTTCAATATATAAAAATGAAAAAAAAAAAAAAAGTTTAAAAAGTATATCTATGTTCGTAATGATTACAAGTTTTTAAAATAAATTCCAAATTAGGAACCAGCTGTTTTTTTAAATATTTGTTTGACATCGTTTAATAGCAGAACTAACTCGTGATTTTAGAAGAAAATTGAAAATTTAGAATTTCCATAAATATCCATGAATTGGATTACGAATACGAGGGATTTATTTAGTTATTAAATATTAATTTATTCCATTTTGGATTCTAATTAAGATTCAATTTAAGATGTTTACATTATTTTAATAATTTTATTGGAAATCAGGCATTGTCATTGAAAAAATATGATTTTTTTTCATTTTTTTGGGGAAAATTCTAAAAATAGTAAAAATTTTTTTTTAATTATATTATTTTTTCTCTTTCAGAACTTTGTTAAATTTTTGAAAGTTTTTTTAGGATAAATAAGCTCGATTGTCTTCACTCGATTATCTCGCTATTTGAATTGGTTTATATAACATATATTTTATTTAAATTAAATTTAATTAATTATAAATTATAAATTAAAATCCAAAATAATATTTATTAAATCAGCGCGTGTTTGCCAGTCAACGTGTTAAAAAATTAATTCTGGTACTTTCAGCAATTCAATCAAGCTGAAATTCTATATATAGCAGTTTTATATACAATTATTAATCATGTGAAAAAACACTCAAACATATATCATATTTATATTTTACTGTCACTTTAGATGGAAAAAAAATCAAAACGTTGTAGGTAATGACCCTCTTCCGGTTGAGCTACATTTCTCAAAAGTTGATAGATATCTACGAATTTTGAATAATGCCCGTATATGTACCAAATTTCATTATTCTAACTCAAACTATTTTTGCGTAATCTTGTCTACATACACAACCACACACAAACAAACATATTTCTCAACCATACAAGTGAAAATGACTCAGGAACCTTTAAAACGTATAAAAACATCAAAATCTCCACATCGAAAATTTTCGTGATCCCAATACTGGCGAGATAAAATAAAATAATCAATCATTAATTTTATGCGAAAAAACTAATGTATTTTTATATTGTTAAATTAAGTATATTATATACAGGACAAATGAATAAATATTACTCACACTAACTAAAAATTTTAATTAAAAAAGCTAATACCTTATATATATATATATAAGGGTTTTTTGATTGCATATTGTTCACAATTTAAAAAAATTTTGCATATCGTTAAATTTCACGACATGGACAATCCAAAATTGACTTTTTAAGGGTGCTGTCTGGAAAATTGTAAAGTTAAAAACTCAAAATTTTCTGGCTCGATTTTAATGTATTATATGAAAAATAATAATATATTAGAATATTATATTATTATATTAGAATAGGTGAATAGGATATTTTATACACTGGTTTTAGTTTATTACAATCATCGATACAAAGAATAAAAAAAAAAATTCGAACTAAGTTTACTGCGTTTCAACTTTTATTTACTATCTGGTGAATGTCTTGGAGACTTGGAGACTTCAAGTGACTTCAAGCGCATTAATGAATATCGACAAATCCACCAAAATGTTGAATATATAATGATAAGGATTGTTTAAGGATCATTTAAACAAAATAATTAATATATTCATTAATATAATAACTAATCATTTCTTATTTCTATTTTAATATTTAATTATAATTTTTTGTAATGATAACAATATCCTGTAAAATTCAACCCTATTTCAAAAATTTAGACCACCTTATTTCTGTTTTTTATCTAAATTTTACATTATTTTTTTAATAAAATTAAATAAATGAAAAAATGACCTTCTTTTTCAATATTACTCGAATTTTATTAAAAATTATTCCATTAACTTTTGCCTTAAAAAATAATCATTGTATAATTCAGTGATTCCCAAAGTGTCCCTGGGGAGCCGCGATACCGTCATTAGGGCACCGCCGAGAAATATTCAATTAAATTTTCCAATACTTGAAATTTTGCGCCAGCAATCTTGTAATAAGGTTTTTAATTTTCGCTGTTAAATGGGTAATCGCTTTTAAAAAAAGGAAAGTTTTCCAAAAATTTTCGATGTGGAGATTTTGATGTTTTTATACGTTTTAAAGGTTCCTGAGTCATTTTCACTTGTATGGTTGAGAAATATGTTTGTTTGTGTGTGGTTGTGTATGTAGACAAGATTACGCAAAAATAGTTTGAGTTAGAATAATGAAATTTGGTACATATACGGGCATTATTCAAAATTCGTAGATATCTATCAACTTTTGAGAAATGTAGCTCAACCGGAAGAGGGTCATTACCTACAACGTTTTGATTTTTTTTCCATCTAAAGTGACAGTAAAATATAAATATGATATATGTTTGAGTGTTTTTTCACATGATTAATAATTGTATATAAAACTGCTATATATAGAATTTCAGCTTGATTGAATTGCTGAAAGTACCAGAATTAATTTTTTAACACTGCAAATCTCACGCGCCAACACGTAACGTGGTGTCATCAACAAAGTCAGCCAAACATGCACTGGTTAATTAATTAATTTATAATTTATAATTGATTAAATTTAATTTAAATATAATGTATTATGTTAATTAATCCAATTCAAATTGCGAGATAGTCGAGTGGAGACACTCCAGCTATAATTTCTTTCATTCCCACCTTTATTTATTTAATTTTGTAATTTGTTAATTTATTAAAAATTGCATTAATTTTAAATTAATTTTTGAATTAATAAAACCTATTTAATAAAAAAAGAGATGGGAGAAGAGGGTAGGGATTGGAGGGTTGTGACTTAGAATAGGGATAGTTGGAGAGGTGTGGTTGCTGCGGGGCCAACAACTTTTGTGTTTTGTAGAGCCACAGAGATAAAAAAAAAATTATTAACAAGTAATAATTAATTTCCTAAAAAATTCCTATAAAACTATTCTTTTTTTTTTTATTAAATCTATTATTTGTCATTTTCTTCTTTTATACCCTCCCCTCCCCACCATCCCTCCTATACAAATTTACCACAAGTGTGCTCTTACTACTACTACTACTACTATTCTACTGAATTTTATAAATATAAGTACATATAGAGAAAAAGATTTTAAATTATGATTATTTTTTATATTATTATAATTTATTAAATTATTATTATTACTATTATTCTATGAATCTAGTATTTATAAAAATTCATCTCATTTCATTTTTATTTTTTTTTTATAGTAAAATAATTATTAAATGTAATAATTTCAAATTAAATAAATAATAAATTACTTATATTTTTAATTTCAATATTTTTTTTTCATCTTTCCAATTTAAATTAAAAGTTTATTAAACATAATTTAAATTTCGTATATATTATTTGCTTTTATTGCCTTGCCAATATTCCATGAGCGCTCTCTCTATTTTATTTTACGTTTTCTTATATGTTTAATAAATTTTTAATTTTAACGGTCATTTGTTAGAACATCTCAGATTATTAGATCAGTCACATGTATTTTTTTTCATTTTATACATTAAAAATAATTCCAATTGCGTTAATATCTATAATCAGGTAAATTAATTTTAATATATTTATATATTATCTAATTTTCTGATAATTCTTTTTGCAAATCATAAAATTTCTAATTAATGTAAAATTTTCTTATTCCATTTTAACCATGCAATGAATTAATTAAATATAATATTCTTATATATATATAATATAATTATGCATTATTAATTATTAGAGTATTTATAAAATATTGAATATTTTTTTTAATTTTATGATAGTTTATTAAAAAAAAAAAAAAAAAATTTTGTTCCCTAAATAATATACCGTCATGACCTTCATGGATGTTCATTTTATGAGTTAATAAAAAAAATATATATATATATATATATTTTTATAAAAATATATTAAAAATTCATATAATAGTAGTAGACACATTGAACACCTCTATTTTACCGCCCACCCACATAAATATAATTATTCTTTTTATTTATAATAGTTACTAACAATATAATTTTAAACCTTTTTTTTTAAGATAATTTGAGAAATATCAAATTTTTATTCAGTTTTAAGGAAAAATCTTCATTTAAAATTAATTAATTATAACTGCAGAAAATATTGATATCTGAATAAGTTTATTTGCAAGAAATGATAAACTTTTATTGGAAATAGAAGAACATGTGTTACATTTTTTGTTAATATGATTAAAATATAGTATACTCAAGTGAAATTGATTAATTCGTGTAGTGTGTGCTTGCTATTGGTGATTGGTGATTGATCAAAGAAAGGAAAAAAAAAGTTAAGTGATACTGGTGTTATTTTTAAAATCTTAAATTGATATTAAATTTTTATTCAACTATTTATATTACTTCAAACAAGAGAAAGGAAAGCTGAGCCTGTCTGTGTGGAGTTAACATTTAACAATCAACAAAAAATTCAGGTAAGAATTGAATACATATTCATACTTTTATATACTTTAATAATTCTTATTATTTTTATTTTATTTTATTATTTATTTATTTATTCCCCCCCCCCCCCACACACACCATATTAAACCAATTAATAAGATTTTTTAAATTTAATTACTTATCTAATATGTCAATTATAAAATATATTTTAATTAGAAATTAAAAAAAAAAATAAATAAATAAAGAATATATAAGTATATATAAGAATCTATTGAATATATCATTGAATTAATTCATCATTATTTTGAATTTTTAAGATTAAAATATCATTTGAATATATTATTATTTAACTTCAAATCATTGATTGAAATATAATTTATACCATATCTTACATATACATATATACACTGGAGGACAACATTAAATTAAATACTAAATATTAAATACAAATTTTTTATAAATATATTTTATTAAATATTAAATACTAATTTTTTAAATTTAATTGTAAAGATTAAAAAAAAAAAATTAGAGAATAGTTGGAAATAATTATGCAAATTGAAATTAGTTGCTGACGTCAGAAACAAATATGGTGGCTTCATTTTCAAATATTTATTATCAATAAATTAATATTTTTTTTTTTTTAATTTTTGAAAAATAATTATTAAATATGTAAAGTTTTTTTTTAAGATATAAATTATTAATAAAATAAAAAAAGATAATATTTAAAAATATATATCATAAATTAAATAATATTTATTAATAATTAATAATAATATTATATCGTAATAAATTATAATAATTATATTTTATTTTACACTCACCGAAAACATTCATAAAGATATAATTATTATATTTCTTTTAAAATTATTAATATCAATACTTGAACTATGATTGTGTGAGAATGTGTGAGCATAACTAATAATAAGACTTGTAATATTGTTTGCGGGTCTTAACAGGGCTAACAAAAGGCTTGCTTAAATCTGATTGGTTGATACGCACTTCAAAAATACCCCTTCCTCTCCTCTCAAACTACTAACAATCCTATCAAGAATGTAATTGAAATTTTAAAAATAAAACTAGATCTAATTATATATAGACCGACCACGATAAAAAATTATCTCAATTATTTTCATTCGTATTTTAATGAATATTTCAAATCACAGAGATAAGTAACACGACTGGTGGCTCAGATAGACGGGGCCCAAAAAGGCCAGAATATGCTTATTAGAATTTTTATTTAAAAAAAACATTAATATTTATTTAATTCTTAATACTTAATATTCTATTGCAAGCACTTGACGCACTATTTGTTTTATTGCTTACAGACCTTATTTTTTTTTAAAAAAAAAGTGTGTGCAGTTTTAAATAGCATCCAATAAATAAAATAAAAAGCTGACAGGGCTCATGTTTTGTCGACTTTCAAAGTGAAGGGTTCTTTTGCTGTTAAATTGTTAAGAAAAATCGCAGAGATTTATAAAAAATACGGACAGGACCAATTTAAAGATTCTTTATTTTGTGTTTATTTATTAAGTGATATGCCAAATAAACTTTAAAAATGTGAAAGAACAGGAGAACTATAACCATAATAAGTTTTTTCCTCAATTTTTTTTATTGAGGGAGGCCCAATTTGAAGGTCTTGCCCAGGGTCAACAAAATCCACATTACGGCCCTGTATATATATATATATATAAATATAATAAATAAAAATTGCTTTTAAAGATTCATCAATTTATTTTTAATATTTAAATATAAAATTAAGAATAATATATTAATATATACACATAACTTATAAATCAATCAATGAATAATAGAATTATCAATGAATTTATTTATTTATTTTTTTTTGTTTATTGTTAACAAATATTATATAATAGGAATAATAATTGTATATTTTATTTGTTTTATTAAATTCCCAAAGTACAGTTGATTGAAACATTCAGTATATATTATATACATATACGTATAGTTATATTGTTAAAATGACTTAATTATATTATAAGATTATAAGAACAAAAAATAATTAAATAAACATCCATGAATATTTCAACACATATTACCATTAACTAAAATTTAATTTTGTATGTCATTTTGAGAAATGTTAATAGTAAAAAAATATATATCTATGTTCATCGAGTTTATTAAAGTATTTAAAGTAAATTAAATTCAGATAAATAAAAATATAATATTATTACTTACTTTTTTGATGAATATCTCTTTTTTAATTATTAAAAATTTAAAATATTAAATTTATATAAATTTTTTAGTTCCATCCACCTTGAGTAGCCCGCAAGAAAGAGAAAGAGAAAGATATGAAAAACTATCATATAAAAATCCCTTAATTCTGATTGGTCATCGATTTACAATGTCTTATTTGAAAAAAAAAAAAATATATATAATAAAATTATTAATTAATTGATTAAATGTATGGAAAAAAAATTTTCAATTAATTTTATTATATAAAAAATTATAATAAAAATTTATATTAAGTTAAATCATATATTTTTTCTATATATTAGATTAATTTTTTTTAATTTTTTTCCTCTTTTAAAGAAATTTTAATAAAAATTTAAATTATTAAAAATAAAATTAATTTCATAAAAAATTTAATAAAAAATAATTATAAAATATTTTAAATTTTTTTTATATTTATAATATGTTTATGGGATGGGATAATTTTTTTTAGAAAAAAAAAATTGATTTATGAAGGTATTCATTTTTATTTTAAAAAAAATAAGAAAAAACATTTTTATTATTAAAAGTATATTTATTTTATTTGTTGTTTATTATTATTATTATTATATATATTATTATATAAAATGTCGATATGTGTGTATATTTTATATGTAACAAACAAAAAAATAATTATAATATTTCTTTGAAATTAATTATCCATCTCATCCAGTGAATATAAGAAATATAATATCAAGTCGCCATTATTTATCATATCTTTATAATTTTTTATTTCTTAAGTATTTGATGATAGAAATTAAATTAATGATATTTTCCGTCACAAAGAAAATATTTTAATTTAATTTAATAATTTTCTATCCTGAAAAAGAAGTTTGAGTATATTTTTATTATGAATTAAAAGCTTTTAAGTATATTAAATTACTGAATTGAAAAAAACAACAATTTTATAATATATTTTTATTTCTTTTAAGCTTTATAGTAAAATAATAAAAACTATAAATATGTAAACATGAAATAATATAATGAACATCTTCTAATATAATAAGTTTTATCTTTAAAAAGGAAAGGATAATAATAAATGATGATTGTCACTTAAATAATAATTTTATAATATAGTAATCGATGCCTAATTTGAGTGAAAATCCTTTTAACAACTGACTTACTTGATTAATATCAAAAACACTTTTCTCAAACATAAAGTAGAGCTTATCTTCAGGTGAAATTTAAGAATATCTTTTTATCTCAATTCCAATGACATGCCAAAGAACTCTGGTAGATGTGGGATTTATTGTTAAACATTTTTTAAAGTAATTATTATTGAAATATATTTCACGAATTTCTTATTATAAAAAATATATTTCATATTTTAATAATTTAAATTATAATATAATAGTAAATAAATTCTTACTTAATAGCTAAATACTAAATAATAATTTTAAATATTGTAAATTTACTTATGTTATATTATTTTTAAATTTTCTTCTAGATTATTATTTATCATCATATTTTAAAGGAAAACTACGACAAAAAATCACATACTCAATCAATCAAATGGAACTTAAACTAATTTTAATAAAAATCTCTTTAAAACTAATTTAAATGATTTCTTATTGTTTATTCATAATATACAAAAAAAAAAAAATATGAAAAATCTAAAACAAAAAAACAAAATATATTATAAAATAAAGAAGAATTATATGAAGAAAATACCAACATATCTTACACTGATTGAGATTGATTGATTATTATTAATAACAAAGAATAAAAATATAAAAAAATTAATTAATTAATTAATAATACTCACAATGATCAGTAAAAACTATTATTAAGTACATTTAGATTAATTCAAATAGAATATACATAATTAGAAGTTAAATTTTAAGAAATTTTAGTTTGTAGTTAGTTTTTGTTAATTTATGATAAAAAAAAAAAAATGAAATAAATAATAATTTTTTAATAACTTATTATTAATCATCATGTATTCTAGTAGATCTTTTAAAATACATACAATAGATTTTTTTTATAATTTTAATAATAATAAATTGACAAAAATATTTTAAACATAGTTTATTTAAATTTATCAAATAAAAAACTAAATCTAATAATAAAATATTTTCTTTACTTTTCATAAGGCTCCACCCATTTTACTTTGCTTTTCAACTGATGAGAGCTCCACCCACCCATAAAAAGGTGTGACAACATAAAAACATTCAAAAGAAGTGAAACTTTGTCCAATCAGCGTATACGATATCATTCTTATTGTATTACATAAACAAAGTCAAAAGAAAGAAAAATACTCAAATGAAAATATTTTTCCAAGTAAGTATATAAATTTCTATTTAATACTCTCTAATTAATAGTTGAATTTGGATTTTTTTAACATAATAAGTATATAATTTTTAGCAACTTGAAAAAGCAAATTTTTATTTATAATTTAATTTAATTTTAATAAAATCTACCGAGAAAACAGTCTATATTAAAGTCGAATTAAAAATAATTCATTTATAAAAAAAAACAAACTATTAATATATGTTAAATAAATTATACAATTATAATTATTATATTTAAGAATATTTAAGCAATTTATAATAAACAAAATTTCTCTAAATTTTTATATTTAATTATTTAATAAATTATAATTTTGATAAATAAATTTTAAATTTTTACATTTATTTATTGCTTGATTATTTGTATAAATTCTTATTCAAAACATTACAAAATTATTAATATTTTATGTTTTATTGATAAAAGTATATAGGAGGTGTAGGTACTTACAATGAATTATAGTAATATATATATATATCTTCTCACAATACTCTCTAATTAAAGATTATGAAATTATAAGAAACAACATGAGAATACCTATCATCATAATAAAACAGTTATATATAAGTATATGGAAAAAAAAAACATTGATATTATAAGATATGGTGCCACATAAAATAAAGTCAAATTAGAAACCAATCAATCGTTTACCTAAACAGACCGGAAATACTTTTGTGGCAATTAATATGAGTTTTATTATTATCCATTATATTATATTATATTACACTGTACATATTTAGTTATAGAATTATTCTTATTACATTTAATTAATATATTCCCGATGTATTTTTTATTTTAACAGTTGTTAATTTGTTTTTGTTTTTTATCGCGTTTTTTCTTGTTATTTCTTTATGGGGTTTCTTTATTACTTTGTTTTTTTTTGTTTAATAGTTTTCATCATAAATAAATGAAAGTTGTTAGCCCCAGCAACCACACCTCTCCAAGTAGATATCTCTATTCTGAGCCAATCCCTCTCCCATCTCCACTCTCACGTCCATTTATTTGTACATTATCCAGTCACCCACCCACCGAGTCATTAGTCTTCCAAACGGACTTGTCTCACTCGGTCTCCCCACCACAATATATTTGTTCGCCATTCTTTGCTCTCCCATTCCCAGCAGCCACGTGCCTGGCCCTGCCCATCGTAGCCTTATATTTAATATATAATATTTATTATTCTTTTCGCTTTTTATCTTTTCTTTTATTATACATTAATTAGATGTTAGACTAAAATTCTCTTTATTCCAGGTGTACCTACATCCAATTGGGAGTGGATTGGATCAATTTATAAGAAAATAATTCTTATAAACTGCCTGCCATTGAATATTCACAATAAAGTCGCTGCAGTGTAATATAAAATTATAAACTGTACTATATTTTCATATTTATAATATAGATTACTTTTACTATTACTTCTACTTTGAAAATCATGATTAAAATATTCGTTCATTTAAGTTTATTAATAAAAAAATATCAATATAATTTATTAATTAATATTAAAATAATACCGGAAAAATTTTGAGTACAAGTAACTACAATTATTATCAAGTTTTTATCTATTGATTTTATTGATATAATTCAAAAGATGATGATTATAACAAATAGAAAATATATTTGAAAAATCAAACATTTGAAACAATTACAGGTAATATTTCTTTTTTGGAATCGATATTGTTAAGATATTTTTAATTTGTTTTTGTTTTTGTTTTTTTTTTTGTTTCAATTGAAAAATCTAATTTTTAATATCATCAAATTCAAATATTTTTTATTTTCTAATAATGAATTTACTGTTTTCTATTTTCTTGAAGAACTTTCATCAATAAAATAAAAATATAAATTTGTAAAACACTCAAGATAACAAAATATATATTAGATATTAGAAGATAAGTAAAAATAAAATTTTTGTATAATGTTTATGCATTGCAATTTAATGATAAATAATCTAGCATAAGTCAGGTAAATGCCATAAATAATGTGGACAAGATTTATGACAAAATAAAAAATAATTTATCATTTGTAAGAAATTAATTTGAATTATATTATCTATAATATAATATTAACAAAAAAAACAAAACAAAACAAAAAAGATGTCATCAAACAAATAATAAGTTGACCTGTGGCCAGGTCCGAACCGACCGACGGTTTGAAATAAATTAATTTCTAGCTACAGAAACAATTTCAAATAATTTTATATATCTATTAATGTAAAAACAGATATGGATATAACATAAATATTTTTAATTTTATTTTATTTATAATATATAGCTGAAGTAGTCGGCGTTGCCGGCGTTACCCGAGGCTGTGACGCCATGAAGGGCTGGGTGACGTCATATAATTTTAAATTAAGAAAAACATAATGAAGATGATTTTTCCCGAGGATAAAACCAATACATTCGTGGTGATATGTAAAAAAATCTCCTTATGTGAAATTTGGTGCGAAAATAACCCTTCCCTTCTTATCGTCGATCGCTAATACTACCACTTCCGGTTTCCCGATTTGCACCAAAAGTTGATCAATTCATCCCACTGATGCATTAAGTAAATATACCAAATTTCATCAAAATCCGTTAAGCCGTTCAGGCTGTACACATCTATACGGACGGACAGACGGACAGACGGACGGACAGACATCATGCTAAAAATACTTTTTTCTGTTAGGAAAATGCATGATTCGTGGAGATATGTAAAAATCTCCACATGTGAAATTTGGTGTGAAAACAATACCTCCCTTACTATCGTCGGTCGGTAAAAAGTAAGTTGTTTGATTTCCAAAAATGCTTTCCAAATATTTAAAGGCTCAATATATTATTAATATTACCTAATATTATATTAATAAACCTTATATTATTATTATTATATAATTAATAGATATTAAATATTTTATGTTATGACATTCAACACACACAATATTCTCAAACTTTTTTGTGTCGTAGACCCCCTAAATTGATTTTCATTTTTTATAAAATAATTTTACGCTTTTTTTTTAGAGCCATATTGAAAAAAATCAAAAAATGTTTCAAAAGCCATGTCGGAAAAACAATTTACTTTTTTTTTTTTTTTTTTTTTTTTTTTTTTAGAGCCCCATAGACGACCCCCATTTTCATTTCATGTTCCCCCAAATTTGTTATTCGCCCCCTTACAGTGATCGATATAGACCACTTTAGGAACTTCTGGTTTAGAATATATATAATATTTTTTAAACTTTCTAGATTATTAATAAATACAGAAAATATCTTTCTATATTGTCTAAATCCATAAACTTTTTGGATTAGTAAATGGTAATTGGTAGTGTTGACGACGGCGAAGGTCAAAGAGTTTGAGTTTCTAATCTTATCTTATATACCTACATAGAAACATAGAAACATAGAAACATAGTATATTTTCTTTGTAATCGAAAATTTATCTAAACTACTTTACATTTACATATAAGAATCGAATTAATAAAAAACATAACTTATAATACTTTTCAGATTCATCTTAACTGTACTCATAAAATTCTATTATATTTTTTATAGATAATACTTAAATACAGAGCATTAAATAAATAATTGTAATATTGAAAATCATTATTTGAAAGTTTATATAAAATATGGATATTACTATAAATATAAAGTATGTATGTAGATAATTAATTTGATAACATATTAAAATGTTAATTTTTAACTAAAAATTAAATGAAAAAGCTATTTAAAGAGTGATTCCATCTACAATGTAATTCTAATTAATAAATAAATGATTTTCCTCACAGTCGGTTAGTATATGAATGAATATTCAATACATATTGGATTAGATTTTTTTTTATTAAAATTATTCTAAAAAAATTTTATAAATCATTTCTTCCTTCCTTTTGGTATTCTATCTTCTTTATATACATTAATAATAATCATAAATTAAAGTATAATTAATTTTTAGTTTTTATAATTTAATATAAAAATAAAATTTTAATTTGATTATTTTTTTTATTTTTATTTTTACAGTTTTTTTTAATAATTTAATTTTATAATATAAATCACACACATAAAAAGTGAATAATACTCCTCCTTTATGTATATATAATACATATTCTATTGGTTTGCCTAAAGAGAGAATTATGTCCGTATTTTTAATACTAAATATAATGAATGATATTTATTCAATTCAAGAATCACATTTAAAACTGTTTTTTACCATAACAAAAAAAAAAAAAAAAAAAAAAAAAAAAAAAAAATTAAAAGAAGAAAAATAAACTAAGGTATTTATAAAATTTTAATTAAAAAAAAAAAAAAAAAATCAGTAAATATTTTTTCAAATATTTTAGATTTCCTCTTTATTAGAATAAAAAATTACATCCAAGTCATATTGAATTGGGAGAAAAATAATTAGAAAATATAAATATATATTAATATATAGGTATATATTAGTTCAATACTTATTGGTAGAAATCAAAGAAGAGAATTAATTAAGTACATACTATACTACTACTTACTTATATAGTGAGTTGGTTGTTTGGGCCTACTATGTATCATAATACGACTGACTATTTAATCTAATCTAACTTAACTTAAAAGGTCTTCATAATTCATTCTAATAATAGATTACCTGCCTATAATGCAATTCATCAGTTTCTTACATTTTCTTAAATTTATTCACTTTTCAAATACTTTGAAATTACGATATCAATCATATTCATCATTGTATCACATATTAATTATTTGTTTTTTTTTTAATATTAATTAAATAGTAATACTACTTATATAGTCAGACAAAAAAAAAATCATATTTAGATAATAAATTAAACGATTAAAGACTATTTATCTATCGATTGCAAGAGAGTGTTGAAATGTTTTATTTTAATTTTTATAACTACGTTGAATTCTCCCAAAATAAATTAATATTAACAAAATAAACATCTATCAGAATTTATTATTTATAATATTTTTAGAAAAATCAAACGGTAAAGTAATAAGAGAGATTAAATAAAAAAAAAAAAAACCCTGCTTTTTGGGCATCTTCTCTAGGATAAAATAATAGGTGAATGAATGTCACTCTCCAAATGATAATTGAAAAATTATTTACTTGAATATCAAAAAATAAATCAATGATTCAATGGAATAAATATACCTACAGTATCGAACAGATTAATTGAAACAAAAATATTGTTTTGCAATTTTACACTTTGTCGCCCTTGATAGGATTTGTAATGGCAGTAATACTGTGGTTATTTTTATTTTTGACACAATCTAGCAAACTATTGCTCTGTGTGCAGCTGTGCAGTGTTTTGATATCGGTTAACTGATTTTTTCTTTCTTTTTTTTTGTGTTATTTCAAATAAAAGTTATTAAATTTCAGCATTTTGTTCCCGTACCTACAAAGATGGATGCATGTGTATCGATGAATAAACGAGTTAATAATCATTAGAGACATTGCAGCAGTGGTTGGAGAACTGGCAAGACCAGCAAGGAAAGAAGAATAAGAAAAACCAAAAAATATGAAAATTAGAAATGATGGCTGAAGATTGCAAAAGAAAAGAGTTTTGGTTTTTTAGGAGAGTCACTTGTGCACTCTTGCACAGGCAAATAATTTCGGTTCATTCAAAGGGGAAAGGAAAAACGCAACTCGTCACGCGCGTCACACGTCGTCATCTCAACCACCACCAAACACAAACACATCCTCTTAAAATACGTAAATGTTCTGTGCCACCTGTTGTTCTGTTCGAGTGACAGATATAAATGAATAGAGAGTGAAAAATCAGATTATTATTATTATTATTATTATTATTATCATCCTAATGCCAATCAATATAAGGTACAAGAAAACAATTATTATTATTTTATTATTATTAATAGGAATTATAACTATTATAGAATAAGAAGAATAATTTTGTATTCATTGTTTTGTTTCAGGTTGAGTACGGATTGCTTCTTTTAAATTAGAATGAATATTAATAATAATAATAATAAGATGACTGTATTAATTTTAATTTTAATTTTAATTCTAAATTCTAAATTCGACATAAAATGTTCTAATAAGCACACAGGAAACTTTTTAAAAAATATTTCTATATTTGAATTGTCTTGTTTAGGAAAGGAGTGATTTTTAATTTTAATCCAATTTAGAAAAAATATAATTTCAAAAGTAGCCATTCATTGCAAAGATAATAATTATTATTAATTTAAAAAATAGATGGTATAATTTATCATGTTAGGTTTTTTTTTTTTTTTTTTTTTTTTTTTGAATATTCTCTTTTGATATATATTTTGATAAATGCAAATGTAAATGTAAATGTAAGACATTTCGAGGACGAATATAGATCTCACGGACAATATTATTATTAATATTATCTTTTGAAACTGGACTTTATTCACAGAGACATTAAGTAAAAACATATCACTAGACATTCCACTTAAAAATAAACAGGATATTGACAAGGCAATTCAAAATCTCACTAAGCTCATTTGCAAAACTGCTACAGACTGCACACCGACTTACTTTCAGAGAGAGTACAAACACAAGATTCCCCCTAACATAAAACATTTAATTGACAAAAAAAAAAACACTAAGACGACAATGGCAACTTCATAGAGCTCCAACAATTAAGACACAATTAAATAAACTTACAAAGGACATTAAGAGTCTTCTGGCCATCGATAAAAATCAAGGTATCCAGAATTTTCTTAAAAATCTTACTCCCGACATCGATACTGACTACTCTCTTTGGAAGGTAATCAAAAAACTTAAAAAACCCATTACTAGAATCCCCCCCTTACGTAGACAGGATAACAGTTGGGCCAGAAACGACAACGAGAAGGTGGCTACCTTTGCTAAACACCTGATACATGTCTTTACTCCACATCCCCCTACAGACAATACCGACGAAAACTTCCAATCAATTCTAAATTTTGACACTCACAACTATACTATGACAAATTTTAAAAAAATAAAACCTTCAGAAATTAAACAGTTTATACGACAGACCATTAAACCAAGAAAGGCTCCAGGAAATGACCTAATTACTGGTAGAATGATAAAAGAACTGCCTGATAAGGCAGTTCTTTTGATAAGCCATATTTTCAATTCAATTATCAGATTAGGTTACTTCCCTAACAAGTGGAAAAACGCAGACATCTTAATGATTCTGAAGCCTGGCAAGACACCAGAGGAGGTAATCTCCTACAGACCCATAAGTTTGCTGCCGACTCTGTCCAAGCTGTTTGAGAGAGTGCTATTGGGGAGGCTTAAGCCTTTTCTTGATACTAATAACGTTATCCCTGATCATCAGTTTGGTTTTAGAGAGGGGCACGGCACGATTGAGCAGATACATAGAATTGTTAGGGTCATTAATGACGATCTTGAAAATAGGAGATTCTGCTCGGCTGTGTTTCTGGATATCTCGCAGGCTTTCGACAGGGTCTGGCACGAAGGGCTACTCCTAAAAGTTAAGGGTATGGTTCCCTTAATCTATTACAGGGTAATCAGATCTTATCTTGAGGGAAGGTCCTTCCGAGTGAGGGTGGGTGACTCTTATAGCTCTGTCTGTCCCATTAGATCTGGAGTTCCGCAGGGTAGCGTACTGGGACCTTTCTTATACCTACTATACACACACGACTTACCCATTGGACCACAAACGACTGTAGCCACCTTCGCCGACGACACTGCTGTACTTGCCTCACACGCGGACCCAACAACTGCGTCTGCGATTCTCCAACAAAATCTAAATCTAATTAAATTGTGGCTTCACAAATGAAGAATCGTAGCTAATGAAGAAAAGTCAGCACACGTGACATTTACACTAAATAAAGCGACCTGCCCGGCTGTTGAACTCGACAAAAAAATCCCAATTAAAAAGACAGTAAAATACTTGGGTATGCACTTAGACAGAAGACTGACTTGGGAAATTCACATACGGACAAAAAAAAAACAATTACAATTAAAACTACACAAACTATACTGGCTGATAGGACGCAAATCTAAAATGACTTTAGACAACAAACTATTGGTATACAATATGCTGATCAAACCAATATGGACATATGGTATTCAATTATGGGGAACAACGAGCAATACTAATATGTCCATAATACAGAAATTCCAAAACAAGACACTGAGGGCAATGGTCAACGCTCCATGGTACATATCTAATAAGATAATCCATGGAGATCTCAATGTTAGAACTGTGGCGGAGGAGGTGCAGTTAACACGTTAGCATACGCTACCTCAACAGACTTCAAAACCATGTTAACGACAAAGCGAGACAACTTACTGACACACAAGGACTAACCAGAAGAGTAAAGTAAAAGACTTAGACCTAACGACTTGATACACGACAGACTCAATTCTCCTTCGACTAATGGGCCGACGGATTGATCCAAGTGAATCGCTCCATCTTCTCTACTTGTCCTCATAATATCCTCAACACCTATTTTCCTTTCTAAATCCTGTCTAGTCCTATCCCCCTCCCTCCCATTAATATCTTTCTTTCTTGACCCTCCCCTCATAATACTCCTCTATTATTTATTGTATATATTTTATGTATATATTGAGTTTTAACCTGTAAATGTTCTTCTATTGCCTCAAATAAGGCAGATGTGGAATTAGTGTATTTTTGGAAGTTAAATAAAAAAAAAAAAAAAAAAAAATCTTTTGAAATATTATATATTTTACCGCCTCTCCAGGGTCTAAGAAGTAAAAAGGAAGTAAGGGGAAAAAAAAGCAGGCTTGGCAGGCAGGTTAAGGGGTTTAATTTTATTTAAAAGGAATATCCAACATGAGAATTAAAAAATTATTTATTCGAATGATTAAAACTAAACTGATTTCAGCAATCAATTCTTCAATTCTTTTCCCAGAATGGATTGTCGAAATGTTGGTTTTTATATTCAAATAAACTAAACTAAACTAAACTGAAAATTGCACAATCTTTTATGGAATTTACATATCTAAAAGAAACGAATAATGTTCTATGTAATATACAATATTTATTTGAAAATCAATTAAAATTACAAAATACTATTTACAAAATTTTGTAATGATCTCACTAGTAAACATAAATTGTTTAAATATTTTTTTTTTTTTTTTTTTCACACATTATATTTAATTTTTCATTTAATATCGCATTTAATTTTCCACAAAACATACGACTTGCTTGATGTACATTCTGGGGTAAACTTTTCTTCCCCATTGTAAAACAAAAATCGTGGTGTTCAGTTCAAAGTCAAGGCTTTCATACACAGCAGCAGAGTATTTAAGCATTAATTATCAAATGGAAACCAAGTAAATCATTCAAACCTTATTATATCCCTTTATATCCCTTTCACGAAAATGATCCTCATTCTTGGGAAAACAGAACATCTGTCTCGGTTCTCCTGCAGGAATTGAATATTGAATATTGAATTATACAAACAACAAATTCGATGAAAATAGAATAATAAAGTAAAATGTTGAAAGAGGAGACGTAAATATTACTGAATATTATTCTCTTTTCAAAATAACATTTCAGGTTACTCTGGACCAGTGTTTCTCAACCTTTTTGGACCAAACGCCCTCTTTGTACGACCCGTTTCTTAATTAATTTGCCCCCCCCCCCCCCCCCTATAAATTTTTATAGATAAAAATTGCACGATAATCCCTAATATAAGGTAAGTTCACTAGGTGAGACTTGGAGCCATATTGAAAAATCGAGTTTCAGAACCCGATTGCAAAATCATCTGACCTCTTTTTTAGAACCATATTGAAAAAAAGAGGAAATGTTGTTTATAAAGCCTGTTCGCAAAATCATATAGACAAATAATCGCCCCCCCCCCCCCCCTCCCCAGGGGGCAATATCGCGCCCAGGTTGAGAATCACTGCTCTGGACAATGAAACAAAATTAAACAAATTGAAATGGCAATAAGATAGCAATGGTCTGTGACTGACTTATATTGAAAAGATGACCAACGCCATGGCCTTAAAATAAAAAAACCTGATGATTGATAATTGCGAAAATATTCGCTAATATTCAAAGCAATGTGATGATAATTCGATGAGACAGGTATATAATTATAATTATATAAAGCACTCACTAAAGAAGAAGAAAAAAAAGTTGGTTTCCCAAAAAAAACAAAACTTGCTTATGAATTAAGAAAAATTTGGAAAAGTTTATATTTTAAAATTATTATTAGTTGTAATTTTTAATCTTTTTTAATTGCCAAGCCAAAAACTTGCAATAAATATTTTAATTTCAATTCAAAAAAAAAAAAACTTAATATTATATATAAGTAAGTATAGTAAGTATTTATCCTATATTCGAAACATTACTGAATATATTTTTAATATATTTAGTAAAATATAGGAGATAGAAAATCAAGAGTATTCCAATTTTTACATTTTTCTTTTACATTTAAAATGATTTTAAAGAAATTTCTACATAATTGTAATTTATTCGTATTTATCGATTATCGATTATCTCTCTCTTATCTATTAATATAACAACTCTCCTTTTCTTTTATTTATTAATATAAGAATATCTACTAAATTCTCATTAATTCTTTAGTCAAAAACTTCTAGTAGATATTTTATTGAGGAGTGGGAAAATATTTTTGAAATTTTTCAGATTTTGTATAATTTCAAATAAAATTAAAAATAGTAGAATTGATCAACATAATTACATATTTAAACTTTTGAGAATAAGAAAGTTTTTTTTTTTTTTTTTTTTTTTTCATTTTTGTAGAACTTGTAGAAATGGTGTATTTTTCTATTTATTCATGTTTGAGTGGAAAAATAAGAAATAAGTTGCAGAGGAAATATCACAGTTCAGGAGATGATTAATCCCGATTCAGGCAGGCCAAATCGATCAACATTAGATAAGATATTTTCATTAAAGTTGTGGATATTAGAAAAAAACAAAAACAAAAAAAAATTAGCTGGAGTGTCTCCACTCGACTATCTCGCAAATTTGAATTGAATTAAATATCATATATTAATTTAAATTAAATTAAATTAATTGTAAATTATAAATTAAAATTAATAAATAATAAATATTAAACCATGTTTGGTTTTTTATTGATGGCACCATGGCACGTGTTGGCGCGTGAGATTTGCAGCGTTAAAAAATTAATTCTGGTAATTTCAGCGATTCAATCAAGCTGAAATTCTATATATAGCAGTTTTATACAATTATTAATCATGTGAAAAATTATCAAACATATATATTTATTTTTACGGTCACTTTAGAGGAAAAAAAATCAAAACGTTGTAGGTAATGACCCTCTTCCGGATGAGCTACATTTCTCAAAAGTTGATAGAAAACTATGAATTTTGAATAATGCCCTTGTACTTCCAAATTTCATGATTCTAGCTCAAACCGTTTTTGCGCAATCTTGTCTACATACATACACATACACATACACACATAGACATTTTTCTCAACCTTAGTGAAAATGATTCAGGAACCTTCAAAACGTATAAAAACATCAAAATCTCAACATCGAAAATTTTCGTGATCGCAATACTATCTCTGACGAGATAGTAAAAGGACGCTAATTTAATATTTCGGTTTATCAACTATTCGTAGACTTTATCAAAGTATTTGACCGGAAGAGGACCAAAGACGAGTTGGGAAGGGACGTAAGAGAGATGAGAGAAAATAGAAAAGTTGAATGTGATGTGTGTGATGTGTGTAGTACAACATTTGGAGGTATGCGGTTGATTGCTGCGGCCAAGATAAATAGTAAAAATGTGATAGTGAACGATTTAAATGGTTAGAAAATTATATTTTGGTTATTTTCTCTCTCTCTCTCTCTCTCTCTCTCTCTCTCTCTCTGTGTGTGTGGGTGTGTGTGGGTGTGTATTTTACAATTCTTACTTAAATTATTTGTCTTCAAAAGAAGAAGAGAATTATTTTATATATAATCATTAAAAATTCCACATTTATTTCTTGTCATATATTAATAATAATAAAAATGCATTAAAATTATTATTATTATTATTATTGTAAAAAATATTTATTTTAAAGCGACTGACTCTAGTACAATTTACTATATTCTTTATGAATTATATAAGATAATTTTTAGTTATTTTTATTATTATATAATTTTTTTTTTTTTTTAGAATTAATTAATGTAGAATTAATGTAGAATTAAAGTAATAAAGTAAGAATTAGTATCAAGGATCGAACATCAATAAACTGCAACAATTTCTTCTTTATCACCTTGCAGAGAATTTCTTCCGCTTGACGGCTTCACCATCAAAATTATCACTTTTATTCATTTGGAGGGATAAATTGCAAAATTTCAAATATAACTAATATATCTATTATTATTATTATTATTATTATTATTAATGCTATTTCTATTTTAACTTTAAATTATATTACTTAATTACTTACACACATTTGACACCTGACTAAATGGTCATTTATTTTAATCACTGGTAGGTATTCAGAAGGAATTGAATATTGCTTATTTCGAACACATTAATTAATTATTTAAAAAACTACACTTTCTACATTAAAATAGCACTTTTGATGTCTTTTATTAATTTAACTGAGCTATCGATTCCACCCAAAACTACTTGAAAAGGTTTCTCGTTTTTATTTTATTTTGATAGTCAATCAAATAAATTCGACAATATTCTAATATCATTTTCACTATAAATATGGATCTTATATTTATTTTCCTACTAGGCCTTTTACAATCCTTGGGTGTGTGTGCTGTGTCATCTCCTTTTAAATGCTTAATAACTATATCCAAATTCAAATTATTAATTGCTATTATACTTTTCTTCAACTAGTTTTCGTAATGCTATTTTGAATTCAGTATCATTTTTATTTTCTCTTCGTAATTTATTTTGATTGCATTTGAAATAATTACCTAACATTATGCCTCTAGCTCTAGAATTAGATTGGACTTTTCTTTAATTGGTTCCCTTGGAAAGGATGAAACAAAGATTAAGATTTGTCTGATTTGTTACCATGCTGCCTCTCTTTACTTCCTTCAACGGTCCTATCTATTATCTTGAATAAAAAATGTATTTCATTTCATACCTAACAATCATTGTGTAATAGTTTCCAAACGTATTAATATTTATTAATATAAATTATTAAAATATAATCATTAAAGAAATAGGTGAATTTAATACATATAGTGTCATCTATTGGGATTAATCTCTACTAACTTTTTTAACTTTATTTCTATCTTGTAAAAATATTAACTCAATTTAATACATATACTGACATCTATTGAGACTAATCTACACTAAATATCAATAGATGATGTTTATGAAATCAAAATTTGGACTACCGTCATCTATTGGGAATAATCTATACTAAATTTATATTTATATATTTATAGATGACACTATATGTATTAAATTGAGTTAATATTTTTACAAGATAGATAAAAATTTAGTATTTATTAATCCCAATAGATGACACTATATGTATTAAATTGAGTTAACATTTTTACAAGATAGATAAAAATTTAGTATATATTAATCCCAATAGATGACACTATATATTTTAAATTCACCTATAATTTTTTTAAGATTTTGATCATATTTTAATAATATATTTTAAGGATTAATTTACTTTTGGAAACTAATACATAATCATTGTTAGGTATCACAGTAAAGTGCGCTAAATCAATCCCTCTCTCTCTCTGAGAAGGTTAGAACTAATAACATCAATATTTGAGTTGAAGTAGAAGTGAAAAAAAAAAGATTAACAGAATTGCTATCCAGTTTTTATAATTTATAAATTTTATAATTCTATTTTCAGCTAATTGAACAAATAACCAAAAAAACAAAATTTAAATTAAAAATGTCATATCTGATTTAGCTGTTGAAAAGAATCAACATATTCTATATAAAGACTAAAAATTTATATACAAGTTGAAAAATAATTTAAACAAAAATCACAAGCTTTTGATAGAACATTCTTTGTCAAATTGTATTTAATTGTTATATTATAATCATTATAATTATCTTTTCAGTGGTTATAAATTTATATATATTAATGGGCGGCAAAATTGAGAAAATTTCCCACTAGATAATTGATTACATTACTTAACCTTATTTAAATAAAATAGAAAATAAAATAGTATTATTAAAATCATAGTATTTTTCTAGTTTATTCCATAAATGTTTAAATTTAATGGTAGACTATTTAATATATCAAATCAATTTTGATATTAATTTCCAGAAATTATATATTTTTTAATCAATTTAATTTAATTTCAGCATTTTTTTAAATTTTGTGTAAAATATCATCAAAAAATCAACCATCATAAGGGAAATAAAATTAATTTTCATTCAATTGACTCATCTAGACAGTCAAAAAATATAACATGTAAGTTAATCTTGTTATATTTTAATTTATTCTTATAAATATTTTTAATGAAAACGGTCTATTTTGTAACATAATTTTACTAAATTGACCTCATTACAATCTTAATGGTTATACTCATTAATATATTATATAAATTATTAAATTTGAATTTAATATTTTTATAATCATATTATATTTCAATGCTACATTTGATTTATATTTAAATTAATTTGGAACATTCTGCAACATTAATAACATTTGAAAAACAACTCATAATTATTTGCTGGAAAGATTATATTAATACGACGGATGACTTAATCATTTTTTTTTTAGAAAAATATTAATTAAAAATCTAAAATAATTAATAGAGTAAAATTTATTAATAATAATTATAATTATTAATTTAAAAATTTCAAAAAATTGTTTTTAATCTTTTTGTATTATAATAATTTTTGTAAGTATAGTATGTATTCTACGCTTTTACACATTCTTTAAAATTAATATAAGACTTATTTATACACATTCTTGTTTACTATTAGCAAGTGTAATATTGTTATCTAAACTTGCCCCGAAGGAGTTATATGACGCAATGTGTGCGCGAGGGATATGGTGTGCGTTTTAACACTGCTTAACAGTGAAAAAATGAATCCCTCAAACAATTTAATAAGACGAGGGAATTATTATCAAATTAAGCTTATATATCTTATCTTATTATGCTAGCTAAAATTGTTTGGATCTATCTATATATATATAGCCATGGGTTCTCAAAAACCGCTCTAACGATTTTTTTCAAATTCACACTAGATATAGTATTTATAAAGAAAAATTAAGTTTTATTGATCATATCTCTGGAAAAGTACATCTTCATTATTTATTTCTTAATTTAAAATTATATATGGATGACGTCACATGACATTCATTTTTATTTTCTAACTGAAATAGAACTCGCGTGAGCGTGACAAACACCATGAAGCTAGCGCACATTACGTCTCCTTTCAAATTTCTTATCACATAGCGCGAAATTTGAATTGTCATTAGAACTGTTTTATAAATTGTTATTCTAACATATAAATATATATATTTATTATGTAAAGTTCATTTCATATATACATATATAATCAAAATTATACGAAATCAACTTCACATAATAAATATATATTTATATGTTAGAGATAACAATTTATAAAACAGTTCCTATTGCAATATTTTAAACAAAGTTGTATATATATATATATAAGTTACAAATTTGTTTAAAATATATGTTTAAAATAATATATAAGATATATATATATATATACACAACATGCATATGAAATTCATCTTTCTGGTGAAATAGCGCGAATTTCGTCTGTTTTAAAATTTCTTACGCAGAAGTTTTCACTTCTGTCGGCCAGATCCACGACTGCCAATTTTGCTTTTTTAATTCCGAAAAGCTGCAAAGCACGTTTTTTTGTCTTTAGTTTGTTGGGGCGCTAAACAGTTTTTCAAAAAAAAACTATAGAAAAAAAATATATGTACCTATATATTATATATTTATGTATTATTGAGGAGCACAAGTTCATTCATTTTAATCAGATTGATGCAAATGTGTAACATTTAATAATTACCTTTATTTATAAGGGGACTAAAAGGCGCTAAGGGACCTCTTGACTGTTTGCATCGGTCGTCTAATGTCTATCTAATTCATCACGTTGCTCGTCCGTCTACGGTGCCCCGGCTGCCGGCCCTGTGCCTAAACGCTACCGAGGATACGATACGCCCATCTGAGTTGAGTTGTGAGAATCTCAACAAGGAGATTCAGCCGCGTTTGAAATTAACTGACATCACGGATTCATTTCTTTCCATTCCCTTTCCCCTCGTCGATTTCAGGAATAGAATTCAAGCGGTTACACTAAACTAAAATGAAAGACCTTTCATTTCTTGTTTAAAGATTAACCATCTTTCTTAAGTATACATTAGTCTTCTTCATTATAATTAAAAATATTCAATAAAAATCAAACAAGGAAAATAAAATATCATAATGAAATGTGATCAAGAAATATTATATAATTACTCTATTTCTCTATTATAACATACACGACAATACTTACGAACCATAGGCGGAGGAAATATTAGGGGTTCAGGCCAAATCAATCAACATTAATAAAGATATTAAAAAAAAAACAACCGCGAATTCAATATTTCTGTTCACTAATTATTTGTAGACTTTAGTAAAACATATCTATTATGACTCAATACATCCGGATAAACATTTTCAAATTTTGATCTTCAAATTTGTTTTGAAGGTATTAAAGAAAGAGTAAGAAGCGGAAATTAATTGTAAAATATTAGGTTACCCAGACGACTTAAATATAATAGGAGATTCGGCAATTGTGCAATTACAGATAGCGAGGAAAAATTAATGGAGGCTTGAAATTAATAGTGATAAGAAAAAATATTAGTAACAAAGAGGAAGAGTATTAACATACAAAATGTAGAATTTGAATATGTTTAAAAATTGAATGTAATCACGAAGGATAATAATATTTGAGAAGAATTTAAATCGGGGTTGCAATCGGGAAACACCTGTTATCATGCAGTAAAGAGGCTTATCTCATCAAAATTATTATCAAAAGCAATCAAAATTAAAATATATAAAACAATTATTTTGCCTGTGGTATTATATGGGTGGGAGGCATGGTCTTAGACCCTTAGATTCAGAGTATTTGAGAATAGGATTCTTCCAAGCATTTATGAGCCAAAGAAAGATGAGGTCACCGGGGAATGGCGGAGACTGCATAACTAGGAATTGCATGATCTCAATGCATCTTCAGAAATAGTTAGGGTTATAAAAGGGAAAAAGCTGCGATAGGCAGGGCACGTGGCTAGAATGGGAGAGGAAAAAGATATTGGTGGGGAGACCGATTGGAAAACGTCCGCTTGGAAGACCAAGGACGCGTAGGAAGGGACGTAAGAGAGATGGGACAAGGGATCAGGATAGGGACACTTGGAGAAATGTGGTTTTTGCGGCCAAGAACTTTCGAGTATCTTTGAGCCACATAGATAGATAGATATAACATATACAATAATAATAATATATATAATTAATTTACTGATTAAATTAAAATAGATTTTTAAAAAGAAATGAATGTTTTATGTAATATACTGATTGAAACAAAATGGATGAAAACCTTTTACTACTTTCAACCACCAAATACTATGTACCACTCGGGGGTACAGAGGGCGGAGCCCCCGTCTAGGTGTGAAGAGCGCCGAAGGCGTTGGATGTCTAACTAAAAGGGGCTCCAACTTTGTAAAATCTTCCCAACGAAAGTCATAAATATAGTTAATTACAGCACGTATTTTAACTCAAATTCAAATATTCTATTGAATTTAAAAACATAATATTTGTAAGTAAAATAAATACTTATTGTCTTTTCTTTTATTTACAAATTTGTAATTCATACAAATCCTTACAAATAAATGTCACCATCATCAAAATAGGCTTATTTAAACTTTTGTAAGTAATATCGGGCTTAAATTGTATAGAATCAAATATATAGATATTCATTGAATAAAATTTAAAATTAACCGAAATTTTTGCATTATACTCTAATCGTAAAATAACTATGATATTTAAAATTAATTATCTTCTTTCTCTAAATTTACAATTTACATTATTTGTAGCATATCTCAAAGTTCAAATAAACATGATTCTCTTTATATTTAATCTAATTTAAAGCATAATCTTTCTATAAGCTATTTGAAATGAAAAATTCACTGAGTTATTTTTAAAATTTTGTTGTGTATCTTGAGAAGAATTTCAAGAGATTTTTTTAAATAAAATATCGTGACTATTCTGGCTGGGTTATAAATTAATACTATTAATGAGAATGTGTATATAATATATACATGTTAGTTTATCTATAATTTTATAACGTTAAATATGTTAATTTTAATTATAAAATGCCTCAAGTCTCTAACTTTAGATTTTTCTGAATTTCATTACATTTAAAAATATTCAATGAAAATAAAATAACAAAATCAAATGATTAAGAAATATTACACTCTATTATAACATATACAATAATAATATATAATTAATTTACTGATTAAATTAAAATATATTTTAAATAAGAACACAACAAGAAATGAATGTTTTAATATACTGATATTAATAAAATGAATGAAAGACTTTTAGATACATTCTTTCATCCAAATACAATCTATCACTTTGGGGGTACAGGGGTCAGAGCCACCTGTCTATTAATATATATCCCATTCATGTAAAACATAAATAAAAACAATATAACAGTAAGAAACAACGATTCAAAATATTCAAAATTATATTTTAATTTTACTTGAAATAATTTATTTTATTTTTACTTTAAAATTTGCCGCTATGATAAGTTGTACTTTTCTACAAGAGATCGCATTATAGGTATTATAAAACGTTTGTCATATGTCATTTTTATATATGTACTGTGATATATATATTTTTATTTTTATAATATGTTTAGTAGCTGTCAATTAGTTTTTTTATCCCAATGAAATTTTTAAATTTTAATTAAGAATGTTAATATAATAAAAATGGAACAAGCAAGTAAAAAAGAACTTGTAGCTATTGTCAATAAACAAAAAGAAGATTTATTAAGATATAAATCAAGACTTTCAGGTATACATTAAATTTCAAATAATATAAAAAAAAAATAATAATAATACAATATGTTACTTTATTTTTTAGATATTGTCACAGCATATAAAGGTTTAGTTAAGGAGAAAGAGGCATTAGAATTGAGTTTCAAAGCAATTACAATAAATGATGAAACGCCAAATAATACAACAACGAATTATTTATCAGAGATATCCGAAAAGGATTGTGACACAAATATTAATATTAATCAATATGAGAATAATGACCTAAAGGTTATTTTTTTAATATTTAAATAAAAATATTATTATAAATATTAACAAAATCAACAAATATTATTGAATTAATCATACAAGCTGTAAATGAATTATAATTGATACATTTTTAATTAATTCAATAGATTATTTATTTGTTGTTTTTTTATGTATGTTAAATATAATCTTAAGTTTTTTTCTCTATTTTTAACACTTTGGAAAGAAACAGAAATCCATTCAATCATAATTCTCTTTTTAATTTTAACAAAATTGATATAAAGATTTTATATATTTTTTATATGGGGCAACGGCACCAGAGTGTATGACAATTGGTTAATCAAATTTAAAATTCCCTTTTATACAAGTCGAATATATTTTTGGTATGCTGGCTGGCATAATGACTGGTTACTTACCATTAAAATTATTGACGGCTATTAAGAATAACAAAATAATTTCTTACATTAAAACCTTTGATTATTAGAAATGCATTGTATCCAAGTTTGGAACTTAAAGTATTAAGTCCTAGAAAAAACTGTCAATAACTAGGTAATTGCAAATTTTTATTTTTTGTTAAAACATTTTTTCTGGTGTAATAAAAGTCTTATAAACTATGCCTCCTATTCCATGAACCTAAGACTACCATATATTTTCAACAGGACATAAAGCAAGTTTGAATGAGTCCGTTAGAAATAGAAGTATAAATGATTTATTTAATTTTCAGAATGCTTTCTTGTTTATAATAACATAATATTCCGCCATGAATAATGATGCTCCTTCTAGTAATTTATATTTTAAGCTTATCGATTTATTTTGATACGATTAGGTCAAATTCTCTTTGATAACAATTATTCTGTGCTACACAACATGAAATAGATTTATTAAACATTTCTCGACAATTAAAAACGCCACAGCTAAAACCTACTACCACCAATTTTATATTTTTTTTTCATAATTGACAATCAGAAGTGACTTTTCTCACTTTTACTTATAATTGACACGGCGATTAGTAGTGTGGTCTGACTTGATCAGTTCACATATAAGCCATATATATAGGAAAAAAAGAAAATGGATATATTCAATATTGTATTTTTATAATTATAATCAATTAATTAGGGAGAGTGTTTTTTTTTTTTTAATACATTTTCATTGTATCAATTATTAGAATTTGATATAAATTCTTAAATCATTAATTAATTATATAGAGAAATTTCTAAACTTGATAAATTTTATATTTTGATTTCTAAAGGAGAAAGAATCGTATACGCATCTTAAAATGCAAATTAATACATTAATGAATTCATTAGCAACATTATCAGCCGAAAAATCACGAATGGAGGCTGGTTTTCAAGCGGATAAACGCCAATTACGTACAGACATAGAACAGGTAAAATTTATTTTTTGTTTAACTTAGTCTCACAACAACTTCATATCACAAATTAAATTTTATTAATTGTGAATGCAATTAAAAATAAAGATTTTAATTTTTACCTATTTTATTTAGAGAGAACGTAAAATAAAAGAACAAGAGGAACGTTTTCAAGAGATAAAACGTACTCATGGACTAGAATTAGAGGACATGAAATCAAAATTAATTATTGAACGTCATGAGAGAGATAAAGAGCAATTGGATCATGCAGCAATGATTAAGTAAATTATTTATTTCATTTTGTTTTATATTTTTATGATAAAAACAATAATAATATGATCATCACAATGGATTCTATTAACACGTTTTATTTACATATTTTTCTTTTAGTTATTTAATATTATTAATTTAATTAAGTTGGAAAAAGGATTTAAATATATTATTAATTGAGAATATTTATTATGTATTATTTAATTTTTTAATAAATTTTAGGTAAATAGTAAACTGTAATCAATTGTATTATATTTTATTTTAAAAAGTTTACTCATAATTGTTTAATTAAACTTAGCTTTCGAATCGTATAATTGTCCTCTTATTAATTTATTTATTACACATAAAAGTATAGTATGGTATTTTTTGATTTTTTTAATTCATACACTAATATAATATTATTATCAATTATTTAGCTTCTTATGTCATAATATTATAGTATTATTATAATAGTATTTAATTTTATAGAAAATTTTTGAAAACTTTAATTCATATGTTTTCACATAACTACATTTAATACTAATAAAAAAAAATTAATATAAATATTTATTTATTTATTATTTATTCATTTTGCATTTTATATTATTGTAGAATAGTGGTACACCTCAAAATTTGCATTTTTTTGAGTTAGCTCCTGTGTTTAATATTGTGTATAAAATTATGACAACAAAATCCCTTTTGTCTCCAATTAAGTAAGTGAATTCTAATGCGTTGTCCCTATCCAAAATAATAAGAGCAATACAATTTAAGTGTTGTTTAATCCAATATAAGTTAAGAGCTAGAATTTCGCTAATATTGATTTCGGAAAATAAGAAAAATCTGAATCATCTGGTTGACCTTAAATACATTAAGGAAGTAATTTATATAATAAATTTTTAATTACTAAACTATTCATTGGTATATTTTTAATTCTTCTGACTGTAATTTTTAGATAGTCAAATAGGTACCAATTACTTAGCCATAATTAACATGAAAATTAGCGTTTGTTAAAATGTTAAAAGTTTTTTTTTTTTATTTTTTTTTTCATTTGGGTTGAAGTGTTAAGTATTACAAGTTCAGAAAGAAATGATAAAAAAATTTACAAAATCATTTACCCCTTGAATTAATATAAAAATAAATGAAATTCTTGCACATCTAATTGCTCGAACTGAGTCATTGACCAAATACACTTGTTATTGATTATTTTATGAAATGTTATAGAAATAAAATTCATAATGTGAAATTTTGAATATTTATCCTACAAAAGAAATTCTATCTAAATGTAAAATGCAAAATGAACGAGAAACTTAATTTTCTTCACAAAATAACTAGTAAACTTTCAACATTAAGTCACACATAGTAAGTTTTCGAATAGCAGAGAACTTACAATGTGATCTCTCGCTCATAAATTGGAAAATTAGTGGATACTGTATTAAGCTGATGTAGAACTAGTACTATAATTTTACCTAGAAAAAGAACGTTCTTAAGGCTAGACTTTAAATTTTTATAAGAAATCAATAATTAGTTATTAAGAATTTTTTTTATTACTCTCGTATATATGTTATATGGTTTTTAAATAAAGGAAATTACAAAAACTTTTATCGGATGAGCGTCGTTCACGTGAAAGTCTAGAATTACGTTTAGCAGAAATTGAATCGTCTGAAGGCGATCCAAATGAAGATACAAAATCGTTATGCGAATTAGCACAAGAAACAACATCAGCCATTTTATTTGCTGAACTTCAACAAGAAATGACTCGATTAAAAAATCAACATGAAGCTGCAATTCAAGAAGTGAGTTATTTTCCTTATTTTCTATATTAATATATTTTAGATAATTACAAATTAATAATAATAATAATAATAATAAATCTAAACTTAATAATTGATTAATTAACAAATACATTTAGGCAAAATTTAACTAAAGTTATTATATTTTATACGATTATATATATTTTATATTATAATAAAATATTTCCTTCGTTTAATTAATTATAAACAAATAAATAATAAATTTTTGATTTGAAATATTTTAATTAATAAAACAATTTTTTTATTTTATAGTATATAGGTATTATTTATTTACAAATTTGTTGTAAATTTTTTAAGTGAAAAAAAAATTATTTTTTTTTAAAAGGAGAAACGTCGTCAATCAGAGATCGAAACTCGAGCTCATCGTCTTGCCGCTGCACATGAAAAACGTGTGGCCAGTTTAGAGGCACGTTTAGCTGAATTGAGCAAAACCGTTGGCGATTATGATAGATTACGCCATCAAGATCAACAAGCAATATTTAAACTCAAAGTAAAAATAAATAAACATTCTTTAATAAATAATTTAATAAATATGCATTTATAAATATATATTTAGGAAAAATTGTCTCAAATGGATCGAGAATCAACAGAAAATTTACCACAAGAACAAGATGTTGAAACATTAATTGAGCGAATTTTATCACTTAAAGAGCGTTTGATTACAATCAATGAACGTGCAAATAATCCACTAGATATTTTTGGTAAATTATTAATTTCATTTATATATACTTTATTTATGAGGATCTACGGATGATTTCAGCCAAAAAAGAATAATATTACTGTTTTATAAAAATGTTTAAAGAGAGAGGAAGAGAGAGATTTGAGCAAAATAGTATGTCAACAAACATTCTAAATCTTAATCTATTTCTATTAAATTTTTTTAAATATTTTTTAAATTTATGCTTAAACGAGAAAAAGGAATATTATTTTTATATTTGTTCAGATTAATTAATTGGAAATCTTCAAATAATCAATATTATGAAAATTACAAAAATAGAATCATTTAAATTGATTAAAGAGTTATTTTTTTATATTTTGTTAAAAAGGAAGTAAATAACATATTCTATTTTTGACAATTTTCAAATATATTGTTGAAAATTTGTGGTCATTCAAAAAAATTCTTTTGAAAATAAAAAATCAAAGCTTTATAGTCGTCAAAAAAGTATTTTTTTGTGTGTGTGTGTGTGTGTGGAAACAATACAAAATCCAGATTCCTTTTTTTTTATTTTTATTTTACCTTTGAAATTTTTTTATTTATAATATTTATATTTGATTTTATTTAATTTATAAAACATTAGAAATTAAATTTTATTGTTTTACGTATTAAATTATTCAGAATAGAGCTGTTTCCTTTATTTTTTTCATTCCGAGGGGGCCTGGCTCCCTTCCCATATAACATTTATTTTAGTATATATATAACTTAGGGCATAATATAAAAATAATATATTTAATATTTTATTGTAGAGTTTGAAAAAATCTTTAGGAAACTTTGCTGGCTTGATTTAAAGTCTCAGAAACATTTGTTTTAATTTATATTAAAATATAAATTGGTTTTCTAAAAGACAAAAATAATTCTTTTTTTTCATAGCCATTTTAAATGGAGAGGGCCTTTATGTTCGGCCAAAAGAATCGCATGCCTCATGCCAAGAGGCATACGATAAATTAGAAAGAGAATTTGAATTGTATAAAAAACAATATCGTTCCAATTTCAATCAAAATAACAGGTAAGTGTAAGTTTATAACAGATAATATGATAATTTATAATATAATTAATTTTTGAAGAAATATGTTAGTTTTTTTATTCCTGGTTCTTGGAGCAGATATTTTTTATATGTATTTTATATAAAGTTTAAAAATGTTTCAACTTTGTTTTTCTTATTATTTTATCTGATAATTAATCTATATTTTTTACATTTTGGGAAATATTTCAAATTTTATAATTTTTTAATGGGTGTTAATTTATTTAATTTTTTAAATTTTATTTTTTAATTGAAGACAAGAAGATGCCTCTGTTGAAACCGCACAACTTCGTGAACAAATTTCACGTTTTCAAACACGCAATCGTACACTTTGCTCACAATTAGAAGAATGTCAAAATGAGGCCCGTTCACGTTTAAATGAACAACATAATGTACGTCATAGATATATCAGAGTATGATTCCTATTTTTTTATGTAATATTATATTATATTTAATGTAAATTTGCTGTTTTGTTGATCAGTTATTAAAAGCAGAACGAGCTAAATTGAATGAACGTTTACGTGCGGCAGAGGCGGAATGGAGATCTCGTGTTGCTGAATTGGATCAGCAGGTGCATTCACAAAGAGAACGTTCTTTACGTTTACTCGAAGAAAAAGAACAAGAGATTACAACATTAAAATCTGCATTTGCTATGTTTGTGCCTGGACATAATAAAAATAATAAATGTGAATTGACAACCGATGACAATTTCACTCAGGTTTGCATTTTTTTATTTTTATCTATCTATCTCTGTGGCCCTACGGAACTCGAAAGTTCTTGGCCACCCCTCCCCTCCCCTCCCTCGTATTAAAATAAATGATTCATTAATTTATTTCAGGATTCTGTAATTCCTCCAATAATCTCGTTGACAGGAGAGAGCCTCCCCTCAACAGAATCAAATCCACATATGTTGCATTACGCACATGAATTGGCTCGCAAAGATGTAGAATTAGGGCAGGCGAGAAGAGCACGTTTACGTTTAGAAGGGCAGTTACGAGAAGTTAAAAGAGAGGCAGCGACACAAGAGGAACGTCATAAAAGAGAATTGAAAAATCTTACAGAGGAAGTCGCCAGGTAATATAATTTTTCTATTAAAAAAATGTATTAAACATTTATATAAATAAATAATATATAATATCATAAATCGTTTATTTATTTATATGTATAAATATAGGCTAGAACGTTGTCAATCACGTGAATCAGCTAATCTTGAATATTTGAAAAATGTATTTGTCTCCTACCTGTCATCAAAGAACGATGATCGTCGACGACATATGTTAAATGCAATTGCTGCTGTCCTCCGTTTTAGTGACGATGAACTGGAAAGACTTGTTATAACAAATTCAATTGGAACATAATCGTTATTTTATATGTATATATAAATATTTAATCGATTTAAATGAAATAAATTCATTTTAGTTCCTAAATAATTATTTATTAAAATTATTAGATTAAATAAAAGTTCATCTTGAACGAAAATTATTAGTTTTTACCTGTATAATTGAAATATTTCTAAGTTTCAAAAGATGACCATTCACAACATTTATTAATAATTTATTGATATATATATTATTAATTTCAATAGATAAAAAACATTCACATTCTTTTTTTTATATTAACTTTGCATATAATCTTTTCGAAATTCTTTTTAAAAATTGAAATTTAATTTATTATTTTCATTACATATTTAAAAGAACATGTCCGTAGTTTTTAAATTTTTTATTTTTATCTTTCTATCTATTTTTATTTTTGAATGAAGGGAAATAAATTTTGATTCTATATATCAAATTTTTAATCCACTATATATTATAATTAAAATTCTTTATTTAAATGAAAGTTCTTTTTAAATATATTTAAAAATGTGCCTTTTCTTTTATTTTTACATTACAATAAAAAATATATAAAATAATATTGAATGATCTGTTTTTACTTTATTAAAATAAAATAGAATAAATACATACCAATTTGTATCCATAACTTTTTTCCTATGAAAAAATAACATATTTATGTATATACATGTATATTATATTTATTTTCAATATATAATATATAAATTAAACAATCGTAAAAATTAAAAGTTAAATAATCTTCAACAAAACAAAACAGTTTTTTTTTCTTTGTAATTCACATTGGGACCAAGTTGTTTATTTAATATATATATTATATAGACATTATATATATGTAAATATAATAATTTAACATTTAATATAAATTTGTTATTTATTTTTTTTTATTTTTCCTGAAATGGTGAAAATCCTGCGGGGGGGAATTTTAATAAATGATCTTTTAATACTTCTGGGAATAAAGCAAAAAAATGAAATGCGCCACCCATTTTATCGTTATCGGTTATCATTTTAAATGCTTCTTCTAAATTAGTATTATTGTTTATGTTTGAAGATTTATTTTGAATAATCTATTTAAAAAAAAAATAAAAAAACATATTAATTATTAATTTAAAAAAAAAACGGTAATGAAATAGGTATTCTTTGTTTTTTTACCTCTAAGCGTTGTTGAATTCCGACATTGAATAAAAATTCTCGTTGTGTTATTGGTCCATACGTTAACATTCTCTTTTGTGCAATCTCACGAAAAAATGCAAAATCGACATCTGCTGTTAAATCAGCTTCACCGGGGTCGGTAAGCGGATCATGTAACTTATGATTACGAAATGCCTGTAAATAAAAATCATAAATCAAGGCTTTTTTTAATTGATTATAAAAAATACATAACAAATATTTTTTTTCTATATACCCGAAATGTATCTGTTTTCGTGCCATCATGTCCATAATCAATAATCAAAGCAAAACCACCATCCTCCTCCAAACGAACACTTAATTGTTCTATTAGAGCTCCTGCCTCTGGACTCACTTCAAATGTTTCTCTCTTTTCATTAGGCTGAAAAAATTAGAAAATAATTTTATAAAAAAATTCTCTCATTGGAAATGGAGATGTTCCTCTAATGTCTAATTTAATTTTAACTAATTAATGATGTGCCTAATAGAAACCGTCATTAGATTAGACTATTAAATTCATTTATACATTCATTTTTATAGATATAAAGATTATGACTATCTACAAATGACAGTAAAATTTAATAAAAATTTTAATATATATATATATATATATATATATATATATGAATTAATAATAATATAATATAATATATTAACCTTAATAAATAATTTTGTATATGGTGTTTCGCCATTTGATAAAACCATATGAAATTTTTCTTCACCTGTTTTTGATTTAGGATCAATATCAATTAAAACCTCTCTCCAACCATTTTGTGTTTTCTAAATAAGAAAATATAAAATTTATCATTATGTTATATATATATATATATATATATATATATTAATTAAAAAAAAAAACCTGGAATTTATGAATAGGGAAAGCATCAAAAAATTCATTAGCCAATACAATAGAGAATGCCTTTGGGACATCTTCTAATCTTGATCTCCAATTGATTGGAACATTTTCATGAATTAACCCTTTACTATATGGTTCTTTTAAATTTTTTGTTATATTTTCTTCAAAAGAATTACATTCAAGTAAAATTGCTTGTCTCTGTGATAAATTCGGATTCATTTCAACTAATTCAATATGTATATCATTTAACATATTTAAATCTTTAAAGACCTAAAATATATAAATAAAACTATTAATTAAATTATAAATAATTATTCAATATTTTATCACACCTTAATAACATCAGATATTAATGTGCCATTTCCAGGGCCCAATTCAACGATTTGCAAAGGTTTTGGATATCCAATTTTATGCCATTCATGAATCATCCATACGCCAATCATCTAAACCAAAGAAATTAAAAATAAATTTTAAAATATTGAAGATAATAGCGTAATTGAATTTTAAAAAAATAAACATATCAACTCCACATTCAATAAAATATTTTAAGTATTTATTTATTATTATTGGCAGAAAAATTAATATTTTTAATGTGTTTATGTTATAACTTCTAAAGAACTTTAAAAGTAATTCTTCAAAAATTGATATTTTGTTTACGTTATACTTTATTATAAATAATAAATAGGCAGAAATAAATATATGTATTATTGATGAATTGATGGATGCTAATTATATTATTATAACCAACATGTATTCCTGAGAGTAAATTAAAATTATTTAATTTTTTATTACCATTAAATGAATTACCTCACTAAAAAGTTGACATATTTCAGGTGATGTGGTAAAATCTCCATCAGGCCCTATAATATTTTTCTTTACAGAATAATAACCGGATTCTGCATTTGTTAAAACAATTCGCATATAATCTGCAATTGATATAGGTCCAATTGCTTTAATTCGCATTTTTAAATACTCATAGATATTTGGCTTGGATTCATTTTTATTTATTAACGATGATTCTAGTGAAAGAGTTCTTATATCTTAAACAATAAAATGAAAAAAGTAATAGTATAGAGAAATATTTAACATTCTTGTTAGATAAATATACTTACTTATTATTTTTCTGATGGATTTAATTAAATGAATTTTATTTAAAAACATTTTTATTTGAAAAATTAATATATATATATATATATATATATTAATAAATTGACATATATATCTATTAAATGATAATAGTCAATTAACTACTTATTTCACCAAAATGATTATTTTCTATTGTGTTTTTTTTAAAAAGTTAAAAATAAATAAGATTCCTTTGACATGTATAAAGAAAAGAATACAAAATGTTTGTAGTTTGTTAAAAAATGTTTATATTTCAATAATATTTATATAATTTTCATTTAATAATTATTATAATCACAAATTAATCAAATAAATATTAGACCTCTTATTGCCTCTTATAATTTATTTAAGATTCTAACCTTAATCAGAGTTGTTATAAAAATAAAATAAATTTAAATAATATAAATACATTTTAATTTATTTTTATTTTATGATTTTTTTAAACATTTTGACATTTGATAGATTATAATTTAATAGAATATTATTTTTTTATTTTAGTAAGGAGCAATAAAAAAATCAAATATGGCGCTAATATTGCCAAATGAAAAGAATTTGGTGTTATATATGAATATGGTGTTATATAATAGTACCTGCGTCACAGAGCATTTGAAAAATTTATTATAAATTGTTTGAAAAATAATTTAAATTACATTGTAACCAATCAAATAACAAAGTTAAATTATTTAATATTTGATAAATAAATACAAATTTCACAGCAATATAGAAATTCACAATAAGCACTATTAAACCAAATATATTCACGTACTCCTCTCAGTATATCTTTTATAGTTTTTCACATGTATAAAAATTGCATAAAACTGCTATATATAGAATTTCAGCTTGGTTGAATCGCTAAAAGTACCGGAATTAATTTTTTAGCACGTTGACTAACAATCACGCGCCAGCATGTGACCAGATGCCCTCAACAAAGAGCCAAACTCGCGCTGGTTTAATAAATACTATTTATTAATTTTAATTTATAATTTCATTTAAATATAATATATATGTGTTAATTTATCCAATTGGAATTTGCATGATAGCCGACCGGAGACATCCCACATTTTTTTCATTTATAAATTTACCCAAATGTTCATAATTCAGTTTTTTGATAAACTTTGATGATTAAAAATGCGTTGGATTAATTATTCTTAGTTAATCAATGATTTATGGATTTCTTGTGATCTTTTTAAATAGTATCTTTTTGGAAATAGAAATGATTATTTATTTATTTATAAATTTCCTTCTCACTAAGAACAATTCTCATGTGTTTCTCTCGTTTCAAATATTGGCATTGAAGAAAATTTTTAATCCATACATATAAAATATTAACAAGAACATTATTCGTTTATTTTATTTATGTAAATTACATAAAAGTAGGTGAAGTTTTCTGTTAATTTAAATTATTTATTTGGATATTTGAAAAAAGCATATTTTATTTCTGTAATGCTAATTTTATATCTCAATAAATAATTTTTAAATTCACAATATTCATACAAAAAAAATTTAAAAATGCCCCTCTCTCCGGTCGGTAAAAACGCTCCCACATGTCCAACCTGTTTGCCATCCTTGCCATCACTTGCCATCACTAAGGGTGAAAAAAAAATAGCATTGAGTGATCACCTCTGATACGGATGCTCTGTGGACTGCACTGTTCGAGCGTCCAGTGCAGGTACATCTCACTCTTAGGCAAGCTCTGAGTCCATGTTTTGACTTTAATGGGTTATGATACCAGAAGGCGCTGCAGGCACCCAATTTGTAACTCTGAAGACGCTCACGAGGCCGCACTACTGTAGAAGATAAAATTTGAATTTATTTTCTTGGACTTGTAAAATCATCCCCCACAGGTACATCTCACTCTTAGGCAAGCTCTGAGTCCATGTTTTGACTTTAATGGGTTATGATACCAGAAGGCGCTGCAGGCACCCAATTTGTAACTCTGAAGACGCTCACGAGGCCGCACTACTGTAGAAGATAAAATTTGAATTTATTTTCTTGGACTTGTAAAATCATCCCCCAGTTGTGTGTCCATGTGTGTTGATGTGTGTCATTGTCCCCTCGCCACAGGCTACATCGTGCATAAAAATTCGAAATCCGAAGGCAGCAATTGCAAACATGCCTACAGTAAGTAAAATTTTATTATATAAATTATTTTATATTAATATTAAATTTATTAATATATTATTAAATATTTTATTTATTTACAAAATTTTACATATTTGCCATATTAAATATTATTATTTATATTTACATTAATATTCAGTATTACTGAATTATGTACATATAAAATAAAATATTTGAATATATTATTAATATATGTTGTCTATTGAAAATGAACGAGTTTCTTTCTATTTTAACTATTCTTCTATTTCCTCGTATACCTGATCCAAGACAATAGGCTAAGTTTTTATTAAACAGACCATATTTATAACCTGTAGATCAACCCATGTACTTAAAATTCGATATTCCAAACATATCTATTAAACTATTTTAAAATTATTTGTTATCATTTCTCAGATGGATTAATCATGAAAACAGCGATTTTACAACAAGCGAGAAGAAAAAGTTAAACCGTGGAGTGATACCTCAGAAAGTAACCCAAGATAATATGTTTTGTGTATTTAATAAAACTATTTTCAAAGGTGTAAATTTATACGTCTCACAATATATGAATAAATAATATGTAAATAAGATATGTTTAATAGTGAGATCACCATATAATTTGTAAACATAATTTTATAATTTTTATTAATTTTCAAATAAATATGATGTATTATGTATTATATATTATCTATCACTTAGACATTACTATTTTCATCTAGCTGTATAAATTCCATAATAACAATTCAAAAATTGTAAAATTTTTGCACAAGCGAAAAAACAAAATGTTAAAAAGATATGTTTAATAGTGAGATCACCACATTATTTGTAAATATAATTTTATAATTTTTATTAATTTTAGAACAAATATTATGTATTATGTATTATATATTATCTATTACTCTTAGAACATTACTATATCCATCTAGCTGTATAAATTCAATAATAACAATTCAAAAATTGTCAAATTTTTGCACAAGCGAAAAAACAAAATGTTAAAAAGATATGTTTAATAGTGAGATCACCACATTATTTGTAAATATAATTTTATAATTTTTATTAATTTTAGAACAAATATTATGTATTATGTATTATATATTATCTATTACTCTTAGAACATTACTATATCAATCTAGCTGTATAAATTCAATAATAACAATTCAAAAATTGTCAAATTTTTGCACAAGCGAAAAAACAAAATGTTAAAAAGATATGTTTAATAGTGAGATCACCACATTATTTGTAAATATAATTTTATAATTTTTATTAATTTTCAAATATATATTGTTTATATTCATAAAAAATTATTCGTTTCTTTTAGATATGTTAATTACATAAAAAGATTGTAGAAAATTTTCAGTTAATGAAAAATTATTTATTTGGAAATTAAACTAATATTTATCTCCAAATAGATAATTTTTCATTTAACAGAAAATTTTCCACAATTTTTTAATTCCCGGAATTCCCGACAAAAAAAAAAAAAAAAAAAAAAAAAAAAAAAAAAATTCACACAGACACACACACACAAGCACGCTTTTTTATAGCGTTTTTTATAAAATTAGTATATGGGTTATGATACCAGGTGGCGCGATGTGCTAAAACTTTGCTTCAAAATTTAACCCGGAGTGGGGACATCTTAAAGATAGTCTGTGGTCCAGTGACAAGTGACCAATGATCATTAATATAAGACCAAAGTCACCAACCAGATGGCGCTCTGAACGTGCTTACAATTTCAAAATTACAGGAGAAAAAATAATTATTCTTAAACAATTAAATTAAAAATTATAAACAAAACGTGAACAACAATTATTTTATGAATAAATTGAGTTCTTTAATTTTACATTATTTATTATATTAATATTAAATTAAGCAAGAGATTTTGGCGGGAATTCAAACCAGTGTTGCCAAAAGATGATTCTCAACAAATGGAAAGTGATGAAATATAATTATCTAAACAATAAAGTCGCTAAGTCCTAAAAAATAATAAAAATGATGATTAATAAATAATTTTAATAATTTTCAATTCACAAGATCCCAAAATTGATTTATTAAGAGGCCTTTGTCCTTGTTCATGTTATTCTTATTTTTCATCAATTCCAGGCTCTCTTTAATCTTTCTTTTCCAATAATTCTGTTCATTGTGTAGAATTTTTGTTGAATCAAACTCCACCACATGACCAGTAGTCAACACATGCTCAGCAATAGCGGATTGATTGCAATTTTTCAACCTTATTGCTCTGCTATGTTCATTGATCCTGGTTGATACTTTTCTGCCTGTTTCACCAATATAAACCATCCCACACTTACACGGCACTTCACGCCTGCATTCTCTAATTTTATATGGTCCTTTAGTCTTGTTGTGATTTTGATATATGCAAGATAAACAAAAAAAAAATTGGTTTCGATATTTTTTCAATCAATTAAGATTCCAAAATGCTATTTAACTTTAAAATAGTTTTTAAAAATTGAAATTATTTAGATATTGTTCAACGCAATGGAATCTAAGAAATAAAAATAATCTTTGGTTATAAAATATATAATTTTAATGAATATACATATAACTTAAATTTGAATTATTTCAAACTTTATGAAAAAAGCTTACCCTTAAAGCAGAGGCGGATTATCCGTAAGGCAAACTAGGCACGTGCCTAGGGGCGTGTAGTTACAAGGGGCGCGCGAGCTCAGAATTTTTAAAATTTATAGTATTATGATGGGCATTTATGGCCGATACAGGGGCGCCGATAAAGTGATTGCCTAGGGCGCTCCTTTAATCTGCCACTGCCTTAAAGCATCAATTTATTGCTCATAATGAAAATATCAATCCTATCCTTGAAGCTAGTTAGCAAATTTAGACTGGGAAAAGGTGACTTTTATTCTTAGTAATTATTTTTGTTTAGTAATATATTTATTGGATTTTCTTTTATGATAAAATGAGAAAATATTTGATTAGGATAATATATAAAATGATTTAAAAATAAAAAAAAAAATTAATTTATAAAAATTTTCCTTTCACTTTCAAAAAAAAAAAGTATTATAAATGGATATATATATATATATATGTACTAAATGAAAGCAGCAAATAAAAAAATGAAAGTTTTAGGACCAAAAAGATGGTGATATATATGTATAGTGTTAGTTTTAGTAAACTTCATTTTAGTCTTGATGTTACCGCATGGTATATTAATCAACATGATAAAAGTTAAAATAAATTTGAATTTATTTTGTTCTTATATTTTAAATTTATATTATTTTCATTTTTTTAGATTAATATAATAATACTTATTTTATTATTATTCCATTCATCTTCATTAATTGTTAAATGCGAACAAAAAAAGCGCATTGTTAATTGGGCACTTGTTCAACAACAATATCCAGAATATTTTCGTAAAATTCCAATAACTTTTAGTTATGAACAAGCCTTACGTGATCGTAAAATGTTTCAAAATAAATATGGTACACGAGGAGAAAAATTAATTCATCTTTTGGGCAATGGTTATCAAGATGTAAAGGAAATAAAATTATCGTTTTAACATCTTTAAGTAAGTATTTATTTTATTGTTTACAATATTTTTGTGATTAGTCAACAAAATTAATATATATATATATCTATATATATACTTAAATTGCATATATATGTACACATGTATACATGTTTACATATACACTTATATTACTCAAATTATTAAAATTAAAAATAAAAAAAATTGTTTTTAATTAATATTTTAATAGGAAATTAAAATAAAGGAATAATAATACGCTAATTTAAAAAAAAACATAATGATTCATAAAGAATATTTTTTAAAAAAAATTATATATATATATGATTAATTATTTGTTATTTAGGAGTATAAAATATTTATACTATTTTAATTTCTTCGAATAATTTTTTATTGAAAGTAAGCAGTGTTCTGTTCTCCTCCTCTGCAATTTACAATTCATACACATCAATAATTATATCTTTCTTCTTATACATTTTCTATAACCATTCGTTCTCTCCACCTTTCTTCTCCTACTTATTTTGAAATAAAATACTTTCACTTTTGTTTTTATTATGAGAGAGTGTAGATTGAAGTTCTACTATTCAAGTGATTCAAGCTATTAGTGGACTTTCTGTCAACTTTCCACGTCTGTCAACCTATGTGCTCGTCCCTGTTTTTATAATCATAATTATTGAAATATTTCTAGTTTTAGATATCATACTTTTTATTTATTATTACTACAACAACAATGAATAAAATATTTATTAACTTTATTGTAAGAAATTATTATCTATAGATAAATGAATAAATTGAAGATTTATCATATTTTTTTTAGATGATTTTAATGTGTATATTTATAATAAATAAATGTAGTAACGCTCAGTCATTAACACCAAAAGCGCCAAATTTCCAATATTTTGAAAGGTAATTTTTTTCTTTTTTTATTTCTAAAATAAAAATGATTTGAATGCATGAAATAGTTTTGAGGTTAGGTGAAAGTTTATTTTTAACAAGAAAAAAATTGGAAATATATTTAGGTCACAATCATATCTATCTATATATATATATATATATGAGAACACTCACAGATATATATATATAATTTTCTTTATAATTTATAAATAATTTTTTATAAAATTAAATCTTTAATATAGAATTAATAAAAATTTGAAAATAATTGCCATTTTCATTTATTAATATTATTATTAAATTTGAACGATTAACAATTTTATAGTTGTAAATAATAAATAATACCCGTCAAGTTAAAAAAAAAAAGATTTAAAGAAAAGGAAAACACACTGCATATAATATATGAAGGAAGTTTTTTTATTATATATAAAATACACCAATATATGATTTTGGGCACGGCCCAGTTGTCCGGTAGTTTTTTATCCAAAATGTCAAAAATACATGGGATGACTTATTTACCCCTTTTTATCTTTAGACTTAAAATAAAAAGAGCGTCCCCCTCAGTGCCCCTAAAGGATGAGCAATCTATATATATGTCGAATTTTTTTTCAACACAAATGCAGTTGCATATTTTCCTTTAACATATAAATTTAATAACATAATTAATTAATTGTATTTATATTAAATAAAAACATATTTAAAATAAATTTTACATACAAAAATATTTAATTATTAAATATTATTAATAAATTATACTGGACCGTCATCTATTGCTCATTCCATCAAATTATGCAATAAGAATAAAAGAGAAAATTTTCAACGAAAACGTGGGAGATTCAAAATTCATCTCTGAGGAAAATTACTTATATATATTTTATAAAAAAATGATTATTTATTGTATCAAAGAAGGAATTTCTATAATAAAAGAAACAATATATATATATATATATATATATTAAATTAATTTACTTTATATAGGTGTATACGATGAACTATTTTATTGCATGTTTTATAAAAATACATTACATTATTTACTATATACTTATGTCGTATATGACATAGCCTTTAATTTTTCAAATTGAATATGTATAAAATAATATCTAATATATATAAATAATTATAAAATTTATAAGATTATAACTTTATTAATTTAATATTATTATAAAATCTATTATTTTAATTATTTTGTTTACAGGCCAAAGTATCGTTATCCATATTATGATGAAAAAGGCAGAGGACGTTTACTTTATGGCTATGGCGGATCAGATCTTTATCAATATAAAGCATATTCACCATTAGAAGGCATACATTAAATCGATTTAACATTTATAGTTATCTACATATTTCAATAAAAATGTTACTTAGTTAGAATTGATATAAATAAATATAATCCATTAAAAGAAATTTAAATGAATCCAAAAAATTGTAAATAACAATAAATTTTTTACTAATAAATTCTTTATGTAACTTACTCTTATCTATTATCAACTTAAAGTTGTGATTTTATTTTATATGAAATATTTGTAGCTATTTTATATAAATATTGAAAGCGATATAAGTAAAAGTACTTGAAATTCATTCATATTTGACAAATATATAGAAATAATATCGCTTAAGGACAATTATATATTGATCTGTAAACGAAAACAGAAATATTAGCGCTTTGAACAGTCTTAAAATATCTTAAATGAAGCTGCATTCGTTTAATTTTAAATGAGAAGTGATTTTCATTTATATGAAACAAACAAATATTTAAATGAATTCTATTAATAAATTGATATTAATATTTCAATCTATTAATAAACCTATATTTTATTTACAAATTAATACAATTTTCTAATTCTAATGATCAGTAAATGCAATCAGTCTTCTTAATGTACAATATATGTACAAGTACAAGGTTTTTCCAATAAGAAGTTTCATTTTGATATTTAAAAAAATGAGTATACTTTAAGAGAGTATATTATGGATATTTATTTTATTGTAAAGAGAAAGGTATGCCATTAACGATGGAAAATGATATGATGATATCATCCAAATGACCGCCAAGGCTACAGATGCAACACCATATCCTTTTCATAAAATTTTCTATGACCAATTCGCACATTAGCGGCTATATGTCCTCGATAATCGATTGTGGAGCATTGGTAGAGACGTTATCTTTTACGTGGCTCCAAAGAAAATTGTCTCGGGGACTAATTGTGATCGTGATCACCTCTTCGAAACATAACACGACCAGGAAACTTTTCTTACAAAATTACAATTGTTATCTTGCTTGTATGGCACTTCTTGAAGAAAATAACAGAACAAGCTTCACTACGACCTAAAGGTGCTATAGTTTTGCGAACTGTGACTGCAAAATTTTCACCATTCCTGTAGTGAATTTTAATAATTTCAATTTATTATTGAAGCGTGTATCGTTTCATTTGAATAATGGCGTAGTTTTACTTGTCCAATGACAAAAAATGGCAGCTTCAAAAGTGACACTTGTCCAGATAGCAGGCTATTCAAAATGAAACCTTTTATTGAAAAAATCTATATTAGTCGTTCTCAACCTTTTCGTAAGGCCGGCTTCATAATTCATCCTCATATAAATTTTAACAGATAAAAATTCAAAATCATCTTACCTTTTTTTTTTGTTTTTTTTTTTTTAGAACCATATTGAAAAAAAGCGGAAAAAGTAAGTTAGTAAAATCATAAAATTACTATGGCCCCCCAAAAATAACTTATCGCCCTCCAAAATCGTATAGTCAAATAATCGCCCCCTTTAAGATGTCGGTCGCCCAGGTTGAGAATCACTAATCTATATTAAGATTTGACGATTGTTTGTAATATTTTCAGAGTTAACATAAATTAACCAAAATTGAGAGTTATCAACTTCAACTATTACTACTACTACTAGCTTTTATGATTAATTTAACTTGAGCTTGAACAGGTGAAACAAAGATTTTTAATTCATAAAATTACAATTATTTAAAATATAACTTGCTTCACATCAACTGATGATATTATATCATAGGAGTTACAGGAATGGACGTTCCTTGACATCAACTGAAGAAAAGTGTTGCTTTAACAACCCAGAGATGAAGGATGCTTTGAAAGTTGAAATTGTCGTTGTAATTCATTCGATTGGAGAACAAACAATCGAAAATATACTGAAAAATTGGGTATTGAGTAGTCAACCCATTTGTAGTGGCAATCATTTAAATGATATTATATTTCATTCTTAAATGAAAATGCCCATTCTTTCTAATAAACTCATAATTTTACAAAAAATATTAATTATTTATTTTTTTTTTATAGCCGAAAGTTAAATTGCCCACCAATCATAATACATAAGTAAGTTAAAAACTCATAAAAATATTAAAAAATTAAAGAACTTAGAAACAATTAATTTCAATTTATAATATTTTCCAATCATACACCTTTTGATTTTATTAAATGGCTTAATTATGAACCAATTCAGACTCTGAAAGCAAGTATTTATTTTTCTGTTTTCAAATAATAATACTAATCATTGACTGATGTATCTTTTTTCTGGTGGTATTAAAAGAAATGAAAATGAAATGAAGTGATTATGAGGGAGGAAAGGAAACATTTGTATATTTATAACAGATAATAAAACATAATTATTAATTATTTTTCCAACCCTTTTTTTTTTTTATCTTCCAAATAATTTTTATATACATTTCTGGTGTTTATCATATTAGATTTATACAAAAGAAAAAGTTAATAAGATAATATAAGTATATTTTTTCAAATAGGATAATAATTTGATAAAGATTATGTTGGTCTGTATCATTTATGTATTCAATCGATTATTAATTAATGAAATTTATGTTTTACAAATCATGATATTTATCAATTATCTCCAAAAATTCACCCAATGCGATTCAATCATCATTTTTTCTAAAAATATATATACATAATAATTTTGGATTTAACATTAAACGGAATTTTACTAAAAAGAATGAAATTATAAATATACGAGTATATACATACTTAATTATAAATAAAAACTTATTTATTAAATATTCTATTAGTCTTATTTTTCTAGATAAATCGTATTGATTCTTCTCTTGTATAATATATCTAACTGAAACAGTATTAACTACATATGGGACATACGTATTTATAAATAAGTATAATAAGTTATTTTAATTAAAAAGAATTGCTCTCTATTATTATTTATTATATTTGAATAAAAAACATAAATATTATTGCGTATCATGCTAACATCAAGTTTACGTTGATAATTTAATTGTACTATGTACTATTATATTTAGTTTTGTTGAAATGTTGATGAGAAAAATTGGAAAATTTTATCAAACTTGACAGAAAACAATTAATAGTCAGTTGAATCATGTTGAAATAAAAAAAATATTTTAATTTCTGAAACAATTGATATTTACTTATATAAAATAAAATTCGCTTATTTTATTTAGATAATATAAATTAATGCTTACTTCAAAAATTGTATGATTATGAATGAATGAATTCAATAAACTATATGAAATAAAATTGAATTTTTTCACGTAAATGTTATTATACATATTACCTATATAATAAAATAATTTAGTCTTTAATTAATTTTAATAATAATATTTTTATTATCCAAGTTGTAATATTATATAAGGTAAACCAGAGAGAGATATGTGACCCACAATTCGGGTTTTTGCCAAATCTCAAACGCCAATATCTAATTATGACATGATTATTGGAGTAAATGGTAGTAAATGCTATTAGGTAATGATCTAATGATATGTGAATAAAGAAGTCTTAATATTAATTTTAAAGTGTGTGTGGTAAAACATAGAATACACTATACTTGCAAAAATTGCAAAAGAAAACAAATTACGAGTCTTTGAATTAAATATGATGAAATTTCGCTTGTGTTGATCTTCATGATGATGGACAAAACAAATCATCCTTACATCCTAAATCCCTAAATAAATAAGGTAGACACGCTTCATTTGGCCATGAATTGGCTACTATTGTCCTCTCCTAATGCCTTACCCACGTTAAAAGGCTTAGTTTTCGACATATAGAAAACGGGTGATATCCCCCCGTTTTACCTTATACATATTTTTCAATTGATTTCTTAATTTTTTAATATAATATTAAAGCACCACTCTATTTTCATTTACTAATTTATTATTATTAAAAGCACCATTTCAAAACTATAGTGTAAAAAAAAATATATTATTAATATTAATATATACATAAGTATATATATAATATACTATATATATATATATATTTTAAATAAAATATAATTTATTATTTTTTTAATATTATATATAAATATAAATATATTATAATATATTATTTAAATTATTTTATAAATTTATACATTTATATAATTATAGGTTTATTTATTATTTTTTTTTTCTAATAGTTTATTTATTTATTTATATGATGAGTACAGTGGTACCTCGACATACGAGCTTAATTCGTTCCAAGACCTTGCTCGTATCTCAAATTGTTCGTATCTCAAAGCACTTCGCGCCATTAAAACTAATAGAAAAGCTTTTAATCCGTTCCAGTCCCCAAAAATCACCTTAGTTTTGTTTTTTGTATGCTATTTTGAATCAAACAAATGTCTTTACGAGAAGGAACATTTATTTAAAAACAACAAAAATAATGGGAACATTTAAATAAATAAAAATAAGAAGAATTTAAAAAAAAACTTAAATATCATCGCTTGTCTTTGCTTTTTTCGCCTCCCCTTGCTCATCTTGTTCTGCAAGGCGTTTTACAAAATTGTCTAAGGAAGTTTGTTTTTTCCTCCCCTTCACGGTATTGCGAAAATGATTGAGACAGGTTTCGTTAAATAATTCCGAAGCCCGACCAGTTGCAACCTTTTCGGGGTGGTTTTTATCTACAAATTCAACAATTTTCTCCCACATTCCTAGGATCTCTTTAATTTCTTTTGAAGAGATAACATTTTCTGTTTCTGGCGCCTCTTCAGAAACTGTGTTTTCTTGGGTCACAACATCATTCTGTGTTTGTAGGTTTTGTAACTCTTCAGTTGTAAGCTCCTCAAAATGTTGCTCGACGAGTTCGTTTACATCATTTTCATCTACTTCTAGACCCAAAGATTTTCCCAAAGAAACAATCTCTTCTATTTCTGACACTTGAGATTCAGATTCTGCAATGATGCTTTCAGTTACAGCGTCAGGCCATAGCTTTTTCCATGCAGAAATTAATGTTCTTTTTGTGACACCCAGCCAGGCCTGATCAATAATTCTTAGACATGTCACTATGTTAAAATGGTCTTTCCAAAACTCTCGAAGGGTCAGGTTTGTACTATCCGTCACTTCAAAGCATTTGCGGAACATGTGCTTTGTGTACAGCTTCTTAAAATTAGAAATGCGGGGGCAAATTGGTGCCGTGTGCATCGTCACGGGGTGCTCGTATCTCAAATCTTGCTCGTATCTCAAAGCAAAATATCGGTCGGTTGGCGGCTCGTATCTCAAAACACTCGTATGTTGGGGCACTCGTATGTCGAGGTACCACTGTATATGATAGGCACAATCAGGGAAGCGGGGGGGGGGGGGTGTAAGGGGTAGGGTATGAAATTAAATGCGTGTTTATAATGAAATTCATCTCTCACAATCAGGTTTACTATCTCAGGTACAAATTTTAGTAATTTTATAATAGATGACTAATAATGAATATAATATTCTAGTAGAAAAATGCAATAAAGAGCCAAGTAGGAGGGGACAATTGAATTGGTTAATATATAAAATAAGAATTATATAATTTTTAAATGTAATGAGAAATATAGGAAGGTGGATTCTGGACCCCCACCTATCTCTCCTACCTCTCTATCTCTCTCTTGTTGTCGTTTATTATCACTATCATTGATTTCAATTTACGTATTAAATATTGTATTCTGATATCGTATATATAACTATTCATATATATATATATATATATATCATATATAATTTTTCCTATTGAAGAAATAATTAAGTTTTTTAATTATTTCCGGGTTATTTTCACGTTTGATTGTGATTTTTGTTGGTCTTTTCGATAAATTTTTTTAAAAATTCTGGCAATTAGTTTGTGTGTCTGAAAGTTCAGTGTTTTTTTCTTTTTTCTATACGATAAAAAAAATAATGTTTGCTTAACATTAGAATTTGTAGCAGCTTTTGTTAATGAAAGATTGTTGTCACGAAATTCATTTTTAAATTTATATTTTATTATAGAGTAAATTTATTTAAAATAGTTTGCTCTCCAACGATTTTATTAAAAAATAAACAAAAGGTAACCTCTAATTCACGTGGGACATCATTGAACAGTGTTCAATGGTGATAAATTTTATTACAAGGCAATATTGCGAATTCATATTTCAAAATATGTTTCTCTGACAAGTTTAAAAATAATTCAGACGCCATTCACTTCATTGATTGTGTCGATGGTAACGAGTATTCGAACGATATAGTCTGTTGGATGCAAATAATATTTCAATTTTTCTATTAATTATCTCTCTCAATGATATATTGATATATAGAGGTACCTCATTGATGAAAAGAAAATGGTCAGTGTGAGAGAGAAATAGAGAAGATATGGCTGTGGAATTCTAATATGCATTGTTATTTAGATAATACGTGTGTATATCTAATATTTTATTATATTTTGATATTATAATACTACTATACTATACGAATCATATGTAGTCTTTTAATTTGATTAATTATTATTTGTCTATCTCTTTAATATCCTTATTATTTAATAAATATATAAACTATATTTATTTGTATTTATCTATTATATTATCTATAGTATATGTATCTATTCTCTAATATTTTTAATAAATTATTATCTAGTTTTCTTTTTATATATCTATCTCTATGTATTATATTAATTGTTGGGAGGGAATTTAGGAGGGAGAGAGACATGTATAATAATATTATACTATTTTAATTCACATAATTTTATAAAATAAATTTCTTTTTATTAAATTGATATATATATATATATATTGCAATGATGATTTGAATGATGAAAATTTTTGAAAATTTAAATTTCTTCCAGTGTTATCTTGGTAATATATAAGTATATATATGATGCCTATACAGGGTCATCGAAAAAGGTGAACGGGATTTTGTTGTACAAGTATTCGATAAATAATCACGTCATCAACACGAAATTAACGAGAGATTGTGTAGCATTAATAAATAGTTTGAATAGCCTAATCGTTGGACGATGGATGCTCTCAACAACAGATTTCCTGACCGTTGGATTGGGAGGAATGATCCTGTTTTGTGACCTCCTTGAAGTCCTGATTGGACGCCTTTGGATTTTTTCTGTTGGGGCTAAGGTTAAGAACATCGCGTTGATGCGGAAAGAAAGAATTTACGCAGCCATTGCAACTGTGACTCCCGCAATTATCGGCTATAGAAGTCTGTTGTGCGACGGAGGGAGCACACATCGAAACTTTTTAAAGAGTACATAAAAAAAGTTTAAGATTTTCTGTATCTTTGTTGATGGATAAATAAATATTTTACCATTTGTATTACGGTTTTTATTATACTCTTCGAAATACGCGACCACCTTTTTCGATGACCCTGTATATGAAACGTCAATCCAGTGGTGATTTCTAAACCTTCCATTCACCTCTCTTGTTGGCTACCTACAAACTCTTCATTCATTTTCATACATTTGGACCCTTAAATTAAACCAATAGCATTAGAAAAGTGCATCTTTTCATCCATCATAAATAACCTTTTATTTTTTTTTTTCATTATCAAATCTAAGTATAATTTTAAATTTTAAATTCTAATTTTATCTTATTATATTATAATTATATTTTTATTTAATTAATAAAAATATAAACATTATAATATAATTATTATATATGTATTTAATCTATTATTATTAGGTTTATAATTAATTTTTTTAATTTCGGCGATTTTAATCTTTTTTTTTAGAAAAATAGGATTATTATTAAAAATTTATTTAAAATATAATATTGATTTATATTTAAAAGGTATATATACCAACCAATATTGCAAGTTGATAAATCATTGAAAACATTGATACGCAATTTATTGTATTGTTTATACGTAATTTATATCTTTTTTTTTAAATTAAATACAAATTGTAACGAGTAAATCCTATACAACCCCTACTCCTATCTATTATGCTTAGGAAGAAATGGAAAATAGAGTATTGTGCCTCTGATAGGATTTTAGAGGGAATTACACAACAATAGTGTGTACCTCTCACTAAATTCTCTTGTTTGAAAGAGATACGTAACACTAATCTTTGTTTTTAGATTTCACTCTTAAAACATAAAAACTTTTTATACTTAATACTTTGCCTATTTATCATCAACCACCATCTACGTTAATTTGAGTGTTTTTTTTTTTATTGTTATTTACAATTACTTATTTAATTTTCATTTATTTATTATTAATCCATAATATTATATAACTACATATGTTAAAGTTGTTAAAGTTATTTAGAAAAAAAGAAGTAAAAAGAAACACAAGATTCCATTGTGTTGTTTGGTGTACTGAATGTCTGACAAAAAAAAAAAAAAAAGTGGAATAATTTATATATTTTATTTATTTATATAAAATAAATTTATTTTATTATAGTGAAAAAAAAAAAATAGAATGTTTATATATGTTTGTATGTGTGTGTGTGTGTTTAGATATTTAAATTTTAACTAATATAGTATATTTTCTAGTAAATTGATTTATATTTATGGTCTGGCATGTACTGGTGTAGTGTCTTCTGGACTTGGACTATCCTCACGTCTACTTTTAATTCGTACAATTGCAGGACGATGAACACCACCCGGACTCTCAGCACAGGTAACAACATCTTGGCCATATTTTGTAGGTACAATTCCAGGCGCTTGGAGGTGCAACTTTTCTGGATCCGATTGTTTCTCATCCGAACGCATTAGAAAAAAGATACCAATATTTAATTGTGGAATATCATAAAATACAGTCAACGCCAACATCATTAAAGTTAATCCAATCAATAGATAAACTGTGTGTGTCATATATGAAAGAAAGAAAAGAAAAAGAATAAATATATTTATTTATACATTTTTATAAATATTTATTTATTTATTACCTGTAGTTGCTATTTTATAGATTGGCCGATATGGTTGCATTGGTGTATCACCTGGAATATAATCACCAAGGCCAATCGTAGTCAATGAAATGAAACAATAATAAAGTGAATCTAGAAAATCCCATTCAGGTTCTAGATAAGCAAAAATGGCAGCAGGAATGAGAAATATAACGCTCAACAACACCAAAAGAACAATCAATAAATGCAATAAACGTATATTAAAAGGCTGGAAAAAAAAAACGAAAAGGAATAAAATAAATATGATAATATAATTAGAGAGAAGAGAAGAGAAGAGAGAAGAGAAAACTACCTGATAAAGGTGTCCCAATTTGCTATTTAAATATTGTAAAAAGAATGTTGTTGGTATCATTAATCGTTCTACAAGGGCTGACATTAACACAAGTGTTAATGGAATGCCCAACATTGCATACAGGATACAAAAGATTTTCCCTTCTTTACTTAATGGTGTCACATGGCCATAACCTATATAAAAGAGAGTATCAAAAACAAACACAAACAAACAAATTATAATATATAGGTAATATTTCTATGCATAGTAGATAAGGTAAACACGAGGGGTATGACGCACAATTCGGATTTTTGCCAATTCTCAAACGTTAATATCTATTATGACATGATTATTGGAGTTAGTTAATGGTAGCTAGCATACTATTAGAATGAAAATGAGAGCTTTATATTCTTATTCTTAAAATAAGAACTTTTAAAATTTACAAAATTAAAAAAAGTTAACTTTTCGGTAATACTTAATTATTTCTAACAGGGGTGGTGATATTGAGAGAAGCAAAGTGAGGGATATTGTTTTTGGGAAATTATATGTAAACCAAAAATATAAACTCATAAATGTGAAACGTTCAAATATTTAAGTTAAGTTAAAGAAATTTAAGAAAAAAAAATGTATTTAACTTAAATAATATATTTACAAAAGTCTGTAACCATGAATATTTTACTAAATTGTTTTGGGCGGTTCAATTCTGCAATGTTAAACAAAGATAAAACGCATGCCATATCCCTCGCACAATTTTAGAAAAAGACTTACAAATAGTAAACAGAGAGAGAGAGATGTGAATAAATAAGTATTAATATATTAATTTTAAAGAGTGTGATGAAATTTTGCTTGTGTTGATCTTCAAGATGATGGACAAAACAATAAATAAGGTATACCCGCTTCATTTGGCTACTATTGTCCTCCTAATGCCTTCCTTCCCCACACCAAAAGGTTTAGTTTTCGAGATATATCCCTAACCGCGCCATATCCCTCCGTTTTACCTAATATCGCATAGTTTATGTATTTTTTGTTTTTGCACTGTAAAATATTTACTTGAATATACGTGTATATAATAATATAATACCTAATAAATTCTATAGGATTAACAAAAACGAACATAAAATATTTAGTTTTTTTATTGATTTATGATAAAATAAATTTAATAACAATAATTATAATAATTTACCAATTGTGGTGACAACTGTACTAGAAAAGAATAATGATTGTCCAAAACTCCAGTTAGATTCTCCAGACACATTCCTTGCTGCAGAGACGCCCCTATTGTTAGCTTTCACAACGACTTCCAATAAATCTTCAAGTGCTTCATCTAGAATAATCATAAATATAACAACAAATTAATAATTAATTTCTTAAATACATATTAAAATTTCATATTATATATAAATATAAAAAAAAAAAAAACTTTTATATATCTGGCCTCTTTCTTCTATAAGTGGAAGAGAATAAGTGTTGGATACAGTATTGTGTGATAGATAATTAAACAAAATTAATATTTTAAGTTTATCTATGATATATGTTGTTTTAGCAAACCATTTAATAATTCAGTAAAATAAATAAGGAAAAAAACAAACATTTTTTTCAAAAAATTCCATTTTTTTTTTATTCAATATATAGTTACTAGTTATTGTAGGGATATCAATAAATTTGAAACTTTACCAAAATTACTCTTATAAAACTTTATATTAAGTTTAAGTTTAATTTTAGTTTAAATAACATAAGTTAAACATATACTAGATATATATATATATATATGGTGTCAACATCTAATGCTTAATTATTGCGATATAGTGAAAGTGAAAAATATATGATTTAATTAATAAATAAATTGTAAAAATATCTATCTATCATATCCCCCAATACCTTCCCCACGCCAAAAGGCTTAGTTTTCGAGGCAGAGCTAATGCGTTCTATTCCTTGCTTTTACCTTATTAAAATAAAATAAAATAAAATAAAATAAAAAATAAAATGTAAGATTAATTAAAATTTATTAATCTTCCATATCCTCAAAGGTTGGTGATTAATTTGTTCCTATTTATCTTTTTTATTTTTTTACGCCTAATACATATACAAAAACATATTTTATATTATAATAATAATTAGAATATTGAATTAAACATTTATCTCCAATATTTACAAATAAGAAAATTCAATATTAATTTAAAAATCATATGATTTATCTTTATTTATGATTCTGTATGTTTATTTGGTAAATAAATAAATAAATAAATAATTAGTTATCTTAACGGAAGTTTTACTACGATTTGTCTCTTTTATCTTATATTTATTGATTTCTATTTGTTTAGACCATAATTACTTGTATTTTTTATTTAATAATAAGTACCTGGTTCACCAAGCCGCCGCTCGGTACTTTAAAAAAAAATATTCCTTATGAACAATGAATATTTAAGATCAATTATCATATTATTTAAAATAAATACATAAGATAGCAGCGTACGAATCCCGCGTTTAAAAAACTGGTCATCTTTTGAAGCGATCCACGAATCGATCCAATTTTTTAATTCTTCATATGACCAGAAGTGCTGATCAGCCAGGCCGAGTGCCATTGATCAAAACAAGTGATATTCCGAGGGAGCAACATCTGGAGAATATGGCGGGTGAGGTAGGACTTTCCATTTCAACGTTTCCAAGTATGTCTTGACCACTTTCGCAACATAGGGTCGAGCATTGTCATGCTGTAAAATCACTTTATCATGTCTCTCGTTTTAATACGGCCGTTTGTCTTTCAATGCTCGGCTCAAACGCATTTATAGCGTTCGATAACGATCACCTGTGATTGTTTCACTCATAATACACTACTCTTGTCGCGTTTGACACGAGTCTTGATCAATTCTGCATCTTCGAAAACCATACTTCCATCCCAATGCTTGTCTTCGACGTCAAAATCACCGTTCTTGAAGCGTTGAAACGCCTCTCGGCCCTTTCTTTCACTAATAGCGGCCTCACTCATAGGTATTTAATAGCATTCGATTCTTCTTCTTCTTCTTCTTCTTCTTAAAACAGAAAATTAAAACCTCCCACAAATGACGAGGATTGACTCGTAAACTGACATGTTTAATGGAGAATAAATTGACGATGCAAACACAAATCGACTAATATTTCAATGGCGTTATGTTTACAAATACCTAACCCTTTTGTATGACATCATCGATCTATTTATTTCGACTACCACTTACCGCTAGAGTACTCTATTGCAAAATGGCGGAAGCAAAGTTGTGCATTAAAAGAAAATATAGTAAATATTATTAAGAAATGAAATAGATTATTCTATTTCGATATTAAAGTAGAGTATTTTATTTACTTTATATATATATATATATATATATTTAATTTAATTTAATTGAATAGAAACTTAAACATTTCCGCGTTACTATTAAATAATTTTACAATTACTACTATTAATACTCATAATGAATTATTTATAAAGGACTTATCCTAAGCGAAAAAGTAAGATTTTAAGTGCTTACTTTAATTAGAATCAGATTAATTACATTAAAAATAAATGTTTCTTTATACTCTTTCGTTTTTAATCTTATAACGTTTTATTTGTTTAATTGTGTATTAATTAATTTGTTTGTTTTTTTTTTCATTTATGTATGCATTTCATATTCTTGTCTCTCTAGAGAATTCAATAGCATTAAATAAGACTTAATTAGTTTACTGTCTTGGGGGGAATATAGTCTATCTATATATATAAAAAAAGGTTTTTGTCTGCACATTGCTCAGAATTTAAAAATTTTTGCATATCTTCGCGTTTCATGACCTCTAGAATCCAAAAGTGACTTTAGAATTTTTCACGTCTGTCTGTCTGTCTGTCTGTCTGTCTGTCTGTCTGTCTGTCTGTCTGTCCGGAAAATTACTATTTTATAGACTCAGAATTGGCTGAACCGATTTCTTTGAAATTACATCACAATATTCTTATATACCTCTAGAGTAACATAGGCTATAAATTTTATTTATATGTCAACAATAACCGCAGAAATTAATTTTTTAAAGTTTATATAATTCTCCGTGTTGTTCATTCAAGAGCAGCTCGCGGCTCACTGTCGGCCTAGCGGAATCATTTCAAACAATTAATTATCATAGCGATTCCCAATCGAAGAATTATTATAATATTTCACTTTTATTTTAAATTCTAATATACAAATATCAATTCAATTAAATAATTTATTCTAAAAGTTCTCAATTTAATTAAAATATTTATTAGATCATATTTTTATCTTAAATTATTTTTTATTTAATTGAATATTTCTTCTTTTCTATAATATATATATAATAATATATAAATTTTAATATTGAATAATAAAAAAAAAATATTATTTAACCTGAATTAAAATGACTGAATTATATTATCTTTGTTTTTTATTTTAATTTAATTACTCTATTATTAATTACTAAATATATATATATATTATATAAAAATTAAAATATGATGATATAAAGTTGTTTTAAATTTTTGACATTTTTAAATTGGATATATTTTTTAAATTTATTAAAATGTTTTTTTTATTTATTATGTTTAAAAGATTCATTTTTATTATGTGATATTAATAAAAAATAACGATGCTCTGTGCAAGTCGAATCATGTTGCACATAATTAAATAACAATTGCCAAACAAAGAATATAATATTTTTTTAAATTCTTATATTTAAATATCATTTCAATTAAATAATTCATTCTAAAAGGTCTCATTTTAATTAATTTAATAAAATAATTAAATCACCATTCAATTTTTTATTAATAGGCTTCTTTTTTTATTTTTAATTTTTAATAAATTCTCTTTTTTTGATATGATATTAATAAAAAATAATATTAAATTGTATATAAATATAAAAATTAGAATATTTGAATTTTTTTAAATTTTAACACATGTAATCAATCATATGCATTAAGAATGGAAAATTTTTAAAATCAACTTGTTATTAAATTCAGAAAAAAAATACTGATATATAGAATATATAGACTATTCGAATATAATTTAAAACTCTTTCTCTCCTTCTATTTTAAATTAAAAAAACGGAGTTTTAAGGAATTTAGATGCCATATGCAACATGGGTGGGTAAATGAATTGGGCTGGAAGAGGAGGCAATTTATAATTTTCTTCTAATTCAGATTTAGGACAAATCGTACAACATTATATCAAATCTCGCTAAGAACATTCAATATTTTTGTACACAAATTATTCAGAGTATTGGCTAAGCGTATCACTCACAATCAGTTTAAATTGAAATTTATATAAATTAACAAAGTGAAAATTTTTATTTGTTTAAATTTTATTATAATGAATCAAAAAAAATTAAATATATAGATCACATGATTAAGAGAAGCAAAAAACTTGAGAAAAATAACTGTTGGATGGAGGTCGGACATGACAGAAACTGTAAGCGAAATCTTCATATTACAAAGAATAATTTTCAAATCCCCTAGCACCACAGAATTAGATAAGTTTCTTTTAAGGGAGGAAATTAACTAAAATCTAGAAAAATTAATAAATGAACTTAATAATAAAAAAAACAAATAAATCAATTAATTTAAATTAATACTATTAATGAATGTATATATTGGTCATTTATCTATAGCAGTGGTTCTTAAACTGTGGTCCGCGGACCCCTGGGGGTCCGCGAAGCCTTTACTGGGGGTCCGCGGTCCTCGGAAATAAATCATCGTAAAAATATATACATATATAAATATTTAAAGTTCATTGTTTAACTATATCCTCCTAGAGAATTACGGCTATAATTTAATACTATTAATAATACTATTTTATTTTATTAAATTGATAATTATGTCAATTAATTTTTTGTGAATAAATAAACATATATAAAAAACTATATATAAAATTTGAATTTTCATCCATTCATTCATTTAAAATCATTTTTCGATTGTTCCTTTAAAATAACCCCTCTTAGGGGCTCGGAAGGGGAGGCATATAAGGGAATTTTCTTTCACTTTGTTATTGGGGAAAACCAGGGGAGGGGACAGTCTTACCCGGAAAAACCCAAATTGTCAGCGTCCACTCTGGGGTTTTAAACAGTTTTAAAGCAAATGTTAATTATAAGTTCATTTCTCAACGAGTTGTATCTTTAAATTATTTTTATTAATTTAATTAATTATAATTAAATTATAGCTAATAATAGTTTATTATAGCTAATAATTTTTTTTAATTTTTAGTGTAATTTGCATGATCATTATTTTATAAAAACACTAAACACATTTTGCAATTTCCCAGAAAGGCTGTTTTTGAGAGTAAGTATAAGTTAGTTTTATGAATAAAAAATATTTATTTTAATAATATTTTAGAATCAAATTACGAAATTAATAATATTTTAGAATCAAATTACGAAATTAATAATATTTTAGAATCAAATTACGAAATTAATAATATTTTAGAATCAAATTACGAAATATATTTATTGTATAAATTAATATTCATTTAAAATGATATTAAATCATTTATTTAAAATGATTTAAAACATTTATTAAAATGATTTAAAACATTCATTTAAAATGATATTAAAACATTCATTTAAAATCATATTAAAACATAGCTAGTAAATAATAATTCGTTATATTTATATTATATTTATATTATATTTATATTATTGTAGTTCAATGTTAATAAATTACTCCATAAAATGGATCGTTGGCTACAAACTGGTTCAACACAGAAACGGAAAGAATCAGATGATGAGGCATCAACAGCAAACTCTACCAAGAAACGCAAAACTAGAAAATATTCGGATGATTATTTATCATTTGGATTTACTTATATTTGCAACAATGATGTGGAAAGACCAGTCTGCGTTCTATGTCAGGAAAGTTTATCCAATGAAAGTATGAAACCTGCTAATCTCAGACGTCATTTACAAACAAAGCACAGCGAGCATGTTAGTAAGTCTATCGAATTTTTTAAAATGAAAAAAGAAGAACTTAATTCAAGTCAGAAATTGATGGTTAAGACGGGATCTGGTGGTATGAGTAAGAAAGCAGTAATGGCATCATATGAAGTAGCTCTACTTATTGCTAAAGCAGGAAAGCCGCATAATATAGCAGAGCAATTAATTCTTCCTGCTACAAAAGTAATTACAAATATAATGTTAGGAACTAAAGCAGCAAACGATATAAATTTGATTTCATTATCAAATGATACGGTTAAGAATAGGATTGAAGACATGTCATGTAATATAAAAGAAGAATTAATATCGAGAGTGCGCAAAAGTCACTATTACTCATTACAATTGGATGAAAGTACTGATGTCACTAATAATGCCAATTTGTTAGCTTTCATTAGATATGAGTTTGAAAATCAAATACAAGAAGATGTATTGTTTTGTGATTCACTACCTTCACGAACGACAGCTAATGACATATTTAACAGTTTGAATAATTTTATAACCGAAAATGAAATAGAGTGGCCAAAATGTGTTGGAATTTGCACTGATGGTGCTCGTGCAATGTCAGGTACAAGAACTGGATTGATTGCTCTTATTAAAAATGTTGCGCCTCAGGTTGTTTGGAATCATTGCTGCATTCACAGAGAATCATTAGCAGCCAAAAATATGTCACCAGATTTGAAAAGAACATTAGACGAAGTAGTTAAAATTGTCAATTTCATTAAGGCTCGTCCACTTAATTCCAGAGTTTTTAAAATTTTGTGTGAGGAAATGGGTAGTCAACATACACATTTATTATTACATACAGATGTACGTTGGTTGTCCCGCGGGAAAGTACTCATTCGCCTTTTTGAGCTTCGAGATGAAATACGATTGTTTTTAATAGATGCGCATTTTGAACTGACCGAATGTTTCAATGATTTTATCTGGTTAGCTAAGGTGGCTTACTTGACTGATATTTTTACAAAATTGAACGAACTTAATTTGAGCCTGCAAGGTACTGTTGTAAATATATTTAAAGTTGAAGATAAAATAGAAGCAATGATTAAAAAAATCGACTTGTGGTCGAAACGCATCCAGAACGGTGTATATGAGTCTTTTCCAACTCTCAATGATTTCATAGAAAGCTCCAGTGAAAAATTGCTTAATCAAACGCGTCAATTATTTGTTGAACATTTAATTACTTTGAAAAGCAACTTCAGGAAGTATTTTTCTACTCCTGATCCTTGCAATAACTGGATCAGAGATCCATTTAATATGGAAATTACAAATGCTAAACATTTATCTGCACCTGAACAAGATATTCTCGTGGAATTATCATGTGATACAACTTATAAACTAAAATTTAACAAAACTGAATTGAGCAACTTTTGGTTACTTCTCAGGTCAGATTATCCTGCGCTTGCAAATAAAGCACTTCAACACTTGATTCCATTCTGCACAACATATTTATGCGAACAAGCTTTTTCGGTACTATTTTATATTAAGTCTAAATATAGAAACAAATTAAATGTAGAGCCGGATCTTAGATTAAAAGTTTCCAATATTAAGCCAGATATTGAGATTCTTGTTTCAAGAAAACAACTGCATACATCTCATTAAATATGTAAGTTATATTTAATGAGATAGATGCAGTTATTTTTTAAAATATTTCTTATTTAATATTTTCTGAAAAAAATTATAAAATATTTATATGAATTTAATGTAAGTACCCATTATAATTTGTGAGATTTGTTGCTATGACAATGTTTGTATTTTCTTTCTTCAATATTATAATTTCTAATAAAATGTGTTCTACAATATGCAAAAAAATCGTTATTCACCAATCACTGTTAGAAATATTCATCATATATCCTTGTCCTTATGAGATCGTAAGCCAGAAATTAATTAATAAAATGACGAAAAGTACCTAAAGTTGTGATGGGGGTCCGTCAAAAAAAATTTTTTCAAGTGGGGGTCCGTGGAGTACATAAGTTTAAGAACCTATGATCTATAGTTTTATAGATTTCACTATCTATATATATAAAAAAAGGTTTTTGTCTGCACATTGCTCAGAATTTAAAAATTTTTGCATATCTTCGCGTTTCATGACCTCTAGAATCCAAAAGTGACTTTAGAATTTTTCACGTCTGTCTGTCTGTCTGTCTGTCTGTCTGTCTGTCTGTCTGTCTGTCTGTCTGTCTGTCTGTCTGTCTGTCCGGAAAATTACTATTTTATAGACTCAGAATTGGCTGAACCGATTTCTTTGAAATTACATCACAATATTCTTATATACCTCTAGAGTAACATAGGCTATAAATTTTATTAATATCTTATCAATAACCGCAGAAATTAATTTTTTAAAGTTTATATAATTCTCCGTGTTGTTCATTCAAGAGCAGCTCGCGGCTCACTGTCGGCCTAGCGGAATCATTTCAAACAATGAATTATCATAGAGATTCCCAATCGAAGAATTATTATAATATTTCCCTTTTTATTTTAAATTCTAATATACAAATATCAATTCAATTAAATAATTTATTCTAAAAGTTCTCAATTTAATTAAAATATTTATTAGATCATATTTTTATCTTAAATTATTTTTTATTTAATTGAATATTTCTTCTTTTCTATAATATATATATAATAATATATAAATTTTATCATTGAATAATAAAAAAAAATATTATTTAACCTGAATTAAAATGACTGAATTATATTATCTTTGTTTTTTATTTTAATTTAATTACTCTATTATTAATTACTAAATATATATATATTATATAAAAATTAAAATATGATGATATAAAGTTGTTTTAAATTTTTGACATTTTTAAATTGGGTATATTTTTTAAATTTATTAAAATGTCTTTTTTATTTATTATGTTTAAAAGATTCATTTTTATTATGTGATATTAATAAAAAATAACGATGCTCTGTGCAAGTCGAATCATGTTGCACATAATTAAATAACAATTGCCAAACAAAGAATATAATATTTTTTTAAATTCTTATATTTAAATAACATTTCAATTAAATAATTTATTCTAAAAGGTCTCATTTTAATGCAATTTATAATTTTCTTCTAATTCAGATTTAGGACAAATCGTACAACATTATATCAAATCTCGCTAAGAACATTCAATATTTTTGTACACAAAATATTCAGAGTATTGGCTAAGCGTATCACTCACAATCAGTTTATATTGAAATTTATATAAATTAACAAAGTAAAAATTTTTATTTGTTTAAATTTTATTATAATGAATCAAAAAAAATTAAATATATAGATCACATGATTAAGAGAAGCAAAAAACTTAACAGAAAATAACTGTTGGATGGAGGTCGGACATGACAGAAACTGTAAGCGAAATCTTCATATTGCGACGAATAATTTTCAAATCCCCTAGCACCACAGAATTTAAGTTTCTTTTAAGGAAAATAACTATGATCTAAAAAAATTAATAAATGAACTTAATAATAAAAAAAACAAATAAATCAATTAATTTAAATTAATACTATTAATGAATGTATATATTGGTCATTTATCTATAGTTTTATACCGTTAATTTTTATAAATTGTCTCAAGTCTCTATTTTTGCATTTTCTCAAGTTTCATTATAATTAAAAATATTCAATAATAATCTAGCAATGAAAATAAAATACCAAAATGTAATGATCAAGAAATATTATACTCTATTATAACATATACAATACTTATAAACTATAGGCGGAGGAAATATTAGGAGATATCATTGCGGGTTCAGGCCAAATCGACCAACATTAATTAAGATATTTTCATTATGACAGATATTAGGAACAAAACCGCGAATTCAATATTTCTGTTCACTAATTATTTGTAGACTTTAGTAAAACATACGCATAACTCAATAGATCCGGATAAACTTTTTCAAATTTTCAATCTTCTAATTTCTCTTGAAGGTAGTAAAGAAAGAATAAGATGCGGAAATCAATTGTAAAATATTATGTTACTCAGACGACTTAAATATAATAGGAGATTCGGCAATTGCAATTACAGATAGCGAGGAAAATTTAATGGAGGTTTGAAATTAATAGTGATAAGAAAAAATATTTAGTAACAAAGAGGAAGAGTATTGACATACAAAATCTTAAGATACAAAATGTAGAATTTGAATATGTAGAAAAATTGAATGTAATCACGAAGGATAATAATATTTGAGAAGAATTTAAATCGGGGTTGCAATCGGGAAACGCCTGTTATCTTGCAATAAAGAGGCTTATCTCTTCAAAATTATTATCAAAGGGAATATATAAAAAGATTATTTTGCCTGTTGCATTATATGGGTGGGAGGCATGGTCTATGACCCTTGGAGATGAGAGTAGATTCAGAGTATTTGAGAATAGGATTCTTCCCTGCATTTATTGGCCAAAGAAAGATGAGGTCACCGGGTATGAGGGAGACTGTATAACAAGAAATTGCATGGCCTTTCTGCATCTTCAGAAATAGTTAGGGTTATAAAAGGGAAAAAGCTGCGATAGGCAGGGCACGTGGCAAGAATGGGAGAGGAAAAAGATATTGGTGGGAAGACCGATTGGAAAACGTCCGCTTGGAAAACCAATGACGCGTAGGAAGGGACGTAAGAGAGATGGAATAAGGGCTCAGGATAGGGACACTTGGAGAAATGTGGTTGTTGCGGCTAAGAACTTTAGAGTATCTTTGAGCCACATAGGTAGATAGATATAACATATACAATAATAATATATATAATTAATATAGTGATTAAATTAAAATATATTTTTTAAATAAGAACACAAAAAGAAATGAATGTTTTATGTAATATACTGATTGAAACAAAATGGATGAAAACCTTTTAATACTTTCAACCACCAAATACTATGTACAACTCGGGGGTACAGGGGGCGGAGCCCCCGTCTAGGTGTGAAGAGCGCCGAAGGCGCTCTGAGCAGCTAGTTATAACATAATAATATTTGAGAAGAATTTAAATCGGGGTTGCAATCGGGAAACGCCTGTTATCTTCAATAAAGAGGCTTATCTCTTCAAAATTATTATCAAAGGGAATATATAAAAAGATTATTTTGCCTGTTGAATTATATGGGTGGGAGGCATGGTCTATGACCCTTGGAGATGGGAGTAGATTCAGAGTATTTGTGAATAGGATTCTTCCCTGCATTTATTGGCCAAAGAAAGATGAGGTCACCGGGTATGGGGGAGACTGCATAACAAGAAATTGCATGGCCTCTCTGCATCTTCAGAAATAGTTAGGGTTATAAAAGGGAAAAAGCTGCGATAGGCAGGGCACGTGGCTAGAATGGGAGAGGAAAAAGATATTGGTGGGAAGACCAATTGGAAAACGTCCGCTTGGAAAACCAATGACGCGTAGGAAGGGACGTAAGAGAGATGGAACAAGGGCTCAGGATAGGGACACTTGGAGAAATGTGGTTGTTGCGGCTAAGAACTTTCGAGTATCTTTGAGCCACATAGGTAGATAGATATAACATATACAATAATAATATATATAATTAATATAGTGATTAAATTAAAATATATTTTTTAAATAAGAACACAAAAAGAAATGAATGTTTTATGTAATATACTGATTGAAACAAAATGGATGAAAACCTTTTACTACTTTCAACCACCAAATACTATGTACCACTCGGGGGTACAGGGGGCGGAGCCCCCGTCTAGGTGTGAAGAGCGCCGAAGGCGCTCTGAGCAGCTAGTAATTCTATAAAATCAAAAATCATTAGATTATACCGTTATTATTTATAATAAATTTATATCTATATTCTATGTATACTGTGGCGGAGGAGGTGCAGTTAACACGTTAGCATACGCTACCTCAACAGACTACAAAACCATGTTAACGACAAAGCGAGACAACTTACTGACCAGAAGTCTAACGACTTGATACACGACAGAATCAATTCTCCTTCGACTAATGGGCCGGTTCAATGGTTTGATTCAAGTCAATCGCTCCATCTTCTCATCTCTTCTCTACTTGTCCCTAAATAATATCCTCAACACCTATTTTCCTATCTTAATTCTGTCTAGTCCTATCCCCCCCCCTCCCCTCCCATTAATATCTTTCTTTCTTGATCCTCCCCTCATAATACCCCTCTATTTCTTATTGTGTATATTTTATATATATATATATATATATATATATATTGAGTTTTAACCTGTAAATGTTCTTCTAATGCCCTAAATAAGGCAGATGTGAAATTAATGTATTTAATTGGAAGTTAAATAAAAAAAAAAAAAAATATTCTATGTATATATATAAATATATATATATAATTTTATATTTTTATAATTATAATTTGTATTTAAACAATCATAAGATTATATAAATTCATTAATTTATTCAAAAATGTTATCATTTTATTTAATTTCCCAAAATAATAAAGCATAGTTAACAAGAAATTTGTTGAATCTATTATAAATAAGTATTTGTACTTTTTGCGCTCGCGAAGGTTCAAACCTTACCAAGTTCACATAAATTTTAATAATATTCATAATTAATAATAATATTTATATTTAATTTGATGATAGATTATAAAATAAGTGTATCAAATGGATTAAAAATAAAAAAAAAAAGATTAAAATGTTTTTTTTCTTCAAAAAATAAACAATATTTAACATTTATTATCTCTATATTATATAGTATATATAATTGATGGTAGTATACAGTGTAATAAGATTAGATATGTATATAAATTGTAAAATGACTTACATGTAACAGATGGATGCTCTTCTAAAAATTTTGCCTTGCATGTAGTGAGTGTAGTTCTTAAATCTTTTTCAAATGGATATTCAAGCATAGTAAAAATACTAGCACCAATTATTAGGTATATTACATAAAAAGAAATGAAAAGGAATAAAAGTGTTGTACTACGACGAAATCCAAATAATCTTTTTAAATGATGATAATGATGATGATGTTGATAATCTGACCCATCAATGGGAATATAGGCTGTTGTATTTGAAAACATTTCTTTTTTTTCTTGATATTTAAAATTAATTTATTTATTATCCAATTACTACCACATTTATTTATTAATTTGCCAATTTATAAATGAAGAAAGTGAATAAATGAAAAAAATGTGTGTGTGTGTGTGTGTGTGAGTGAGGGGGGGGGGGTGGAAGGGAGGAAGAAGATAGAAGAAGAAAAAGAAGAAAATAATTAACTAATAAAATAAATGATAGAATGAATATAAATTAATTAATCTTTAAATGATACATGATAATAAAATAATTGGATAAACATTTGTAAATGAATAAAAATAATGAAAACTTCAAACGCTCTCTCCCTTCTACTAAACTTTTCAAATAACACTACTATTCTCATTAAAATCTTATTTCTATAATTACTTATATATATATATATATATATTCTACTCCCCCTCTGTTGCTCTACTACCCCTTCATATACAATGAATGATTGATTATATATATATATATAAAGATAAAATTAACTAATGTAGATGTGTTCATGTTGGCTGTTCTACATACAATTGATAAAATATAATATTTCTCTCTATCTCTTTCCCTTCTCCTTCTTTCACAAATATTAATAATAACAACAACAACAACAAAAATAACAATATTAAAAAAGAAAAAGATAAGAAAGATAAGCAAATGTATGTTATAATTTTATTTTATTTATTTATTTTTTATATTAATTATCAAGAAGCGGTTTGATATTATTAATTTACATATTATATAACATATATGAAATATAATACTTTTTTTTTTGATGCAGTAGTTTAAAATAATTAATATATGTATATTAACAATAGTTCAGAGACCAATGACATATATTCATACAATTATTATTATCATTCATTTTATTAATATTGTTGCTATTATTAATATATATATATATATATATATAAACTTGTAAGGATAATTAATTATTTCTTTATGATTAAAAAATAAGATACCTAAATGTGTTTAGTTATTTTTTATCAATTAAAGTATTCATAGACAAAGGTTAGGAACAGGTATATATATATATATATATATCAATTTTTTTAAAAAAAAAACAAAAAACAAACAAAACAAACAAATGTTTACGAAATGACATTTAATTTATTTTTTTATTTGATACAGCTTTATCTGAACAATTGTTTTAAGTAAGATGGTGTCAGGGAATTTTGGGTTGAATTTTAGACTAAATTGCAATGTAAGAAGAAGAGACAAAAGACTCAATCAATCAATAGATTCTATGAGTTATGCTAATAAGTGTATCTGTGTATTTATTGTAAATAAAAGATTTATGATATTATATAAATATTTTAATGAGATTTTTGAAGCAATATTTGCAATTGGCCATTTATGTGAGTTAAACATTTTTAATTTTTAATTTTTATTTTGCAAAGTGTCTTGATAGTAATTTTCGGGAAGAATTTAAATCGAGGTTCCAATCGGGTAACGTCTGTTATCATGCATTAGAGGGTGCTTATTTCATCAAAATTATTATCAAAGGATATCAAAATTAAAATTAAATATAAAACAATGATTTTGCCAGTTGAATTATATAAGTGTGAGGCGTGGTCTATGACCTAGGGAGACGAACATTTATGGGACAAAGAAAGATGATCTCACCCGAGGAATAAGGGAGACTGTATTACGAGGAATTGCATGACCTCTATGCATCTTCAGAAATAGTTAGTTAGGGTTATAAAATGGAGAAGGTTGCGATAAGCAGAATGGCAGACAGGAAATTGATTAGGATGCGTCCGCTTGGAAGACCAAGGAAGTGGGGGGTGGGGGGTGGGGGGTAAGAATAAGAGAGATGAGAGAAAATAGGAGTTGGATGGGTGTAGCTCAGGATAGGATGACGTTTGGAGAGGCAACTACTATAGAGTTGCTGCGTCCAAGAACTTTCGACTTGCGTATAAATCCACAGAGATACATAGATAGTTAGTTATCTATCAATCTCTAGGTTTAATTTTATATTAAGGACAATTTATAATAATATATATTTAGGTATATCATTGTGATGAAAATTCTAATTGTCTAAAGAATTTTAAATTTTTACTATCTCACCAGATAATTTGGATTCATTAAAAATAAAATTTTATTTAATATAAATTATTTATTCAATAATCTATTAAAATATATATTATAAATATAATATATTTTATAATTTATTTATTTTATTTAATAAATATCTGATTCTTTTTTAAATTATTTTTTTAATAAATATAATAAATTATTATTATTATAATATAGATAATATTATTTTGTTTTAAATAAAAAGTAAAAGGGACAATTCCAGTAAGTAAGTAATGATTTTTTTTTTCCTAATCGTGCGATAAGCTATTCGGTTAAATTTCATGGAAAAACAGAATATAAATAAAAATGGGATTAAAATTTATTTATTTTAATAAAATCTTTTAGTTTCCATTGCAAAGTGAATATGATCGGTTGGTCCGCTGTGTGTCCGTCCACCTTGCCAGGAAATTCATTATATAAGTATTAAGTATTTTATTCATTCTCTTTAATTATAAATATTATTTTATTTGTTTGTTTTCTATCCACACTTTCTATTCAAATTAATATTTTAATTAATTATTTATGTTTTTTTTTGTTTTTTTTTTTTGGATTAAATTATTTGATTTTTACGAGTAAACGTTATCTACTTTATGATAATTTATTTCATTTTTCATTTTTTAACGCTCTCATCATCATCTTTGGAATATATTAATTAATTAATTACAAATATCCATTAAGAAAGAGCCAAACATGCCCTGGTTTAATAAATATTATTTATTAATTTTAATTTATAATTCTTAATTAATTAAATTTAATTATATTATATATTATGTTATTTATATATATATATATATAATCCAATTCAAATTGCGAGATAGTCAAGTGGAGACACTCCAGCTCATTTTTTATTCGAATTATGAAGTCACCAATTGTTATCTCAAGTTAAATTATAATATAATACATGTTCAAAGTGCCCAATTAATATATATAATACATATATACGTAGGTACATGATACATACTATATTAATAAAAATAGTACGAGATAATGTACATATATAGGTACATATTGAATATCTTGTAAATAGTTAAGATGGGAATTCTGATTAATATCTTTTCATGTATATTTTCTATGATACTTTTATAAAAAGATAATCTTCCTTTAAATATATTATATTATATTAACTGGATTAATTAATTAATTAATATTTTTTTAATTGTAAATGGAAACTAGTGTGATTCTCTTGTATCAGTTTATTTTATTATGTGTCAAATAGTAAATAAGTAAAGTCTACTTTAAAATAGATTTCGTATTTATTTTTGAAATTAAAAGAGAAGAGATAACGAATAAAGTTTAAGATAAGAATATGGATTTAACCACAATACACAAATCAAATGTTTTTTTCTTTATAAGTTTACTTTTCATTTCCTTTTCTATTCTTTATAATAACAAAATAATATCTTACATCTATTTTAAATTTTATGATAATTAAATTAAATGACAAACAAATTATAATATAATATTTATATTCAATTGAAGCTATTTCTAAATGATTTTTACAAAAAAAAAAAAAAATTGCCTAACTAACTCTGGAACCTATTTCTAAATAATTTATTATGAATATAATATTATATCTAATATTACTGCTATGTTTGTTTGTTTTTCATTTTTTAAATATATAAATCTGGTAGATAGGATGGTAAATTTCTTAAAAATCTTATAAATAAAAATGACTTTTGTAATTGCATCACTCAATAACGCCTGGACCAATTTTGACAATTCTTTTTTTAAAATGTTCGTTGAAGTCCAAGGATGGTTTTTCCGGCGAGAAAAAATCGAATAATTGTCGGAAAAACCCTAAAAACAGCCCTTTTCTTTACATTTTCTTATTGATGACGTCACAGCTAGGGATAAAAAATGATTACCGCCGTTTTTTAAAATAATTAAATTATTCTATAGATTATAAAATATTTTTAAGATAAATAATTAATTTTATCAAATAAATATCTAATTATTTTCAGGTAATTTCATATATATTTTAATATTATTATTATAGTTTTAATTTTTTTAAGTAATTTCTTTTTATTTTAATTTTTATATTTAAGCTAAATATCATTTAATATTTTTTAAATTTATTAATTTAATTAAATACATTTGTTTAAAATTGTTTTTCATAATATCAATTAGTTTGTATTTCTATTTAAAACGTTTTATTTATTTAATTTAATTTTATTTATTTTTTGATCATTTTATTTGTATTTTTATATTAATAATTGTTTTTTTTAGATAATTTAAAACATTTCGAGTGCCTTTTTTACCGACCGACGATAGTAAGGGAGGTATTGTTTACACACCAAATTTCACATGAGGAGATTTTTTTACATATCACCACCAATGTATTGGTTTTATCCTCGGGAAAAATCATCTTCATTATGTTTTTCATAATTTAAAATTATATGACGTCACCCAGCCCTTCATGACGTCACAGCCTCCTTATTATAATCACGGGCAACGCCGGCTACTTCAGCTATATATTATAAATAAAATAAAATTAAAAATATTTATGTTATATTTATATCTGTTTTTTATTACATTAATAGATATATTAAAATTATTTGAAATTGTTTCTGTAGCTGGAAATTAATTTATTTCAAACCGTCGGTCGGTTCGGACCTGGCTACAGGTCAACTTATTACTTGATTAATTTTGAATTTTGATTTTATTTATTTATTTACTTAAAAATTTAATTTTATTAAATAAATATCTAATTATTTTCAGGTAAGTTTATATATTTTTTATTTTTTAATCTCATTATGCCAGCTAAAATTGTTTGTTTGTATTAATGGTTTCGAGGCAGGAAAAGTGATGGGGTTTGAAATTAATAGTGATAATGCAAAATAAATAGTATCAGAGCGAATAATATTTGCAAAGAATTTAAATCGAGGTTGCAATCGGGAAATTATTATCAAAGGGGATCAAAATTAAAATATATAAAACAATTATTTTTTCTGTTATATTATATGGGTGGGAGGCATGGTCTATAACCCTGGGAGATGAGAGTAGATTCAGAGTATTTGAGAAAAGGATTCTTCCCAAGATTTATGGGCCAAAGAAAGATGAGGACACCGGGGAATAGCGGAGACTGCATAACAAGGAATTGCATGACCTCTATGCATCTCTAGATATAGGTTATAAAATAAAGAAGGCTGGGTTCGGCAGGGCACATGGCTAGAATGGGAGAGGAAAAATATATTGGTGGGGAGTTCGATTGGAAAACGTCCGTGTGGAAGACCAATTGTGAACAGGGAGGACATTGTAGGAAGGAACGTGAGAGAAATGGGACAGGGTAGGAGTTAGATGGTTATAGCTCAGAATAGGGACACTCGGGGGGTACAGGGGGCGGAGCCCCCGTCTAGGTGTGGAGAGCGCCGAAGGCGGTCGGAGCAGCTAGTAAATAAATAAAATTCAATAAATGAATTGAATTCATCGATCCTTCCCATATTTAGAAAAAGTGAGAGTCGACAAAAAAATTACTGACCGACAATAGTAAGGGAGGTATTGTTTTCACATGAGGAGATATATATATATATTTATATATCTCCACCAATCATGCGCTTTGTATTGGTTTTATCCTCTGGAAAAATCATCTTCATTAGTTTTTTATTAATTTAAAATTATATGACGTCACAGCCAGCCCCTCCTTATATATTATAAATAAAATAAAATTAAAAATATTTATGTTATATGCCTATCTGTTTTTTATTGCATTAATAGATATATTTAAATTATTTTAAATTGATTATTTCTGTAGCTGGAAATTAATTTATTTCAAACCGTCGGTAGGTTCTGTGCCTGGCCACAGGTCAACTTATTTTTTTTTATATTAAAAAAATAAATATATATGAATATCTAGATGAAATTATAAAGCAAAAATTCCCTATGCTTACTTACTATTATATTAAACTAGATTTATTAGTATATACTTATTATTATAATGTTTTAATGCTTATTTAAGGTTTAGCTCTCTCTCTCTCTCTCTCTCTCTCTCTATATATATATATATATATATATATAGTTCTTGTATGTATACATTCTATACATTAATAAATCTTCACACACATATACATATCTCTTGACTCATTATAATATTTATATTTGGATAAACCATAATTTATTTATTTTTCTTCTTTTTCATCTTCTTTTTTGCTCCTACGTTTTCTACCGCAAAGTATCGATCCAATTTGGCAATGACCTCACTTGAATCTTTAGCTCTCAATTTTATGTTATTATTATTATTATTTTATTTATTATTAATACTAAACTGGTATATTATTAAATGTGTGATATCAAGGATTGCACTACCGACGATTGGTTTTCCAATCATCGAAAAGGTTAATAAACTAATGGAAACGCGCGACCACTCAAGCTCTTATCCGATTACTTATGAACTTAAAATTTTCCATCTTTGTTAAGGTTAAAAAGTAATCCACTAAGTTAAGGGATGTTATTTGATAAAAACGGTAGCGCCCCCGATCATGAAATTCAAGGTAAAGGTTGATAGGCCTAGGCGCCTAGGTCCTTACATACTCATAGAATGTTCCAAAGTGAAACGTTTTTAATATTAAATTAAATAAAATGCCAACTTTGAAAATATATTAAAGAATTTTTTTTTTTATTTAGAAATTAAAATAAAAATGTGTGAATTAAACTCCTTAGACACTTACATATTAATTTAAATATTTCTATACTAATTGTAAGTTGTTTGTTAAAATTAATATATAAGAATATTTTTTCTATTTTTTTTTTCTTCTCCTTTGAATTAATATTTAAATTTAACACACCATAATGTGTTTTAAGTTTAGCAAAAGTTATGAGTTGACCAGAAAAGTGTTTATTAATAATAAAAAAAATAATTAAGTTTTATATTTTTTAAATTTAATTTTCATTTATATTACATATATAAACATTTTGAATGGTAATATAATAGACATTTTTTGTAATATTCTTCTTTTGAAAGAACAAATTCAATTGAGCAGCGCAGTTTTTTAAATAAATTTTCTTCTTATTAATGATTTGTGAATCACAAATTAATTTCTTAATATTCATAAAGGTGGTCATATTAGTGGTTTAGTAGCACAGATAATAAAATATTAATGAATAATATTAAACACAGGTGAAATGTTGAAATTTATATAGGATGCATTGATGTGATTGGCTTACATTTATTAAATTATTATAATTATTTATATTTGTTATAAATGGTAGATAATATATACTAGAGCAAACTGAAAGTAGAGAAAATATCTTTTTGAAAAAAATAAATACTTATATATTTTAAAAAACTAATTGAAATTATATTTATTTATTTAATCTGGAACGAAGGTTATTTTCATTTTATTTGGTGATAGGTACTAGTTGGAAATTGGAAATTGGAAATAGGAAATAGGAAAGAGGAAAGAGGAAAGAGGAGAAATGAATAGAAAGAGAGAAAGTGAATGTGAGTCTTCTTACCAGATACACAGGGGTGCAAGACTAAAAAATTTGCCCTGATGTCTCGTAACTCCTGGACCCGCGCTCTTTCCTCTGGACCCTCAATACTGCTAAATAGTGCTGCTCCAAATAATAAGAAACAAAAATAGACAAGTAACAAAATTAAAAGGCGACAGGCAGCCAAGCCTGAATGGCACGCATGCGATCGCCACTGCATCCCTATTACAACTGACATACAAGGTAAGAGAGGCGCCGACGCAAAAGAGTCCACCCCCTTCAACCTTCAACTTCCCTTTATCCCTTTATCATTTATTATCTTTATTATTACCTTTACCTTTACATTTATCCATACACATGTAAATAAATATATATCTCCCTATTTAGGTATATTAATTAGGATTGGCCTTTTTTCTTTTGACAGTAAATAGGCGTTAATATGAGTTAAAAGGCGAAATCTTTATCGAAAAGGTATAAATTATACCATCACAAACAATATATAATATATATTATTAATAAAGTGTTATAAGGGACAAGAAACATGTATCATGATGTAAAAATATAATACAAATCGACTGAGTCTACTATATACGTCTACTATAGTCTAGCTGGTCAGACCTCTCCACACCTAGACGGGGGCTCCGCCCTCTGTACCCCCGAGTAGTACATAGTATTTGGTGGTTGAAAGTAGTGAAAGGTTTTCATCCATTTTGTTTCAATCCGTATATTACATAAAACATTCATTTCTTTTTGTGTTCTTATTTAAAATATATATTTTAATTTAATCAGTAAATTAATTATATATTATTATATTATTATTATTGTATATGTTATATCTATCTATCTACCTTGGTCGCAACAACTACATTTCTCCAAGTGTCCCTATCCTGAGCCCTTGTCCCATCTCTCTTACGTCCCTTCCTACGCGTCCTTGGTCTTCCAAGCGGACATTTTCCAATCGGTCTCCCCACCAATATCTTTTTCCTCTCCCATTCTAGTCATGTGACCTGCCTATCGCAGCCTTTTCGCGTTTATAACCCTAACCATCTCTGAACATGCTTAGAGGTCATGCAATTTCTCGTTATGCAGTCTCCGCCATTCCCCGGTGACCTCATCTTTCTTTGGCTCATAAATGCTTGGAAGAATCCTATTCTCAAATACTCTGAATCTAAGGGTCTAAGACCATGCCTCCCACCCATATAATACAACAGGCAAAATAATTGTTTTATATATTTTAATTTTGATTCCTTTTGATAATAATTTTGATGAGATAAGCCCCTTTACTGCATGATAACAGGCGTTTCCCGATTTCAACCTCGATTTAAATTCTTCTCAAATATTATTATCCTTCGTGATTACATTCAATTTTTCTACATATTCAAATTCTACATTTTGTATATTAAGATTTTGTATGTTAATACTCTTCCTCTTTGTTACTAAATATTTTTTCTTATCACTATTAATTTCAAACATCATCTCTTTTCCTACCTGCATTAATTTTTCCTCTGTATCTGTAATTGCAATTGCCGAATCTTCTATTATATTAGGTTGGGGAAAAAGAAATCCATTATTTTTCGGTAGATGGCTGTAGTGATCGATATCTCGTAAATTATCGATCAAACAATTTCAAATTTATGCTCGTTGTCAAGGTAACAGTTCGCACTAAAAGAATTCGTTTGCAGTTTTTTGTTTTGTCCATTCAGTTCTGAGTTACACGCCGTTAAAGATGGAAGTCAACAAAGAGAAAATTCGGTACATTTTACAGTTTTTCTTTGATAAGGGCGAAAATGCAAGTCAGGCGGCTGAAAATGTGAATAGTGTTTATGGTCCCGATACTGTAACAGCTAATTACGCGCAATTTTGGTTTCGTCGATTCCGTTCGGGTATTTTTGACGTTAAGGATGCCCCTCGCACAGGCAGGCCCGTCGTCGAAAATGTCGACAAAGTCACTGAAATCATCGAAGTGGACCGGCATGTTAGTAGTCGTAGCATCGCCCAGGAGTTAAAGATCGACCACAAAACAGTTTTAAACCATTTGCACAAAGCTGGGTTTAAAAAAAAGCTTGATGTTTGGGTGCCACACCAATTAACACCAAAAAACATGATCGATCGAATTTCCATCTGCGAAGCCTTGGCCAAACGTAATGAAATCAACCCATTACTTAAACGGATGGTGACTGGGGATGAGAAATGGGTCACATACGACAACATTATGCGAAAGCGATCGTGGTCAAAGCGCGGTGAAGCAGCTCAGACGGTGGCCAAACCGGGACTAACGGCCAGGAAGGTTCTGCTTTGCGTTTGGTGGGATTGGAAAGGAATCATTTATTACGAGTTGCTTCCATATGGCCAAACATTAAATTCAGACATCTATTGTCAACAACTGGACCGTCTGAAGCGAGCAATTGACCAGAAACGGCCAGAATGGGCCAACAGAAGAGGTGTCGTGTTCCATCAGGACAACGCCAGGCCACACACTTCTATAGTGACTCGTCAGAAACTCCGGGAGCTTGGTTGGGAAGTTTTGATGCATCCACCATACATTCCGGACCTCGCACCAAGCGATTACCATCTTTTTCTTGCATTGCAAAACTTTTTTAGTGATAAGAAATTGGCATCAAGGGAAGAGTGTGAAAATCAATTGCTGGAGTTTTTCGCTAATAAGGACCAAGACTTTTATGAGAGAAGCATAATGAAGCTACCATTAAAATGGCAACAAATTATAGAACAAAATGGTGCATATTTGACCTAAATTGGACAATGCAAAACATGTTAAATAAAGTCTTGAAGTTCACGTAAAAATAATGGATTTCTTTTTCCCCAACCTATTATTTAAGTCGTCTGGATAACCTAATATTTTACAATTGATTTCCGCATCTTACTCTTTTTTTTACTACCTCCAAGACAAATTTGAAGATCAAAATTTGAAAAAGTTAATCCGGATGTATTGAGTCATGCGTATGTTTTACTAAAGTCTACAAATAATTAATGAACAGAAATATTGAATTCGCGGTTTTTTTCTAATATCTGTCATAATGAAAATATCTTAATTAATGTTGACCGATTTGGCTTGAACCCCCAATCATATCTCCTAATATTTCCTCCGCCTATAGTTCGTAAGTATTGTATATGTTTTAATAGTGAAATAGAGTATAATATTTCTTGAACATTACATTTTGATATTTTATTTTCAATGTTTGATTTTTAATTATAATGAAATTTGAGAAAATGCAACTTTAGAGACTTGGGAAAATTTATAAAAATTATGGGTATAAAACTATAGATAAATTATCAATATATACATTCATTAATAGTATTAATTTAAATTAATTGATTTATTTGTTTTGTTATTATTAAGTTCATTTATTAATTTTTTTAGATCATAGTTAATTTCTTCCCTTAAAAGAAACTTATCTAATTCTGTGGTGCTAGGGGAGTTGAAAATTATTAGTCCCAACACATGAAGAATTCGCTTACAGTTTCTGTCATGTCCGACCTCCATCCAATATGTACTTATTTTCTCTCAAGATTCTTGATTCTATTAATCATGTGATCTATATATTTAATTTTTTTTGATTCATTGTAAAAAAATTTAAACAAATAAAAATTTTCACTTTGTTAATTTATATAAATTTCAATTCAAACTGATTGTGAGTGATACGCTTTGCCAATACTCTGAATAATTTGTGTACAGAAATATTGAATGTTCTTAGCGAGATTTGATATAATGTTGTCCGATTTGTGTGTCCTAAATCCGTATTAGAAGAAAATTATAAATTTCCTCTTCTTCCAGCCCAATTCATTTACCCATCCATGTTGCATAAGGCATCTTAATTTCTTAACACTCCGTTTTTTACCGACCGACGATAGTAAGGGAGGTATTGTTTTCACACCAAATTTCACATGTGGAGATTTTTACATATCTCCACGAATCATGCATTTTCTTAACAGAAAAAAGTATTTTTAGCATGATATCTGTCCGTCCGTCCGTATAGATGTGTACAGCCTGAACGGCTGAACGGATTTTGATGAAATTTGGTATATTTACTTAATGCATCAGTATGATGAATGGATCAACTTTTGGTGCAAATCCGGAAACCGGAAGTGGTAGTATTAGCGATCGACGATAGAAAGGGAAGGGTTATTTTCACACCAAATTTCACATGAGGAGATTTTTTTATATATCACCACGAATCATGCTCTTTGTATTGGTTTTATCCTCGAGAAAAATCATATTTATTAGTTTTTTCTTGATTTAAAATTATATGACGAGATCCAGCCATTCATGACGTCACAGCCTGGTCTTACATGTATATTATAAATAAAATAAAATTAAAAATATTTATGTTATATGCCTATATGTTTTTTATTACATTAATAGATATATGAAAATTATTTGAAATTGTTTCTGTAGCTGGAAATTAATTTACTTCAAACCGTCGGTCGGTTCGGACCTGGCCACAGGTCAACTTATTTATTTGGGCTAACTGACAGATAGACCTGATCTAGTGATCGTTTTATAATAATAATAAAATAATAAATTACTATAAAAATGTATATTATATAATAATAATAATTAGATTGGTTTAGGTATAAACAAATAATTATGATGATTAAAACCATTATTATTTGTTAATGATATATTATAGATGTACAGGTAGATATAATATAAAAGATATACGTAAAAACTTATTTTGATGTTTAACAACATATTTGCAATGATATAAAAATACTGTTGCATATTTATTATTTTTAAGCATTTCTATTATATCCCCATTCCCACACACCCACTTTTTTTTTTTTGCTTTGATAAGATACTTATTTGCTTTTATAAATACAGAAGAAGATGAGGGATATCCAACCATCTACGCGTATATACATATGTACATGTATATACCATTTTAGGGGAGCTTTCTCTATCTACAGGAGGTTTAAAAATCATTCCACATCTATATGTACCATACATATTATATTTATATTACACTACTATTTTGTTATGTAAAATGAAAAATCAATTATCTTTTATTTCTTTTTCTATCTTATATATATGTAAGTATATAAATTTTATCATCATTAAGATTCGATACAATGTGTATTTAAATTAGCCATGCCATATCAAACGCCTTCTTTTACTTATAAAAAACATTTGAGCTCGTATTAAGATTTATTTATCAATTTATAATGCAATGAATTATTCCCATTAAACCAGCAGTTCTCAACCTGGGGGGGGGGGGGGAGCGTGAGCACATTCTAAGGGGGGCGCGAGCATATCAAGTGCCCGAAAACTGTTGTAAAAAAAACTTTTTGAACATTTCCGATATTTTTTCAATTTTATTCAAAATGGTTCTAAAAAAAAGCCTGAAATGTTGATAACCCCTGCATTAAACGATTAAACCATGGGAATATTTTCTTTTTCCTTGATGTTTATTTATAAGATTTATAATATTATTAAAGTATTATGAATGAAAAACTGTCTAAAGAAGAGTAATTTGGAAAGAAATGGGAGAGGCCTATGCCCAAAACGGGCCTGATAAATAATTAAATAATTGTTATTTTTATTTATTTTATATGTAAATATTAAAATGCTTCATTCAAAAAGGCTTAAATAAGTAAATAAATAAATTATATTAATAAAAAATGTTGGATTTATAATTTGTTTCTTAACTAGAAAAAAAAAATATAAAATATAAAATATTTTGAATAAACTAAACAGCCATTAAGTACATAATAGGATAGATTTAGTGTTGTCCGAAATTAAATTCCACTAATATACAAAAAGCTATGAAAATTAGTGTGTTTAATATATTTTTTACACTGTAAAGTAACGCTAATTGTAAGTCATTATAAATGAAACTAAAAATTTTCATAATTAATAAATGAAATAATATATAAATTTAATATTGTTATGATGCAAAGATTTTCAATCACCCTGTAAGTTTAGAGGGGTGCCATTGAAAAGCACATAGAAAGTGTAGGAATGAGTAAATGAGGATGAAAAGGGAATGGATGAGAAAGAGAGAGAGAGAGAGAGAGAGAGAGAAGCATATAAAATCATTCCCAATTTCAGTTTGATTTTATATTCTCTATTTTCTTTCCTCTTTTGTCTGGTTGATTTAAAAATAAATTGAATCTCCCACTCCATCTCCTCCTTACCCTATCACCACACTAAGTTACACATAAAATAAGTTAGTATCTCTCTCTCTCTCTCTCTCTCTCTTTCTCCCTATAACTAACTGTTTGTCTAGTTAATGACATTTGTGGTTGATTGAGATATTTATATATAAGATAAATAAAAAAAAAAATAAAAAAATGAAAAAATAAAAATTAAATGAGAATAGAGAGAAAGAGAGAGATTAAAGATCATTAAATCATATCATTATTTCAAATTTTTCATAAGGAAAATTTAAAATAAACATCATCATCAACAAACAACCACATACTATATATATTTTATCTAATTATTAATTTAATTATTTATTTTTAATAAAGGACATATAGTTAAAGTAAATTACCTATTGAATATTACAATTTGCAAAATATACAAGACGAAAGGGATTACAATTTGTTAAAATGACTCAGTGACCTTCAAAACGTATAAAAACATCAAAATTTCGACATCGAAAATTTTCATCATCTGGCGAGATAGTAAAAATGTATTAAAAGTTTGAAAACATTATACATTAATAAACCACATTAGTACAAGTATTTTATTAAATAAATATAATATAATACAACAATTATATATATTATTTGTATTTGCCAAGTTTAAATAATTCGAGTATAAAAATTACAGTTAAGTTTTTAATTTATTTAAATGATTTCATTTAAACTTGTCAGTCATAATAATTGATGTACAGAAGAAATATGGAACGCTATTAGCGAGATTCGATTTTAAAATCTTTTTTTATCAATATAAAATCATAGAAAGAAAATCTATTAGTCATAATTATTATTTATAAGTACATTCATTGTCGGACATGATTGGAAAGGTGCAGAATTTTTCTTATTAGCACAAGTAATCTTTGTGGTCGATCTATCTATCTCTGTGGCTCTACGGAACTCGAAAGTTCTTGGCCGCAGCAAGCCCACTTCTCCAAGTGTCCCTATTCTCTCTGAGCCACAATCCTCTCCCATCTCTCTCATGTCCCTTCCTACATTATCCACCCACCGCGTCCTTGGTCTTTCCCACTCGGTCTCCCCCCCCCACCCCAAATATATTTTTCCGCCATTCTTTCCTCCCCCATTCTAGCCACGTGTCCTGCCCACGATTTTATAATTTTAACTATATCTTCTGGAGATGCATAGAGGTCATGCAATTCCTCGTTATGCAGTCTACGCCACATTCCCCAGTGACCTCATCTTTCTTTGGCACATAAATGAATGCTTCGCAGAATCCTATTCTCAAATACTCTAAATCTACTCTCGTCACCTAAGGTCATAGACCATGCCTTACACGCCTATAATACAACCGGTAAAATAATTGTTTATATATTTTAATTTTTATTCCCTTTGATAATAATTTTGACGCGATAAGCCCCTTTATTGCATGATAACAGGTGTATCCCGATTGTAACCTCGCTTTAAACTCTTCTCGAATATTATTATCTTTCGTTATTACAGAACCTAAGTATTTCAATTTTTCTACATTTTCATATTTTAGCTATATATAAGCTATGCTACTTTGAAAAATATAAAGCCGAAGCCATCTACGAGTATAATAATTATAATATAGCATCAAGTATTTTATCAAGTAAATTTGAATATCCATATTTTTTGTCTTGAAATGGAAATCGAGTTATTTAATTAATTTGGACCATTTTAGGAAATTTTTGATGTGTCATTTTTAGAAAACTCATTTAATAATTATATTAAATTGTATAAAGATAATTGTGTTAAAGAGTTGAGCGGTAGCTTGGTGTTCCAGATACCTATAATTTACTTCTAATTTACTTATAAATGACAGATAATTGGAGAATCTGTCTTTATAGGTTTATATAGTTTGATCCTCTTCAGTGGTTGGGAATGGGAAGGTGGAGGTGGTGGTGGAGGTGGTGGTGGTGGTGGTGGTGGTGGTGGTGGTGGTGGTAATGTTGTTAAATGAATGGGACTACAAACACACACACACCCACATATATATATATATATATAAGATATAAACACATAAACCCCATGAAGTGAGTGATGCCTGGGGAATATAAGCCTAAGGCCATGTCCTTCTCATTCTTGTTTTTCCACTCCACCCATTTCTAACATCCCACACTAACATTGGTTCATGCACCACCGGCTTCCTTCTCAATTACTGGTGGCTGTTAATATGTTAATCGGTGCGTGAAACCAGAGAGAAAGAGAGAGGGAATGTATTGCCATTCCATGTGAGACAAACTATATCTATCGCTCTTTCCCTCCCTCTTCATACTTATTGCTTCCTCTCTTTCTAAAACGATACATTTTGATTTAAATTTAAATATTTTAATATTTTGTTATCAGTTTTAATTATCATAGAAGAATTTTCGTAACTTCAGCATAAATATACTTTGTATATGAATTAAAAATAAATGAACTATTTGTTATTATTGTATATTATCTACTCCTTACATATTAATAGTAGGAATATCTTTTTTTTTTAATATGTTCCTGAATAGCAACAACTGTCTTTCCTTCCAGATTTGATGATTTCGGTTTATTTTTACTTGTCCTTAGGTTTCTTCTTGTTTTAATTCCTCTTCTTCTTTAGGAATACCTTCTCAAATTACTGTTTGTTGTTTTCAACTACCAAAACTTTTAAGCAAATAAGCTGAAGTGTCTCCGCTCGACTATCTCGCAAAATTGAATTGGATTAATTAACACATAGGTATATTATATTTAAATTAAATTTAATTAATTATAAATTATAAATTAAAAGTACCGGGACCCCGAGCCTCGGCTCGGTACTTAAGTTAAAAAAAATGATTCATTATTATTGGATTTGGCTGGTAATATTAATACCTAGGACACCGAGCTCTCGCTCTACCCTTTAAAAAATATTGATACACAATTCTTTAATTATTTATTACAATTATTAAATGTTACACATTTGCATCAATCTGATTAAAATTAATGAACTTGTGCTCCTCAATAATACATAAATATATAATATATTTTTTATTCATTTATCTCTTAAATTGCAGTTTGATCGGAAATCAACGATCCCCGGTTTATTTAAGCTTTTATTGTACAGATAAAGGCCGTGCCTCTCCCAGGACCAATAAGACCTGATTTCAATCGATCGAAGTTGGGACTGGATTTGTAACATAAATACTTAATAAGCACTATCACTAATTTTATTTAATTTAGTACTGTATTATGTGATTAGACAAATTGGTGGAAAATTAAATCAAGAATTAGGTAAAGCAGATTAATTTTTTTTCAACTGATTTTGAAGCATAAATATTGATTTCAGGATAGATTTTCATTTTGAAAACCAACATATCTATATCTATATATATATATATATATATATATATATATATATTATATAGATAGATAGTTAAGAGTCATAGATAGAACACAATGGATGAATTTGAATGGATAGACTAAGAGAAATGACAATTAAATTATAGATAGATAGATAGATAGATAGATAGATAGATAGATAGATAGATATAAGGGTATTAGGAGAGAGAGAGAGAGAGAAAAAATTGGAAGAAGATAACTGGATAGAGGAAAGTGTTGCCAATTGAGTTAGAACAATAAAAACTCTTGAAATGATTGAAGGAATTAAATCTGTTATTTAGTGAAAAAATGGCAGAGTTATTGTTTAAAAACTATTAATCATGCAATGATCAACATTGGAAGATCTGGCTTTCAGCCAAACAGTTTTTTCGACCAAACTGGACTGCAATTTCACACACCTAGATATGTAGATCTTCTCCAACAACGGGAAGAGCTTACAGCAAATAAATCTGTAATAATTAATTATTAGAATTTGCTCATTAATTAGGTATGAATGATAACTTAGTTATGCTAAATAACTATTTAGGTTTGGAAATAATTAATAACAGAAGAGGAGAGATGTAAAAAAAAAAAATTAATATAATTAATATTTTTATAATAAATTTGTTTGTAATAATTATTCTAATATAAGATCTACATAATTTAATTATTTTCTCTTGATCAATGGATTAATAATAATATGTATTGTAAATATATATATATATATATATTATTTGTAATTTTTTTTTTTTTTTTTTTTAAATTATATTATTATTCACACAAATACTCACTTTCTTTTAATCACAATCGTAGACGTAGAAAGTTAAATAAAGGATTATCTCTCATTACTAATCTGTTCTTTGAAAAAGGGACTATATAATCAAGAGATTTTTTTTATTTTTTTTTTATTTATCAGAGTAATTATCATAATACAGGCCTCTCTTTTCATCCGAATCGTAGTGGAAAAGTGAAAGTATCCAACTTTTACTCTTTTTGAAAAGTTTCGATTTTTCGTGCATCCTCCCATTCACACCCTTCTATCTATCTATCTATCTATCTATCTATCTATCTATCCAGCAATTGGTTGGTGTATAAAAGACCTCTACTAACAGGGTGGTGATTGGTAGTGGCTCATTTCATTACCGGGTGTATAATAAGTCTAATGCTCATTTTTTTTTCCTCAATGGGGAATCGATAGGCGGGCGGGTCGGAGCGGGGATCAATAGCCCAGGGTGGGTTGCAAGTTTCGTTGGTACTCATGCTGTTGTGTGTGTATGTATGTGATGGGGGATGGTGCGCCTGCGTTGCCTACTACGCGCGGCCTTCTGTCTCGTTTCGATATATACACTCAGAGCATTTTCGCCTTCTGTCGTTGTCTGTGCAAATCATATATATATATATATATATTATAGAAAGGGAGAGAGAGAGAGAGAGTAATTACTACGACAAAGACAACGTCGACGAGTGTCAGGTAAAATAATTACAATCATTATTTCAATGCATGTATAGAAATTAATTGCATCACCTTTACTCGTTTTGGAAATCCCCAAATCCATCCTCTTATTTTTTTCTCACTACCACCACAATTCTTTATTTTCAAAATTCATCTATACTGAAAATCTTATTTTAGTACAAAAATTAAATAATAATATAATACAACAAATAATTAAGTACTATAATCAAACCAAATGTAAAAACAAAATAAGAAAGAGTAGAGGACGATACGAGGGCAGGAGGCACGTTTTATAGGGTTATAGGGGTGAGTAAAGGGGGTGGGAAAGGGTAGATTGTGGATTACATGATATGAGAAATAGGGGTGCGTTGAAAGATTAATTATCCGATTACAAATCACAAATGATAAGAGAATTTAACTTTTTTCATTTTTAAATTTAAATATAACTAGAAAAATCTTAAATATTACTAAAATATATTTATTAAACTAAAATTATAATTAAAATTTATTATATTTTGATTATTATTATTTTAATTTTATTAAATTTAAATACGATTCTAATTTTATTTAGATTATTTTTCTTCTCTCTCTCTCTCTCTCTCTCTATATATATATATATATATATATAAATATAAAATAGAATATTATAAATTTTTTCATGTCTGTGTGACTAGGAATGTTATTATGATGTTATATGTATATTCAAATGATTTAATTATCATGAATATCTTCAACATCTTCATTATATTATCTATAAATCACCTCTTCATTATAAATAGGTTAAAGACTAATTATATCATATTATCATTTATATTATACATTAAAATATGTATACCTACCAACCTATTAATAAAGTAAAAAAACAAACAAACTATAAATTATTTATTATTTTATTATAAGACCTTTAATAATATGAATAATATTAATTAAAATTATAATAATCACTTGAGGATTAATTTTAATTTATAATTAATAACCACACAGTATTACCTAAATAAGATTAATAATACTTTTTTCTGTTAACAAAATGCATGATTCGTGGAGAAAAAATGTAAAACTCTCCACATGGGAAATTTGGTGTGAAAACAATATCTTCCCTTCTTATCGTCGGTCGGTAAAAAAAAGTATATTTAATTGAATGTTACGATAAGTTAAGGCGTATTTTTACTACACATTATAACATAAAAGTATATAATTTAACAAAATATCCAATTTAATATGAAATTAAAAATTCAAACACAAGAAAATAAATCTTTTACTATAACAAATAGTTTTCTATAAAATAAATGAATTAATTTTCTTTCTAAAGTATCAATTATAATAAATTTTAAAATTAACAAAGTTTGATTTCTTAAAAGGAATAAAAACAATAAAATAATTACATCATACTCTAACTTTGTTTTTTTTGTTTATTGAATTGTATAAAATAAATCGAATAGTATAATAATAATAATAATAATAATGAAAACTCCATAAACTGTTTTTTCTAATTCATCTTAATGTCCTCTCTGTTGTTATTGTATTAAATTATTACTGTGATCGCAGCTCGCAGCTCGCAGCTTTCAGACCAACCAACCAACACCAGAAGCCAGCTTAGAACATTAACAATTATTTACTCGGCAAACATAACTAGATAGTCCATTTAATTAATAAGGGATTTTCATAAATGTCATGTTTTCCACTATAATTTGCACAAAGCTTGATTGTATTTAATGAGTTAGCAAAACGGTTAGAATAAAAAACACAATAACATTAAGTCGTTTTATAAAGACTAAAAGACTATTGTATAAAAAAAAAAGTAGGAAGGAGAAATTATCATTTTATGACAGTGATAAAAAATAAGAAGGGTAGAAGAAGAACCAATTAAAATTCTCATTACGAAACAATTAACGTCATAAGTGAAAAGAAATGATAAGAATATTTTCAATTATACAAGAATTTTGATATTAATTATAAACAACAACAACACTTTGAAATTGAACAATATTTTTTTATTGATGTAATACTAACCTATCCAATCTCTCTATTGTATTATACTAAATATAGTAATTTAGAAATTGTTTAATTTTACATATATAATCTATATTTTTATTAAAATAAATAAATAAATAAATAGAATATATGGACAGTAATTTTTTTTATAATTATAATTAAGTATAATTCAATATTGTTTTCTCTAAAATGACAAGAGATGATTTTTTCATTTGTCTTGGCTGGATTTTATAAACGTTTGTGCTTATACATCTTTATGCTTTATAAATTCAAAATTACATCCCTTGAGATAACTTTGCAAAGGAATGAGCCTCTTTAGACCAGAATTTCAAGTAGGTACTCTGTAACTACTAATTAGAACTAAAAATGTGTGAATAAATGCTTGGTTTAATTTCAAACGAGAGATTGCCTTCCATGACTACCTAAAAATTATATTTAAACATACGTATTTCCATTTATTTATTCTTATTCGAGGGCTATATTATTATTATTATTATTATTATTATTACTATCTATTAGTATGTACCATGGGGAGATTTTATTTGAAGAAAGGTTCACACACACACACACACACACACACACAAATAGGCAATCATTCTATCTGATTAACTAATTTATAAAAAGTCTATGTTTATTGTCTGAAAGGACGAAGGGGTTGATTCAACCTTTTCAGGTCATAAAAAAAAATTATTATTTTCTTTAATTTTGATTCATATATTAATTATAAGAATTTCAATATATTATTTATTAAAAATTATGAAAAATTCGTTTCTAAACGAATGATTTATCTTAATTTGAACGGATTTTAATAAATGTTGGTTTGAAACAGGATGACCTATTTCTATGTCTATTACTATTATATTTCTAAAACCAGACCTCAGAACATTTGTGATATTCCCATTTCTATTGTATAAATATAAATCAATGATATTCAAAAAAAGAATTCTTAAATTTCAAAAATCATTATAAAAGTATCTTTTAAAAATATTATAGTAGAGATATTTAATTATTTTTTATTTAGAAACTGAATGAGTTTTTAGGTCTAGATCTACTCGAGTAGTTCGATCAACTACTGGAATTCGATTATTAAATAGAAACAGCAATTGTTCAGCCATTTTTTATCTCTTTAATAAAAACTAATTAAAGATCCAAAAACTACTATTAAAAATATTATTTTTTAAAAATGCACTACATTAGTTTTTATAAACATATTATTTGAAATATAAAAGTGAAGATGATAATTTTTACATTGCCTTAGCTGCGTATTACAGGCGCCAATACAAAATGTACACTCTCGTTAACTTCAAAAAAATCTAGACAAATGTGACAGGCATCGGAAGAAGATGTCGCAATAGAATTACAAATATTTTGTGTTTTGGCCATGGTAAAATTCATATTCTCGACTGAAAATGGCTCAATATTTCGTACAATTGATCAACTACCTGAAGGGTTGGATCACACTAAATATACACTTGGGCGTTCTTCACACCTAGACGGGAGCTCTGCTCCCTGTAACCCCGAAGTAATACATAGTATTTGGTTGAAAGTTTCTAGGTAAAAGGTTTTCATTCATTATGTTTCAATCAGTATATTACATAAAACATTAATTTCTTTTTGTGTTCTTATTTTAAATATATTTTAAATTAATTATATATGTTACATCTATCTATCTATGTTCCTGTGTGTGTGTCCGGAGCTATAACCATATAACTCCTACCCTGTCCCATCTCTCTCACGTCCCTTCCTACATTGTGTTCACCCATATTAAAAACTTACCTGAAAATCCAATTATGAGATCAAAATTAAAATTATTTATTCATATAAAAGAGGTAATATAGTCGCAATGTGAATATTTTCACAAATAAATATAAATAAATAAGTTAAAAAAGGCCAATATTATACATTTTTTTTTTTTTTTAATATTCAATTCATTTACAATCTGTCATAATAATTATAATAATAAGTAAATTATTTGTATATAATTATATAATATGTACATAATAATGAATTCAAATACTAGAGAAAACTTTGTATTACGCGATTACAGAATATAGGTACCTACATATATTAGATATAAAGCTTATGCCTCCAAAGACATTGAAGAAGAATTGTTCTGTTGCTTAAAACTAGAAGCATCAACAACATCACAAGAAATTTTTGGCATGCTCAGGGCCGGGTTGCGCGGGTCGCCTTAAAAGTACTTATTAATTTTATGTTTTTTTAATTTTTTTTTTTCAATATGGTTCTAAGAAAAAAAAATGGTCAAATGATTTTGCGATCAGGATCTTAAATACTTTCGATTTATTTTAAATTTTTTAAAAGACTTTTTTATTTGAAAATTTTTAACAACTTGGGAGAAGGGGTTGGGTTAGGGAAGGGACAGCAAAATTATTCTCGTAGCCGGGCGGCATATACCCTAGGAACGGCCCTGGACATGCTACTTCTTACCAGCAGCTATGACAGGCCAGCATAAGGGTTTAGTGACAAGATTAAAGAAGGTTGCTCATCCTGCGTGAAAAGTAACTGCACTGTTTTCTGCATCGGGAGCAATTAGCTACGAAGGAAATGAGCACAAGTCTTTATGTGGTGTTAAATGAATGTGTAATAATTGTACATTACGCGTAAAAATGGAAGTAGAATATCAGTTATTGTTTTTGCATTCTCATATAAGATCTCTGTCCAACATTTATTTGTTTTTGTGTTCTTACTTTTAATATATTTTAATTTAATCAGTAAATTTATTATATATTATTGTAAATGTTATATCTATCTATTTCTGTGCTCTTCTAGAAATGTCCCTTCATACATTGTGAATCCACTCATAATAATATCTTACTTAGTTGAAAATGAAAATCCAATTGTGAGATCAAAATTAAAATTATTTATTCATATAATCTTGAATGTTTTCAGTGTTTTATAAATAATTTAAAAAGGCCAATATTAGAAAAATAAAATAAAATTTATAATATATAAAATATAAATATAAATATAATATAAACATAAAAACATAAACATTCAAGATTATATGAATAAACTATTACTTTTATTTTTTATTTCAATATTTTTAATGTTAATACAATAATTTTTATTTTAAAATCTATAAAATAATTGAATTATATTTTAAAAAACGGCGGTCTATTTAAAAGTAAAAGATATAAATTTTATCATTGTCTAATATAAAAAACAGAATATATTATTTTTAATGTTTTATGAATACAAAAATATTTTCAAAACATCAATTAAAATGACTAAATTATATTATTTTTTGTTTTTGTTTCAATTATTAATTACTACTATATTTTAAGTGAAAAAATGATTTCTTGGTTATATAAAAATTAAAATATAATTTTTTAGACAAATGATAAAAAGGAGATGTTTATATTTTTTTATTAATAGGCTTCTTTTCTTATTTTTAATTTTTAATAAATTCTCTTTTTTGATATGATATTAATAAAAATAATATTAAATTGTATATAAATTTAAAAATTAGAATTTTTGAATTTGTTTAAATTTTAACACATGTAATCAATCATATGCATAAAGAATAGAAAATTTTGAAAATCAACTTGGTATTAAATTCAGAAAAAAAAACTGATATATAGAATATATAGACTATTCGAATATAATTGAAACTCTTTCTCTCCTTCTATTTTATATTTTAAAAAAAACGGAGTGTTAAGAAATTAAGATGCCATATGCAACATGGATGGGTAAATGAATAGGGCTCACTACCCCTCTGAGAAATTCTCACCAAAAATGTTTATAATATTTTAATTTATTAAATCAAACTATTATTTTTTATTTCAATATTTTTAATGTTAATACGATAATTTTTATTTTATAATCTATAAAATAATTTAATTATTTTGAAAAACGGCGGCCTTCAATTACATTTTTTTTTCTCTCTACTGACTGTGAATCCCTTCTCATTTCATAACGGAAAATAGTGTCGAATAGAAATGGACAATATTACTTGGATTAATCTTATTATGCTAGCTAAAATTGTTTGTTTGTATTATTGAGGACCCCAGTTCAATTCATTTTAATCAGATTGATGCAATGATGCAACATTTAATAATTGTAATAAATAATTAAAGAATTGTATATTAATATTTTTTAAAGGGTCGAGCGAGAGCTCGGTGTCCCAGGTATTAATATTACTAGCCAAATCCAATAATAATGAATCATTTTTTTGTAACTTAATTACCGAGCCGAGGCTCGGGGTCCCGGTACTCATAAGTAATGATCGAGCCATTGCATAATAAAATTTAAAAACAAACTGATAATTAAAGAATATTCATCAAATTAAGACACCTCATTTGAAATTTTTACTTTATTTTGATGGTATTGCAGTTGTTGCTGTCGTTTGAAATACGATTAGTATAAATATCCTTTCCAATAGTTACTATTGAAAATCGATATCTTGTTGCTTAATGACTATTTGAATGGTTGATGAATGAAAGGGAACATTCTCAAGTCAACTATGGAAAAAGATATAATAAGTTGAGTGTGAAATTAAGTAATTAAGGAATTAAACTAACAAAAATTTGAATATATTATAAATATATTATTAGTTTTTTATATCAAAACGAAATAAAAAAATTAATAATATTACGTAAACGATTTGAATTCAGGGAAATATTACTATAGAAATACAAATATGTTAGCTTTGATCCTTACTAAAGAGCGTGGGTGGTTTATATCCATTGTTGAAGTATGTAACTTGTTATATGGTGATTTTTGTACGGTTATTTGTGCGGTTATACTCGAACATTATTAACTTAATTAAATTTTATTTTTATTTTTTACAAGTTTAATTTAAAAAAGAAAAAAATGTGTGATATATACTTTATATTTTAATATAACAAGAGAAATAGAAAAGATGAAGTTATATGAAAATTTGCAAATTGAATAAAACAAAAAACAATATTAATCTTCTAAAATTGATTTTATGAATTTATGTTAAGTAAATATTATTATTGAATAATATAATTATTATATTATATTTATAAATAAATAATTTTTATTAATATAAGATTTTATAAATGGATATAGAATAATGTACTCATATTGTCTTCATAAAAAAAGATCATTCTTTTGTTGGTTTTTCTCCCGGGGATATATATATATATATATATATATATATATATATAAAGGCCCTTTTCTCTATTCCATTTGAGGGAAAAACTATCCCTACTTCATCGACTCTAGTGCTGATTAATAAGAATTCATCATTAATTTTAATGCTATAAAATATATTTAATTACTATCAAAATGAAAATCTATCTTGAAATCAATATTTATGTTTCAGAATCCGTTGAAAAAAAATTTAATCGGAGCAATACAAAAGGAGTTGAAAAAAAAGTGAAGTTGAAAAGAACGTTATAATATAATCTAATAATATAAAATATGTTGAGAAGATACTTTTAAACATTTCAAATGACATTTTAAATTACAAATACTTTTAATCCTTAATCCTATTAATATAATTATATAATAATAATAATAATAATTATTATTATTATCATTATTATTATATTGTAGTTGGCAAAGCAGTAAAGGGAATTAATTTGGACGATGGATTCTGTAATTAGATTTCGAGTTTAGTTCAGAAAAGGGCTTTTAATAATTTATTCCCTAATGGCATAGTAGGAGAAGAAGAGAATTTGAGGGGAAAGGAATAAGACGACTGAAAGTGTTTGGAGAGGTTTTAGAGAAATGAATATAAAATTCGCAATTTAAAACCATAAGAAAGGAGAGGGATTGGAAATTTTACTAAGATTGAATTGAGGGAAAGGGTTTCTAAATATTTTTTTTAATTTAAGTTCTCTTACCAATGTAATACAATTGTGTAAATATATAAAGGGTGTCCCAAAATTAACGCAAGATTTGAATTAAATAGAAAACACAGTTTTTAGTCTTTTGATTGTAATTTTTTTAATGATTCATAAAGTACAAAGGATAGGGTTATTTATGGAATAACACATCGGGCAAATGGCCTCCGCGGCTTTGCATACACATACGCACTCGTTTGTCGAAATTTTCCATGACCGTTCTGCATAAATGTGGCTGAATTTCGTTGATACAACGTTGAATCTCCTCCTTTAATGCACGCGTAGTTGTGGGCTTATTGACGTAGACCTGTGATTTTAGATATCCCCATAAAAAGAGAGAAATCTAATGGTGTTAAATCACACGATCTAGGTAGGGGGCCAATTCTGATCACCGAAACGAGAGAGTACACGACCTGGAAATGTCTCATGCAGTAATTGAAGTGTTTCACGGGCTGTATGGCATGTGGCACCGTCTTATTGAAACCACATATTTATGTGTAAATATATAAATATATATATATATATATACCATCTTGCAGAGTCACCATCAGTTACTGCCTTTCTCTTGGGAATCCGCATACATGAATTGAATTCGATAAAATTGTTATCTAAAAGTATAGTATCCAAATTAAAATATATCTCTGTGACTCTACAGAACTTGAAAGTTCTTGGTTGTAGCAAGCCCACCCATTTCTCCAAGTGTCCCTCTCCTGAGCTACATCCATCCAACTTTTATTTAGATAGATTTAAAAACGAGGAATATAAATTAAAATTCCAAATCGAATTCAAAAATAGATTTAATAGTTTGAATCTTGAAGGAAATGACGAGAGACGAAAGACCCAGAAGAAATATGAGACAAAATAAAAATAAATATTGAAACGGCAGCATCAAATAGTATATAGGTTTTAAAAATAACAAAAAAGTATAAACCATGGTTCGTTCTATGAGCAATATTAAGAATTAATAGAGATTAGGAAAAAAGCAAAATTACAATGGATTAGTATTAAACGTGAAGTGGTTGGGTTAGAATATATTATGTAACATCAGGAAATTAGTGACGAAAATCATGAAAAACAAAAATAAGTTGACCTGTGGCCAGGCGCAGAACCGACCGACGGTTTGAAGTAAATTAATTTCCAGCGACAGAAACAATTTCAAATAATTTTAATATATCTATTAATGCAATAAAAAACATGAACATATGGATATAACATAAATATTTTTAATTTTATTTTATTTATAATATATAAGTAGTAGCTCGCTGTGTGACGTCATGAAGGGCTGGCTGTGACGTCATATAATTTTAAATTAAGAAAAAACTAATGAAGATGATTTTTCCCGAGGATAAAACGAATATGTATAAAATATCTTCATGTGAAATTTGGTGTTCCCTTCCTTTTGTCGATCGATAATACTACCACTTCCGGTTTCCTGATATGCACCAAAAGTTGATCAATTCATCATACTGATGCATTAAGTAAATACACCAAAATCCGTTGAGCCGTTCAATCTGTACACGTCTATACGGACGGACAGACATCATGCTAAAAATACTTTTTCGTGTTAAGAAAATGCATAATTCGTAGAGATATGTAAAAATCTCCACATGTGAAATTTGGTGTGAAAACAATACCTCCCTTACTATCGTCGTTCGGTAAAAAGGATGAGAGAAGAGTCTCTCTCTCTCTCTTTCTCTCATTCTTATAAAGTATTTTTCACATCTTTATTTTAAGAATTATTGATTAATCAATGAAAGAGAAAGAGAAGGGTTTTTGATAAACTCTTTTGATGAGTCAGCTAACGAAATCAGTAACGTCTCTTATTTTTTTTTTCTGTCAGTCACTTTCTCAATTGATCATCTTTTATTTGCTAACCTTCTTCCATCAAATTCTCCAATTAAATTCCATATGGCGATATGGCACATTTAATAATTGTCAATATATTAGATAATTGCTAACTATGATTAATTGCAATTTTATAACTATATTTTTCATAAATAAGATAATATCGATATTATATAGTTATTTTCTAGTTTCTACTATCTAGTAGATATAACAGAGAAAAAAACTGATTCTACATCCATAATGAAAATTACCATTCATGTGATCCTAAAGTTATTTTAATAAGAATTTGTTTTTATATACGTAATACTCCTATATATTATAAATATACTTATATACCACATATGTAGATAGATATACTCGTATGAGAAAATAATAAAAGAAGACTTTCTTTACTTTTTAATAAAATATTTTTTAGGCAGTAAAATAACTTATTTTCTCTCTCTAGTAGTTATATTCTTCAGCGTATACATATTTACAAGTATTTAGTAATTACATAATATAGCTAGGAATTGCTAGAATTTATATTTTGATATTTATAGTCGATAAACAATAACAACACTAAAAAAATTTTAAAAATATGTAATTCAAAATAAATATATAATATTTATTTATATTATATCTGTCGTGAACTACATAAGTTTATGTCTCGATAATTTCTATAATTAAATTCATAATTATGCTTGTAGTTTTTGTTTTATCTACATATGTACCTACAGAAGTATTCTGTTTATTTCTTTTTCTATTTTCAGTCCCCTGTTCGAATATAAGTAGAATATGGACCCTCAAAAAAGTTTTCACTATTTTAACCGACCGACGATAGTAAGGGAGGTATTGTTTTCACACCAAATTTTACATGTGGAGATTTTTACATATCTCTACGAATTATGCAATTTGTTCACAGAAAAGAGTATTTTTAGCATGATGTCTGTCCGTCCGTATAGACGTGTACAGATTGAACGGCTCAACGGATTTTGATGAAATTTGGTATTAATTTACTTAATGCATCAGTATGATGAATTGATCAACTTTTAGTGTATATCGGGAAACCGGAAGTGGTAGTATTAGCAATCGACGATAGGAAGGAAAGGGTTATTTTCACACCAAATTTCAGATGAAAATATTTTTTTACATATCTCCTCGGGAAAAATCATCTTCATTAGTTTTTTCTTAATTTAAAATTATATGACGTCACAGCCAGCCCTTCATGACGTCACACAGCGAGCTACTACTTATATATTATAAATAAAATAACATTAAAAATATTTATGTTATATCCATATCCATATTTTTTATTGCATTAATAGATACATTTAAATTATTTGAAATTGTTTCTGTAGCTGGAAATTAATTTACTTCAAACCGTCGGTCGGTTCTGCGGTTCTGCGCCTGGTCACAGGTCAACTTATTTTCATTTGGAATTCAATATTTTCTTCATTATTTTAAGAAAAAAATAAAAAAATAAAGAGTATTACACATTTTGTAGATAATTATAAAATCAATGAATCCAATCTCTAATTCCAGTGTTTCTAATATGTATTTAATTGCCTCGGCCTCCTCTCTTTCTCTCTCTCTCTCTTACCCTCTCTCATCCCTCCCTCCCTCATCTAAAATTATAATATACGTAAAGTATTTGTACTTCTTTCTATTTATACGCATCATCATTAAAAACTGTATGCGTTTTCAATTCTTATCTTGTTTTCAACATTTATTTTATTAGTAGTTTAACTCTCCTGTGTGTATGTAATAGAATTTACGAAATTCAGTAGGGGTTTATATTTAATATATTATAAGGAAGCGATGCTCTAACTTTTCAAAGTTGTTCTCAGAAAAACTTGTATTAAAATGTTGTTGTACCACTAAAATGATTTCGTTTTACTAAAAGTAACTGGACTCTACTCTTCTGCTAAGAATCCTATTTTCAAATACTCTAAATCTACTCTCTTCTCCCGGCGTCATAGACCACGCCTCACATTCATATAATACTACCACCAAAATAATTGTTTTATATAATATTTTAATTTTGATAATAATTTTGTCAAGAAAAACCCCTTCACTGCATGATGATAACAGGAGTAACCCGATTGCAACCTCAATTTAATATTTCTTCTATAATATTATTAATTAATTCTTCATTATTTCAGAATTTCTAATTATTTCACTTTTTCTACATATTCAAATTCTACGTTTTTATGTGTTAATACTGTTCCTCTCTGTTACTAAATATTTTGTTTTAGCAATGTTAATTTCAAGCCCAATCTCTTTTCCAGCGTCTATTAATTGTTCTTCCGCATTTTTGATTAAATTTATATTAAATCTGATGCTTGAACTTTTTTTCTCAATTGTCTCCCTAATTTGTCTAATCACATATTCTAATGTTAAATTCAATAAAATTGGTAGTAGAGCATCTTCTGGTTTTAACCCATTCCGAATTTCGAAAATTTCTGTCAAATGATTCCCGCATCTTACTTTCCTTTTACTACCTTTCTTTGAGACAAATCCGAATCATACGTACTAATTTTTTTGGAATTTCCATTAAAATTAAAATTTATAACAGTTTTCCCCGAACTAAAGAGTCCTACACTTTGTTAAAATCTTCTTTAGTTTCTCTTAAGTATTATATATATATATTTAAATAAAATGATTTCTCTTTTGGATCATTAATTATGATAAATTGATGAATTTTTTATCCCATTGTTTCTATCTAATAGATTGTATTTTTTTTTTTTTTTTTTCTATCTTTCTAGGGATTCACAATGGGTGGGGGTTACGAGTTTTTACTGCCATTGAATGTCTCATGTACTGGTGATTGTGCTACCGAGTTGGGCCCACCTCCCGATTCCATACTTTTCATTCCACCACCTCCAATGCCTGTTTTTATTCAAGAAGGCATTCAGACATTAATTACTGCGCATGAGAATGACACTGATCCACATAAAATACCATGTACATCACCATGTGAATGGACAATCGGGTCCAATGGCGTTGATTTTGTTGAATTACCACGTCAAGGTATGTAAATATTTAATAAATATATGTACCTAGATATAAAACTAAAAATATCTTTTATTTTATTGTTTCTTAATTGATTATTTTAGGTCCAAACTTAAATGAAACATGGTTTCTTGTTCTTATCACATCAAGTGTTGGTGTTCTTCTTCTTGGTGCACTTTTAGCTTTAATTCTTCTAAAATGTCGAATGTAAATATTATTTTTTTTTCTACTTCTCTTTTATTCTTAAATTACTTGGAATACTAGTATTCGTTTTTATTATTATTTCTGTCACATTGGAGATGATAACTATACTTTTCTAAGATTAGTATTTTAAATCAAAATGCCTCAAAACACCATGATTTCTTTCAATGTTTTAATTCAGAGAGAGAAGAAGAGAATAACACATTTTCATTCATGTTGTTAAAAATTTAAATCAAATTTAAGTAATAATATTTTATTTACATACTTAAATATAAATTTATTTTTTTTTTTTTTTACTTGTTTCAGTCTTGTACTTGTCCGTACTTGTCGTCATGATAAAGCATCACTTCAAATAGAAGTTTCTGCAACAAAAAGTTGTGAGGCAGTACTTTATCCTTGTGTTGGAAATCTGCCGCCGGGGATGGCTACCCCGGATAACCGGGTTCTCTGGGCAGCGCTCACCCCACGCGGTGGCACTATCCATCGTTTTATACCCTCGCCAGGGGTCAGCCCTGAATACGAAGAGCCCGTATGTCTGGTTAACACAAAACCTCAAAGGTATGGTTATAGAAGATATTCTTCTTATTTACATAATTATTTATATTAATCCTCAACCTCTTCACAATCAAATTATAATTATTTAGTATTTTATACTCTCTCTCCTTAAGAATTCTTTAAGAATATAATAATAAGAAAAGAATGGATATATATAATAATAGTGGTATAAAACTTTTCTAAGCTTATTAATTAATTACCTATTAATTCAATAAAAAATTAAAAACTATTACTTTAATATTACATAAATATAAAATTTGACAAGATCAATGAAATCAATGAAATAATGCCATCCATACGAGTATAATGTACATATTATCATATTTCTTTAAGTATTTATCCTTTTTATCTTTTACAAGTATTAGGATAATTTTATTTAAATACAAAGAATATATAAGAGAAATAATTCAAGTTAACTTTTCTAAAATTTTAATGTTTGAATTTTATTTGTTAAATATGTGATGAAATTTGAAAATTATGATTTGGTTACAGGGCTGGGCCGTTCCTCAATTTTTGAGGAACTCGATACAGTTACAAGTTCCTGGAATGCGTTACTCTCTCTAACGTTACAATTCCTTAAAAAAAAATAATCTTTCTTTTTTTACCTCAGTTAGCTTCGAGAATCATATCTGGGTAAATGATTTAAGTGCTTTAAAACATATTTATATCATAAATAAATTGCTTTTAAGGAATATCTGGGATGGACTACACTCACAATACCTACAATCTTAACAGAAACTTTAAGATTAGGGAAAAAAAGAATATTTCATATAAATTTGTTTAATTTTTATTTATAAAATTATATACGATTTTTAATTTTTTTTTTTATATACATCTATAATAAAACTTATTAAGGTAATATAATTAAACGATAATTTAATAAAAATATAATTCAAAAAACTTTTTTAAATCATGATAATTAAAAAAGTATAGGCTAATAATCCTGTCTGTATTCATGGCTCAATTAATATTATCAGAGGAAAAAATTTGATTTCCTTTTAAAAAAACTAATTGTTCAAATAATTCGTCAGATAAAGAAGATCTAGAGGGGGCATGTATTTATGATGCAAAAGAAAATAACCTCTCTACTGGCACAGATGAGCATAAATGAGTATTAAATATAATAAATAATTTTTTTTATTGTCGGGTAATTTCCTAAAGATTTCACATTTTTATTTTTGTCTTTCATAAAAGATACAAATTCAAAATCTGAATTTATTTGAATTTTTTCTTCTTTTGGAGCTAGAAAATATATAAAAATCATCTTCCTCTCAACTATCCTCAGAAGGCTCTTATTTTTTTCATAATTATTTTGATTTATATTCAAACATAAATTGTTTATTCTTATTTTTTTCATCTAAATGTTCTGGAACCCATCTAATTTAAAAAAGATTGATATTTTGTTCATTTTGTAAAAGATCCAATGCTTGTGCAATTGACTTCATTAATTTTATATATTCTTCTAAATAATCATTTTAAGTCAATACCTCTAAATGCTTTTAAATTTTTGTTTTTCTTAATTCTTAAATATATGTTTTTAGTAGAATCGTATAAGGAATTCCATCTCGTTGGAACAGGATAAATAAGAGAACAATTCAAAATCTTACTTATGATTTCAGACGTTTTTGGTTTTCGCGAAATTGAAAAAAAAAAAATCGGAAGGAACTTGTAACGTTTCCAAAAAATGAGGAATTCGTTACTCGTTCCTTTTTTTTGGGGGGGGGGGGGACTAGTTACAGTTCCCGTTACAAAAAAGTAACTTGCTCGGGGAACGCTGTTACTTGTAACGCGTTATTGTCCAGCCCTGTTTGGTTATAATAAAGTCTTTTGTACCCATTTATCTACTATTTCTATTAACTTCATTTAATAAAAAGTCTTTTTTTTTAAATATGGCATATACATCACAATTACTCACAATCAAGACGAGTAAGTAATAATAATAATAATAATAAAATAAATAAATAATCATTACTTAACTATTTTTATTCAATTTTTTATTTTATAATTAAATTTTATTAAATTATATTTTTTAAAATTTAATTTAATTATTATTATTGTAAAATATGTATCTAAATTCAATTCTATTATATAATTCAAAAAAATCCATGCATTTACATTGTTAATAATGACATAGAATTACCTCTAAATACACGAATCGAGAAAGAGAGAGAGAGAGAAGTATTTTCAATTTCTTTGAATAAATATGACATACATAAATACATCTCAATTACACACAAGTCAAGACGAGTAAATAATAATAAAAAATCATGATTATTAATAAATAATTTTATTATATTAATATAAATATTATTTTCAATATAATTAATATACAAATACATATATATATCTTATATATAAAATTCTCGTGTCACTAAACTTTGAAATGATACTCCTCCGAAACGGCTGGACCGATTCTTATGAAATTTTTTATGCATATTCAGTAGGTCTCAGGGCATGTCAGACTTCTTTTATTAAACCGCTAATTGCTAAGGTGTGTCCAGGGGGTGCTACCATACTAGATCATAGAGGCGCTGGTGGCGAAAATTTGGCGGTAATTTAAATCTGAGCAATGTGCAGATAAAAATCTTTTTATATATCTATTGATATTTACAATATCTCAATTGATCTTATTGGCCTTTTAAACTTTGAAAACATTCCCATTACGGCTTTAATTTAATACTATTAATATTTAAGACTATGTGAGTAAATCATTTTAATTAAGAAAATTTGATCTCATAATTGGATTTTCACGTATTTAATATATATTTTTTTAATATTATTTTTATAGTAGTTTAGTGTTATGCTAATTTCTTTATATTTTATTTTTATTTTGTTTACTTTGTTTGTTTTTTTTAAATAATTTAATGACATTTAAAGTAGCATAAAATAATTAATCGAGGCAGGAAAAGTGATGGGGTTTGAAATTAATAGTGATAAGACAAAATAATTAGTATCCGAGAGAATAATATTTGCAAAGAATTTAAATCGAGGTTGCAATCGGGAAATTATTATCAAAGGGGATCAAAATTAAAATATATAAAACAATTATTTTTTCTGTTGTATTATATGGGTGGGAGGCATGGTCTATAACCCTGGGAGATGAGAGTAGATTCAGAGTATTTGAGAATAGGATTCTTCCCAGCATTTATGGGCCAAAGAAAGATGAGGACACCGGGGAATGGCGGAGACTGCATAACAAGGAATTGCATGACCTCTATGCATCTCTAGATATAGGTCATAAAATAGAGATGGCTGGGATCGGCAGAGCACATGGATTGAATGGGAGAGGAAAAATATATTGGTGGGGAGTTCGATTGGAAAACGTCTGTGTAGAAGACCAATTGTGAACAGGGTGAACAATGTAGGAAGGAACGTGAGAGAGATGGGACAGGGTAGGAGTTAGATGGTTATAGCTCAGAATATAGGGGAACTCGGGGGTACAGGGGGCGGAGCCCCCGTCTAGGTGTGGAGAGCGCCGAAGGCGCTCGGAGCAGCTAGTATATATACATATATTTCTTTTAAAAAGACATACGTGGAGAGATCAACAAGTCAGTGACGTTTTAAATGAAACAGAAGTTTTTGGATAAAATATTATTTTATTTTTCAACGTGATCTCCTTTAAGCTTTATAAACTTTGTCTAATGTTTCTCCGATTTTTTTATCTCTTTCAAAAAATAAAATTGGCCAATCTCATCAAAATAGGTATTTGTTTGTGAGATGATTTCATCGTTGGATTCTCTATCTACCGACCCATTTCTTCAGGTTTGGAAACAAGAAATAGTCACTCGGTGCTAAATCTGGAGAACAGGGCGGCTGAGTGTGCAATTCGTATTCTAATGCATGAATCTTCATGGAAATTCACTTTTTTCCATTTTCTCTACAAATCATGAGATAGTCTTCTATTAATGGATGGATGTGAAACAAAAACTAAAAGACCTAGCTGGTTCAAATTTGGACAGGAGTCGAGTGATAGTTGCCATTCTGACAGGAGCAGTGTTGCCATTTCAATTAAGAGACGGGAAATTCAAAAAGTCACCAACTTGTGATCGATTATGAGCAAACGCGGGACCCATCTTGCGGAAAGCTTTCTTAGACCCAAGTGAAATATCAATGGCATCCACAATCTCTCTCATTTTCAATCTCCGATCGGCCATTAGCATATCGTGAATTTTTTAAATTGCTTCGGGTCTGGGCGTCCAGAACCTTCGACATCTTGCCCTAAACTACTTCTTTACCATTGAAATTAATGATGCGGAGTCTCCATAGTATATTTATTTATCAAGCTTATCCTTGGTTTCAGTATTGTTTTTTTTTTCGAAAAAATAATTATTAATTAGCATATTAAATTCACTTTTTTCGATTTTCTTCTCAAATCCTCAAATCACGAGGTAGTCTGTTATTAATTGATGTCAAACAAAAACTAAAACACTCAGCTAATTCACATTTTGACAGGTGTCAGCTGATAGGAGCATTGTTGACATTTCATTTATGAGACGGAAAATTTAAAAATGTCACGGATTTAGTGACCTGCCCTCGTATTTATCCAGACACTCAGTAATGTATTTTAAGGGATGTGATATATGTATAATATCTTACACGTATTACTCATCATACACTGTATATCTTTATTAGAAAAATCATGAATATATATAATATATATATATATACTTATATATATATAATCCTACAAAATGTATAAATGTGTAATATTTCTTATTCTTAAAGTGTTTACATAAAACAATTCTAGAAGACAAATTAAGATTACTTTTATTATATATTGTATTGTATATTAATAAGACGTAAGACTGAAATTTGCAGTTAATAATAATAATAATAATAATAACAATAATAATGGGTACCGGTTAGCACTCTTACACATTGTGGGGGACAGACATGCTTAGCTATCTAATCCTGCCCATATGCGATGCCCTATTACTACCCCAACTCCCAATTGGGGTAATATCAGGTCTGACCCTTTAAAATCGTAACCAAAGCATATCCTAATCTATTAATCATATCCGGGGTAAAGCAGTTTTACAGTGTCCCTTCCCCCCCCCCCCCAGGGAAATGAAGAAAAATATAAAGTTGGAAAAAGGACCACGGTTTGGAGATCACCATTATATAATTTACGAATTTAAACCAAACTGAGAATGATGGAAGATCTGACTTAGGATAAATACCATTTTTCCTCTTAATACACGAAGAAAACGCTGATAACTCTACTGCACTAAACTTAAAGATGAATTGCATATCTTACTTGTATTCTATTCAAGGAAAGACCGGAAATCTCCAAGTTAAAATACTTATAAGTAACCTCAATGATATCATATCAGAGCATTTTAACCACAATCCTTGCAATCTTGAAGAAATTCAACTGGCCTTGTACACAGCGTGGCTATTACAATAATAAAAATAAAAGTCATATACCCATCTAACTATAAGACAGATAACAGAAAGAAATTATTAGTCTATTAATTGACGATCTTAAACTATAGCAATACTTGCAATCTTTAATCGCTGCTCTCTCTCTATCAACTGTGAATAAATTTAGTAAAGACATCAACATGTCCTTTGATTTAGACAAATGTACAATAATTAATATAAAAAAACCCTGAACACTTGGGAAATTGAATAATGTGGATTAGTGAACTTGGGGATATATAAAAATATAAGTACCTTGCAATTTTACAAAATTCTACAATAGGCCATAGTCAATAAAAAATAACTTTATCCTCACAATATAATAAATGAATAAGATCTTAAACACAAAATTGTTGAGGAAAACAAACAGATTGGTGTATCTCGAGATTTAGAGTCAGAGAGTCATAAGAATGAGAAACGATGAGAGGCATATCCTAAAAATGAATGTGGACAATAGATGTCGAAAGTGTGGTAGGCTGGGTGAATCTATTGAGCATGTGATATCAAGCAAGTTGCACTGAACTGACCGCAACAGCATATCTAGGCAAGCATAACCAACTAGTCAAATTGATCCATGAACACAATTAGGGTTCAAATAATTACTACTATATATAGATATTAAAACAACACACCCTACTACAATACAACCACTATTCAGTTTTAAAATACCATCTTCTATTGGGACCGTCCAATTCTAACGAATCAATCAATCAATCGATTTTAATAAACTGGAGATTCTCTTCATAAACAGAGAATCTAAAACAGCTCAAATATTAGTGGTTCCACTGACTCATAACATCAATAACTCGGAAAGCAAGAAACAACGAAAATACGAAGAACTCACTAAATAAAAAAAAGATCTGGAAGCTGGAAAGGGTTAAGAATTGCCCCATAAGGAACTGCGCCTCCCCGGAAGGCGTTTTCTCCAAAAATATAACGAACATCTTTGAGGAACTTTCATTACCAGACATAATAATTATTACAGGCCAAAGAGCAATCAGTCTGCAGATGTGCCACATCGTGAGAAAATTCCTCAACAAATAAATCTGAAATATCTAGGATGAATTTGCTTTTCGTATCAACCGAGTCTAATCCCACTCCATCTAAGGAATAGGTGAAATATTTTCAGCATCAATGCTGAGAAAGTGCAATCAAATCAGAAAATAATAATTTGAATTAATTATATCAATATAATTAACTTCTTAATACAATTCTCTCATAGATAGGTAGGATATATAAGTACATATATTTATATTTACCTAACATATGATTTTTTTTTTTTATTTGGTTCATTCAATGTAAATATCACATAGGAGTAAATATACTCGTATAAATATTATATATATATATATATATATATATATATATATATATATATGTATGTATATTCATTTTTTTTTTTTAAATTCCAATTGATAAATATTTATTTATATGATAATTTTTCATATTATAATTATATGTATAATTATAATTAATTTGATAAAATTTCATGTCAATTGGTGTCGATGACTTGTGTGTGGTTATGGTGTTGTGTATGTATTCAGTTTGATTGGAAATACTTCATCCCATCAATCCTCATCGTTCTTATACCAAGTTCAAAGTTTCGACAACAGTGCTTTTATCGGATCCGATGAACCACTGGTTATTGCGACACCGAGCCGAGTCGTCGAGAGTTACCTGGAGCTAATGGAAGCGGGAGCATCGATTAAACAGGGCAGTCCTAGACGTCTAGTGTCTTCGCCAACACGAATAGAGCATCCAAATTTACCACCATTGAATCTTCATCATCATCATCATCATCGAAGCCTGCGACGAGTTTCAACAACAACAACCACAACAACAACAACAACAATGCCTAACAGAAGAAATAGTTATGATAATGAAGCTGTTATTCTCTGAATCTTCATTTCCCTCTCCATCTCCCTTCATTTGTTGACTCCATCTATATTAGTGATATTTTCTTTACTTTTCTAAAGTTAAAATATTACAATATTACAATATACATATATATGTATATTTATAGGTATATCTATATATATAAAAAAATGATTTAATATAATATAATTAAATAGATTGCTTACTATACCTATATAAATAGTATATATACTATATACTATTGTATATTATACCTATGTATATATATTAAAAAATCTGGAGTGTCTCCACTCGACTATCTCGCAAATTTGAATTTGATTAAATAACATATATTAATTTAAATTAAATTAAATTAATTAAATTATAAATTAAAATTAATAAATTAATGGTATTTTCAGCGATTCAATCAAGCTGAAATACTATATATAGCAGTTTTATACAATTATTAATCATGTGAAAAATTATCAAACATATATCTTTATTTTTACAGTCATTTTAGAAGAAAAAAAATCAAAACGTTGTAGGTAATGACCCTCTTCCGGTTGAGCTACATTTCTCAAAAGTTGATAGAAAACTATGAATTTTGAATAATGCCCATGTACCAAATTTCATCATTCTAGCTTAAACCGTTTTTGCGTAATCTTGGTTACATACATACATACATACACACACACACACACACACACACACACATTTTTCTCAACCTTAGTGAAAATGATTCAGAAACCTTCAAAACGTATAAAAACATCAAAATCTCAACATCGAAAATTTTCGTGATCGCAATACTATTTTCATTATTAATTATAAGCATTCTGTTATATATATATTACTATTACTATTGCTAAAAATATTTGTAATATATTATTCAATTTTGCTCATTAAATTAATTTTTCATTTTAAATATTTATCTCTTAATAAATATTGAAAAAAAAATAATAATTTTGTATTTATAAATATAACAATACATACGAGTATTGGAGACCAACGAATCAAAGATTGTACATGAATCAATCTATAAATATGTGATATTTCTTTAATGATTGATGGTTTTGATAAATTAATTAAAAAAAAAAAAAAAATTAAAATAATCTGTCATTTCTATTCAATTAATATGAAAAAATTGTATTTTCACTTCTGATACCAAATTATTAATTAAATAATTTATTTATTTATTTTTAAATTTGAATATTATTATTATTAAAGATTATATTAAAATATATTTAAATTTTAACAAATGAATAAAATATTTAAGGAATTCATAAAATGTAAAATATGTATTAAATTATCAGATGTAAAAAAATTAAATTCTTTTAATTTTAAAATTATTCCAAAACTTTTTAATTATATGATATATAATTTTATTAACTATTGAACATGAAAAGAAGTGTAAAAATAAAATTCTTGTTATTTTTAACTGTAATATAAATTGTTTAATTTTTATAAATTCTAGCATGATACACAAATAAAATATTTTATTTTTTATATTTAAATTGACTTCTTATCTATTGTGTAGTTATAACAAACTATAATTATAAAGTTTTTCTAACGAGTGACTATCATAATGAAAATTATAATCTATCTTTTATATACGAGGGCAATTCACAAAGTAGGTTACGTTTTGGAATTAAGACAAAACTAGTACAGGAAAATATTTTTTATTATATACATTTGAAAGAGCAACTAAAGGAAAGGAAGGAAGGAAGGAAACTAAGGAAAGTTCATTTTATTGTACGAAATAAATAAATACCACACTCAGGCGGCGGATTTCTATGAGGAAGGAATTTCGATACGATAAATGTCTCAACTTTTTTCGCGATTATGTAGAAAAATAGTATTTTAGTTGCTCTTTCAAATGTATATAATAAAAAATATTTTCCTGTACTAGTTTTGTCTTAATTCCAAAATGTAACCTACTTTGTGAATTGCCCTCATAATTGATAAATTAATGAATTTAGATTTTTAATAACCGAGATTTTGGAGTTGATAAAAACAAAATTTATTTTGTGCGCCCAAGAAGGGACCCGTTTCAATTCTTATGATTTTTAATTTTCATTAGAGAATTACTTAATTACCTGTTCAATTTTACTAAATAATGTATTTAAAGAATATATTAAATTTTACGAACATGGACCAACGAATAACGAGACATCAAACTTCTGACAGCATAATAAATCTAAATAAAGACAATTATACTAATAGGTCACTGATTTGTTATTACGGATAAGTAGTTTTTCAAAGAATAGATTATAATTGTAATCATTATAGTCACTCAAGAATTGATAGAGAAGAAGCTAAGATTGACGAGAAAGAAGATAACTTTTTTTGGAAACTCTAAAGAATGTGTAAATGATAAATAATTTAAAAGGGTGAATTGTAAATGTGTACATATCTAAATAATGGATTATGGATTTTATAGTAGAGGATTTTGTGATAATCAACAAAGATTTTGATCAAAATTCAATTGGAACACTTTTAATTTTACTTTTAATCAAATGAATCTGACAAAGATTATTAATTTAATTTGAATAGACTTGAATTCAAAAAAAAAAAAAAAAATCAAAATAAAAAAATTATAGTTTCTACAAATATGGTTAAAATTATAACTTATTTATTTTTTAATTCTATTATTTTGTTTTTTTCTGTGTTTATATTTTTTTCGGTCCCCAGTTTGGCACGATATCTCGGATGGTCTTTTTTCTTTTCCTTTTCGTTTTTTTTTTTTTTGTTTTTGTTTTTTTTTAATAAACGAATTTTGTAAAATTCCAAATATTCTTTAAATACGTTTCTTGGTAATATTTAACACATAATTAAGAAATTCTTTAATAGAAAGTAAAAATCGTGTGCGTACGACATTTATTATGAGACATTTACTTTAACTTGTATTTAACATTTTTACCAATTGTTTTGTTTTATTTATGTATATATTTATATTGTTGATAAATAAAATAATTATTGTTTAATTACATGATATATATTCATATTTATTGTACATAATAGATGCATAGATGAATTTATTCATTTTATTTTTTTGAAGTGTTTTTTTTAGAAACTAACTATGAAATCTTATAAATATAATTATATAAGACAATTGTATATAAAATGTCAAACACATCATTTAAATAGATTTATTATGTAAAAAAAAAAAAAACCAAAAATCGATTTTATATGTTTTTTGATTTTCCGTTGGATATCTTTAACACCATTAGCTCTGTTAATCGAGTCGAAACTGTACATATATATCTCATTGTTTGATTTGATTACAGATACTGATTGTGCTTCTAGCAACAAATATAATAATAATTTATCTCGAAGGGAGAAAATTGAATTATTTTTTCCGAGTTTCATTCTTTTAATTATTAATTCTATTTTTAAGATTATTAAAATTAGCATGATTCTAATTGAATAGGTTGGATGAATGATCTATTGGCATAGATTTAGTTGCTTAAAGAAAGAATGAGGTTTATTATAATTTATAGAAGAGAAACACCTTCAATCTATCATATCATCAATCTTGTGGACTGCATAAGGTAAATTTTCCATGCCGATAGATCAAAAATGATTAACCGATCTCATTGAATTTTAAAACAAAAATTCTCAACGGAATTTTTATATAATTTATTTATAATATTAAAATAAACGAATTTAAAATAATCAAAAAATTATATATAACAATTAATAAGTGATTCTAAATTTAATTAGCTAGCGGCAAAATTTAAATCTAAATATATTATATATTTAGATTGAATTAAAGGTGATTAGTTCACTTATATTATGCCTCCGTGACCAGGGAAAAGGGGAGGGACATTTTCTGTGCTCCATTCGATCAGTGATAAATACACAAATTTATCGATTATCAAGATCTAAGGCTCCAGCTTTATCTCTCTTGTTAGAGATAAAGTGGCTGATGACAGGTAAGGCCTCGAAGGTTCAATGGAGTCAATCCAAGCCCAGTAGGCTTACAAAACAAGGATTGGACCGCTGATGAAGATGATGACCCCGTCCAATCACAGGACAGTCCGACAACAAGACACATATCTCCTAAAGTTAACATTTCTCCAAGTGTCCCTATCCGGAGCTATAACCATCTAACTCCTATCCTGTCCCATCTCTTTCACGTCCCTTCCTACATTGTCCACCTATATTAAAACTACGTGAAAATTCAATTATGAGATCAAAATTAAAATTATTTATTCATATAATCTTAAAAATTAAAAGAGGTAAAATATAGTCGCAATGTGAATGTTTTCAGTGTTTTAAATAAGTTTAAAAGGCCAATATTAGAAAAATAAAAATATATACATATTATAAACATTCTTTGTAATTTGTATTCTTTGCTTTGCTGAATGACAACATAAACATATAGAATTTTTAAAAATTAATTTCTGAGGTATGCAAGAATATTGTGATGTAATTTCATTGAAATCGTTTCAGCTAATTTTGAGTGTATAACGTCAAAATTTCCGGACAGACAGACATAAAAAATTCTAAAGTCACTTTTGGATTCTAGAGGTCATGAAACGCGAAGGTATGTAAACATTTTTAAATTCTGAGCAATGTCCAGACAAAAACCTTTTTTTTAATACATATAGATTATGTATATTAAATTTATTTTCTAATTTTATATATATAAAAGACGCCATTGGGTGAGAGGCTAGCCTCGCTGTCTCACATTCACATGGTCCCTGGTTCAAGTCCCGGGCCTGGCAAGGGAATATCTCTAGCTGGGGTCTATGGGACGGAGTCAACCCAGCCTCCGGGATCAACATTGGGGAATAGCTACTTGATAAAAAGTAGCGCCTCCGATCAAGAAAATCAAGGTAAAGGTTGATAGGACTCGTTCTACTGATCATAGAACACCTAGTTGATATAACCGACTTGATAGGCGTTGTCCTTGCGTAGGACGTACAAAAGTCAGTTTTATATATATATATATATATTAATTATTTAACTACTATTTTTTTAAAAGTTCAAATAATATTTGTATTAATTTAAATTTTTAGATTAAATTAATTAATATGAATATTTGAATGTAGATGGCCAAAAATTATATATCTTTGTACTTACATAAGATGGCGCAGTCATCTAGAATCTAGATGGCTTAAATTGGCTTAAATGTTAAAACTTCAAATGTCAAATCTGTCTATTGTCTTTATTTAATAGTTGAGGTAAGTTTAATATATGTATATTAATGAACAAAAGATGATTTTATCAAAACAAAATTTTTATTTTATTATTTTTTTTTATCTTTTTTTAAGAAAGATGGAAGTTGAAATACAAAATAATTTCTTAATGGATTTAATCAAAATTGGTGATTATGTTGTAATACAAAAACAAAACTATCTTAAATTACATAAAATGAATTCAAAAGCAACAGTAATGCTAGGAAAAGATTCAATAGAACTTTCATCAACAATTGGTAATCCTCTTCCTTCTACTTATAAAATGGAGTCAAAAGGAAAAAATTGTTATCAATTAATAAAATGTCATAGCACAATTAGTATGAGTGAAGAATTACTTAAAGATGCATCCAGTGGAATAGATAATCGTAATATATATGATGATGGAAATTCACAACAACTTAGCAAAGATGAAATTGTTGAATTAAAAGATAAAGGTTTATCGGGATCATCTATTGTTGAACAATTATTAGAAAATAGTAAAACATTTAGCAAAAAGACTGAATATGCACAAGAAAAATATTTAAAGAAAAAAGAGAAAAAATACTGTGAATATTTAACAATTTCTCGACCGAATATACGTTTAGTTGCTGACATTTTATATAAACAAGATCCATCGAAAATTCTTGGTATTCGTCTTGATACTTTAAGCCAGATGTTGACAGCAATTGACATCCAATCATCTGGACACTTTTTAGTTTATGAGAGTGGATGTCAAGGTTTAATTGCTGCCTCCATGCTCAATGCAATTCATTTTAATGGATTAATTATTAATCTTCATCCAGGAATAAGTTTCCAGAAAAATGCACTTTTAGCAATGAATTTTAATGAACAACAAATGAATAATCTTTTAACAGTTAATATTAATGGACTGTTAAAACGATTATCTCCTTCAGACAATACGACAAAAGATATAAAGAATTTAACTAATCAAGGTATATATATATATATATATATATAATATCTATGTTAAATAATGATAAATCATTCATTATTTTATTATTATAATGTCCAAAATTAGTGCTTTGATTCATTTGTAATTATTGTTATTTCTAATTAAAATTTAAAATTATATTTTTCTTTATTCTAGATTCTCTATCATTAGGATTTTCTTTACAAAATAATAAAAATAATAATACTGATTTAGTATTGAAACGTAAACACTCAGAAAGCGACAACGAAAAAGATGAAGATGCAATGACAAGAAAAAAGCCACGTTGGCAATTGGAAGCAGAACGTGCTGTGACCATAATGCAATCAACTAAAATGGATGCTTTATTGGTTGTGTCGAAAGAGAAACCAAATAATATTGTTCATGCATTATTGCCGTTTGTTTCTCTTTCACGACCATTATGTGTCTATTGTCCATGTCGAGAACCATTGATTGAATTATATTTTGAATTGAAATCACTTGGAAATGTGATTGCATTACATTTAACAGAGAGTTGGTTGAGAACACACCAAGTATTGTCTGGACGAACACATCCGGCTATATTAATGTCAGGTAGTGGTGGGTATCTTTTAACTGGGATTGTCGTAGAACCGAAAAATATAACATAACATCTTCTTTCCTCATATCAAGTTTGATTTTTTTCTATTATAATATTAATTATTATATTTTCAAAAAAGTGATGTTGATTAGTTAACTATTTCTACAAGTTGTATTATGAAATACCAATAAGTTTGTATAATTTAAAATATTACCGATTAAAACATAATTTTTTTGTTTGTACATGAAATCTCAATAATACATACAAAATAAAATTTTATTAACAATTTTTCATTTTTTTTATATTTGCTTAACAATTATACAATATTATACTATTAAAAATAAATATATTTAATATTTTAAAATTGAACTTGCTTTAGATAATAAATTAAAAAAAAAACGTTTAATTATTAATGATTTCTATATATATAAAGGTTTTTGTCTGCACATTGCTCAGAATTTACAAATTTTTGCATATTTTCGCGTTTAATGACTTCTAGAATCCAAAAGTGACTTTAGAATTTTTCATGTCTATCTGTCTGTCCGAAAATTGTTAGGTTATAGACTCAAAATTGAAATTACATCACAATATTCTTATATACTACTACTCTATTTATTATATCAAAATCTATTCAATAACCGCAGAAATTAATTTTTAAAAATTTATATCATGCTCCGTGTTGTTCATTCAAGAGCCCATTTTACAACATAATTATACAATTAATAATTCTGGCAATTCTTAAACAAAGAATGGTCAGGCCCGGCTCAAGACTAGAAGTCGCCCGCCTGCAAGTCCAAATTGAGCGGCCCAACAATTTTTTAAATATTTTTTACCTACCTTTAAAATTTTTGTTGTATAGGTATATATTTTTGTTCAGGGTAAAATAAACTTTCGTAAATTTTATTTTTCATTTTAATTTATACATACCTACATACTAATTTATTAAAATTTGAGTTTTCGTATTTTAATATTTACAAAATTATCAATTATATTCTTAATTTCTAAGGAATCACAAATATTATTTTCAATTGAAATTAAAGCCAAATTGTCTAGTCTTGTTTGTGACATGGTTGTTCGTAAGTATGTTTTAATCAATTTTAGTTTTGATAATGATCGTTCACCAGTTGCTTAATAATATTCTTAAAACTATTATAAAATTTGGAAATGACAAATTATTAAACATGAGATAAATTTTAAAATATCTAACGGATTTATAACTTTTTGGGCATCTGTTTTAAAAATGTCTTTAAACGTAAGTATTTCGTCATATAATTCGTTAGCATTTATGTCCTTATAGTCACAATCGGTCAGTATGATTTGCAAGTCGGCGCAGCGGTTGAACAAATCTTCATCGTTTATATCGTAAAGTCTATAAAAAAACTAAAATAATCTACAAATTTTTGAAGTTGTTCAAAACGTTGATTTAAAGAACTCCATGCAATGTTTAAAAGCGTGTAAAATACGTTCACTTTAAATTTATTTTCAGGAGTTTGTTTGTGGTGGTTCGTCAACATCTTCTTATTCAAACTGCCGTTTCTTCTTATGCTGTCGAATTTCAGTTACTGATTTAAATTCTTGCTCGCTATCAACATCTTCACTTAACTCTTTTGCAATTTTTAGAATTGTTTGACAATTATTATCTGATCTGTATTCAGAAATGAATTCTTTTAAATTTTGAATAGATTTTGTAACTAGTAACAAATTCATATTTTTATCTTGAAGAGCTTTACTAAGGGGATTAACTCTATTAAGCAATGGCCTATTGTAGAATTATTAACGAGCAGATGAAATTGTACTCTTTTTATTTTAATACATAAGATGTTTGCTTCATTCTTAACTTCATTATTGAAGCTATCATTATTTAAAATTTCAAAAAGAGCGTCATAAATTTCCCCTAGATGATAACGTTAAGGTCTAATTGCTTTAATTTTACTCTTCCAGCGAGTATCCGATCATTGTTTAAATGTTAAATTTGAAATAAATTTTAAAAGAATTGTCCAACGTTTTGAAGATGTTGAAAAAAATTGTATATTTCTTGTACTGTGGGAAAAAAACACTAATAGTATCTGAGTTTACTTTTCCTGTGCATCATTCATTGATCATTAAATTCAATGTATGAGCAGCACAAGGGACGAAAAAGGCTGGAGGATTTGTATTTAGAATTAAATTTTGAGACCATTTTTTTCCCTTTCATATTTGCTCCGTTGTCATATCCCTGCCCTTACATATCTTTAAGGGGAAGATTCCATTTGGTAAGAAGAGCAATAATTGTCTCACATAAACCGCTACCTGTAGAATCGTCAATATCAAAGCGTATTACGATTGTCATTTGTTCTGTTTTACTTGTATCTGGTGTACAATCCAATATTATTGAATAATATTTGGATCCTCGAATTGATGATAATATTTTATTACTTATTGTAGTGCTCAAAATTTCTAAAATTTCATTTTGAATATCCTTACTTAAATAGTGTACGCTCCTACCTTTTTCGAGAATTTTTTCAAGATTTGATGGCTCTAAAATACGAGTAGTATCGTCGGAAACGAATTTATGCTACTTAATAAAATCGTTGAGAGCTCCAGATTGCTTTTGAATTAGTGCATTTCTTAACAATTTGCACCTGATAATTTCTTTTTGTGGTCCATTTAAAAAAAAATTGAATAAATTTGTGTAAAAAGAAGCAGATTTTTTCAAGGCAATGCAAGTTTACACTAAATTATTTTGCAACTAAAAAAAATGATTATGTTAGAACTATATTAAATTATTTAAAGATTTCAGACTACTTACATTAAATAATCAAATAGGTATAATAGGTATATACTTAGAGAGAGCCGTGCGAAACGGGCAAAACTTGAAATTGACGCTCTCAAAAAATAAATAAACTGAACTGAACACCATATTAAATTTTTACAGCCACAAGACACAACCTAATTCAATTACAGATCACACAAAAATGACTGCCAAAAAATTGTTAAATTTATAGAACCAAAACCTTTACTATTCTCAGAAATTTAAGAAAATATTGTTATGATAGAATAACGGTCTACTTTTGTTTACATTGTACCGGATAAATTCAATTCATTTATGTTTTATTACATTGTGATACATTGTAAGAATAATCATAATTAAACTTTCTAACGGTAAAAATACATTTACAATTAAATCAAAGCGTGTTCGAATAAAAAGTTAAAACATTTGTTACGCTTGCTATTTCATTTGCCATTTCATAATAATTTTGTGCCTCTTTCCTTGATGTAAGCGCCCGGGACGGTCACCTCGTACGATTAGTGCCATGTTATATCATTATTACAGACAATTTTAATTCATGATTGGATAATCATCGTACAATAAGTTTTTTGTTGTTTATGAAGAGGTTCGGCGCCCTTCATATAGTACGCCCACCTGCGATGCAGGCGTTGCAGGCCCGCTTACGCCGGCCCTGAGAATGGTTATAATATTTAAATTTTTATTTTAATTTCTAATATTCAAATATCATTTCAATTATTTAATTTATATTCTAAATGTTCGATTTATTGATTATATAAAAATTAAAATATGATTTTTTAGACAAAGATAGATATTAAAAACTTGTTTTTTAAATTTTTGTCCTTTTAAAATTTGGTAATTTTTTAAATTTGTTTTAAATCCAAATGATAATAATCTTTTATTATTTATTAATAGGTTTTTTTTCTTTATTATTTTTAATAAATTCTTAATTTGTATAAATTTTAATATTCATTAATAATTATAATATTAAAATAGGAGTATTATTTGAGAATATTTACAGTAAACGAAGTGATGTATTGGTGAAATAAGAAGTAAGGGAACGCATAGTAGGAGCAAAATTTTTTTTTTTTCTTATTCTTACTATACAAAATATTAACGAACACAAAAAAGAAATTCTAACAGTAGATTTAAGTGGGAGTTGTCGGGACATGAAAAAAAGTACTGGAACCCATTCCCGTTTTGAAAAAAGGTAAGGGAACGTGGTTCTCCCGCGTTCCCCTCCCAATACACCACTGAATAAATCTACCTATATATTGATAAATACTTATATTAATAATATATACATTATTCGAATATAATTAGAACCTCTCTCTCTCTACCTCTATTTTAAATTCTAAAAAATACGGAAGATGATCTAGCCAAATTGAGAATTTTAGATTCTTCGTGCAACATTGATGGGTAAATGAATTGGGTTGGAAGAGGAGACAATTTAGTTTTTTCTAATCTTAGGAGAATATGAATGCGGATTAAGGCCAAATCGGACAGCCCCTTAGAACAAATTTTATCTCGATAAGAACATACAATATTTCTGTTCACAAATTATTTAGAGTTTTGGCAAAGCGTATGACTCAGTTTAAATGAAAACGTATATAAATATTCTCCGCATTTTATGTATTTGTCCTAAAGTGTGAGCGGACGTGAGGATGTCAATATTTGTTGGAAATGTGAATGTGTTGAATTAGGATTGTATTTAAATATTTAATATATTGAGGGGCGAACAAAAAAAAAATTATATCGGACCCCACATTTATAGGATCTGATTATAATAATGATAAATACCTAAACTAATCAAGTGGTAGAATGATTGAAACTTAGATATCGGATACAGAAAATTCATTATGTTTATTGGCAATAATAATCAATTATAGAGAGTATGGAAAAAACATAAAAAATATTTTACATTCATTTATTTTTTTATATTTATAATAATCAAAAATATTTAGTAAGTATAATATTGTGTCGCTACAATATGTTTTTGTTTTACTTTATTTTTTCATATTAGATAAAATTATTATTATTAATAATAATAATAAAAAAATGAAGAACATATTTTCCTTAAATGAAGAAAACTTTTTAATTATCATTATTTTTATTGAATTTTGGGCAGTTTTCTGAAAAAAATAATAATTATATAATTAAATAACAAATTATAATACTAATAAAATCATTATTAAAAATTAATTATTTACCTTCAATTTTAGCACATTCTGGACATTTCTATATAATGAAACACACATAAAAATGAATGTTAGATAAAATTATAAGTTATAAAATGATTTTAATTAACATCAATTATTAATTATAAATAATAAATTTATAAGTTATTATATACCTAAATACATAGTTATTATACTTTGGTCAATAATAAAATATCTACAATATATACAATAAAAATAAAATATTTACCATGTATGCTGAGTTAGGAAATAATGTGAATATAACACAGGGGGGAAGGAGAAGCAGTGGGCATTAGAGGTAATAAGGGAGGTAATAGGAAGAGGTAGAGAATTTAGGTAAGATGAAGGGAAAGGGCAGCGAGCTAGCGACGATGGAGAAATGGCTAGTCTGTACGAAAGTAAGTCTTCTAGTTAAGTGGTCTGTTGAAATAAGCTGTCTCGCTGCTAGGTGAGCTTTGGTACTTAAATGATTTATGACTTTAGTGATATTGGTATAGGGCTATAGGGTATATAGGGGATATTAAATTCTTTATGGAGAAGTTTTGATGGGATGTAACGGGGAGCGCCGGCTATGGTCCTAAGGACAGCGTTTTGGAACCTCTGAATGATGTTAATATTGGAAATTTTAGAGGTTCCCCACAGTTGGCATCCATAGGACCATATCGACCATATCGGCTTGATGATGGTATTGTAAATGAGAATTTTGTTGTCGTCTAAGTGATAGGTGTGATTCCCGTCTAAACAGCCAGCGAAGCTGGCGAAGTCTAAGCGAGAGTTGAGTTGTTTTTTTTTTTGTCATTATATGTTGTTTCCAGGTAAGTCTTCTGTCAAGGTGAATTCCTAAATATTGAGCAGATTCATTTTGGGTAATAATAGAGTATAGCAGGCGTCGGCAACCTATGGCACGCGTGCCAGGCTTGGCACGCGATGGGGTTCTGAATGGCACTCCACAAATTAATCAGGGAAATCGCGAAAATATCGAGACGAAGTGATTTTTAAATAAGAGAAAATGTTTAATTATAATTATTAACAACATTTCCCCGAATTGAACGATAAAGAATGGTTATGTAAATTGATGATTCTGACTGATATAACTAAACATCTCAATGAACTAAACTTAAGATTGCAAGGAAAGCGCCAAACTGTGCTCGAACTTTTTGAATATTGGACAGGATTTGCTACAAAATTAAATATATTTTTATGTGATATTAATACTAGTACCTACAAATACTTCCCAAATGATATAGCGCTTGTAAATAAATCGACCATAGACAAAGATGAACATAAAACCTTCGTTGAAGCACTTAAAGATGAATTATCCAGAAGATGCGAAGACTTTGAAGCTCTCATCTGCCTATATTTTCTTTCCTCGTAAAACCAGATTTAATAGATCCATTAATAATACCGTTTGATTTTTCAATTTTTGAGTGGATGAATGTTGATAATTTTGAAATGGAACTTATCGATAATATAATATACTAATATCTGCGGAATTATGGAAAACAAAATTTAAAGAATTACGAAAAAATCTGGAAGATGAATCTATGGAAAAATCGACTGCTATATTAAATTGTTGGATGTCATTGCCGGAAAGATTTAATTGTTTAAAGAAAATTGCATGTGCTCTCCTTTCCGCTTTTGGTTCCACATATCTCTGTGAACAAATTTTTTCTGACATGAAACATATTTTGAGTCCACAAAGAAGTCGTTTAACAACTGAACATTCAGGATCTTGTATTAAATTAAAAGTCACAAATTATACCCCTGATATTGAAATATTAAGCATAAATGTGCAGGGGCAAGGTTCGCATTAAAAATTTTTAATTTATGTTAGAATTTTATGTTATTTTTTTAATAAATATGTTTAAAAGATAAATTTGGTAAAAAATTATTCTCCTCTAGAACCCCATTATATAATTTAGAATTAAGGCGGCACCCTGAATCATATTGGTAGAGTGGCTTGGCACACCACAGCTAAAAGGTTGCCGACCCCTGGAGTATAGTCTTAAAGGTGGACAAGTTTTTCTATTATGAGGGAATGTCACGTGGGTATCTACCCAGATTTAGTCTCATTTATAGTCACATTCTCCATCAGGCTAACCAATATAATGTAATCTTTTAATTTTACAAGATTTTATATAATTATGTATTGTATTTTAAATAAATTCCTCATTAATTAATAAAATTAAATAATTAATCTAATTATTCTATTTTTTTATTTAATTAAAACACATAAATTTGAACTATCTTTTTTTTTCATTAATTAGTACAATAATATTAATAATAACTACTTAAAACATTCACTTAACAAAAATCATTTAAATAAAAAAAGAAAAAAATAACTACTTATATAATTATATTTACTTACCTTTTGTAGTTTCATTTTTAAACACCATGTAAATGGTTGAGCAGGTGAATTACACATCATTGCTGGAAAATAAAAACAATAATTAATAATATATGAATAATTTATTTATTTTTAATGTATTTTTAATGAATAAAAAAAAATTGATTATAAATTTTCTATAATCTCTCTCTCAATATTGATTTTTGTAGATACATCTACAAACTACAAAATTCACATAGTCTAGTTAGTGTGTGTAGATAGGCTTACAATATCATTTATTATAATATAATATAATATAATATTCATGTTCATAAGTTGAAAGAATTGCCTATCTCACCTATACACACCTATACTTTTAGAATTTTAAATTGTTATAGTTTTTTCATCTTTTGATTTTTTGATTTATAATTGATTAATTATAAAAAATAATTAAAAATTTTAATTGCATTATAAGTGATAAAAGCAGCCATGCTTCTTTCCCAATCAGAATTTCATTAATTCAAAAATAAATGAAAATGCTTACATTAGTTAATCATCTATGTATTATAAAATAAATAAATGAATTGTAATATTTGGAAAAGAATATAAATTTTATGGTACAATGAATAAAGATCGCATCGTAAGATTATTTCAAGTAATTACATGCAAGTAAATACTTTTTTTATTATATTGATATTCAATTATTATTATTTAATTCTTATATATATATATATATATATATATCTGTATTTTCATTCATTTATCTTTAAACATATACATTTTTTATAATTAATACATACTCCTATTAAAATGTGGATGACCATTGCCCTCTAATCTCTTGGTACATTTTTCAAAAGTTTCATTTACTACATCTTGCCAACATTCTTTATCAATGTCATTTGTAGTATCCATTTTTATTTTTGCAACATCAATTATATTGTTATCATTCATCTTATATAGATAAACACAAAATCAAAAAAAAAAACAATTAAATTAAAAGTAGATCTTGAATTTACTATAAATAAATAAATAAACACAAGAGAGAGAGAGAGAGAGAAAATACTTTCCAAGTACTTACCCATTGTTTTTCTTTATAATATTTTTCATAAGCACAGGAATACTTTATATTTAAAAAAAAAATAATAGATAATTTTTTTAATTCATTTTTTCTTGTAATTTAAAAATAATATGAAAAATAATACTTACATCTAAAAAGAAACAAACAATAAATTATTTGAAAAAAATATAATTTGATCAGAGAGAGAGATAAAAAAAAAAGAGGAAAAAACTACATAGAATTTTATTAAATTCACCTGGTCTTGAATGATTGCCAAATGGTGGTGGAGATGCTGATAATGATGAATCATCATCACTACTAGATGGTGGTGGTGGAGGGGAAGCATCTTCACCCATTAAATCTTGAAAAGAGACAATTTCTGGTGCTGTTGGACAACACTAAAGAAAAGAAAATTAAATTAAATAAAATTATTTAATATTATAATTTGATAATGTTTTTTTTTTTTTGATGATACATGTGATACATAAAGTGTGGCCCAAACGCAAATTATGAAAATATTTAAATTTTTTCAACATGGTTCTAATAAAAAAAAAAAAAAAAGGTAAAATGATGTTTATGTGCGGCCCAGCACATTTTATTTTATTTTTTTTTTTTTTTTTTTTTTTTTTTTGCAATGTGGCCCTGAAATGGTCATAGTTGAGAGACCCATGCCATAAATAAACGTCTAAACAATTATTGGCATCACCACCTTCGTCCATCTATGACCACATTACCTAAAAAGGGAACAATCTAATTGAAAGAGAATCACCACTTGATGGGATGGCATGGGACATGGTATTGTGCTTGATGGAAGGAAGAGGTAGAGCATACTTCGGAATGGAGAGGACAGAGAGATCAAACTTAGAAGTTACTGCTCAGCGAAGATGTTTCAATGAATGCCTGGAAGGAATCCAGAGAACACCGTCCAAAGAATTGATCCTTGTCTCGTTACTTGTTTCTATTACCTATTTTCTATTAATAATTAACAGAGAGAGCTATCAATTAAATTAAAGATCAATTTTGTTAATTTTAAACTCATTTTTTTAATGACCCAACCCATACTAAGCCTCAAAAATATACGACAATATACTATATACAGTGCCTAGGGACTTTCTTTTTGAATTAAATCATTAAAAAAAAAAACCTCTGACTTTTGTACGTCCTACCCAAGGACAACGCCTATCAAGTCGGTTATATAAATGATGAGGTGTTCTATGATTGATCAGTAGAACGAGTCCTATCAACTTTTTCCTTGATTTCCTTGATCGGAGGCGCTACTCTTTATGAAGACGCTTCCCAATGTTGAACCCGGAGGCTGGGTTGACTCCGTTCCATAGACTCCAGCTAGAGAAATTCCCTTGCCAGTCCCGGGACCACGTGATTGTGAGACAGCAACGCTAGACTCTCACCCAGTGGCGCCTAACTAAATCATTATTAGCAATATATTTAATATTTAAAAATTATTGATACAAATTATATGTTTATTTTAATTATTGTGAATTAATTTGTATAATTGGTTTTAATATAGATTTATATAAGAAAGATCGGTAATCTTTAAATAAGAAGTAAAACGTTTTATAATGTTTTCATTTTAAAGGTAAGCTTAATTTAAAATTATTTATTGTAATACACTTATAAAATGTATGTATTTTAAAAAAATCAAATTGAATAAAACATTTTAGATTCAACTAAATTGAATTATTTATAATGTGATCTATTTAAAAATTACTTATATAAATTAAATGACCTTTATAGCTGACACCATCAACCTAATTTTTCAATATTTTACTTCCCCAAGAATCACCATTCATTATTAATTCACTCTAGTCAACTTAACTACAGTTATATATAATTTGGAAAGATTTAATTTTAGAAAATATCATTCGGAATTGATGTAAATTTAAAAATATATATTCTTATTTTAAGTAAAAATTTCGCAAACCTGTCAGCTATAGGTGTCATGATATCTTTTATATATATATATATATATATATTAGATATTATATATAGTAGTAAGTACAGTGAATTTATTAGCATTGGTTAATTTTTAAATGTATTTAACCTCTTTCCATTGGCCTCTTCCACGACTTCCTCCTCCTCCTCCACCTCGTCTTCCACCTCCTCTTCCGCCTCCTCTACCAGAAACTGCTATTGCCATCTAGAAAATAATTAATTAAAAATTATTTGGTAATTCATTTTACCATTGAAATTATTTTAGGAATATATCATTGTATAAATATTTGTGAAATTTTGTATACCCCCCATTACAAATTATCCATTTTCTAAAAAATTGTTAATGTATTTTATTATGAAACTAATGACAAAATCAGATATTAAATAAACAACGTTCAAAGAATTTTTATTATAAATTAATTTTGACAAACAAGTTAAAATCTTTAATATTTATATTTTGGAATTAAACCTGGTAATGAATTGATAAAATAATTAAGATTGAATAATAATTATTTTATTTTAATGATAAATATATAGCACTTAAGTACTTATAATGATAGATATGTATAATCCTTTTTTACCGACCGACAATAGGAAGGGGGAAAGTATTGTTTTTACACCAAATTTCACATGTGAGAATTTTTACATATCTCCACGAATCATGCAATTTGTTCACAGAAAAAAGTATTTTTAGCATGATATCTGTCCGTCCGTCCGTCCGTCTGTCCATTGTGTGTCCGTATAGACGTGTAAAGCTTGAACGGCTCAACAGATTTTGATAAAATTTTATATATTTACTTAATGCTTAAGTAGCATGAATTCATCAACTTTTGGTGTATATCCTGAAACCGGAATCGGTAGTTTACAAAGAATTAATTTTATATTCATTGTTGGTAAATATTTCACTTAAAATCTAGTAGTAATTAATAATTGAGTAATTAAACTAAAAATAAAAACCAAGATAATATAACTTACTCTTGCTATCTATACATTTTTTCCATCTTTCGGGCAATTTATGAATACCATGCCAATAAAATTCTTTTTCTTTTGAGAAAAACTACTCTTCAAGCCATTTTCGGACGTCTTCGTAAGAATCGAAGTGTTGCTCAACAAGCGAGTGGCCCATTGACGAAAATAGATGATAGTCAGAGGGGCCATGTCCGGTGAATAAGCGAGGTGTGGTAGAACCTCTCAGTTGTGTGTATCCAAGTAGTTTTTTACTTTTTTCGACGTGTGGGTCGGAACATTATCATGAAGAAAAATCAGCTTTTCATGTCTTTGCTGATAATTCGGCCTTTTTGCATAGAGAGCACAGTTCAATTTGATTAATTGTTGATGATAACTGTGAGTATCGACAGTTTCACCAGGTTTCAACAGCTCATAGTCATGCTGGTCCCACCAGTGAAGTGTTTTAGTGTGGTATGTATGTATATATATATATGAATTATAGCTCTATAAAGCAAGTTAATTGCATAGAAATCAAACTAAAAGCGCCCAGCGTTTTTAGTTGAATATGAAGCAATTCATCCATAAACTTTGTCAGGCTTATAGAAAAATTATTTTATTCTTTTTAGTCCATTGGAAAAACGTTAGTTTATAAAAATCTTTTTTATATTTAAATTATTTTATTCTTTTTAGTGCAAAATTACCCCTACTTCATCGACTCTAGTGCTGATTAATAAGAATTCATCATTAATTTTAATGCTATAAAATATATTTAATTACTATTAAAATGAAAATCTATCAGAATCCGTTGAAAAAAAAAATTATTCGGAGCAATACAAATGGAGTTAGTTACTAAAAGTAATTAATCGCTAATTAATTACAATTAATTAATTATAATTCAATTATATTTCTTCTATACCTTCTAGAGATCGATTGAAATATCTATAAAAATTTTCAAATGTCTATCTCAATATTAAGATGATGAAAAATCGATTTCAATTTGTCAAAAGCGCGAACAGACAGACAGACAGACAGAGATACAGATGCCAAGTGAAGTTGAGAAAAACGTTACAAAATCAATCATATTTACCAAAATAAGTGCAAAAATATATTTCTTCATTTTGTGATGCTTGTTAAAATAAAATTATCTTCTTGTAAATTTAATAGAAAAAAATAATATTGAAAACTATAATAAAAACTTTATGACTTTTTTTTTCTTTCATTTTTATATAAATATTTTCATAACCGGAAATTATTATTATTTTTTTCCTAATCAATGATAAAAAAAATAAATTAGTAAATTATATACAGGAAAGTATAACAAAATATAACAATAATGATAATAATTATTTTTATGTCAAATTCAAAACATATTTTTAAAAAAATTTTCATTTCCTCTATTTAATATTCATCTCTTTTTCTCTCTCTCATATAATATTTTAAATAGATATCGATAGTTATTATTATTATTAAGATTATTCATAAATAATTAATTAAATAGTAGATATCACACAGAGGATCGACGTCTACATTTGATTAGAAATTTATAGTCCAGATGATTTTTGTTTAGACCTGTTGATAACGTCATGCTTCTTGTGTATAAGCAATTTTCTTAGCCTAACAAGAAGAGCTGGTCAATTCTTAATTTCTTTATTTCTATTTATTTTTTGTCAAGTTTGTGTTTAATTCCATAATTTTTTTCTAATAATATATTTAATAAAATTTTTGAAAAGCCCAAACAAGAAGTCTTCCTGTTGCTCTATCGAGATAATTTACATTTGACACCGATCCAACCCCTTCCACATTCCTACATATATATACCTATACAATTTCTTCTTGGTGTTTGAATTTGTTGGTAAATTAGTTCTTATTAATATATTTATTGATAATTTTTATATTTCAATATTACACCTTCAATAAAACATATTATTGGATGCCGAGAACGTCTTAATGAGATGCATGTCCGTCAAATTAGCTAGAGAACCCCCTGAACAGACGCAAGAACGAAGAAATATAAATGCACAATCACAGGCTCACAGACTATCTATCTTCTGAATTATCTAATTATCGCATTCGATTATCACAATAACAATTAATAGGAAAAATACATGTTACGCATAGAGAAGTATTTATTGAAAACCAAGTTATTTATCATGATTGCTGGGTAATGGATTCCATTTGTCAGTTTTGTGGCTCCTTAAATTTTCACATAAAGAGCACCCGGCAGAAAAAATAATATAACAGTTGTTGCCACAGGGGTAAAGTAAAGTCAAGTTACCTAAACCCACAATAGTAAATGGCATGATTTTGGAATATCCAGTGTTATAACGAAATTTATTGGCAATTCATAGCAACCAAATTATAAAAAAATTTAGAGAAAATAGAAGAGCTTATAACACACACACAGTTGTGTTTCATTCGCGTCGATGGGTGCAAAAACTGTTGGAGTCCTTACGTTTTCAAAGTAAATATTCAAGTATATCACAGAACTTCACATTGAAACCCACAATACGGAGATTCAAAAAAGTACGCCCAACCTTATGTCATGGATTCCTAACAGGCAACAGCCCAAAGATTAGCGCAACCAACATATGTCAATATTAAACAACAACTTATCGACAAAAGAGATCGTTTTTTTAATTTTATAATATCCAAGACCAGATCTCCCAACAACTTCAAAATAAAAATTAAAGAAAGGCAGATTACTAAAAAATGATCATTAGGTATTCGAAAAATATTGTTTGCAAAGACCCCTTTAATTAATTGCTGCAATCCACAATAAATGTATTTTAACTGAAATTGCAAACAACGTTTGCAACGGGTTCGATAGTAAACAATCATTTTACCAGATACTATTAATTAATTTAAAATTTATATCTAATACAATTAATAAAACTGATTAAATTTACTTTTAATAAGAAAAAATAAAATCAAATATTTATTTATTAAATTTAATAAAATTATATTTAATTGATTGATTATATTTCTATTTCATCTGATGGCGGGTAAGAATGGAGCGCCGTATGTTGGTATAATATAGAAACGAGAGTATACCTACTTCTATCCAACCCCATACACTACCATCCACCCACACATTTCAAAGAAAATCAATAGATTCGTCGACGACGTCGTCTGCGTTATTCGTGAGCAGCAAATAAACTCACTAAACACATAAAATACACACATACCAATAAAGACATATATATATATATATATTACTAATTGAAATTTAACTAACTAAAAAAAATATACCTCATTATAATAAATAAATGTATTTCTATTAATTAATAAATATAAGTGAGTACGAAAGAGAGAGAAAGAGAGAGAGAGAGAGAGAGAGAGAGAGATTTTCTCTATATGGAATATAAATGGAAAAATAAAAAAGTAAGTAAATCTATTTCATTAATTTAAAATAAATTTAATAATAATAATAATAATAATTATATAAATAAATATGAATCAATGTGAGTAATTGTGTAGAAGTTAAAATGTAGTGAGGAGAGAGAGAATTTTCATAAATATATTAATTTATTTCTTTCAGTCATTTATAAATTTTATTATTATTATTATTATTATTAAAAATTTCAATCATTTTTTTGATGTTTGTTTTTTTTTTTTAATTTATTTTATTTTTCTTATTAAACATTTTTATAGTATAATATAAAAAAAACTCTCTCTCTTTCTTTTTTGTATAGATCAAAGTTAATAAATATAATATAATTTATACATTTTATTTATTTATTATCACAATTATATTATTATTTTATTTTTAATTATTCTCTTTTTCATATTTATTCTACTATTATGTAGATACTATAGAGATATAGTAAAGATTAAACTATAAATAATAAATATTGCTTATTATATAGTTGTATCGTATGATATAATATATAACATATATTATATAGCATTGTTATATAAAATTATTTATTCTCGCAGGAAAAAATCCCTAATAATAAAAAAATCAAAGATTTTATTATGTGCAATTGTTTATTTAATTCTCACTGATGGCAAATTATTAAATAATTCTATATTTTTACTATCTCGCCAGAGCCTAGTATTGCGATCACGAAATTTTGATGTTTTTATACGTTTTGAAGGTTCCTGAATCATTTTCACTAAGGTTGAGAAAAATCTCTCTCTCTGTGTATGTATGTGTGAGTGTATGTAGACAAGATAAAAACGGTTTGAGCTAGAATCATCAAATTTTGTACATGGACATTATTCAAAATTTGTAGTTTTCTATCAACTTTTGAGAATGTAGCTCAACCGGAAGAGGGTCATTACCTATCACGTTTTGATTTTTTTTTCTTCTAAAGTTACAATAAAATTAAAAATATATGTTTGATAGTTTTTCACATGATTAAAAATTATATAAAACTGCTATATATACAATTTCAGTTGGATTGAATGGCTGAGAGTACCGGAATTAATTTTTTAACACGACTGCATAGCACGTGACGTAATGTCATCAACAAAGAGCCAAACATGCGCTGGTTTAATAAATAATATTTATTAATTTTAATTTAAATATAATAAATCCAATTCAAATTGCGAGATAGTCGGGTGGAGACACTCCAGCTTTTTTAAAATTTATTTTTTAATTTATATACATATATACCTATAAATTGAAAGTTAGTCGGTTGTTTGGTAATTAAAATATTAATATTATACTATATATATACATATTTAATAATTAATAAAAAATTCACAAGTATAAGAATATAATACAAGTATATAACTTTTCGTAATTTAAGACTATACTTAGTAATTACCTTCATAATATATACTACAATTTACTATATTTATGAATATGAATACCAAACTAATTCATGGTAATTCATCTGCAGCAGTAGATATTTTGAATTCCAATCATATACAAGTTTAACGCATTAATTAATTATCTACTAAATAATATTATTCTCACAAGTTCCTAATTTATTAAAAAATTTTAATAAAATTTCAATATACTTCAATACATATAAATAGATAGATAGTTATTCCCCGAGATCATTAGGAAAAAAAAAACTAATTTCTTTTTATTATTTTCTAGTTTTTCTCAACTCCACTTGGCGTCTGTCTCTCTGTCTGTCTGTTCACTCTCTTTTGACAAATTGAAATCGATTTCTCATCGAATTTTTATTGAGATAGACTTTTGAAAATGTTTATAGATATTTCAAATTATCCCTAGAAGGTATAGAAGAAATATAAATAAATTTCATTTCAGAAATATAATTGATTTTCATTTTGAACGTATTTAAAAATTTTTTATAGCATTAAAATGAATGATGAATTCTTATTAATCAGTTGTATCGCCAATGAAGAGGGGTTTCTTCCCCTCAAATGGCATAGAGAAAAGATCTTTTTTTTATATATGTCCCCGAGAGAAAGGAAACAAAACAATAGAAGAATAACCTTGTTTTTATGAAGACAATATATATATATATATATATATATATATATATATATATATTTATAAAATATACATTTATAAAATGTTATATTAATAAAAAATTATTTAATTATAAATATAATATAATAATTATATTATTCAATAATAACATTTACTTAAAATAAATACATAAAATCAATTTTAGAAGATTAATATTGTTTTTTGTTTTATTCAATTTGCAAATTTTCGTATAACTTCATCTTTTCTATTTCTCTTGATATATTAAATAAATTTAACAAATAAACATTGCACTAAAAAGAATAAAATAATTTATCCATAAGCCTGACAAAGTTTATGGATGAATTGCTTCATATTCAACTAAAAACGTTGGGCGCTTTTAGTTTCCATTTGATTTCTATGCAATTAACTTCCTTTATAGAGCTATAATTCATATATATCTATACATACATACCACACTAAAACACTTCATTATCAATTAACACTATTTCTTCTAATATAATCAATCATTTTGGTTTTGATTGATAATATGTCAATTTAAAAAAAATTATTTTAAATTTTGATACATACTTTGATATAAGTATATTACAATGAAAAATAATAAAAGATTAATTTCTTAGCTCTTATTCTATCAATTTTATTGCATGATAAAAAATTTGTCAGTTTATGTGTTTAATTAAATTTTTATTATTAGAAAAATTTGACTTAATTGTTCATATAAATAAATAAAACTAAATGCGCCCAACGTTTCGGGCGATTCAAATCGGGTAGAGAGATGCTGGATGATGTCGAAAGATCAGGCCGTCCCAGAACCGGATTTTTACGATTCAAAAGGAATTATCCACAAAGAATTTGTTCCACCCGGCCAGACAGTCACTGGAGAGTTTTACTTGGGTGTCATGAAGCGTTTGCTGGCAAGAATTCGTCGTATTCAGCCAGAATATCGAGAAATCGGCAGTTGGACTCTTTTGCATGATAATGCACCATCACATCGTTCGCGACTTGTAACTGAACTTTTGGTAAAAAATCACGTTATTCCTTTGCATCATTCGCCCTATTCACCAAATCTGGCTCCGTGTGACTTCTATCTGTTCCCTAAACTGCATTTGCCGATGAAAGGAAAGTGGCACGCATCGATGGAAGCCATTGAGAAGGCGACGACCGACGTCCTAAAGAACATTCCAATAAAGGACATGGAGAAGTTGTTTGACAACTTGTTGGAGCGTGCAAATTTGTGTATCGATGCAGAAGGGGAAAACATTGACTAATAAAAATGATTTGTTCCAAAATGTACACTGTTTTTTTTTTTTTTTTAAAGTTTGGTTTCTTTTGGAATGGAGGGTGTATATATATATATATATATATATATATATATATATATATAGAGAGAGAGAGAGAGAAAGAGAAATAGATAATAATAATCTTTATCTAATTCTGAGTATTGTATTTTTTTAGATTATAAAATAAAAATGTTTGAACGTGCTGTTGCTGCTGTCTTGAATCGTTGTCTTGGAAAATATATTCAAGATTTAGATACCGAAAATCTCAATGGAGGCATTTTTAGTGGTCAAGTAGAATTGCATGATTTAAAAATTAAACCAGAAGCATTGGTAAGTAAATCATTTTAATAAGAGTTCATTTATATATTAATTTTTTACTTTACATTCAATATTTAATTTTAGTATGAATTAGATTTACCAATTGAAGTGAAAGTTGGTTCAGTTGGCAAATTGAGTCTCAGCATTCCATGGAGCAGTCTTTATAGTCAACCAGTTGTTATTACCATTGAGGTATTTATTATTATCATCGATCTTAACAAAAATATTATACGATACTTAAAACAATAGATAATAATGCGTAAAAGGTTGTTTTCATGGTAAAAATAATAATAAAATGTATGAAAAATAATTATTGTTAGCTATCTACTTTATATGAGTATGAATCATTTCCGAATTATATCAATCTGCTGAAATCAACTGAATGTGAGTAAATTTTACACGTGCAATTGTGTGACTTGCAATAACAAATCTTAGTGCTAAAATAAATTTTGTGTTTTGGGGTTTTGATTTTTGGTAAATAGATAAAATATTGCTAGTCACAGACCCCCTTCTCGCACCTATACAGGAGGTTTTGTCTACCGAATTAATACGTAATATTTTTGTTTAAAATCTGTATGTAATAGATTTTCATTTATTTAATTTATAAAACTAAAACAAACTTAATTAAATTAATTTAAATTTAAACTTCTAAGTCCTATTGAAAATTGAATAGATATTGATATAATATATAGCCTATGTTCAAAGAGGCAAACGTATATCCCATAGATAAGAATATTGTGATGTAATTTCATAGTATCGGTTCAGCCAATTTTCTCAATTTATAACATAAACAATTTTCCGGACAGACAGACAGACAGACATGTGAACAATTCTATTCTATAGTCACTTTTGGATTCAATCGAAACCAAGAAACCGCTTCCCCCAATGGTGTAACTTGTGTATGACAGACATGGCACAGACCATGAGCCCCAACTAAACCACGTAAAGAATATAATTAAAAATCTACATAGGCATATTTTGTTCTCAAAAACAAACATAAAACCGAGAGGGGTTCAAGATCGATGTTTGCCTTTATCTTTCCTTATTTAATTCAAGAATAGAATTTATATTTAAAGAAGTACAACTCCGTTAAAATAATTTAAAGCTATTCAAGCCCCGATAATTTTTTCTGTTTTTAAGCAAATGAATATATCTAACATTAATTTCAATTTTTCTATTCTAAATAAGTAGTTCTACTTAATATAGTAATAATAATAATAAACACAAATATGGTATCTTTTCTATACCCTCGTATAATACGTATAATACATATATGATTTATTATATGGAAATATTAATCCCATTTTAGAATATTTATATTGTACCCTATAATATATATATTGATATATATATATATATAATGTGTTATTGCATATATTATATTTTCAATTTAATTAATTTATTCATTTTCTTTAAAGGATATTTATATAATAGCAAGTCCTGTATTTGGAAGACCGTATGATCCAGAAAAAGAAAAAAGACTTGAACGATCATCAAAACGTAAAAAATTAGAAGATCTGGAAGATGATTCGATTTTAAGTTCAGGTATTTGGATTGAAATGTCATTTTTTATTCCTATATTTTATACATAAAAATATTGTCCTATATTGAAGGCTTAGTATGGGTTGGGTTATTAAAAAAATGGGTTTAAAATTAATAAAATTGAATTTTAATTTAATTGGTAGCACTCTGTTTATTATTAATAGAAACTATTATGGTGAATCCAGTGAAGACTGATAAGGGAACAGGTAAATTTAAATTTATTTAGATTAAAAATAAAATATTAAATTATAATAATAAAATTTAATATTTAATGATGAAAGAAATTAATACAATTATATTAGGTATCATGAGAAATTATATCTTAGAAATTAACTATTGTAAGGGGAAGGGGAAAACAGACCACGACGTTGGGCGTCAATTTTGTAAGGGGAGGGCCACGGTGGGTGCCAATAGGCCCCTTACAAGGAGAGGGGAAGAGGGGGGGGGGGGAGAGAAGGGAGGGAAAATGTGATAGAAGAGAGAGAAGAGGGGAAGTGGAAGAGGGAAAAATGGACCTTATGGAGAGGGAAAAAAGAGTTTAAGGTCTCCACAGGTAAGCAGGTGGGTATTTTCTTGAAGAGGGAAAATATTACAAGCACTTGCAGAGTCCAAACTACCATTCCTCCAGTGGTCCAGCGGAGATGAAGTTAATTGGGCGTCACACACACATGCTATACTCAGGGTAATGCAAATTAAAGAGACAGGACAATAAGGAGTAGTTAAATTAAATTTAAAGGCGATTATAAAAAGAAAACGTATAATTATAAGAAGTTAAAAGGAATATTATAACAATTCTCCAACATGGGAGTCACAAATAATATAATTATAATCCAGTATGGATTAATTGAATAAATATAAAATAATGTTCTCCCCAAACATATGCGATTAATTGAGAACATTATTATGCACAAAAGATCCATCCAACATGGAGGATCACATTTAAACACTAAAACATTGCGTCTGTATATAAAGAACGCTAAGAAACGACTGACTATCGAATGCTAAAAGTCGCCAACCGCACTGAGGGCAGTGGGAATCTCTTAGACGTTGCCATTTAGTTGTGCAACACCGCCTGGGGTGACTTTGTCATATTTATATATAAAAAATATACATTCGTTACACTATAAAATAAAGTTCATTTATTTTAATATTATTAATTAAATCAAATTTTATATTTTTGTTTAGCAATTGCAAATGATAAAGGGTCGACCACTTAGCTGGAAATTGTTAATGGTATAAAGTTCAGGGCAAGGCAATCCTCCGGGTGGCGTTCTCTGGGGTTCCTTCCAAACATTCAATTATACATCTTCATTCTCAGGGTACCAACTTATATGTTGGCCTCGATGTATGTTTCTGGCACTGTCGTATCACTTAGAGATGATGTCTCTTCGTTCTCTCCATCTCAAAGAATAATCTTACATTCTTCTTTCCATTTAGCAGAATAACTATTACTCCTTCCTAGCAGCCCTTGACAACTCTTCCACTAAATCAATTAATTTATGAGCCTTGAAAAGATCGAATTCATGACAATATGTCCCATTCATCAAACGATCCTATTTCAATTAGATTGTTCTCTTTTTAGGTAAAATGGATGTACGTGAGGTTTTAAATATTTGTCTTAAATGTTTATTTATGGTGTCTTAATGACATTCCTCTATTAAAAGGCATCTTTATGCTTATATATTAGAATATATCATACTAATTACTATATGTAGATATTATCTCTATCTAATAAAATAATTTTTTTTTCTCTATTATATTAAAGCTCCAACGGATTCTTCATTTATTGAAAATTTAATAACAACCATTGTGAATAATGTTCAAGTGTACATAAGAAATGTTCATATTCGTTATGAAGATTCTGTTAGTAATCCAGATATGCCACTTGCATGTGGCATTTGTATTCAATCACTCTCTATTGAAACAACTAACAGGTAAAAATAAATAAATAAAAAAAAAATAAAAAAATAAAAAAAATAAATTTTTTTATTTTTATTTTATTTCTTTATAGTAAATGGAAACCAATGGTAACACCAAGTGGTGCCTCATCCTTATATCAATTGGTACGTCTGGAGGCGTTAAGTTTATATTGGAATCCACGTTGTCCAATTACTGGTGGATTGGTTGCCCCTGAACCCGATGCACCATCCTATTGGGCATTAGAAATGCGTAGAGGGATTGAAACATTTACAATTAATCAACATGAATTTGAATTTTGTAATTATAATTTTATTGATGGATTCTTATATATATAATTCACACAATTGATTAATTTATTTATTTATTATAATATAAATTTGTTTGTTGTTGTCTATTAGTGGTGAAACCAATAACAGCTAAAATTAAAGTAATCGTAAATAAATCGAATGAAGCACGTGTACCAAAATTATTAATTGATTTAGTATTACAAGATATTGCTGCCCAAATGTCACGTCAACAATATTTAAGTATTTTAGCTATCATGGATTCATTTAAACGTATGGCAATTAATAGGTATTTATATATATTTTAGTATAAACTACATCATATATGAATTATACTATATACGTATCTACATACATTCTACATACAATATACATAATATCTATATCTTTTTTTTTTTTTTCTATTCATTTCATTATTATTATTATTATTATTATATTTGTTTTTATTTTTCAGAAAATTTCGTCGTTTTAGACCAGAAGTACCAATCAATGGCAATGCTTCTCATTGGTGGAAATATGCATATACTTCCATGTTGGAACTTCGTGTACGGCCTTATACGTTTCAATCAATGAAAAAACATCGGTAATCATATTATTTAATATATAATAACTAATAATATATTTATATTTTTATAAATATATATATATTAAATAAAATTTATTTCTATAATTATTATTATAATTGTTTTATTTATTATTATTACTATTATTAAAGGGATAATTATCGCAATTATAAAAATTCTTATAAGCAAACGTTATTGAAACCGAGTGATTCTGAATTACGTTTAGATACACAATTATGTGAAGACCTTTTAGATATTGAACATATTGTAATTGCAAGGGAGGAAGCAAAAATTGAAGTAAGTCAATCAATATATGTATTATTTATTTTATTTTATTATTAGAATGATACATCTTCTCTGTACTGGCGACTGCTATAGTCGGAGTCGGAGAGACGAAAGTTGAGTCCTGAGGGGTGGCAGCCAGGAGAGGTGGGACTACTCCCTCCTAGAGTCTCATTTCCCCTCCACTACAGTCTTCATACTCTTGAAACGAAAATATAAAAAAAAAAAAAAAAAAAAAAAAATGTCTTATGCGCAATACGGTTTTGTTGGAAGTGCGGGAACTGGTTGGTCGAGGGTGGGGATCAGGCTCATCAGGCTCTATGCCCAAGCGTAATCTCCATTAGAAAAACTCTTGTCCTCTGGCTACCTTTCCAATAACTCACCCCTATCTTGCACACACCTGTTCTATAATCAATTCTGGCTAATTAATATTAAGAAACGTATGCCATGTAATTTATTAGCTTTGAAAAAAAAAAAAAAACGAATTCATGACAATACTTTTTTTATTCCTCTTCATCAATCGAGAATATTTCATTTATATTGTTCTAAAATGTGAGCGGATATGAGGATGTCAATTATTATATTATTAGAAATGTTTATGTGATATTAGCATCTTAATGATATTTCTCTATTAAAAGGAATAATTTCTATGCTTATATATATATATATATATATATATATATTTATATAGTTACGCCGTGAAACACCAGAAAAAGTGACAACACATACATCAACACCTCGTTGGTGGCAATGGAAAAGTCAGGATTCACCAAAGGATAAAATAGGCTCATCATTAACTGAATTACGTGTTGTTGCTGATAAAGGCCGTGGTCTTTGGGCCCAATTGACCTCTGCTGATAAAGCAAAACTCTTTCAAAGTATAGGACACGTTGAAGGACAACAAAAACAAGAGAAACCCAAACAATACATTGGTTAATATTTTAATAAATACATATTGAGAATTTTATTTTATTTTATTAATTATTAATAGAAATTAATAATAATTTATTTTTAGAGCATAAAGTGAATATAACGTTAGCAAATTGTTCATTATCATTGATTAATCGTGGTAGAGAAGTTCTTGTTGCTACTATTACACAATTTCTTGCATCAGCAGAGACACGTCCATCTGCACATGCATTCAAATTGTCTGCACGTGTTGAGAGTGTCATTGTAGAAGGTGCAAGTCTTGAACATGATTTAATACCAATATTCACTGGTGATAATAATGCAGTGAGTGGTGGTAATGGCGCACCAAATGTACTTGCAATTGATATTGAAAAGAATCCATTGAATATTGAAGCCGATTATGGTTTAGCAATTGCATTAGAACCAATTGAATTAATGTATCACGAGGTAATTATAATAAGAATAATAGTAAGAATTTATTACTTCTATTATTAATCGTATCGTATCGTGGTATTTGATTTTATAGCATGCTTTATCAGAATTATTTTCATTTTTTCAAACTCGTTCATTATCATTAATGGAAGTGATAAAAGAGACTAAAGCATATATTACTCCAGTCATGAATACTGGTAATAAATTGGCACGTTATGCCCTTAATAGACGTGCTAGATTCAATTTATCTCTTGATATTCATGCACCATATTTAGTCATTCCTGAACATGGCACTTTACAAAGGTAATAAATAAATAATCAATAAATAAGTAAACATTTTAAATTTTTTTATTATTTTTATCTTATAAATTTATTTATTTATTTAGAAGTGGAAGTGTTTTTGTATGTGATTTGGGATATATTCAAGTGAAAAGTGACCTTCAGCCGTTGGGCCAATCCATGGATGATGCTACATTAATGGAATTGGAAGAACGTCTCTATGATCGATTACATATTGATGTTACAGATATACAAATTCTCTTTTGTGATTCAGGTAAAACTACTATTTTTTTTTTTTATTTATCTAATAGTTGCTCAGATCGCTTTCGATATAGAGCCCCCCCCCCCCCCCGTCCAAGTGCTAGGAGCGCAGTCTGAGCATTTAGAATAAATATATTACATTATAATATCTTGTGTGTGTGTTGTTGATTTAAGGTGAAGAATGGCGTGAAGCCCGACGTCATCAGGATACAGAACATCATTTAATACCAAAAGTCAGATGTCAATTTGTTTTCTCTAATAGTATTAAACCTGAATATCGTCAATTACCAAGGTTTGTTTGTTTATTTTTTTTTTTTAAATAACGAAATTATAATTATTTATTTATTTATTGATAGACATAAATTAAATTTAACAATTTCATCATTGAAAATGAATTTATCGGATCGTCGTATTGGAATGATATTAGATTTTGTTGATAATATCCCCATGCCATCTGGTAATACAGTGTTAAGCGCCGAGGCAGAGGATACAATTGCATTGGTACCATTGGAAGATGAAGAGACATTATTAACCTATGAATGGACTTTAACCGATTTAATACAACCACCACCAAATTATTATCAATTAATTTATATTCGTTCTATAGTGGCTATCACTGAATTGTCTAGAGAAACAAGGAGAGCGTTGGACGAAGAAGGATTAAATAATAATAATAATAATCATCATCATCATCATCAACATCATTATCATCATCATCATCATCATCATCATCATCTTTACCAATCCGGTTTAATGACAATGATGGATCGTGCAAGGGCTAAAGATGCCCTTTTACATGTTGATGACAAATCATTTACCATCTCGTTAGAGCATAGTGATGAAGAGACAGAGCAATGGGCAAGGACAGTGGATTTACCTGGTTTTGATGATAACGTTTCACCAAATAATATTATTACAATGCTTATACGATTTGTTATTGGAGAGGTAATAATAATAATAATAATAATAATAATAAAAATAATTCAAAAGTTGAAAAATATCTAGAAATACTAGAAATACATTATTTAATTAATTAATCAATAAATTCAATTCAATTCAATTTATTTATTTATTTATTTATTTTAAGATTGTAGTTCAACTTTCACGTTCCAATAATCGTATTGATAAACCATATTTAATGCTTCGTATTGCTGATTTATGCTGGGATACAGCACTTATGGAATATGGTCCAGCTGTTCAAATATCATTAGCATCGATCCATCTCATTGATAAATTACATGTAGGCATCAGTGGCGAATATTTAGAATTAATTAATACACCACAAACTGATCTCGCAACGATTCTATATCGAAAGGTAATAATACTATAAAACAATTTGAATTTGAATTATTTATTTATGAATTTATGAAATTTCTTTCTTCTTTTTAAGGTTCGATCGAATTGTCCTGATTTTAAATCTCATTTTCATAGTGTAGAACAATCACTTGTTTTGGATCTTGCATCTTTCTCCATTCTATTTCATCGTGAGGCATTCTCTACACTTAATAAATATTTACAATATTTAGCACAAAAGTAAGAATATATTATATTTATTTACTTTTTATAAATTTAATTAGATAAAATTTCTATTCCTTTCCATTATATTTTCATTATCAATTAATTCAAAAGTCTGGTTTATATAGAATAATCTAATACTATAACTAATATTCTAGTTTGCTTTACAAATGTATGCCATCTATCTATCTCGGTGGCTCTACGGAACTCGAAAGTTCTTGGCCGCAGCAAGACCACTTTTCCAAGTATCCCTATCCTAAGCCACAACCCTCTCACATCTCTCTCCTACATTATCCACCCAGCGCGTCCTTGGTCTTCCAATCGGTCTCACCACAAAATCAATTTACACCATTCTTTCCTCTGCCCATCGCAGCCTTCTCGACTTTTTAACCCTAACTGGAGTCTAGATAGATGGAGTCTGCATAGATGTCATACAATTCCGCGTTATGCAGTCTCTGCCATTCCCCGGTGACCTCATCTTTCTTTAACCCATAAATGCTGCGAAAAAAATTCTCAAATACTCTAAATCTACTCTCATCTCCCAAAGACATAGACCATACAACCGGCATAATTATTGTTTTATATATTTTAATTTTTATCCTCCTCTTTGATAATAATTTTGATGCGATGTTAACAGGTGTTTCCCGATTGCAACCTCGCTTTAAATTCTTCTCGAATATTATTATCCTTCGTGATTACTGAATCTAAGTATTTAAATTTTTCTACATTTTCATATTAGATTCATACCTGATTCGATTAATTTTTCTAAACTATCCTTAATTGCAATTGCCGAATTATTTATGTCGTCTACATATGTAACCTAATACTTGGATTTTTTTTTTTGTTTAATTGGATTCCGTTTGATTTTTACCCAATTTGTCTAATTACATATTCCAGTACTATACGAGTGTATGTACAGTAATGAAAATACGATGCAATTTTTAACAATGGGTTCGCTCTTTTCTTTTCCCGAAAATCCTCTATGAACTAGTAATATACTTTAGCAAATGACAAATAAAAAAAATGTATGGTTTATTTTATATGTATGTAGAAATATTTTGATCCAGGACGAGCAATCAAAATAATGTAGCAATGTGGAAAGGGTTGGATCGGTGTCTAAGGTAAATTATCTCGATAGAGCAACAGGAAGACTTCTTCTTTGGGCTTTTCAATAAATGCTCTTCTATATTATAAAATATTAAAATGGTTTATTTACAAATAAATATACCTATACAAATACAAACACTCGCTAATCATGGCCAAGAATCCCCTGCCCCCTGTGGGAGTCCCCGCCTCAATTTATATCTTCATCTCGTCCTTACTGAGGGAGAAGGGGAGAAACTTTCTCCGGGACGTCACCAAAGGCCTGTGGCCTGGTGCCAAGAACGGTTGAGGATCGGGAATCCCGTGGCCCTTCCGGTGGAAAAAAAAAAAGTGGAGTGAGGAGGTTGAGACCCCCTGTCGCCGACGATCCCTTGACCTCAATTTCAATTACCACATCATATATTATTTAAGAAATAGAACAAACAACAAACAATATAGAATATAATAAAATAAAATAAAGCAAAAATATGAAATTTAAGAGATATTCCAAAGTTAATCGTCAGTGCTTCATTGATATGACTACGTCATTTTATAAATCTTTTAAAAAAAAACTAATTTCCAAGATGAAGAAAAATAACAAGGGGCCTCTCCATCAATCATACATAATATAGTATAATTGAACATATACTCGTATATAGAAGTGATCCTCAACCTTTCAGGATTTGTGGCTTCATTTTCAATCTTAATTTTCATCGTTCTCCCACCACCATCCTTCCTCCCTTCTCCCACCTCCCTCCTCCCGCCTATTACAAAAAAAAAATTTATTTGGAGTATTTTGGATTCTTTTTTAAACTATTTTTAACTAATAACCAAAACAAGAGTAAAAGCGAGCTAACGTTGGCGAGAAACCTCATCTGTTATTTCGTCAAGCGAATGAATGCGGGAAAAAATTTAAAATTATAATTATTTCCTTTTCTCATAATTGGCCTTAATAAGGTTTTTTTTCAAATTAAATTAATTTTTCAATTTCCAATTATGGTAAAATTGAAAGATTTGTTTCTGTAATTTTTAAATTTTTATTTGAATTTCGTCCGTTTTATTTTTTTAGATTATCAGATTATCCAGCAAAGACCATCGTCGGTTTTAAATTGGAAAAAATTAAAAAATATAAATTATTCAAAGCGTTGTTAAACAGGATTATTTAGTAGTAGTAGTAGTAGTAGTTATTTTATTTGGGAGATGGTTTAAAATACAATATGGAACTTTTTCAATTCCACTTGGTGTTTTTATTATTTAAACTTTGAAAAATTTTTCCCAACTTTTTATATTATATTTTGTTATTGATAGTTCTTCGTTCTTCTTAAAATGTTTCACCTGCTTCAGTCCAATCCATAAATTCGCCTAGAATCATTATTATTGAGTTTGCAATTTCTTCCAAATTTTTAAACTTAAAAGTTGAAAATATAGAGATTATAATTATAATTATGATTAATTTATATTTATATTAATATCAATTTTTTTCTTATTTTTAATATTCACAAGTTTTTAATGCATTTATATTTTATTTGATTGATTATTTTTGAGTTAAAATTTAAACAAATCCAAATATTTTTTTAAAATTTATTTTAGATATATAAATGTATTTTTTTTATAATCTTCTCAATTATAGAATATTATTATATAATTTTTCAAATCACTCAAACATGTAATACACAAATATATTAATTTGTTAAAAGCATTAAAATTTAAACCCAAAAAAAAATAAAAAATAAATAGTATATAATTAGAAAATTTAATTTAGGAGGGGAATATGGGGGATAAAACTTAACATGGCTGATGTACTTTGAAATAGCAAATTTAAGAAAAAGTAAATAAATAATAGAAAAAAAATATTACTAATAATATATATTGAACCCGCGTTGATTTTGTTTGTAACTTTATTAAATTGTTTTATTAAAACGGATATAAACGAATTTATTTTGTGAACTTACTTTTATCGTTTATTACTTGTGTTTACTTTTATTCTATATTCTATTAAGTATGATAATAATATTATAATGATTACATTTTTGAAGTGAAAACTTCTTTAGCGGCGTTGAGCACTTTTGCGGGATGGGGAAAAAGTATAGAACTCGCGTGAGATTCCAAAACGACCCGACCGGTGAGATCGACCCGACAGATATACGCATGCGCAATACACCAGAATGTTAGAGACACTAAACTTCTGATACATTCTTTACAAAATTTTACATATTTGCCATATTAAATATTATTATTTATATTTACATTAATAATCAGTATTACTAAATTATGTATATATAAAATAAAATATTTTAATATATTATTATATGTTAAATTATATTAAATTAATTTCTAATATATTTATATAATTTAAAATTAATTTCAGAATATATATATATATAATATTATATAATATATATTTTAATAAATTAATTTTTAAATATGTGTGTGTGTGTGTGTGTGACCGTAAAAATAAAGATATATGTTTGATAATTTTTCACATGATTAATAATTGTATATAAAACTGCTATATATAGAATTTCAGCTTGATAGAATTGCTGAAAGTACCAGAATTAATTTTTTAACACTGGAAATCTCACGCGCCAACACGTGACGTGGTGCCATCAACAAAGAGCCAAACACTCCACTATCCACTCGACTATCTCGCAAATTTGAATTTTATTAAATACTATTTATTAATTTAAATTAAATTAAATTAATTAAATTATAATTTAATAAATATTATTTATAACATCAAAAACATCAAAATCTCAACATCGAAAATTGAATTGCTGAAAGTACCAGAATTAATTTTTTAACACTGGAAATCTCACGCGCCAACACGTGACGTGGTGCCATCAAAAAAGAGCCAAACTTGCGCTGGTTTAATAAATATTATTTATTAATTTTAATTTATAATTGAATTAATTTAATCTATATATTTAATACGATAGTGTCCGTCTGTACGCAAAAAACTCCAGAGCCTAAACTACAAGGAGTAAGGTAACCAAATTTTTCTGAGGTGAAGGGTACCTCAAATGATGAAAAATAAAAAAGAAATTAGAATCTTAGGTAACTCCTGAGCTGAGCTGCGGGTGTTCCATTTTCCAGAAATATATATAAAGGAGAGTATTTGTATGTATGTAATTTGTTTACTTTTTTGTTGTCATAGAAACAGATATATATATATAATTAGAACCTCTCTCTCTCCCTCTATTTAAAATTTTAAAAAATTTCTTAAGCCAGGTAAATGAATTGGACTGGAAGAGGAGACATGTGATTAGAGAAATTGGGGAAAAATCAACCGAAATGTAATTAAACAAAAAAATTCAAGAATTATGATACGGATACGACTTACATACAATTAACATACAAAATGTAGAATTTGAAAAAGTATAAATATTTAAATACTTAAGATCTCTAATCACGAAGGATAATAATATTCGAGAAGAATTTAAATCGACGTTGTAATTGAGTAACGCCTGTTATTATGCAGTAAAGGGGCTTATCTCATCAAAGAGGATCAAAATTAAAATATATAAACAATTATTTTTCATGTTGATCGATGACTAGGGTGACCATATTTCGAAAACACCAAACCGGGACAAACGGTATACCTTTTTTTTTAGAACTAAATTGAAAAAATTTTGAAAAAAAAATTACGAAATGTCCTAAATATTGAAAAAACAGTAGGGTGTCCCGAAGACTTTTTTGGGACAGAGCACCTAAAGACGGGACATTTGGTCACCCTATCGATGACTCTGGGAGACGATTTGGAGTATTTGTGATATTAATATTGTTCGCAGCATTTATAGGCCAAAAGAAGATGAGGTCACAGGGGGATGGCGGAGATGGCATAACGAGATATAATGTCCAGATATAGTTAAGGTTATAAAATCAAGAAGGCTGGGATGGGAAGGGGACGTGGTTGGAATTGGAGAAACTAGAAATTGGGAGAAACCGATTGGGAAACATCCGGTGGAAGACCAAGGACCAAGGTGGGTGGACAATGAAGGGACATGGGATGATAATTAACAAACTAGTGCATCTAAACTTGGCATTGGGATGGATTTGAACCCTTTTTTAGGCAAACAAATAACTGATAGGTACTTGGCCTCCTTTTTAACAGGTATGTTTTGGATTAGATATATTTTACAAGAAAACAAATACATGTCTTATCTACTTATACTGATTGAAACAAAATGGATGAAAATCTTTTACATACAGACTTTCAACCAAATACTATGTATCACTCGGGGGTACAGGGGGCGGAGCCCCCGTCTAGGTGTGAAGAGCGCCGAAGGCGCTCGGAGCAGCTAGTTTAATTTAATTTAATATATGTTATTTAATCCAATTCAAATTTGCGAGATATGCTGAATATGTTTTTAAATAAAAAAAAATTTCAAGAAAGTAATTGGAGTTATTAATATTAAGAATCAATAAATAAATTTATTAAATATACATTTAAACATGTAAATTAATCTATATATAAATTTAATAAATATTCAAACAATAATTGAAACAATATAAATAAAACGATTCAATATTTTACTTACATTGTGATTTATATTTTTATTTTTATTACAACTATTATTATGGGTATGTTATTTTTGGCAGTTTAAAAAAAATTAAAAATATTAATAAAATTTATCAAAATAATAAGTTGAAAAGATTTCCAATTATTTTTATTTATTTATTGTAAATTTTTCAATGTAACCATGGTAACCATAAATAGACTTTTACCAAAATATTACTAATTAAATTAATTTTGGATAAATTTATTTTGGATTTAACTACACTAAAACCTTCCCTGGGACGCCCACAACAATCTCTGAAAGTTTCATCGCAATCGGACGGGTAGTTTTTGAGTATTTGACACACACACACAGACAGACAGACATTTAATAATCAGTTTGCTGAAAAAAATAATTATGAATTTTATATATATATATATACGTATATAAATTTCATTTTTCTCGTGAAGCTGGTGCGCATTCCGTCTGCTTTCAAATTTCTTACGCACAAGTTTTCACTTCTGTCGGCCAGTTCCACGACTGCCAATTCGACTTTTTTATTTAAAAATCTTAGTTATTTTGAATATTTTTCTTTTTTAAAAATTAATTTCCTTCTCTGTAATTATTATTGTTATGGACACGTATTTTTTAAATTAGTCTGGAATAAAAAAAATGTTTCATTACATATAATTACAGTGTAATTGTTCACCCATTCACCCACAAATAAACAGATACATAATAAAAGATGAAACATTGGTAATTAGAGATTCTATAAATCTATTTAATTCTATCTAACTAAATGTTTAATGTATGTATAGTGACAGAAAAATCGAAAAGCCATGGGAGCGCTGTTGTCGGAAAATCAACCGGACAACAGCGCCCCCTTGGCGTTTACATTTTTTCGTCACTGTACTATACGTACCTACAAATACCTACACGCGTTTTTTTTTAAAATAATGATTGTATTTATATAGATTTAAAATTCTTTTCATAAAAACTCGATTAAAACATTTAATCCAAAAACGCATATCTCGTATACCTACTATCATTTGAAACACACCCACACATTTAAATATAATGATTGTTGTAGATTTCAAACAAGAGAGAATCATATTAAATCATTTGTTAAAAATGGTGTTAAAATAATAAAAAACTTATTACGTTGTCAAGAGGAACCCCCAATACCACCTGGTGCTACAAAATTTAGTTATTCAACACGTCTTGGTGAAGCTCGTATACGTCTCTGTGACACGGATATGGACTTTTTAGATATTAAAGTAAATTGATTAAATGAATATATGTATATAAACCAATAAATAAATGATTTATTTATTATTTCTGTGATTATAGATTTCAGGTATTGAAAGTGATTGTCTATTTAAAGCAAATGAACGGATGGTTTTAAGAGTTTATTTAACAACATTATCCGTTGACGATCTCTCCGATTTAACACTATATCCAAAGGTATTCTATTAATATATTAATATAATATAGTATATAATATTAATAAAGATAGATTTTCAAATTAATTATTTTGCCCAACATGTAAATAAATAATATCCTACTTTATCGGTAGTACTAGTATCAATATTTTTTTAAATTTTTTTAAAATGATTTATTTTTAAGTAATTTTTACTACCGTGTGATGTTTTTATGTTTTGTGTGAGTCACTTTCACTTGTAAGGTTGGAAAAAAATGTCTGAGTGTGTATGTGTGTATGTATGTAGACAAGATTACGCAAAAACGGTTTGAGCTAGAATAATGAAATTTGGTATACGGGCATTATTCAAAATTCGTAGTTTTCTATCAACTTTTGTAGCTCAACCGGAAGAGGGTCATTTCGAATGTGTGACCATTTATTTTTTTCCTCAAAACGGGACATTTTTTAATTTTCGGTAATAGTTTGGGGAGGTTTTGAAGACAACCTATATTTTTAATTATTTCTATTTATTATAATGAAAATAACTGAAAAATATAGTAAATAATATAATAATAAATTTAAAATAAGGGACAAGCTACCTGAAAACGGGACGTATGGTTACTTTAGTCTTTACCTACCCAACATTTTGATTTTTTTTCCTCTAAAGTGATCGTAAAAATAAAGATATATACTATTTGATAATATAATTTTTCCACATGATTAACAATTATATAAAACTGCTACATATAGAATTTTAGATTGATTGAATGGCTGAGAGTACCAGAATTAATTTTTTAACACTGCAAATCACGCGCCAACACGTGACGTGGTGCCATCAACAAAAAAAGATCCAAACACTGGCTGGTTAAAATAAATATTATTTATTAATTTTAATTCATAATTTATAATAAATTAAATTTAATTTAAATATAATATATTATGTTATTTAATTCAAATTCAAAATTGCGAGATAGTCGAGTGGAGACACTCCAGCTTATTAATAAATAAATTGCATTTCTTATAGATAATAGCATTAGAAGAAGAGAAAGTGGCTGAATTAAAATATGTACGACATAGTCCGAAACTTTATACACAAACAAGTTTAGAATCAGGAAGAGAGAAAGATGATGTCAAGGCTGATGGCTCTTTACGTATTCATATTGGACGATTAAATATTGTAGTATTATATAAATTGTTAATTGATTTACAGGTAAATATTTTATTTTTATTTTCCTCTCTAGGAGGTGTACGTGATAAGGTGAAAATGAATATTAAATTACAATTTGTATCCATTTTCAAAAGCATTTTTTAGAGCCATTTGTAGTTGCAAGTGTTGCTATCATTCATATCGGCCGTTTTATTGAACGTAAAATTCTTGATCAAATTGCAATGTTACGTGGATGGAGTACACGATTACATCTCTCTTTAGATTTACATACACCCAATTTACTTTTACCACAAAAGAGTGCCTCACCTAATCTTATTATTATCAATTTAGGTAACAGATGTACAGATGTGTACATTAGTAATTTAATTTTAAATTTTCGTACATTCATATATAATTATAATTATATTATTTATTTTAGGTGATATTTGCGTAGAGAATTTTTTTAAAGAATTAAGTCATATACAAATGCAAACCGATAAAGCATCACCTGTAATTGATAATCTTTTATTTCGTTTAGAAAATTTACAAGTGTCCCGGGCTGTTATGACATTAGCAGGCTCATTAGAAATTCAGGTAAGATACATTTATTTATTTCATAAGAATTATCTTATATCATATATTATGATTAATTGGACTTGGAAATATTCAAAACGTTTTATTAAAAAACCTATACAATTAACAACTAATTCCCAATCTCTATCAAATCAACAAAAAGGTAATTGTTCCAGGAGACGGGTCACCTCTCAAATTTTAATGAAACTTTGCCAGTGGATTCCTTGTTTAATTCTAAGAAACTTCTTCCTTAGGCAATATTGAGGGTCTCTTCTAGTTTTCGAAATAAAAAGAATTAAAGTTTGAATATTGACATTACATATATTTATATACGTACATTCTTTGGACAGAGAGCGGCGAAGGTGAAGCTCACTGCTGGCCAAATCAATAAATTATAAATATGTGTATCCAATGGATAGATTTAAAATTAATAAAATTGATCTTTAATTTAATTGGTAGCACTCTCTGTTTATTATTAATAGAAAATATTATGGTGAATCCAGCGAAGGGGTTAATTAGGGAAGAATTTGAGAAGAATTGAATTCATTCAGATTAAAATGAAATATTAATTTATAATAAAATTAATATAATTATAATATAAGTTTCATGAGAAATTATAACTTGGGCGCTCTTCGCACCTACATAGATAGAAGGTCCTGTCCCCTGTATCCTCGAATACATTGTACATTGTATTTGCTAATTTACATAGAGTATTATTATTATACTAGTCGAACCTGTTTCAAACGGTGTTTCAATGAATTTATCGTGGTTTGCAGCAAGTAATTAAATAGTTCTTTGAAAACAATATTTTTCTTATACCTAATAATCTGCCTTGAGCGAAGTCTTCTTTAATTTTTGTTTTGATGTTGTTGGAAGTTCTGGTCGTGGATATTAAAAAATTAAAAAAAACCGTTTAATATTGACATTTGTTGGTTGCGCTAATCTTTGGGCTGCTGCCTGTGTAACATATATAAATATATAATTTGAATATTTAAATAATAATCAAATAATTTAATATATGTAATTAAATATTTTATTTTAATAATTATAGTTATATATTATTTATTTTTTAACAAATATATATTATACCTATATATTATATAACCTTCGGCGCTCTTCACACCTCTCACGGACTTATAAACCTGCTGCCCTCGTAACTCATTTGAATTAAACACAATTTATTCTATTTTTTAATTTAGATGAATATCAATGTAATGGCAATATTATTTTTGAACAGATATATGTATATATAAACCAATAATCTAATAATAATAATAATAATAATAATAATTATAATCAGTCCCCTATACCACCGATTTAATATATAGTATTTTGAGGTGTAGAATCGACCAGAATTAGATTCTCTTTCAACATTCACACTATAACTTGAAATTTCTGTCAAGACTAAAAATTTGGAAATAAAAAAAAAATTAAAAAAAAAAAACTTTTTAAAAACATGCTTTTTCGTCGTCGAAAATGCATAGAAAATCCTAGAAATGATCCAAGTTGACCGGCATGTTATGGGGGCCATACACTATGCGATTGCCTGCAGGCCGTCGCCTCAACAGGCGATCGTAAGACCAATATCGCCGAGTTCCATACACTAACAGTCAACAGCCTTCAGGCGGCCGTACTGAACTGCAGATGATAGCCTGATGATAGCACACACTACAGTCCGGTACCTGCAGGCGGACTGTCGGTCAATGAAACAGGACTGCAGGAGATCCCCAGTCAGTCCAATCTCGGCTGGTGAATGATCTCACGAAAATTATCTCACGCAAAACTGATGGAAACGGTGACAACAGATCGTTTGCCTGCAGGCTAACTGACAGTGTGTGGTGGGGGGCACATGAGATCATTATCCGACAGGTCGCTGCCTGTCGCGAATCTCTCATCCTATCCCCGCCTGCCCGGCGACCACATACCTTCAGTCCGGGCGAACTGCAGTCCATTATCTTCAGATCAACTGATAAATGTGTGGGCAATCTCGATCTACGGCCTTACGATTACGATTATCTTCAGTTAAACTGACAGTGTATGGGGCGCTTTAGTTGTCGTAGCATCGCACGAAGCCTTGATCAAACGTAATGAAATTTAGCCATTTCTCAAACGTCTCATGGTGACTGGTGACAAGAAATGCGTCACATAACACAATAGAGTGAGAAAAAGATCATTGTCAAAGCGCGGGGAAACAGCTCAAACGGTGGCCAAACCAGGTCTAATGGTGTCTTCCTGGCAGGAAGGTCCTACTCTGTATTTGGTGGGACTGGAAGGGAATAATTCATTATGAGCTGCTCCCATATGAACAAACACTGAATTCGGATCTTAACTGTCAACAATTGGACCGTTTGAAGCTAGCGATCGACCAGAAACGACCAGGATTGGCAAACAGAAGGGCTGTTGTGTTCCACCATGACAACGCCAGGCCATACACTTCCGCAGTGACTCGCCAAAAACTCAGGGAGCTTGGTTGGGAAGTCCTAATGCATCGACCTTACAGTCTGGACCTGGCACCAAGCAAAAGCGACTACCATCTTTTTCTTTCATTACAAAATTTCCTTAGTGAAAAAAAATTAGAATCAAGACAAGATTGCGCGAAAATCGACTTTTAGAATTTTTTGCAAGTAAGAAACAAGACATTTATGAGAGAGGAATTATAAAGCTACCTCTAAAATGGCAAGTAATTGTTGAACAAAACGGTACTTATTTGACCTAAATCGGAGAATCCAAACTATGTTAATTAAACTAATAAATTTCACCCAAAAATTATGGATTACTTTTTCCCCAACCTAATATAATGCATATTTCATTTCATTTTCGCTGCGGACATCGCACATGTCCGTCCAACAGCCTATGTTTGGGAGAGTACTTCAAAACTTACCATAAAAAATAATATATATCGAAAATATACGGTTATTTTTATTATTTATCAGGTTTAATTTTTTTGTTCTGCAATCAATCAATTGTACATAAAATAAGTTATACTTAACCAACTATGTTTTTCAGAATATATACATTTTTATGTTTTTTTCTGGTTTTATTTTTTTACTTTTGTTAGTTTGAAAATCATGAGTTACTGTTTCATTTTGTTGTTGTTGTACAATTATATTATCATAAAATAAGTTATACTTACCACAAATATATGTTTTTCTAAAATAACCTAGCATTTTGTTAGGCTGAACATCATGAATTATTTATAACGGAATTTTGTAAATTAAACCACATATTGATATTTGTTATTGTAAATTTATTCAAAAAATACAAACATATACACAACGTTTCGATTGCTACTTCTGCAATCGTTATCAAGCGACTGCACTGTTCGAGCGTCCAGTGACAAGTGACCAATGATCATTAATATAAGACCAAAGTCACCAACCAGATGGCGCTCTGAACGTGCTTACAATTTCAAAATTACAGGAGAAAAAATATATAATAAATAATGTAAAATTAAAGAACTTTTGTTAGTTTGAAAATCATGAGTTACTGTTTCATTTTGTTGTTGTTGTACAATTATATTATCATAAAATAAGTTATACTTACCACAAATATATTGTTATTAATTGTTATTCACGTTTTGTTTATAATTTTTAATTTAATTGTTTAAGAATAATTATTTTTTCTCCTGTAATTTTGAAATTGTAAGCACGTTCAGAGCGCCATCTGGTTGGTGACTTTGGTCTTATATTAATGATCATTGGTCACTTGTCACTGGACGCTCGAACAGTGCAGTCGCTTGATAACGATTGCAGAAGTAGCAATCGAAACGTTGTGTATATGTTTGTATTTTTTGAATAAATTTACAATAACAAATATCAATATGTGGTTTAATTTACAAAATTCCGTTATAAATAAAAACAACCACCAAAGCTTTAATAATTTAATATCATGAATTATTGTTTTTGTTTTGAAAACAAATTTATTCTCTTATATAAAGTTTATTATCTGTTATTTATTAAAATATTTAATAATTATTAAATAGTATTTCTTTAATTTCAATCATTCCTTTTAAAATATATTATTAACAACAAACAAATAACAAAAAACAATGTACTTTTTGTAATCGTAGGAGCCAATTGTAGAACCTGTTTCATTACGATTAGATATTAAACGAATGGTGGCATATCATCATACATTGAATAGTTTACCAACACCAATAAGTCCTTATATGCAATCTGTTAATCAAAGAGATTTATTATTATATGAAATTCATGGTGGATTGGATGCTATTCGTATTAATCTTGGACAACGTGATTTAGCAACGATGTTAGCTGTTTGGTCTGATAATTTTGCGGAAGGCCATTATCTAGGTATTACCATTGATTTATATTAAATGAATAAATATAAATAAATGTTTATTATATTTTATTATAGAAATTCGTTCAAATTGTACAATTTCGTCACCAGTAGAGACATCATCACCAACACAAATACAACCAGAAGATACAGCAGTTCGTAAATTACAAATGTTTTTATGCCAGGGTGAAATTGTACGTAAAGAGGCTACTCTACGTCTTTCCTTAGATGGTTTACAACTTTATTTATTTAATGATTTAGATGAAGTAAGTATAAATAAATCAATAGCTATTTTTATTATAATAATAAATATTACTATTAATAATAATTTATTATTTTAAGATTTTAAGTTCACCTGTTCGTGATATGAATCATGGTTTATGTAAATTGGAATTGGGTGAAATTATTTGTGCTATGGATTGGCTAAGTGATAAAAGTTTGGAAATTAAAATGGCATTACAAAGTTGCATTTTATCAGATATTCGTACAGATAATACAATCACAATTCGAAAGTAAGTGACCGAAAGTGAAATTTATAATTTATTATATATATTCAAAAATTATAAAAAAAAAAAATAAAATAAAAAAAAACTTTGAAATTTTTTCTTTTCATTTAAAATTCTTTATGTATAATAATATTTACAAGTAAGTAACTATTACTAAGTTATATTATAAATGTGAATAATATGTAAAAAAAATATGATAAACTCATTCATTTTTAAAAGTTTCTAAAATATTAAATTAATAGTAAAATATTTTAATACTACTACTAAAAATAATTTTATGTAGACTTATTGTATTTTAGAATTTTACAATCGCTTGGTAGTGAACGTCATTTACATACAAGTCCAATTTCTATTTCAACACCACCAATTATCGATTTAACGTATCGTCAATCAGCAACAGGTGATCGTTGTTTAACGATGGTAATTGAAAAGACACGATTAAATTTAAGTGGTACATTTTTTGTACATTTGGGCCGATTTATGTTAGATGCATTGCCAAGTAGTGACGGTGGTTTAATTAATCATGGCTATGATGGTGACTTATCAACATCACAACAGGTAATTCATTCATATTGTGTTGTTTATATACATATACATTTTTTTTTTTTTTTTTTTTTTATTATTTATAAATTTACAATCTGTTACTATTTATATAACAATGAGTATCAATCTTTTGATTGATTAATAATATTACTGACATTTAGGAAACAACCCAGTGGTTGCTTCCTTTTATTTCTTTTTTAAAAATTGTTTTAACTATTAAAACGTACGATAGAATCACTGGGTAAGTTTTTTTTTAATCTTCTTGCACTGGGGGGGGGGGACCATCAAGTCTTTAACTAGGTTACTTGGGTGGTGTTCAAGTTTGTTTACATATTTTACACAACGATTTGATATCACTTTTTTCACTGATGGGATCCCTAAGTTATTGGCTATCAGCTTGTTTGGCACGAACCAGGGGGCGTTCACTATCAAACATAGAATTTTTGCCTGGAATCTTTCTACTATTTCAATGTTAGAGTTGGCGGCTGATCCCCAAAATTCTAGCCCGTACGTCCAAACTGGTTTAAAGATACATTTATAAATTAAAATTTTATTTACCAATTTCAGTTTGGACTTACGACCTATTAACCAGTAGTACTTGTGAAGAAGTATTCCTAATTGTTTCCTTTTGGTTCTTATATGGGTTTTCCATGTCATCCTCTTATCGAGATGCATACCAAGGTATTTGGCGTTGTCGCTTTGTGGAATCTGTTCGTTGTTAATAAAAATAGGAGGGCACGTGTCCCTCCTATTAGTAAAAGTTACATGGTTAGATTTTTTTTCGTTGACTTTAATACGCCATTTCGATAGCCAACCTTGGATTTGATTTATATTATTTTGTAGTTTATCTGTAGCCGCTAGTGGATTTCTGTCTGATACCATAATAACAGTGTCATCAGCGAACGTGGCAGTGGTAGCATTGGAGAATGTTGGAAGGTCGCTAGTGAAGATGAGATAAAGAAGGGGTCCGAGGACACTACCTTGGGGCACACCAGCTTGGATAGGATGGAGAGGGGTTTGTTCATCTGAATACTTAATCAAGAAATGTCTATCACATAGATAAGATCTCAATATTAGATAGTAGTTATATGGCAATAGTTTTTTGATTTTGTATAATAGTCCGACATGCCATACCTTGTCAAAAGCTTGTCTTATATCTAAAAACACTGCACAGAGCAGTATTCTCTGCTCTCCAGTGCTTCAGATATTTTTTTGTTAACTCGATGGACCTGCTCGATCGTTCGGTGGTAACTTCTAAAGCCAAACTGATGGTTGGGAATTATATTATTATTATTTATAATTATATATCAAGAATATACATATACATATACATATAGGTATATATTACTATTCATCTATATATATAAATATAGTATATATGTACCAGGAGTGTTAGTTGAAGTTTACCGGTTTTACTGTTAGTTAGATGTCTGAAAAATAGTATGAATAGTATGGGTGCCACACCAACTGAACGATAGACAAATCCATCGACTGCAAGGCCAAATCGCTTTGGCTGTAAGATAATGCTCTGTGTGTGGTGTGGTGTACTACGAGTTATTAAGACCTTGTGAAACGGTAAATACCGATTGCTACAGACAATAAATTATCAATTTGAATCATGCGTTGATCGAAAAACGGCCGGAATGGGCCCCAAGACAAGGCAAAGTTATTTTGCAAAGTGACAACGCGCCGTCTCATACCGCTAATGTGGTGAAGAACACATTAAAAGCACTTAATTGGGAAATATTATCGCACACGCAGTGCTCTCCAGACCTCGCCCCGTCCGACTATTACCTTTTCGCAGAGCAGCACTTGGTTAATTTTCAACAAGTCGAAAAATGGCTCGTCGAATGGTTTGGCTCGAAAGATAAAAAGTCTTTTGGGATGGTATCCATAATTTGCCTAACCTAAAAGATGGGCAAAGTGTGTATAATCCAATGGTCAATATTTTGATTAAAGAAATTTTGAGATTCCCTGAAAATTAAGTATTTTCTTTATCGAAAAACGGCAAATTTTAACTAAAACACCTGGTTTATGGGGGAATTGAAACTTGTGCCCGAAAGACCATTGACGACATCTGGGCAGAAGTGTCTGGGCCCATCCACTCCAATTATCCCAAGTAGGGTTCCGGGCGACATCCTAGCGGAAAGGCTTCAGACTCCCCTCTCCAGTCCTTGGCATTTATAAGGGAGCCTGGCAGCCAAAATCGGGCAGATCACTTTGACCAAAGAGGTCGCTTTGTCCAGGGAGATCTAAGCGATCTTAGAACATCAACAGAGATTGCTTCTGATCATCTACAAAACAGATATTTGCCCGAGCGCCAATCAAAATTACTTTGAGCGGCCTCATATGAACGATCAAGTGTCTTAACTTTGAAGAAGTGTTTATCTATAATTATTTGTTATAAATATAAATTGTTTTTTAAGAAATATACAAGCTTTTATTTAAAAACCCAAAGAAGAAGTCATAGTGAAATTAGACAGCGAAACGATCCCCTCCACAGCCTCTACTAAATCATATGAAATTCATAGTAATAATAATAATAATAATCCTTATCATGCTGCAAGGTTCTAATATTTAAAATCTAGTTAAGTTAATTACAATTGTCTTCAATTTAGAGAAGGATTCAATTAATTAGGAAATAAATTTATTTAAAAATTTTCTCTTTTTTTCCAAGACAAAAACAACACCACCTGTTGTTGTCACACAAACACAAAGACCGCCAAGTTCAGCTGATTCAACAAGTGGTTATTTCTCATCAGGTGCCTCATGTACAGATGAACAACCAGGTAAATATATATATATATATATATACAATTAATTTCAGTTAATTATGGTTAGAGTTATCTGATGAAAAAATATATTTGATTTGTAATAATTTCTTGTTTACAAACAACTGACATCTCATGTACAGATGACAAACAAATGCTCTTAACTTTTAATAGATTTTTAGTAAAATTAATAATATAAATAGTCTAGATTAATTTTTAGTTATTAAATGGTGAATAACATATTTTAATAATTTAAATAAAATATATATATATATTTATATAAGTTTCAATCCTTTTATTTAGGTTTAAGTGTTTCAATACAATTGCGTAATCCAGAAGTGATGGTATGTGGTGGTGGTGGTGGACATTCATCTGCTTCACATGCACTTCTATTACGTACAGAATTATTAATTGAATATACAAGACATCCGGGACGTAGCGCACTTGTATGTTCATTTAACGCATTACATATATTATCAAAATTACAAGGATTCAAAAGACAACCATTACATAAAGTAAATAATAATTAATAGAAAAATTATTAATAATCAAATAATAATCAAATTGTTTATTTTACTTCTTTATCTTCTTTGTCTATTCAGGTATTACTTCCATGTGATATTGAATTTTCGAAAAGTATTAAATCACTTGAGGAAGGTATGAAAGTGACTGTTTCAGTAAGTCCGATTGATATTCATTTGGCTCCAAGTACAATTCACACTCTGTGGGATGTAAGTTTTATTATTAGCTTTAATTTTTACATTATACTCCTAAATTATAGTTTATATATATATTAGGTACAGGGGGCTGTCCCCCTGTACCCCCAAAGTGATATATTGTATTTAGTTGAAAGAATGTATCTCCATTCATTCATTTTATTTAAATCAGTATATTAAAACATTCATTTCTTCTTGTGTTCTTATTTGATATATATTTTAATTTAATCAGCAAATTAATTATAATTTATTATATCTAATCTTATTATGCTAGCTAAAATTGTATATATGTATTATTTGTAAATGGGTTCTCAGAAATTTGAAATTCACACCCTTGGTAGTATTTATAAAGAAAAATCGCGTTTTATTGATCACATTTCTAGGAAAAATCATCTTCATTAGTTTTTCCCTAATTTAAACATCACCCAGCCCTTCATGACGTCACAGGTAGGGAGAGAACATTTCGAATAAAAGTTGTCGCCTATCTGACCTCCCTACCTCCCTGAGAAATTCCCACTATATATATAAATGTTTATAATATTTTAATTTATTAAATCAAACTATTATTTTTTATTTCAATATTTTTAATGTTAATACAATAATTTTTATTTTATAATCTATAAATTAATTTAATTATTTTAAAAAACGGCGGTCTTCAAATACAATTTTTTTTACTCTCTACTCTCTGACTGTGAATCCCTTCTCATCTCATAACTGAAATAGTTTCGAATAGAGATAGACGATATTACTTGGATTAATTTTTAAGATAATTAAAATTTTAATTTTATCAAATAAATATCTAATTATTTTCAGGTAATTTTATATATTTTTTAATATTATTGTGTTATAGTTGTAAATTTTTTAAGTAATTTTTTTTATTTTAATTTTTACCGACCGACGATAGTAAGGGAGGTATTGTTTTCACACCAAAATTCACATGTGGAGATTTTTACATATCTCCACGAATCATGCATTTTCTTAACAGAAAAAAGTATTTTTAGCATGATGTCTGTCCGTCCGTCCGTCCGTCCGTCCGTATAGATGTGTACAGCCTGAACGGCTCAACCGATTTTGATGAAATTTGGTATATTTACTTAATGCATCAGTGGGATGAATTGATCAACTTTTGGTGCAAATCCGGAAACCGGAAGTGGTCCTTCCGTCCGTCCGTCTGTCCGTATAAATGTGTACAGCCTGAACGGCTCAACCGATTTTGATGAAATTTGGTATCTTTACTTAATGCATCAGTGGGATGAATTGATCAACTTTTGGTACAAATCCGGAAACCGGAAGTGGTAGTATTAGCGATCGACGATAGGAAAGAAAGGGTTATTTTCGCACCAAATTTCACATAAGGAGATTTTTTTACATATCACCACGAATGTATTGGTTTTATCCTCGGGAAAAATCATCTTCATTATGTTTTTCTTAATTTAAAATTATATGACGTCACCCAGCCCTTCATGACGTCACAGCCTCGGGTAACGCCGGCTACTTCAGCTATATATTATAAATAAAATAAAATTAAAAATATTTATGTTTTATCCATATCTGTTTTTTATTACATTAATAGATATATTAAAATTATTTGAAATTGTTTCTGTAGCTGGAAATTAATTTACTTCAAACCGTCGGTCGGTTCGGACCTGGCCACAGGTCAACTTATTAAATTAAGCTAAATATCATTTAATATTTTTTAAATTTATTAATTTAATTAAATATATTTGTTTATAAAATTGTTTTTCCTAATATCAATTAATTTGAATTTCTATTTAAAACGTTTTATTTATTTAATTTAATTTTATTTATTTTTTGATCATTTTATTTGCATTTTTATATTAATAATTATTTTTTTATTAGATAATTTAATAACATTTCAATTGCCTTTTTTACTTGATTAATTTTGAATTTTGATTTAATTATTTTTTTATTTTTTCATATTTATTTAATTTATTTATTTACTTAAAAATTTAATTTTATCAAATAAATATCATTTATTATTTTTTAAAGTTATTAATTTAATTAAATACATTTGTTAAAATTTTTTTTCATAATCATTACATAGTATAAAACAAAGTGGATTTCTCTGACCCTATAAACGCTTCAACCTTTAAAACTACGCAACGGATTTTGATGTTTTTTTTAATAGATAGAGTGATTGAAAAGGAAGGTGTTTTGATGTATAATAACAGAATTTATCCACTATTTAATTATGCATAATGTTATCATTCAAAGATAGCTCGGTGTCACAGGTATATATTTTATATCAACAGGCCTACTTTTCTGTGTAAATGTTAATATGTATGTTGAATGACGATTCGGTGAATCAGGTATTAATAATACCAGCCAAACCCAATAATAATGAATCATTTTTTTTTAACTTAATTACCGAGCCGAAGCTCGGGGTCCCGGTACTATGTTATAATGGAGGATAATATTACTTGATCAGTTTTATATATATATAGATTTCCATATCTTGATTTTTATTAAATATTTTTAATTAATAATACCATCTAATTTAAGAAATTTCAAAGTTAGAGACTTGAGACATTTTATAAAAGTTAAGTTTTCGTTTTTAACGTTATAAAATTATATATAAACTAAAAATATATACATTCAATAATAGTATTAATTAAATTAATTGATCTATTGGTTGTTTTTTCAAATTTTCTAGATCATAGTTATTTTGGCGCTAGAAGATGCGGACATGATTAGGCGCAGCAAGCATATTTCTTTAACAGTCACTGTCCTGACTGACCATCATCCTACCATATATTCTCTCCCAACTTTTTCAAGTTCTTCTTTATTTTTTATCTACCAACTGAAGGTTTCTCAATTGGTCTCCTAATAACTAACCAAGTCCCTTGCTTGTATTAAAATTTAAACAAATACAAATTTCCATTTTGTAAATTTATATACGTTTTAATTTAAACTGAGTCATATACTTTGCCAAAACTCTGAATAATTTGTGTATAGAAATATTGAATGTGTTATTAGAGAGATTAGTTTTGATCTCTAATGTTGTCCGATTTTATTTTTATTTTTTATATTCTAGTCATGTTCAATGGGGGCCCCTTTACAGTCCCTTTTTGAGCGGTGATATTTTTTATTATTTATTCAACTATTTATTTATTGATTGGGTATTTATTGAATAGATTGTTTTTGGTCTAAAAGGATAATTCATTCTTTCCAAGTTATCTACCCGGGAAGCTTTGAGTCTGACACAATGGAATAGGTCAGGGTTACTGTTTGCCTGGCTGTGTCCCGGGGAAGAAGATAAAATTCTCCCTGTAGGGATTGCTTAGAGATAAATGAAATTTTTATCTTGTCCGATGGATGATTTCTTTAAGGCACAAATGGTCTTCGTTGCTGAGATGCCTCGATGTTCAAATAATAATAAAATCAAAATGAAATTATTATGAAATATTATACTCTTATATAACATATACAATAAAATATATAATTAATTTACTGATTAAATTAAAATATATTTTAAATAAAAACATAAAAGGATATGAATATTTTAATATACTGATTGAAGTAAAATGAATAAAAACCTTTCAACCGAACATTATGTATCATTTTGTGGGTACAGGGAGCAGTTGGCGGTCTGTGAAGCTAATATAGATATACAGATTTGGGTGTATTTTGATGGAATTTATCTTTTATATTTTATCTTGGTGATAAGAGTATACTTAAGGTAAATTAGTAGTCTACTAGTATAGAATAGTGTAGTATTTAGACTTTAGCTAGAGCTCTTCTCATTCAATATAAAATTATTTATTAGATTCAACAAGTTTATGAAAAAATGCATAAAAAAATATAATAAAGAGGAGAAGACAATGATTATTAATATTAATAGCTTTTACATTCAATTTCAAATAAAATAATAATTTTTTTTTTTTAAAAGGTCGTTGATGAAATGACATCAATTTTACAAGTAGATGAACCTGACATACCCTCAGCAATGATGATTGGTGGATTACCAAATTTTCAATCACATCATCATCATCATCATCATCATCATCATAAAGAACAACATTACCACCATAAAGATATTAATCATCGTGATGAATATGATGATTTATGGTCACCAAAAAAATTACATCCTTATGTTATACTTGATAAATGTGGTAAGTAATAATAAAATTAATAGTATTATTTTTATTTATTTTGTCTGTTTTATGTATGACACATTTCTATTTAAATTAAAGATTCAGAGACAATGTTACGTGGTGATCATCAAACAACATCTATGATTTATGGCCGTGAAGTGCCTACGATTGAAACATTTACTCTGGCAATACCGAAATTTTGTTTAGCTGTTGAAAATGAACAACGTTGTTCAATTTTATTATTTAAAGCAGCTTTGGAATGTCATATTCATAATTGGTCCAGGCAAATGCATGTTCATGGTAAGTATGTTGATTAATCATCTGAATGATTCAATTGATTTAAATTATTTTCTACTTATTTACTACTTAATATGTAAAAAATTTAAATTTTAAACATGAGCAAAAAGAATTACCATCATGCATGTATGAACTCAAAATGTTAAGATACCACTAAAATGATCTGTACATACCACCGTCAGGTTATAAGGTACTACTAGTGATACTCGTACATGTATTTACAAGAGATTTAGAACGTCTAAAGTCTATAGAGCAATAGTAAGGTTTCGCTTATAAATGAATCGTTATAAACTATGGTTTGTTATTCATTTTTTGACAGTTTTATGTTATTGTGGGTAAAGTGGTCTCTATACTAATACATAAGTATATAAAGACATATCTCTAAATATATTCGATATTTTCATTTAGTTACTGTAATTTACTATTATTTAAAAAATTAGAATATCAATTTAACATATTAATTAAAGTTAATTTTTAAATTAATTTATTTATTACTATAAAATTCAAGATGGATTATTTCACACTTCTAGTTATATATTATAGTTAAGCAGTGGCGCAACCAGGAGGGGGGTTTAACCCCCCCCCCCCCCAGGAGAGAAAAAAAATTCCAATTGCTATATATTATGTACTATATTATAAATAGAAAAGAAAAAATATAATCCTTTTTATTTGAAAAAAAAAAAATTCTTAAAGATAACTTAGTGTATAAGTTTATTTTATTTTAAAAAAATTTTAACAAAAATAAAAATTGCTTAATTTTTAATACAGAATTTAATATAAGAAATAAAATTATTTTATTATTTCTCCTAAATCATAAAAAACAAAAGACTTAATATAAGATTACTAGATGATTGTGAAATTTTTCAATTTGACTATTATTATAAATATATATAAAATAAATAAAAATATTACTCAAATTCTAAATATTTTTTATTATTAATACATTAATTGCTAATTTCATAAAAATTATGAAGCGAAGACTAATTTTTTCAAAATGGAAACGGGTAAAAATCCTTAAAGGAAAAAATCCATAAAAGTCAACAATCCCTAAAATCGCAAATCCCTAAATAAAAATATCCCTGACTGAAAAAATCACTAAAAACAAAATTTTTCATTTTTGTATTAATTTTAATTGTGATTAAGAAAATTAAATCACAAGGTGAGCATGACACCCAGTTGCCTGAGACACGACCTCCCAAGGAGGTAATCGGACCGAAAGTAGGGAAAAATAGGTCAAAAAATACATACATAGGGCCGACACATGTGATTTTTCCAAAAAAATAGGGGTGTCAAATTCGTATGTAAAATAAAGGGAATTTACTCAAATTTCGTTAATTAGCATACGTTTTAATAGCTTAATGATTCCAAATACAAAATACACCATTTGCAGCGTATATTTCACCAGGGAATATATAACGCAATTTGTGAAATTTACTATCATCAGAGGTTGTCTTTTTCATTTTGCTCAATGCATTTATAGAAACATCAAGTCAATGCCAGAAGTTTTGAAGCTCTATAATGATATACGTAGATAATCCTGACAACTCCACTCATTTACGAACTATTGCAGCTTTGGTTTTGGTACCTTTGGTCTCTTCGGCTATTCATTATTAAATAAGTAAAAAAAATTAGGGAAATTTTTTATTTAGGGATTTTTACATGATTTCTTTCAAAATATCCTGCCACTATGGGCGGACGAAAATCTTTCGAAATCTTAAAGTAGTTTTTTATAAATAACTCCTTTATTATTAAGTTTAGGTAAAAATGAATATAATGAAACTTTTAGTAAATTCGATTCCCTATAAATTTAATACGATAGTATAATTCCCTTAAAAATCGGTATTTATTGAAAAAATCAATAAAATATGCTTTGACACTTCTTTAAACTACCCTTACTTATGGTCCGATCTTGTCCAAAAACAATCCAATCCCCGCCCATCATTCCCCCCCCCCCCAAAAAAAAAAACCATCTAAATAACAAATTTCAAGACAATATCTCATTTAGTTTAGACGTAATCTCGGTAACGAACGGCCGGCCGGCCGGTTCAAAAATTTTTTTTTGCAGTTATGGATTCAGAACCGTCTGAAAAGTGGAAATCTCGAAAAATCTCTGAGCAAAAATTTTCAAAATTTTCCGACCATCGTATAAGCTATCCTCATTCCATGATTTACTTATAGCTGGAAAAAAATATTTTCTTTCTAAAACTGTGAATACGAGTAAATAAAATACAAAATTAAATTTTTTGGCCAGATTTTGTGTTTCATTTACAAAACATTTTTAAATATTTAATATAAAAAAAAAATCTTAATGAAAATTTGTCTTTGAGAGAGCCCGGGGGGGGGGGGGGGGCATAGGAAGGTGTGGAGCGGCTAGTCAAACCCCCCCCCCCCAGGATCAAATCCTGGTTGTGCCACTGTAGATAAGTAAGTTATAAAAAAAAATTCTGTAAATCATTTTCAATAACTAAATAACAGAAAATAACAATAATGATTTTTTATTTTTTTACAATAATGATCCCCCACTTTAAACCTTTCTCTTTTTTTCTAACTGGTCATCACTTCTTATTTTTGCAACGCCCAAAGATAGCATCCCAATGTTCAAAAGAACATGGTAAACAACTTCTAAGAACTGTCTCAAAAAATATATCGATAATCTTTTAGGAACTCTCAATACCGAAAACCAATAAACGAGCAGGCCAAAAATCAATAATCCAACTAACGTTCAATATCGTGAGAAAGTTTCTCAATAAATAAATCCGAATTATTTGTTATACGGGTCAGGATCAACTTTCTATTCGTATCGACTAAGTTTAATCCCTCTCCATCTAACAATAAGGCATAGATGAAAGCTTATCAGCGGTAATGCTGAGAAAGTGCAATCAAATCCGATAATAATAATAATAATAATAATAATAATAATATTTTTTTTCTTTTGAAGCTGAAGTTCAATTACAAGCATCATATTTAAATGAACGTATTGATGCATGGGAGCCATTTATAGAACCAAAAGTAGAAGATGAAGGTGTTTATAGACCCTGGGAAGTATTAATTAAAGTATATATATATTTATTTATTTATACTTTTAAATTATAATAATAATATTAATAATAATTTTTTTTTTTTTAGATATTTCAAGCAAAAGCATATCCAATTTCTAGTCGTTTAGATCATGATAATACGAAAGGAACGGATAATAACAGAAATAATTATAAATATAGCCGTTGTAATTTGGAACATAAACATAATAATGAATCAGAGACAAGTGGGGATGAGGCAGACGGATCAGAGGATGGAATGACATTTATAAGACGAAAAGATAATAACATTGATCCTATACATCATCATCATCATCATCCAATAGCCAAAAGACCATCCGGTATCCATATTCATGATTTTGATTATTTATCTCATGCAATAAGTTTTTCATATTTTTTATTTTTAATCTTAGATGTAAATAGTTTAGTTGGCTATCCAGATGATTCCGATTCAGAAAATGAAGAAGGTCTTTTGGAAAAATTAGCTGGAGCCATTGGACATTTATTCACTGGGTATGATGTGTGATAATAATAAATAAATATTATTATTTGTTCACTAAAAACTTAACAATAACCTGGCAATATAAGTAGTATGATCAAAAAGTAAAGGGACTTTTGGAATTTCGTTGGAATACAGTCAATTTTCATTTTATATATATATATATATATATATATTGTTACAGATGTCCCAAAAATGTGTTGACATTTTCAGATAGATCTCCCTAAGAACATTCCATATTTCTGTACACCGATTATTATCACTCACAAGTTTAAATTAAATCCTATTTAAATTAAAAAAATAAATATTTGAACTTATTTAAATTTTGTATGGTTTTCAGGAGACCAAATAAGTTAAAAAAGTTTAAGTTTTAATTTTCTAAATCAAATAAATTACAATTTATGACATACAGACTTTCGATCAAATAATATTGGAGGTTACAGAAGGCACAGTCCCCTTGAATAAATAATAAATTTTTAAAATATATCTTATATTTTTCATTAATCTATGTATATGTGTGTGACTGTATGTTTTATAGAGATAGTAGTGATGAGGATGCAAGTGCATCTGATGATTCAAGTGCTGCTGAACCAAGTGTACATACAGAGGAGGCATCTGATATTACAGCAAGTGGTGCAACAACAATAGTTGGTAGAGATGAAAGGGCAATATTTCTCAATAAAAAAAGTAACAAAAATTTATTATTATTACTACTATTATGCATGTAATTATATCTAAAAAAACCTCATAATTATTGACATTATTGAGATTATCTACTTGTATTTATTTTAAATAATGTTTCTCTCTCAATCTCTTTCTTTTATCGTTGTATTTCAACTTCTTCAATATCTATTTTTTTGAAGTTTAAATAGGTATTTGATACTTATAATTTTGTTTGGTTTATGCTGTTATGCATCCCATTTCAATTATTATTCTATCATTTACGAATAAGTTCATGTAAAAACATTACACTCATGATTTTGTAATTAAAGTAAAAAAAAAAAAAATTACTTACATTGAAAAAGAAATTTCTAAATTAAATTGAAGAAAGTTTTTTAATGGATGTTTTTTAATTTTTCTATTATAGATCATTAGAAATATTGCTATGAATGTATATATATATATATATAGGGCTGGGCCGTTCCTCAATTTTTGAGGAACTCGATACAGTTAGAAGTTCCTGGAATGCGTTACTCTAACGTTATAATTCCTTAAAAAAAAATAATCTTTCTTTTTTTACCTCAGTTAGCTTCGAGAATCATATCTGGGTAAATGATTTAAGTGCTTTAAAACATATTTATATCATAAATAAATTGCTTTTAAGGAATATCCGGGATGGACTACACTCACAATACCTACAATCTTAACAGAAACTTTAAGATTAGGGAAAAATTAAATTAAAAATATTTCATATAAATTTGTTTAATTTTTATTTATAAAATTATATACGATTTTTAATTTTTTTTTTTATATACATCTATAATAAAACTTATTAAGGTAATATAATTAAACGATAATTTAATAAAAATATAATTCAAAAAACTTTTTTAAATCATGATAATTAAAAAAGTATAGGCTAATAATCCTGTCTGTATTCATGGCTCAATTAATATTATCAGAGGAAAAAATTTGATTTCCTTTTAAAAAAACTAATTGTTCAAATAATTCGTCAGATAAAGAAGATCTAGAGGGGGCATGTATTTATGATGCAAAAGAAAATAACCTCTCTACTGGCACAGATGAGCATAAATGAGTATTAAATATAATAAATAATTTTTTTTATTGTCGGGTAATTTCCTAAAGATTTCACATTTTTATTTTTGTCTTTCATAAAAGATACAAATTCAAAATCTGAATTTATTTGAATTTTTTCTTCTTTTGGAGCTAGAAAATATATAAAAATCATCTTCCTCTCAACTATCCTCAGAAGGCTCTTATTTTTTTCATAATTATTTTGATTTATATTCAAACATAAATTGTTTATTCTTATTTTTTTCATCTAAATGTTCTGGAACCCATCTAATTTAAAAAAGATTGATATTTTGTTCATTTTGTAAAAGATCCAATGCTTGTGCAATTGACTTCATTAATTTTATATATACTTCTAAATAATCATTTTAAGTCAATATCTCTAAATGCTTTTAAATTTTTGTTTTTCTTAATTCTTAAATATATGTTTTTAGTAGAATCGTATAAGGAATTCCATCTCGTTGGAACAGGATAAATAAGAGAACAATTCAAAATCTTACTTATGATTTCAGACGTTTTTGGTTTTCGCGAAATTGAAAAAAAAAAATCGGAAGGAACTTGTAACGTTTCCAAAAAATGAGGAACTCGTTACTCGTTCCTTTTTTTTTTGGGGGGGGGGGGGACTAGTTACAGTTCCCGTTACAAAAAAGTAACTTGCTCGGGGAACGCCATTATTATATAAATAAAGTATAAATGTAATAGTTTAATATTTTTTTAGGCCGTATTTTAAAACAGTTTTTGTTTGTTTCTTTATTTTTACCGACCGACGATAGTAAGGGAGGTATTGTTTTCACACCAAATTTCACATGTGGAGATTTTTACATATCTCCACGAATCATGCATTTTGTTAACAGAAAAAAGTATTTTTAGCATGATGTCTGTCCGTCCGTATAGATGTGTACAGCCTGAACGGCTCAACCGATTTTGATGAAATTTGGTATATTTACATAATGCATCAACTTTTGGTGTAAATCCGGAAACTGGAAGTGGTAGTATTAGCGATCGACGATAGGAAGGGAAGGGTTATTTTTACACCAAATTTCACATGAGGAGATTTTTTTACATATCACCACGAATGTATTGGTTTGTCCTCGGGAAAAATCATCTTCATTATGTTTTTCTTAATTTAAAATTATATGACGTCACCCAGCCCTTCATGACGTCATAGCCTCCTTATGATCACGGGCAACGCCGGCTACTTCAGCTATATATTATAAATAAAATAAAATTAAAAATATTTATGTTCTATCCATATCTGTTTTTTATTACATTAATAGATATATTAAAATTATTTGAAATTGTTTCTGTAGCTGGAAATTAATTTATTTCAAACCGTCGGTCGGTTCGGACCTGGCCACAGGTCAACTTATTTCTTATTACAATTTGACAATAATATACAGTATAAATCGATAGAGTGGGTATATTAATATTGTTAATAATATTAAAATACAGAGTATAATCGGTTAAGCTAATTTTAAATTCATAACTGATGATGAAAAATTTTAAATTCATATTTAGATTCTCCAAGTCATGACACGTAAAGAAAAATGATATAATATATAGAAATAAAAATTTAATTCTGAGCAATGTGCAATCAAAAACAATTATATAACTGTATAAGACAAAATTTGGATTTAATTTAATCGAATTAAATCAAAGTACAAGACCAAATATAAATTGATGAGAAACTTTTTGAATGATCTTGAAGGTTGCAGTTCGTTTGATTGTTATATATTGAAATAGTCGTTAATTAAATAAAACAATTAAATTTATGATTTCGAGAAGAGATGAGATCTCTAAACAATTTTTATTATCGAAATAAATTTAATATAAATCAAATTTAAATATAATATATCAATAATAGAACTGATATGTAATTCAGTTATTGAAATAATTTTAAATTTTCAGGCAGGCTAAGCATGTGGGTTCCAAAAGGTGGTGAGCCTTACCAACTTAATAAAATTAAAATTCCCTAAATAGGAGCTCAATACTACCAATTTACGTAACGCAATTCACGTTCGCGTGAACAATACCAATGTATATAAATATATATATATATAGTTCGATAGATAAATAGATTAATATATGTCTCTTTGTGTGAGTGCTTGTCTTTGTGTGGGTGTGTTTGTATTTTGTAATGTGTAATGTTTTGTTTTTGTTTTGTTTTTTTATTTTTTTTTTTGAATTTCTGTTTAAGTTAACCGGAAATTCATCAAGCGTCGTTCATTCGCTAAAAAACAAGGCATGCATTTAAACTTACTTTTACTTATTTAGTAGAGGAGAGATGCGATAGTTGAATCCTGTTTTGGTTTTTCTTTTAGTAATTCTAACCATGATAGTAAATTTGATCTTTTTTTCACCCAGACATATATCTTCGTTAAATACTATCAATCATTCATCTATGTTGACCTTATTTGTTGAACAAAACCGGAATTCAGTTTGTTCAAAGTCCTGCGCAAGAATCAACTATCTCACACCAGGAGAATATCAATGCGGATTAAGGCCAAATTGGACAGCATTAGATCAGATATTTTCATTAAGGCAGATATTAGAAAAAAAAGGCGAATTCAATATTTCTGTTCACCAATTATTTGTAAACTTTAGTAAACCATATGACTCAATAGATCGAGATAAACTTTTTCAAATTTTGATCTTCAAATTTGTATTGTAGGTAGTAAAGAAAGAGTAAGAAACAAATTGGGGAAAAAATAAATAAATTATTAGGTTACGCAGACAACTTAAATATAATAGGAGATTCACGGCAATTGCGATAAAAGATAGTGTAAAAGAATTAATCGAGACAGGAAAAGAGAGATGGGGTTTGAAATTAATAGTGATAAGACAAAATATTTATTAACAGAGAGGAACAGTATTAACACACAAAATCTTAACATACAAAATGTAGAAAAATTTAATGTAATCACGAAGGATAATAATATTAGATATATGAATTTAAATCAAGGATGCAATCGGTAAGGCCTATTGTCAGGCCTATTGTAAAGGGGCTTATTTCATCAAAACTATTATCAAAGAGGATCAAAATTAAATTATATAAAACAATTATTTTGCCGGTTGTATTATATGGGTGTGAGGCATGGTCTATGATCCTGGAAGATGAGAGTAGATTTAGAGTATATGAGAGAATAGAATTCTTCGCAGCAATTATGAACCAAAACAAGAAGAGGACACCGGGGAATGGCGGAGACTGCATAAAGAGAAATTGCATGACCTATATTTATCTTTAGACATAATTAGGCTTATAAACTCGAGAAGGCAGGACTTGTGACTAGAATGGAAGAGGAAGAATGGCGAAAAAGATATTTGTAGGGTGACGGATTAACCACAGAGATAGATAGATAGATGTAACATATACAATTAAATATATAATTAATTTATTGATTAAATTAAAATATATTTTAAATAAGAAAACTAAAAAAAATAAATGTTTTATGAAATATACTGATTGTGAAAGAAAATGGATGCAAATCTTTTTCATACAAACTTTCAACCAAATACTTACTATGTATCACTTCGAGAGACCCCGTTTAGATGTGAAGAGCGCCGAAGGCAATCTGAGCAGCTAGTTGTCTATAAGAAAGGGGCGGAGTCTAGAGGAAAAAGTCCCTCTCAAACAATTTTGATATGATGTACAGCAGATTAATTGGTCTATATGTATTTGACTTCTCTGGTTGATTTCCAGATTTAAGAATCATTTTTATAGGAAATTAGGAAGTAGTAAGTTAAATGAGAAGGGATGAGGTCTCTCAGATACTTTTGAATGATTAAATTCTTTTCAGTTTTGACTAGATTTGTTTTGATAAAGAATTTATTGTAGTTTTTTTATGTTTGGTATGGTTGCAGTTTATTAGTTAAGGTATGGGTATTTCTTTCTCTGTTATTGTCGTCTGAGAATATTCTTTTTAGTTATTAAGACATTAATGTATTTCTAAGTGTCGTGGCGTAAATATTATAATAGGATGAACATACATGCTGTCATTTGTATAGTAATTGTTACAATATATGGTGGATTGCTTTGTCGATGCCTTGGTTATATGACAAAAGGAAGTTTAAGTGCAAATTTTAGTTAAGAATCTCTGCATATTTATTCCAGTCAGTTCTATGATTAGTCAAGCAGTGAATATGTGATTTGAGAAATGCATTAGAGTTTAATGTAAGTAGAATTGAGGAGTGGTCAGTGTAAAGATCAAGACAAGATTCTATAAAACAGCCTTCCGTGTTAATCCCTCTTGTCAGAGAAAAGCTTATTAAGTCTTGGATTTTATCCTAGCAGAGAACCAGTAGATTTCCACTTGAGATTGCCATTAGGTTATAAGTGTAGTCTTAACAAGATTTCTACGACTTGATATTGTATTTCGGGTTGTTTAGCGGTATGGTTACCTCCAGCAAAAAACCTTGATTCCAAAGTATGAAAAAAGTTCCAAAACTCCTTGATCGAAATTTGATCTTTAAGTGAGCAGTAATTGGAAGGAATTGTTAAAGGTCTGTTTTCGTCTGTATTGTCAAACAGATTGCTTGTAGAAAATCATTACTAAACATTGGTTTCGTTATGTGAAATCTTATCTTTAATTATATTGGCTGTTTCTCCGAGTGATGTACCATTTGGGTGATTGTATGGGGAACTATATGTGTAACGCTGAATTTTTAAGTATCTTCGAGAGTTAAAATGAGTCTAAGCAATAAGCATATTTTGTCTATGTCTATCAAGTGGTATTTTAGTTCACAAGAATGTCTCAAAAGGCCGTTCGCATTTCATAATGAAATTTTAAGCAAGCAATCCATTCCACATTCTTGCTATGAGGATAGTCAAAAGATTAAGTATAATGTCCTTACCATCAATTAGTTTAACCAACATGCTTTTCAGTATAGGTGTTTGGGTTTTTATGGTTAGAGGTTTGGTGTTGTTGTTTTTATTAGATTTTATTATGTCAGAGTAGCGAATGCTTGGTTGTGGAGTTATAAGTTTGTTGTTTGTCTTGTGTTGTATTTACTGGTTGTGGAGGTGGTGCATTTTGTGATTGTTTGGGTCTAAGAGGATATTTGTTTTTTAGTAAATCTACGTAATATTTGCAGCTTTTGTAGTTGGCTGGATGGTAACCACTACAAAGCACACATTGGGGTAGAAAAGTTCTCATTTTTGGTATTCAGATGTCAAATAGTCTTTAATACATTTAACACAACATTGTGTGATATGCCAATAATGTTGACATCTCGTGCATTGAGGGAATATCTTTACGAGCTCGCGATGCCTCAATTACAACTCTGCAATGACAAAGGTATAGATATCTTTATTCTTGGGTGCTGATCTAGGATTAGGTATTGGGTATTGGTCATTTTGTGTTTAAAATATCGGCGACTTAGTCTATCTCTTTTTTAATGTCATTAGGATCAGTCAAATGGTGAAATTGTTTAATGACAACACTAAAATTGTAAAAGTTATCATATTCACTAATATATAGGAGATATTTTCATTAAGGCAGATATTAGAAAAGAAACGAGAATTCAATATTTCTGTTTACCAATTTTTTGTACACTTTACAAAAGCATATGACTCAATAGACCAGAAAAACTTTTTCAAATCTTGATCTTAATGGGAATTCCAAAAAAACTAGTACGTATTATTCAAATTTCTCTTGTGGGTAAAGGAAGAGTGGGAAGATGCGGGAATCAACTGTCAGAAACTTTCGAAATTCGGAATGGATTAAAACAAGGAGACACATTATCACCAATTTTATTTAATTTAGTTCTGGAATATGTAATTAGACAAATTGGCGAGAAGTCAAACGGAATCGAATTAAATAAAAAAATTCAAGTATTAGGTTACGCAGACAACTTAAATATAATAGGAGATTCAATAATTGCAATTATAGATAGCGTAGAAAAATTAATTGAATCAGAAAAAGAATGAGGTGGGGTTGAAAATTAATAGTGCTAAGACAAAGTATTTAGTAACAGAGAGGAATAGTATTAACACACAAAGTCTTAACATACAAAATATAGAATTTGATAATGTATAGAAAAATTTAAATACTTAGGTTTTGTATTAACGAAAGATAATAATATTCGAGATGAGTTTAAAGCGAGGTTACAATACAATCAGGAAACGGCTGTTATCATGCAGTACCGGTTGTATTATATGGGGGTGAGGCATGGTCAATGATCTTAGGTGACGTAGAGTATTTGAGAATAAGATTCTGCGAAGAATTTATGGGCCAAAGAAAGATGAGGTCACCGGGGAATGGCGGAGATTGCATAACGAGGAATTGCATGACCTCTATGCATCTCCAGATATAGTTAGAATTATATTAATTATCGAGAAGGCTGCGGTGGGCAGGACACGTGGCTAAAATGGGAGAAGATAGAATGGCGAAAAATATATTGGTAGGGAGACCGAGTGGGAAACGTCTACTTGGAAGACCAAGGACACGGTGGGTGGATAATGTGGGAAAGGACGTGAGAGAGGAGATGGGTGGTTGTAGCTCAGAAGGGGCGTGGATGCTGCTGCCAACAACTTTTGAGTTCCGTAGAGCCATATTTTTTTTATTCTAGAACAATGTGTTTGTTTTTAAATAGCATGATTTGTGTATTGAATTAATTATTTATTTTATTATATAAGATTCTATCTTATAAGAAATTATTGTTAAGATAATAATAATCAAAATGTTGTGTCGCGGTCACACTTAGTCAATCATATTTAGAATGTTATTTATTTGTATGTCATAGTAGATCAAAAATATGTATATAAATTAACATACTTTTTTTAAATTTTCTATTTAGGGCTTTATCAATTTTTTTGATAAGCTCTTTCAATAAATAATAATAAATAATGAAATTATTTTCTTCCCTATTTACTAATACTCTCTTAATAATAATATATATTTATTTTCTAGAGACATCCATGGGCTCTGTAGATTCTGGATTGGAAACAGAAACAGCTGATAATCTTGCTATCTATTGGCTATTGGATGCACGTGATCGTTTAGAAGTAACAGTAACACCAGCCCTTGTATGTCTCCTTCATGGATTAACAGAATCATTACAGAGAAATCGTCCACAGCCTATTCAATCTATGGAGCCACTCCTCTCACTTACTAATTATTTAGGGCCAACATCACTTGTACAATTATTAGGTCAAGTTGTATGTATATTAATCATTTATTCATTCATCTATCTATCAATCATGTTGTTGTTGTTATTATTGTTGTTATTTAGTCTAATATTGAGGAAAATCCCCCACAAATATTATTGTCGGCTCGTTATGGCCACGATTCAACACCCAGTAGTCCTGGAAGTATTGCAGCAAATGATGATGGCAGTTCAGGAGAATCTGATTTAGACATTGAAAGGTGTTCCTTTTATTAATTATTATTATTATTACAACAAAAATTATATACATTTTTTAAATAACAAAACAAAATTCCTTATATACGCGTTAATTACTAAAACTATTTTAAATCGTTTTTTTTTTCCATAATTATTAATGTCTTAATTAATTAATTAATTTAACTCTCACACTATATTTTATAATATATAATTCAAAGGAAAAAGAAAATATAATTTATTTAATGCATGTTTTAGTTTCGAAGGGGGTTTCAATATTCCTCATCGGCAAACTGCAAAAAAACAAGAATTATGGTCACCCGTTTTACGTTTTCCAATTGATTCTGTTACATTTCTATATAATAAAGTTACAGAACAAAGATTATTAATTAGAATTGATGGTAAGTATATTTATTTATTTTATTTAATATTTCGCCTTAGTGGTATTTTTTATACTTACTCTCTCTCTCTTTCGCACGAATGTGTATACAATTAAATATATTTATATGGATAGTGCAATTTGAATATATGTATTAAAAAGGAATATTATAATAATCGTATACACATTTATATTACCTTTATTATATTATATTAATTATATTAACTTCCTTCGATACTTTGAAAAAGAAATCGAGAAATTAAGTTTAAACTAGCTTCTGAGACAGAACACCTTAACATCACGTCACTTGCTGGGGCGTGATTGGCAGTCAACGTGTTAAAAAATTTAAAAAATTAATTGCGGTACTTTCAGCGATTCAATCAAACTGAAATTGATCAAAAAAAATTAATAGATGGACTTAATAATAAAACAAACAAATAATTCAATTAATTTAAATTAATACTATTAATGAATGTATATATTGTTGGATTATCTATAGTTTTATAACGTTAATTATGTTAATTTTATTTTTATTTTTAGTTTTATAAATTGTCTCAAGTCTCAAACTTTGCATTTTCTCCATCTATAATAATAAAAGCAAGTGTAATGTGTTAATGTGTCTGTCTGTTTGTCTGACCGAGCTCTCCAGCCAAATCTATCGCACGCAGGGACCTGGAATTTTTTACACGGAAGCACAAAGGGGCTGGCCACCAGACCTCGAAGCCCGATTTTCGATTTTTGAATTAGAAAAATTTTAAAAAAATTATAAAGAATATAGTATAGGAGGGTAGTGTAAAAATAGTTTAGTTACCATACTAGATCATAGAGGCGCTGGTGGCGATAATTTGGCGGTAATTTAAATTCTGAGCAAAGTGCAGATAAAAATCTTTTTATATATCTATTGATATTTACAATATCTCAATTGATCTTATTGGCCTTTTAAACTTTAAAAACATTCACATTACGGCTATAATTTAATACTATTAATTTTTAAGATTATGTGAGTAAATTATTTTAATTAAGAAAATTTGATCTCATAATTGGATTTTCACGTAAGATTTTAATATATAATATATTTTTTAATATTATTTTTATAGTAGTTTAGTGTTATGCTAATTTTATATTTTATTTTTATTTTGTTTACTCTGATTTTTTTTAAATAAATTAATAACATTTAAAGTAGCATAAAAAAATTAATCGAGGCAGGAAAATTGATGGGGTTTGAAATTAATAGTGATAAGACAAAATAATTAGTATCAGAGAGAATAATATTTGCAAAGAATTTAAATCGAGGTTGCAATCGGGAAAGGGGATCAAAATTATTAAATTATAGGTCATAAAATAGAGAAGGCTGGGGCCGACAGGGCACATGGCTAGCATGGGAGAGGAAAATATATTGGTGGGAGTTCGATTGGAAAACGTCCGTTTGGAAGACCAATTGTGAACAGGGTGGACAATGTAGGAAGGAACGTGAGAGAGATAGGATAGGGTAGGAGTTAGATGGTTATAGCTCAGAATAGGGACACTCGGGGGGGGGGGGTACAGGGGGCGGAGCCCCCGTCTAGGTGTGAAGAGCGCCGAAGGCGCTCTGATCAGCTAGTAATTAATATATTCAATAAAAATCAAGCAATGAAAACAAAATATCAAAATGAACTGATTAAGAAATATTCTATACTCTACTATTATAACATATACAATATTTACAAACCATAGGCGGAGGAAATATTAGGAGGATATCAATGCGGGTTCAGGCCAGATCGATCAACATTAATTAAGATATTTTCATTATGACAGATATTAGAAAAAAAACCCACGTATTCACTAATTATTTGTAAACTCTAGTAAAACATACGTATGACTAAATAAAATAGATCCGGATAAGCTTTTTTAAATTTTGTTCTTCAAATTTGTCTTGAAGGTAGTAAAGAAGGAATAAGATGCGGAAATCCATTGTAAAATATTAGGTTACCCAGATGACTTAAATATTATAATAGGAGATTCCATCGAACTTTATATAAAAGATGTCAGATGCAGGATTAGTCGCTGCTACTGCTGCCTAATTTGACCTGTTGTATCCGGATCTCGGTAGAACAGACAACAGATTCACTCGATACTTATCAATAACTTTAACGTTTCTCAATAATATTATGATAGTTCATATTCACATCACTTGACTATTTTTAACTTTTCTCATAAACAAGTTTGTAATCGGTTGAAATAGTTTTTAGCTGTAACCACATTAAATTATGAACTTGAATCTCTGCTGATAAAAGTTTCTTTTTTCCCCGATATACATATATATATAAAAATTAATGATTTAATTAAAATTATTTTATCGTTATTAATTCAATATTAATTAATAATTTGTTTATCTTTATTTAGGTTTTGATAATATGCATGTAGTGGCACCGTTTCGTGCTGTATCCAAATTACATACATTACAACCACAACGTAACAATACAAGATATCATGTGATTGTTCAGGTGAAAATCGAAAAGGGCAGAAGATCAATTACAGTCCGATCACCATTACAAGTAAAAAACATTTTCTTAATATCCTATTAATTACTATATAAGAGAATTATGAATTTCTTAATTCATTATTGGAATAAATCCTTTATTTATTTTTTTATAATAATGAAGATAAAAAATGAAACATGTTATGCAATGGGAATCTATTATAATAAATCAGTCATTGATAATTTAAATGATGTCGAACATATTGGAGAGTCAACGAATCCATTTGATGATAAAATTCGTATGACAATTTTAGAACCAGATGAAATATACAATGTACCATTATTTGTTGCTTATCATTGTCGTTTAAGATTATTACCCGCTTATTTAGAGTAAGTATTATCTATTATTCACGATTGTAGAATGAATATAGTACTATTCTCCTAAGCACAAATAAATTAAATAAATTAATAAAAAGAAAGTGTACAATTAGTAGTTATTATATTATATATATATATATATATATATATATATTAAATCTAATATATTATATTAAAATGCTCCGGAAATTATTTTTTAATTTATTAATTATATTTATATTGTATTATAATTATTGTAGGAGACATTAATTTTATGTTAAAGTATTTCTCAGAGACATTTTTTTTTTAAGTTGCTATAGTATAGTATAGTATTAGATATGTATAAAATACTCTATAAAGGTATAACATTTATAAAATATTATATATATATTTATTTAATAAAAATGATGGTTGATTTATTAAATTCAAGTTCAACGGCATCAATTAGTGACCAGAGTCTTTGGTGGCAAGAGTTTGCTTCTGATTTAAATATGCCCCGTGATATCGTTTGTCCATCCAAACAGAGTGATGATCCAACTGTTTTTTCATGTAGAGTAAGTATAATTAATAATAATAATAATAATAATAATAATAATGAATGTTATAAATTAATATTGAAATCAATCAATGGAAATGAATATATAGGCAGTGTGTTCGTCTGGTACATCTGTTACTCGACTTGGTGGTCCAGGACGTACTGTACCTAATTATCTAATACGACTTGTACCACCATTAACATTTTTAAATCGATTACCATATGCAATTGAAATTAAATTACCTGTAATTGGACATGAAATACGAATTGAAGCTGGCGAGAGTACAAATCTTTATATGTTAGATTTACAACGTCAACATAAAATAGGAATTGATGTAAATATTTACATTTAAAAACATTTAAAAAAAATTCTATATTCAATTCTCCATTACATATTCTCTAATATTGCTGTTGTTATAAGGTTCCAGTATATCTTGGTATTCCTTGGTCGGGTTCATTTAATTTAACACCTGATTTAGAAGAGAAAACTATTACAATGGCAACAGAATATGATACAGAAGGTGGCAACAAACAATTAGGCTTATCATTACATTTAGAACGGTCAGATACATGCAGCATCCAGATTCATGCACCATATTGGATTATTAATAAAACAGGATTACCATTACAACTTAAAGTAAGTTATTTATAGAAAGATTAGCAGATGAGGTTATTTCCGTGTTATTTTCACGTTTAATTGTGAGATTTGAATCTCCGCGTTTTTGAGCATTTTGACTCATTTTGGCGCCATATTCAAGAGAATATTTTAAGTGAGAATTTTTGGAATTCTGGGTTTTAGCCTGAGGGACATTTTCTGGAAGATGGAATGGGGAAATTTTTACTTACATGAGGCTTCAAAGTATCCTCGACGTTCACACTGGCAACTTCGCATAGATCTGAGGTCCGGCTCATCTAAGCGCCACTGAGCATTGACCTAAAATCCCCCTATCACTTTTGGTCACTCTGACAAAAACCCAGAATCTCAAAAATTCTTTGTTAATATACTCTCTTAAAAATGATGTCAGGATGTATTATTAATTTCAGCATATTTGAAAGATTTTAAAAATAAAATTATGAAAAATATTACTATTATTGTATGCAATTATAAAATATATATTATATATAATTAATTTAATTAGGGTTCATCATCTGATATTGTATATGAAGCACAAGGGGAAGAGCCACTTTTATTTTATTATAAAAAACATCGTCGACATTGTGTCCGTTTACGAGCGTATCACTCTTCATGGTCCTCTGCCTTCTCCTTGGATGCTGCCGGTTGTGCTGGTCTAATTGTATGTAAAGATAAAGAGAGACGACGTGTTTATCGTATTCTACTTGATGTTGCATTATCGAAATTATGTCCTCAATTGACACGAATTATAACACTTTTACCAAATTTTATTGTAACAAATGCAAGTAGTAGACATTTACGTTATATGGAAGAAAATGAAAGAGCAGATTTATGGATTGATCTTTCACCAGGACATGTAAGAAATCAATTATATTATATATACATATATTATTTCCCCCCCCCCCCTCTCTCTCTAATTACTTAACTATTTATTTTAGTGTATGCCATTTTGGCCAGAAACAGATTCAATGCGAATGTATGTAAAATTTCGCGATAGTAAATTATCATCTCAACATTTTGGCATTACATATGCACAAAGGACTGTACTTCGAATGGATAAGGGAGTAATAAACTTTTTAATATTATTATTATAATTTAATACTTTTATATATTTGTACTTGTTTAATTTTTTTTTTTATATTTATTGTAGGGTGCTCTAGTAGTAGATGTCAGTGGTGGTGGTGGTGATCAACCATTTTGTATAACATTTAAAGATTATATTCATGGAGATGCACCGGTTCGTGTTGATAATATGTGTGAAGATTTATTTTTAAAAATTCATCAACAAGATCTTGGACAGGTAAATATATATTATATTAGTATTTCTTTAATTTATATTGTAACATATGTAAAGAACATAACAACAAATTATCCATAAGTAATAAAAAAAAAAAAAAAAAAAAAAAATAGGTAGGTAAGTAACAAAAGTGTATTTTTATTGTAGTTGTATTCTACCGAAAAATTAATTAAATTTTATTATTAAATTTTATTTTATTAAATTAATAATTATGTCAATTAATTTTTCTGCATAAATAAACATATATAAAACACTATATATAAAATTTGCATTTTCATTAATTCATTCATTTAAAATGATATTAAAATATTAATTTAAAATGATAATTAAAGAATATCTTATTCAAAATAAATTGTAGAATAAATCTGATCTAAATATTTTTTTGATTTGTTCTTTTAAAATATATATAATAAATAATTAAATTAATCCCTACTAGGGCCTCGGAGGGGAGGTAACAGCTTTCTCTTCCTTCTTGGGAAAACCCATATTGCCATCCCCAGCGTCGACTATCTATATATATATAAAAAGGTTTTTGTCTGCACATTGCTCAGAATTTAAAAATTATTGTAATATTTCACTTTTTATTTTAAATTCTAATATTCAAATATCAATTCAATTATATTAAATTATTAAAGGTTTGGTGGTTGTTTTTATTTTTAACGGAATTTTGTCAATTAAACCACATATTGATATTTGCTACTTCTGCAATCGAAACGTTGTGTATATTTTGCAGAAGTAGCAATCGAAACGTTGTGTATATTTTTGCCTTATGATGTACGCAGTAAGTGCTATTACCTTATATATTTATATATAATGTATTATGTCAACTTTAGAAATTTCAACATTCATTTTTTACTTTTTTAATTCTTTATTTATCTGTGCAGGTGGCATTATTAAGTCCTTATCAATCGATGCTATATACATGGGACGATCCATCTAGTGAATGTTCCCTTTTTTGGAATGTCTATAATAATAAATCTAAAGGATTTCCAGCTCAATTAATGAAGGTAATGTAATGTAATTATAAATTATTATACATGTCTAATATTTCTTATTTATCTTGTTAAAAAATTATTATATATATATATATATATATATGCTTGCATATGTATTATTTGTATGTAATAAAATAATAAATATTTTATACAAAAAAGTACTAATTTAAATAATAAATTATATGTCCAACTAAGTAAATATTCATAAAATCAAATAATAATATTTAATCATATTTTTATAATTTTGGGTTAAAAACTTTTGGTTTGCAAAAATTTCGAAAATTTTTATTAATTATTCATTTCATGTATAAAAATACAATTAAAAGTATATACTAATCTTTGGTAGGAGGATAGGTATAATACTTCATACATAATAATGATTCTATTCTATTTTAATTTTTGATTTTATTTTAAGGATGGTTTTGGCCAGGAGCGTGTTAGTTTTCATACAGTTAAACAGCCTAATAGTAATACTAATATAACAACTATGAATAATAATAATATAAATACAAACACAACTGGACTATCGAGTTCGTCAAGTATCGATTCACCATCACCGAAATTAAATACCGGATTTAAATTATCTATACCGAAAACACCTGGAATTATAGAACCAAGCAGCTCTAGTGATGATTCAGAAAGTGAAGAACATCGTCCACAAGTAAAATTTTATTTTATTTATCTACAAAATAAAAATATTTTTTTATTAATGTATTATTATTATTATTACAAGTCTCCATATTCTATATTTAATTTAATTGTTATTTAAAAAAAAAAATGTTATTGTTTAAATAATACATCTTTTAAAATTATTTTTATTTTAAATCAGCTGCCCAGACCGCCTAGACACGGGGCTCTCTGCCTTTGTGCCTGTTTGCTCTACCAACCAATCGCTTATGAATTGGTGTCCCCATAACCAACCAAGTTTAATTAAAAATATAAATTAAAATTAATAAATAATATTTATTAAACTAGCGCGTCTTTGGCTATTTGTTGATGGTACGACATCACGTGCTGACGCGTGATTTGCAGTGTTAAAAAATTAATTCCGGTACTTTCAGCAATTCAATCAAGCTGAAATTCTATATATATAGCAGTTTTATACAATTTTTAATTATGTGAAAAAACTCTCAAACATATATCATATTTATATTTTACGGTCACTTTAGATGAAAAAAAATCAAAACTTTGTAGGTAATGACCCTCTTCCGATTGAGCTACATTTCTCAAAAGTTGATAGAAAACTACGAATTTTGAATAATGCCCGTATACCAAATTTCATTATTCTAGCTCAAACCATTTTTGCGTAATCTTGTCTACATACACACAGACATTTTTCTCAACCTTACAATTAGTGAAAATGACTCAGGAACCTTCAAAACGTATAAAAACATCAAAATCTCAACATCGAAAATTTTCGTGATCGCAATATTATCGCTGGCGAGATAGTAAAAAGAGATAAATTTAAAAAACTTTATATCATTTATCTAAAAAAGCATATTTTACATATTTTTAAATAATCTAAGTATATCTCATTTTTACTCCTAAAATATAATAGTAAAAACAAATATAATGGAATTTAGTTATTTTAATTGATTGTTTTTATTAGCCATTGATAAATTTATAGCTTTTGCTTTTAAATGAAAAAGAAGAGATATTCAAATATAAAATAAGAATAATTTTAAAAAAATAATAATAAAATATTATCTAAATAAATAAATTCTAATCTAATTATATTAAATTAGTTGAATTGAGAAAACTTATAGAATAATTTAAATAATTGAAATGATATTTGAATATTAAAAATTAAATTAAAAATTTAAATATATTATAATTCTTTGTGTAGGAATTGTTATATTCATTATTGGAAGTGAATCGATAGCTCCAGTGAGCCGGCGGCGGCGATTTTGAATGAACAACACAGAGCATTATAAAATTTTTTAAAAATTTCTGGGGTTTGATAAAATTTATAGTTTATATTCAAGTAGAGAGCTATTAAAGAATATTGTGAAGTAATTTCATAGTAATCGGTTTTTTTCGTCCACGTTTGAGTAAAAAGCTTCACAATTTTCCGAATAACAGGGAGACAGACATGAAAAATTTTAAAGTCATATCTATATATATATAAGATAGATTGTATAATATTAAATAATGTACAACTCTTTTAATCTACAATTTAATTATATTGATAATAATTTATTTATTTATTAATAAATGTTAACAATTTAAATTAAATTAAATCTTTTTTAATGATAATATTGCTATCTCTCTCTAATTTGTTATTAATATTAATATCATCATGTATTAAAAATGTACAAAAAATAAATATTTTTTTTTTCTAGTTGAAAAAAACACGCAAAGATAAAGTGATTGTCTATTGGGTATCCTATTTAGAAGGACGTCAAAGAGTATTACTTTTAACTCAAGATGAACGTTTAGCACAACATACAAAAAGAAAAATTTGTTCAGAACGCTCTCATTTTGAGTTATTTCTTAGTTTAGCTGGAATTGGTATTTCATTGGTAAGTAATCCTTTTATTTTTAATTACACCAAACTTTCTATAAATATCTATCTTTTATTTTAGAATATGGATTCTGATAATGGCCAATGTGAACTTGGTTATTTAAGTTTAACAGATTCAGCCCCTGTATGGGAAGTGATGGTTGCACATAAATGGAAAGCATTAAATTTAGAATTAGCTGCTTGGCTTGAAAATAAATGGAGACATGATGCCATTAAAGCACATATGAAAGACTATGTACATGTAAGTACATATTACAATCAATAAATAATTGTTTTTGTAAATGTTTTATTGATTTATTATTTTAAATGTATTTATTATATTATATTTTTATTAACATCTCTCTTTCTCAAAACAAAAAATAGATTGATCTTGAAAAGATGATATTGAGTAAACCATTTTTTGGTGAATTAAGAAGACGTTATACACCAGCTGTATGGCTTCAATTAAGAAAGTCTGAACATTATACATTTACTCATTTTAAAATTCATCGATTACAGGTAAATCAATATTTATTTATTTATTTATTTATAAATATATTAATAATTTTTTTATTTTAACTACTAGTAAACTACATATATTAAATTATAACAATGTATGTGATAACATTATTATTTGATAATATTCAATCATTGAAATTCCAACCTGATGAAGATGAAATCAATGAAAACCAATCCTATAATATTATATTCACATGCTAAAAATAATTATAGTTTTATCTTTTTTGCCTTTGTTTAGAGGAATTTGAAAATGTCTAAGATTTTTTTTTAAATGATTAAGAAGATATTCGAGATTTAAATATCAAAAAAGTGATTGTAGACATAAATTTTAAAATTAAAATTCGGTGGTAATGGACTGCGCCTCTAGTAGAGGGGTTTCCCTTCTGTGACAAATATTAATTATTATTTTTATTTTAATCTTTTAACTAATGCTGAGTCAAGGTTCATCGTTCTACCAAGAAAATACCCCACTCCCCCTCCCTCTTCCAATTCTGTTTACTTTACTTATTACTTTTAATAACCTGTAATTTCAACTAATATTTACTAACATTCTTAAAATAAATATCATATCAGTGGCTTGAGTCGGACTGTCCCGTTTAATCGCGCGTTAGGGGATATATTACTTGTTCTCTTAACGGACACAAGACTAGTGAGTAAGTATATGGATTGTCAAACATGTGTGAGGTCCCAAGTCATATCTAAAATTTTTTCACTTAAGGTTTATTAGATATCTTTCTTTGTCTTTCATTTTCGACTCTTTATTTTCTCTTCTCTTGATTATACTCTCTATTTTGATTCTAATTCATTCTAAATTCAAATGAGATAAACAGCTTAGAGTTGAAAAAGAAGAGGCTTCTTTCCCTCTGAAACTTATGAAAACCCATGTAATATGTAGAGAAATTATTGCATCGGGGAAAAGGACCGTCGCTTCCTGTAACCGGTCCTGGACGTGATAGAATGCGAACCACTTGTCGTTCTAAGCATATATTATAAAATGGACTAAAGAATTAAATAGTCCAATAATACTCATATTTTACACCGTGAATGAATGACCCATGATAAAATAAAAACTAAAGATGATAATATTTGTCACTGTATTAATCGCGTTATAGTATTATATAAATTTATACCTACAATAGTGTCAATAAAAGTTTCAAATGATAAAAATGCTTCTGCACAGCACCGCACCAAACACCGGAATTTGGAAAACTAGTTCTGCGCACAATTTCGGGGAATCCCCGGGTTGAAATAAAAGAACGCTAAACTAAAATAACACTAAATGAATGAGCGTTAAGCGGGGCCTTTTAGTAGTTAATTTATTACTTAATTGATTTTAAAATAATAAGTTAAAAAAAAATTATATAATAATATGATATAAAATTATAAAAGATATTTATTATGTTTTATCTTGTTTTTCTTATATGTCATAATGTAGCTGGATAATCAATTGCACGACGCTGTATTCCCAGCCGTTATTTATCCTACTCCAATTGGTAGTCATGTTCGTAAACGTATCGGTGTACCACCATGTATTCAATTGGCATTAATGAAACGTTCAGGTTACAATTATAATCAACATATCTACAAGTATTTATTATAAATTATATTTCTCAATTTACTATCTTTAAATAATTTATATTTAATAATTATTTTTAAGATTTATAAAAATAATTGTACAAGAAATGACAGTGCAATTGGATAAAGGATTTTTAACGTCTCTTTATTTAATTTTACCTGCATTGCATCGTGATACATCCCCATCAGTTCGGATACGTCATGATATTGCAGCAATCCATTTACCTATTTCTACATTACCCAGAAAGGTACCATTATTAACTAAACTAATTATATTGTTTATTTATTTATTTATTTAATTTATATATATTATAAATTAAAATAGTTATTAATCTCTTTAATATTTGTGTGTGTGATTACTGATATATTAAAATATAATATTTGTAGACTGATCCAGGATGTTTCACTGTAATTGAACACCTTCATGTTGGTCCATTAAAAATTCAATTGAGTTTATCACTTCAAGGCTCGGCCCATCCAAATTTAAAACCTTGCGTCTTCCGTGCTGATGTCATTGAATTTTTATTAAATTCATTTAATCATAATTTTATTGAAGCGAAAAGTGTAAAACTCAAGTAAGTATAAATAATGAATAATAATAAATAATAAAATCTATATTATATAATACTTATATCTAGATATTCTAGATAAGGAGTCAACAGAATTTTCCGCCCGCTTTTCATAGTTCTTAGGTTTTAAAACTTTATCTTGGATGACCTTCATAATACCTTCAATTCTAAATTTGAATTTAGGTTCCATGCGGTACCAATGTTAATACAATGTTATATTTATATTTACAATTTTTATATATTTTATATTTTCTATACATTGTCTGTCTATACAATTTGCTTGTGTTGTTCTGTGATTCGGAAAAGAACTCAGTGCCGCATAGTACACAATCGATGACATTTGATAAGCCACTTGTGTAATCAATGTCATCTAGAAAAGGCCTAGAAACTTCTAATCTAATATATGTTTGAGAATAACAGATTTAGTAGTAGTCAATAGTGCAATGTTTTACATCTGGCAAGCAACAATAAATTATTTTCAAAAAATATATAAAAAATACTAAAAACTTGAAATTAAATTAATAAACTTTTTAATATACAGGCTTTTTAATAAAAAAAAAAAGCTGCCCTATGATCTGAAAAATAATAATTGAACTGAAACGGTGTGCGGATATGAAAAGTAATGCTCAAATTGTAGTTTAGGGCAAAGAAATAAAAGATAAACAGTTTTCAATGAAATAACAAAGATTTGGTGTTATTTTAATAATCTAAATATATAGGTACAAATTATTAAATAAAATCACTTAGAAACTAAGAGGACTGGTGATACGTGTCTGTAAGTAATAAATGGCTTGTAATGAAAAGAAGACTTTACGAATTGAAGATGAGGAGATGTCCAGATGAATAGTTTCCAGGGCTGGGACACCTTTCTTCTTAGAAGACACCAACGGCTGCTAGCTTCTCCGAAAACAATCGTAGGTCTCAAAGAAATAGCGAACATGAAGAATAGACACAAATCTTGAGAGTAAATTTGTATAATATGAACACCTCCAATACAATAAATTGTCTTATTACATTTGGCAAGACAATGGTACTCTTAAAAGGATAGCTGGGAAATGAAATAATACAAGACTAGGATGAAGAGTTGGACTTGTTTGGGTATAGGGCAATAGGAAGAGTTAGCAGGTTCGCATCTCTAAAATACACCTATCCTTTAGTGTTAGTGTCTACCCGCTACCCCTACTTTAAAAACAACTTTACAATATATTGTGAGTTATTGAATTTACTAAAGTTTACAAATAATATTTGTGTGATTTAATGTTTACTAAGTTGAGCAGAATTCACAGAGATTTTCTTCTGATATTATAAGATACGCATTTCTCTCACATAATTGTTATCTCATGGGCAAAGTCAATCTTTGTTGAGCTTGATATAAATTTTGAAAAATTATTTTTTGGGTTTTTTTTATTAGCTATTGAAAAAATTTATAGCATATGCAGAGGCGGATTATCCGTAAGGCAAACTAGGCACGTGCCTAGGGGCGTGTAGTTACAAGGGGCGCGCGAGCTCAGAATTTTTAAAATTTATAGTATTATGATGGGCATTTATGGCCGATACAGGGGCGCCGATAAAGTGATTGCCTAGGGCGCTCTGGACCTTTAATCCGCCACTGAGCATATGTTCAAATAAGGACATATAAAAACTTGTTGTAAAATTTCATTATAACCGGCTAAACCAATTTTGAGTCTATAGCTTAATAATTTCCTGGACAAACAGATATGAAAAGACAGACATCAAAAATACTAACATCATATTTGAATTCTCCAATGTCATGAAAAATGAAGATATGTATTTTTAAATTCTGAGCAATGCGATCCATACGGCAACAACATGCAATAATAATATTACAAGTCCAAACTGCATACGCGAAGATGTTTTTATTGTGCGAGCGAATTTTTCAATAAAAAAAAAATGTAGTATTTGCAAATTTTGTGCGTGCTATCAAATTTTTCAAAAGTGTCATAGGTATGCCATCCCTAATCTTTAATATTCAAAGATCTATAAAATTGTTTCTCGTTGGATTTAAATGCTCTATTTTGATTTTTTTTATTTTCAGTATTATTACACCTACGGAATCATGCACCCTTTTCTTTTGCTTTCTGTCGTAATTTATCTCGAAAATTGTTATTATTATTATTATTATTATTATTATAATTACTATTTAGATTAACTTACATGGAACAACGTGGAACAATTGCAAGTCCATCTGAAGTATTTTCATCAATTTATCAACATTATGCTACACAACTCTTACAACAAATATATGTTTCGGTGCTTGCAATGGACGTCCTTGGTAATCCGTATGCACATTATTTTACAACCGGTTTCGATGATTTCTATGAACCTTTTCTGGTAATTTTAAAATTTCTTTTCTTTTCTTTATTTTTTTTTGTTGATATTATTATTGTGGTGTAGTGATTTGTGAATAATTATAAAAATAAATATTCCTAATGAAATTAATTTTTTTTTGTTTTGTTTTTTGAGTTCAGTTCATCCTAATGTATATATATATATATATATATATATATTATTATCAGATTTATCAGGGATATGATCACGTATTTTTGTGAGATTGTTTTGATTGAAAACAATAAAATTCACGGAAACCTAAACCAACATATATATATATATATTTGTTTGTTTTCTGTGAAAGTTTTAATTATTATGAAAATTTATTTCCTGATTATATTTTCACGGTTAAGTGTGAGATTCGAGTCTCTACGTTTCGGGGCTCATTTTGGCGATACTTTAAAGATAATTTATTTAGGAGGGAATTTTTAGGGTTTCTTTTGTGAATTTTTTTTGAGTTTTAGGGTCTGTGTGGCAAGAGTCGAGGTAGGGATTTTGGGTTAAATGAGTGGAAGATTTTGGATTTACTTTGAATCGTCTCTTGGTCACACAGACTAGGACCCAGAATCCAAAATAAATTCTCTTGAAACGAAATGCAGAGACTCAAATCTCACAATTAAACGTGAAAATACCCAAGAAATAATTTTTCATAATATATATATCTTATATATAAAATTCTCGTGTCACAAAACTTTGAAAAAATACTCCTCCGAAACGGCTGGACCGATTCTTATGAAATTTTTTATGTATATTCAGTAGGTCTCAGGGCATGTCAGACTTCCTTTATAAAACCGCTAATTGGTAAGGTGTGTCCAGGGGGTGGAATTTAAATAAAATTAGTTTAGTTATAATGCTAGATCATAGAGGCGCTGGTGGCGTTAATTTGGCGGTAATATAAATTCTGAGCAATGTGCAGATAAAAATCTTTATATATATATATATATATATATATATATATCGATATATATTTTAATAATTTATTAAATTAAATTTTATTTAATTAAATTAATAATTATGTCAATTAATTTTTTCTGCATAAATAAACATATATAAAAAACTATAGAGATGGGACAGGGTAGGAGTTAGTTGGTTATAGCTCAGAATATAGGGACACTCGGGGGGGTGCAGGGGGCGGAGCCCCCGTCTAGGTGTGGAGAGCGCCGAAGGCGCTCGGAGCAGCTAGTATATATATATATATATATGTTATAGTAAAAATGATAAATCGATGTTTATAGAAAATTACATGTGATTATACATAATCACCACGGGTAAATATGATAAATTATTTCATATATGAAATAATTTATCATATTTACCCGTTACGTACTATGATCTAGCATTATAACTAAACTAATTTTATTTAAATTCCACCCCCTGGACACACCTTACCAATTAGCGGTTTTATAAAGGAAGTCTGACATGCCCTGAGACCTACCAACTCGTAATGGGAATGTCATAAATTCTGATTACTTTGTGGAAACAAAGCAAACCCATATTCTATGGAGAAAAGAAATCATTTATTTGCATTACATGTAGTAAGTTTACTTCTTTGGAAGTATTAGATTGCTTTAGAATTACAAAGCTTACCAGATTGTTACCGACCGACGATAGTAAGGGAAGTATTGTTTTCACACCAAATTTCACATGTAGAGATTTTTACATATCTCCACGATTCATACATTTTGTTAACAGAAAAAAGTATTTTAGCATGATGTCTATCTGTCCGTCTGTCTGTGTGTACGTATAGATATGTACAGCTTGAACGGCTCAACGGATTTTGATAAAATTTTGTATATTTACTTAATGCAACAGTATGATGAATTGATCAACTTTTGGTGTATATCCAGAAACCGGAAGTGGGATTTTACAAAGTATTAATTTTATATTCATCGTCGGAAAATATTTCCCTTAAAATATAGTAGTAATTAATAATTGAGTAATTAAACTAAAAATAAAAACCAAGATAATATAGTTTAGTCAATTTAATTCAAGTTTTAAAAATATTTTTTTTCTATACTTTATACATATATATATATATAATGTTGTTTTGAAATTACTTTGACTCAAATCGTAGGTCGGTTCCGTGCCTGGCCACAGCTCATATTTTAACATTTGCACTTATCACCATAATCACTACTAAATTTGAGTATCCAACTCGTAATGGTATATGTGATAAATATCATGACTTATTGGGTCAGTAGATTTAGAGTGCAGGTTTTTTTGAGTATTTACTACTCAGAAAGATATTTTTTGATTGGACAATATTTTATATTTTATAATTAAAAAGTCAATAAATGTTGATTTTAGGTCATATACATTTATATACTGATCGAAATTTGAATAAGGGCCTGACAGGTGTTGTGAAATTAAAAAATGCATACATAAGCTTGTTCAAAACAGTTCCACGTAACAAAAAAAAAAACACTGCAGATACCTATAAAAACAAACTAAGCCCATAAAGAAAATTAAAAACATTTTTTCAAATAACGTTAAATGATATTAGTAAGAATTACTAAATATTTTATGTTTACTTATTTAAGCATATTATGTTATTAGGACATATAGAATTACAAAGTTTGCCAAATTTTTACCGACCGACGATAGTAAGGGAGGTATTGTTTTCACACCAAATTTCACATGTGGAGATTTTTACATATCTCCACGAATCATGCATTTTCTTAACAGAAAAAAGTATTTTTAGCATGACGTCTGTCCGTCTGTGTGTCCGTATAGATGTGTACAGCCTGAACGGCTCAACCGATTTTGATGAAATTTGGTATATTTACTTAATGCATTAGTAGAATGAATTGATCAACTTTTGGTGCAAATCCGGAAACTGAAAGTGGTAGTATTAGCGATCGACGATAGGAAGGGAAGGGTTATTTTCACACCAAATTTCACATGAGGAGATTTTTTTATATATCACCACGAATCATGCACTTTGTATTGGTTTTATCCTCGGGAAAATCATCTTTATTAGTTTTTTCTTGATTTAAAATTATATGACGTCATCCAGCCATTCATGACGTCACAGCCTGGTCTTGCATATATATATTATAAATTAAAAATGTTTATATTTATTATTTATGTATCCATATCTAATTTTTATTACATTAGTAGATATATTAAAATTATTTGAAATTGTTTCTGTAGCTGGGAATTAATTTATTTCAAACCGTCGGTCGGTTCGGACAACTTATTTACATTTGCACTTATCACTTATCAGACTCGCATTATTCCATACAAACGCATAGATCTGGAACATGGAACATTGTCAAGCAAAATAAATTTTTCTTACACAAATTGTGAATTGATTTCTGGTAAACAACTGCGAAAGTCTTCCTTGTGTCGTTCTTGCTGATGAAACTTTTATCACATTCCCCATTACGAGTTCGGGATTTTATAAACTAACCGGTAAATTTAATTTAAGATAAGAAATAATTTATTATATAAAAAAATTCAATGGTGGATATGTATAATTATATATCTCGTATATTTCTATATTATTGTAATGTAAACAAATCCATCTAAACAATCACCAAAATTCAAATTTTGATTGAATTTTCAATTAGATGAATATAAATATAATAATAAATTAATTTATTTATTAATAATAGATATAACTATTTAAGGGTGCCTTGGAAAGTCCTGATGAATTTGCCGACGGACTTTGTCATTCTGCACAAGTATTGATGGGGCATGTTTTTGGTGGTGATACAATTGGCACACCAACACTTATAAGTGGCTCTATCAGTGATATATTACAACAGCTTAATTTTGAACAAGAATATAAAAAAGTATTTAAAATATATATAATTAATTATACATATTATTATATATACACGTTTATATATAATTATTGTTCTTTTTGTTTTTTAAATAGAAACGTCGTTTTTCTTTACAACAGCCGAGTGATGTTCCTGAATTAATTATAGAAGCAAGTAAAACATTCACTTTGGGTGTTGTTTTAGCATTATCTGGTGTTATCGTTAAACCAATGATGTTTAGTAAGTTTGTATTTCTTTCTTTGTTCATAAGAGCATTTGAGAAAAAAGTTGTTTATTATAGTTCTTTTCTTTTAATATTCTATGTAGTATAAATTAGGAATTTTTTTAATTAATTAATTAAATTATTAGATGAGTCCTATACATATATATTATTTTTTTTTATTAATAATTTCAAAAATATCTTGTTATAAATTTTAAGATAAATATCATCATTTATTTATTTATAGAACAACTTAATTTTAACAATTATTTTATTTAAAATTAGTAAATGTGAAATGTTAATAGACAAGTAATAATAAATTAACTGTTTTAACTAAACCTATTAATTAATTATATTAATAGAATATTTAGTATATACTTATATTAGTGTAAATATACCTATATAGGTACATATTAAAATATTTTATGTTTTACATTAATGTTTATGAATTTGATTTAGCTGGGCCCCAAGATAGTGTAGAGGCATTTTTTAAAGGGCCCGGCAAAGGTTTATTAGGCTTAATGACCAAACCCACTGCCGGTATTCAAGATTTAATTGCGATGACCTCGGATGGCATTAAAAGGTGATTAAAACAACACTTCTAAATAGATTGTATGAAATTTCCATTATTTAATTATATAATATATTTTTTTTTTTTTGTTGTTGTAGAGCAATTGAAATTGGTGATGATATGATAACACGAACACGATTACCACGATATGTTAATTCATATACGGTAATTGATTAATTATAATATGTACCAAGGAGAGATTCACATTGATTTATATTGAGCCAGGTTGAGCTAGAGCAGTGATTTTCAAACACTGTGCCTCGGCACTTTTGTGTACCGCGCGATTTTCTAAATGTGCCGCCAAATTTTACAAATGTAAAGTTCAAATTAAGAAAAAGTACATATTTATTTTATATGTATGTAAAAAAAAAAAGTTAAAATGTTTTTGCGATCAGGCTCTTAAACATTTTCAACTTTTTTCAATATGGTAAATAAGTAAATAACTTTTACACTTGCATATCTTTTTGTTTGTGTGCTGCCAAATTTTTAAACCGTTCAAAAAAAAGGTTATGAATCACTGAGCTAGAAGCTTATGGCCCCACTTAATTTTACTAACCCATTCCCAAAGTGTGTGTTTCATGTCTGAAAGGGATCACTGATTCCAAACCCTCATCCTGGCTCAATAGAAAATCTTGATATGGTACATTCATGCATAATTATTATTTACCAAAAGAGAAACGGTCAATTGTTTTTTTAGGGCACCAAACCGTTTTCATTCATACAAGCCACAGGATTATTATTAATGAATTCCATTGCTAAAGGGCATTACGCTGACCGTGATATTTATTGGATGCATGCGCCATTAAGTAATGACGCATCAACGATTGCACTTGTCACCATTCAGTAAGTTGTTTATTATTATTATTATTATTATCAATATTTAAATAAAATTCTTAATTTTTATTTAATTTTTAAATTTTTAGACATGTATTTTTAATTAGTAAATGTCGATTATGGGGTCCATGGGATGTGGATTGGCATGTACGCGTTGATGATATAATGGCAGTGCCACACGTTCTCGGTAATAAACTTGTATTAAAAGTTCGACAGGTAAGAAAAAATAGGAAACTCACCCCTCTCTCTAATATAATTATTGTTATTATTATTAATTTTATTCTAGGATGAAATCTACAGTGTATCATCAGGTGGTGAACGTATTATAGAATGTTCTGATTCACGTGTGCTTGATTGGATTCAGGCAAATATTGAAACGGTTCTTATATTAAATATGGAAGATAAACCATGTCCGGCTGAACTTTAAATATTAAATTCATAAATAAATTATTAATAACAGTAATAATAATAATAATAATAATAATAGAGTTTTCTCTTCTCTCTTTTACCAAATTTATTTATTATTTATATATATTAAATATTTTCTAAAATAAAGAAAGAGTATGAAAAGGTGAGAAGAGTCTTTCGAATAAAAAAATAAAAATTATGAATGTTGAAAAGTCAATGAAAACACATACCTACATACGAGTAGATAGCTATAATTATATTTATAGTACATACATAATTAAATACTTTCACAAAACCAACCAAATAACTCTTTATGTATTTTTAATGTATTTAATAAAAATTGTAAAAATTATTGATAGAGAAATATATTATATATATATATATATATATATATATATATATAAATTATTTTGTTAGATTGAATACCTTTTAATTATTAGAATATATAGTAGAAACATGATATAATAGAAATATTTATATTAAATAGACATTCTCTCACATTTAAATTTTAATCTTTACTTTTTACAAATAATAATAAATTATGGCCTTAATTTAAAAAATATTGAGAATTTTATTTAAATATAAATAATAATAATAAAATAAAAAATTAACAGATACAAACCCCTTGAAAAAGTAATTAATTAAATAATTAAATAATATTTTAATATCCTAATTCTATAGTTGGTATTTCAAATAGAAACACCATTTTTATTATTATATTTAGTAATATTCTTTATTAAAAATAAATAAATAAACTTACCTGTGTATACAACATAAGAAAATGTTATTTTCATAATAAGAGATTGAATGCACATACCTATATTCCACCTATATTTAGTTTAATATATTTTAAAAATTATTTATGATTATAAATAACAACAAAAAATTATTATTAATTATAAATAAAAATAATAAACACTTTGCTTATATTATATTTATTTTAATTAATTAGTTAGTAAAAGTTTCCCAGCTCTATGCTGAGAAGAAAGTGTATTGAAATCGATTAATAATAGTAAAAATCCAATAAATATCTATTTATTTATTTAATTTATCAAATTTTTATATTTGATATATATATATAATTTAATAATAATATTAATCATAATCGTAATATAATAATAATAATAATAATAATAATACGCTTTTAATGATATCTAATCTATTTAATGTGATAATAAATAAATATTTTGATGTATAACCTATATATTCATATTCTAGTTTATATTATAAATAATATGATATAATAATTAATCATAATAATGATAATAAATAAATTTTAAGTTAAAAATAAGCAATGAGAGAGAAAATTTAAAATCAAATAAAAAAAATATTATTATATATTTTACAAAGTAATTATATAGAAAAATAAATACCTATATAATATTATAACTTATACATATAAACAGGTTGATAATAAATAAATATTAAGATAATTGTTGTTGTTGATGTTGTTGTTAATGATAATGTTGTTCTTGTTGATTTATTTTTATTATTATAATTATTATTATTATTAAATTTATGATATATTGATTATGATGGTGATAATGATAATAGTTGAAATATGGTGAAATATTGGAAAAATAAAAAATTTTTCTTTTTTATTATTATTATTATTATATAAATTTTGTTTCAATTATTTTAATAGTATTATATAATATCTACCTTATAAATAACCTCCCTATGTATATCGTATATATTTATATATACATATAATAATACATTTTCTTTCTATTTAGGGGTATTTTTAGAAAACTCTTCGAAATTTAATATAATTCTTATTGATATCAATTTAAAAAAAATTATTAACTTTTTTTTTATCGTTTTATTTTATTTTATAGTTTTAAAAACTAAGTACTCCAATAGTTATTTCATCTTATATTTAATATTATTTATATTTTATGTCTGAACAAAAAAATTATAATAATTCTTGTAAGCAAAATATTAAGGCTTTCCCTCGAAATATTAATAAATTTTGCTGATGCGTTTATATTGAATATCAAACAATCCTCGATTGTACAATCCTTAGCATATAATCTCACCTCTGACTCTACTTGTACATAGAAAATATCCTGGATATTAAAAAATTAAAAAAACGATCTCTTTTGTCGATAAGTTGTTGTTTAATATTGACATATGTTGGTTGCGCTAATCTTTGGGCTGTTGCCTGTTAGGAATCCATGACATAAGGTTGGGCGTACTTTTTTGTATCTCCGTATTGTGGGTTTCAATGTGAAGTTCTGTGATATACTTGAATATTTACTTTGAAAACGTAAGGACTCCAACAGTTTTTGCACCCATCGACGCGAATGAAACACAACTGTGTGTGTGTTATAAGCTCTTCTATTTTCTCTAAAATTTTTTATAATTTGGTTGCTATGAATTGCCAATAAATTTCGTTATAACACTGGATATTCCAAAATCATGCCATTTACTATTGTGGGTTTAGGTAACTTGACTTTACTTTACCCCTGTGGCAACAACTGTTATATTATTTTTTCTGCCGGGTGCTCTTTATGTGAAAATTTAAGGAGCCACAAAACTGACAAATGGAATCCATTACCCAGCAATCATGATAAATAACTTGGTTTTCAATAAATACTTCTCTATGCGTAACATGTATTTTTCCTATTAATTGTTATTGTGATAATCGAATGCGATAATTAGATAATTCAGAAGATAGATAGTCTGTGAGCCTGTGATTGTGCATTTATATTTCTTCGTTCTTGCGTCTGTTCAGGGGGTTCTCTAGCTAATTTGACGGACATGCATCTCTAGGACCTTCTCGTTAAGACGTTCTCGGCATCTATGTTTTTTCTCTATTCAAGCGTCCTTTTACTATCTCGTCAGAGATAGTATTGCGATCACGAAAATTTTCGATGTTGAGATTTTGATGTTTTTATACGTTTTGAAGGTTTCTGAATCATTTTCACTAAGGTTGAGAAAAATGTCTATGTGTGTATGTGTATGTGTGTGTGTGTGTGTGTACGTAGACAAGATTACTCAAAAACAGTTTGAGCTAGAATCATTAGTAATTTGGTACATGGGCATTATTCAAAATTCGTAGTTTTCTATCAACTTTTGAGAAATGTAGCTCTTCTGGAAGAAGGTCATTACCTACAACGTTTTGATTTTTTTTCCTCTAAAGTGACCGTAAAAATAGATATATGTTTGATAGTTTTTCACATCATTAAAAATTGTATAAAACTGTTATATATAGAATTTCAGCTTGATTGAATCGCTGAAATACCAGAATTAATTTTTTAACACTGCAAATCTCAGGCGCCAACATGTGACGTGGTGCCATCAACAAAGAGCCAAACACGCGCTGGTTTAATAAATATTATTTATTAATTTTAATTTATAATTTATATAATTGATTAAATTTAATTTAAATATAATATATTATGTTATTTATTCCAATTCAAATTGGGAGATAGTCGAGTGGAGACACTCCAGCTAATTTGAATTAGGGCTTTCTATCTTCAATTTATTTTAATTAAATAGAATTAATATACTTACATAAATTAAAATTAATTATGTTTTACAAATTGTTTACAAAATTGTCACAAAATATTTTTTTTATTATGGTACAATTTATATTTAATTCTCAATCTCGATATCATCGATTTTTATATATATAACTAGCTGCTCAGAGCACCTTCGGCGCTCTTCACACCTAGACGGGGCTCCGCCCCCTGTACCCCCGAGTGGTACATAGTATTTTGTGGTTGAAAGTAGTAAAAGGTTTTCATCCATTTTGTTTCAATCAGTATATTACATAAAACATTCATTTCTTTTTGTGTTCTTATTTAAAATATATTTTAATTTAATTAGTAAATTCATTATATATATTATTATTATTGTATATGTTATATCTATCGATCTATCTATCTATGTGGCTCAAAGATACTCGAAAGGTCTTGGCCGCAAAAACTACATTTCTCCAAGTGTCCCTATCCTGAGCCACATCCATCCAACTCCTACCCTCTCCCATCTCTCTTACGGCCCTTCCTACGCGTCCTTGGTTTACCAAGCGGACGTTTTCCAATCGGTCTCCCCACCAATATCTTTTTCCTCTCCCATTCAAACCACGTGCCCTGTCTATCGCAGCTTTTTCTCTTTTATAACCCTAACTATTTCTGAAGATGCAGAGAGGCCATGCAATTTCTTGTTATGCAGTCTCCCCCATTCCCCGGTGACCTCATCTTTAAATCTTTATGATCGGATAGATAGAATCACACACCTCATTCAATACAAAAGGGGATGGATGATCTTTTTTACCCCACTGTCATTTAAAGAGAGAAAATATGAAACACTAATTAACTTATTAAATAAACTAAATTTTCAAATTTACTTATTCTTAATAATCATCTATACCTACTGGCATAGACTGGTATAGACTTAAGGTACCTTTAAATTTTGATTAAATTTTCTTTTTTTTATCTCGTATTAAATCATCTTTTGATAGCTCTTTACTTTTCTATTTTTATTAATTCTATTTAAACCCACATTTATGAAAATATCAAAACAATATTCCAAAAAAACCTAATATATACTGATATATCTATCACACATCTTCATATTATCTTGATATTATACTATAATTCATATTTTATTTTCCAATAAGTAGTTTCTTTTAAAATTTTTATTTGTTTATTTTTTATCTAAATTCCATTAAAATTGATAATCATTCGTTTCTTATATTAGAAAATTCAAATATATAAATTTATTTTAAAATTTTTGCCTGGTTATTAAAAATTTTTATGGAAATATTAGATGCAGAATTAATACGATTAATAATTAATAATAGAGTATACTATTTAAATATTTCAAGTTTAAATTGGGTGGCTTGTATTGCTGGTTGCCTAAATGCCAGGGGCTCCTATTCGAGCGAACGCTCGCTCAGTCAGTCAGTCGATTTCATTGTGTGAGTGCGTATGCCAACTTAAACCAGGCGGGCGGCGATGACGCTCTTTCTCTCTCTACTTGTCTACTATATCAAAAGCGTAAGTGTATTTTCTATTGAAATTATCATAATTCACCAATATAAAGCGATCAATTAACATCACCTCTACCATCATTGTAATAAAGTCTCAAATGATTTACTGATTTTTTTTTAATAATTATTTTAATAGAAAAATATCATATTTGTTTTTTATTTCATATTCATATTATGAATGATATTTTATTTATTAATATATACATATATATATTTAACGTGATATATCTGCACATTACTCAAAATTTAATTTAAAATTATTTACACATTTTATTAGAATTTGAAAATGTATATATCTTCTTTTCTTCTAATTAATCTCTTTTCTATTTCATTTTTCTCATGTCATTTAATATAATAGGATATATTATATATCGTACCCTATATATATATATATATATATATATATATATATTTCTATTTATTATTATTATTTTATTTTTTAATATTTTCTATTCAATATGAGTTGATTTTTTACTATCTCGCCAGAGATAGTATTGCGATCACGAAAATTTTCGATGTTGAGATTTTGATGTTTTTATACGTTTTGAAGGTTCCTGAATCATTTTCACTAAGGTTGAGAAAAATGTCTATGTGTGTATGTGTATGTGTGTGTGTGTGTGTGTGTGTGTGTGTGTGTGTGTGTGTGTGTATGTAGGCAAGATTACGCAAAAACGGTTTGAGCTAGAATGATGAAATTTGGTACATGGACATTATTCAAAATTCATAGTTTTCTATCAACTTTTGAGAAATGTAGCTCAACCGGAAGAGGGTCATTACCTACAACGTTTTGATTTTTTTTCCTCTAAAGTGACCGTAAAAATAAAGATATATGTTTGATAATTTTTCACATGATTAATAATTGTATAAAACTACTATATATAGAATTTCAGCTTGATTGATTCGCTGAAATTACCAGAATTAATTTTTTAACACTGCAAATCTCACGCGCCAACACGTGACGTGGTGCCATCAACAAAAAGCCAAACATGCGCTGGTTTAATATTTATTATTTATTATTTATAATTTATAATTAATTAAATTTAATTTAAATATAATATATTATGTTATTTAATCCAATTCAAATTGCGAGATAGTCGAGTGGAGACACTCCAGCTAATTTAATATATATTTGGATATTATTATTCATTTAAGTAAATATAATTTTTTTATTTTCAATTTGTAGTGACATTTATTCTAGAGACGCCCAAACGGGAGGACTAATTTATTTTCTTTTTTTTTATCTTGTAATTTACTGTTTAATTTATCTAAAAAAATGATAAATTCTGATAAATATTTATTCTTTCAATATCAATTATTTTCTGAGAATTCTACATGATTATCAAAATCAAAATTCAATTGAAATTTAAATAGAAATCATTTTAACATTCTCTTTTAATTATAGATAATAGAAAAGGTCAGTTTTTAATACTTTCATTTATTAAACAAGTATTTTATTATGTGTCTTTGAAATATATCTAAATATTATTATTTCATTAAAAGTTATATAATAACGAAAAATTAATATGTGATACATTGATTAACAACAGTTTCAAAGTATTTTTAATCTGCATTAAAAAAAATACAACTGATAATAAAGGCAGATATTTTATTAGAATGAATTAATTATAAATTTGGAAATAATTTTAAAGCTCGGAAGCTTCTATTAGCTAAACAGCGTAGGCGTTACGTTATATATATTATATATTACTCGTATTCTATATTCTATTGTATATATCTCGAGACAACTCCCAATATATTTACTTGTTTTTCTTATTTTGATTTCAAGCAAGAGCTATTGAACTAATATATATATTTTCATGTTATCTTTTTTATAATTACAATAAAAAAAACATCTGATCTGTTAATTTATAAAATATATCAGTTAAATAGAATTTCTATGCTGAATTTAAATTTGAATATAAGAAATAGAAAAATTCGTAATTCTTAAATGTTATACCATTATGTATTGCTAAATATACATTTATGTAATATTTTAAGTGTTTTATTTGTAATTTTTCAATTATCACTTGTAAGTATATTAAATTTCTATTTATACACAGACAATTATATATTATTTTTTTATTTAAATACTAGCTAGACGGGGGATTTGAAAATTATTCGTCGCAATATGATTTCGCTTACAGTTTCTGTTATGTCCGACCTCCATCCAACAGTTATTTTCTCTTAAGTTTCTTGCTTCTCTTAATCATGTGATCTATATATTTAATTTTTTTTGATTCATTGTAATAAAATTTAAACAAATAAAATTTTTCACTTTGTTTATATAAGTTTCAATTTAAACTGATTGTGAATGATACGCTTTGCCAATACTCTGAATAATTTGTGTACAGAAATATTGAATGTTCTTAGCGAGATTTGATATAATGTTGTCCGATTTGTCCTAAATCTGAATTAGAAGAAAATTATAAATTGCATCCTCTTCCAGCCCAATTCATTTACCCATCCATGTTGCATAAGGCATCTAAATTTCTTAAAACTCCGTTTTTTTAAATTTAAAATAGAAGGAGAGAAAGAGTTTTAAATTATATTCGAATAGTCTATATATTCTATATATCAGTATTTTTTTTTCTGAATTTAATACCAAGTTGATTTTCAAAATTTTCCATTCTTAATGCATATGATTGATTAAATGTGTTAAAATTTAAAAAAATTCAAATATTCTAATTTTTAAATTTATATACAATAATATTATTTTTTATTAATATCATATCAAAAAAACAGAATTTATTAAAAATTAAAAATAAAAAAAGAAGCCTATTATAAAAAATAATTTTGATTTAAAAAACAAATTTTAAAAAAATACTCAAAATTTCAAACATCTCGTTTATATCATATGTCTAAAAAATCATATTTTGATTTTTATATAACCAAGAAATCATTTTTTCACTTAAAATATAGTTGTAATTAATAATTGAAACAAAAACAAAAGCTCACTGTCCATAGCGGAATCATTTCAAACAATGAATTATCATAGCGATTCCCAATAAAAGAATTATTATAATATTTCACTTTTTATTTTAAATTCTAATATTCAAATATCAATTCAATTAAATAATTTATTCTAAAAGTTCTCATTTTAATTAATTTAATAAAATATTTAGATCATATTTTTATCTTAAATTATTTTTTATTTATATTTGAATATTTCTTCTTTTCTATAATATATACTAGCTGCTCAGAGCGCCTTCGGCGCTCTTCACACCTAGACGGGGGCTCCGCCCCCTGTACCCCCGAGTGGTACATAGTATTTGGTTGAAAGTAGTAAAAGGTTTTCATCCATTTTGTTTCAATCCTTATATTACATAAAACATTCATTTCTTTTTGTGTTCTTATTCAAAATCTATTTTAATTTAATCAGTAAATTAATTATATATGTTATATCTATCTATCTATGTGGCTCAAAGATACTCGAAAGTTCTTGGCCGCAACAACCACATTTCTCCAAGTGTCCCTATCCTGAGCCCTTGTCCCATCTCTCTTATGTCCCTTCCTACGCGTCCTTGGTTTTCCAAGCGGACGTTTTCCAATCGGTCTCCCCACCAATATCTTTTTCCTCTCCCATTCTAGCCACGTGCCCTGCCTATCGCAGCTTTTTCCCTTATATAACCCTAACTATTTCTGAAGATGCATTGAGATCATGCAATTCCTCGTTATGCAGTCTCCGCCATTCCCCGGTGACCTCATCTTTCTTTGGCCAATAAATGCAGTGAAGAATCCTATTCTCAAACACTCTGAATCTACTCTCATCTCCCAGGGTCATAGACCATGCCTCCCACCCATATAATGCAACAGGCAAAATAATTTTTTTATATATTCCCTTTGATAATAATTTTGAAGAGATAAGCCTCTTTTTTGCAAGATAACAGGCGTTTCCCGATTGCAACCCCGATTTAAATTCTTCTCAAATATTATTATCCTTCGTGATTACATTCAATTTTTCTACATTTTCAAATTCTACATTTTGTATCTTAAGATTTTGTATGTTAATACTCTTCCTCTTTGTTACTAAATATTTTTTCTTATCACTATTAATTTCAAACCCCATCTCTTTTCCTACCTGCCTTCGGCGCTCGGGGCAGCTAGTAAATAAATAAAAGCAATTTAATAAATTAGACTAGAAATATCCAAATGAAAAATGAATATTATTTTGTCAATTTATTATTATTATAATATAACACTTTTGGAAAGTAAATTAAGGGTATTTCTATTATATGTCAATTACACAGAAGAATATCTTCATGAAATTAATAAGATAAATGTAATTTATTTCCACTGTGGCATCCTAAAATCTTTTTAATATTTAAGAATGAAGAGATTTTTAGTTTTGTGGTGTTTTGTAGGAAATTTTTTAATGACTATTAATTGAGTATAATAACTTGTAAGTATTTCTATTAAAATCCACTCAAACACTTATGAATTTATTTATCTATTCATAAAATGGAGTGGCTCTAGGATAATTCTAGAATTTTAGTATTTTAATGTAATATTACTGAAAAAATAAAATAATATTTTTTTAAAACTTCTACCTTTTCAATCATTATAATGTTATTTATTTTATTTTTATATATCTATTATATTTTTCTTTTTCTTAAATGACATAACTAATCTTATTTAATTTCTTTTTTATCCAGTCGAGTGAGATGGAATATCAATACAAGTCTTCGAGTTAAATCTGCGAGTTCTATCAACCTTTTCTTAACTCCGAGGTCAGTATTTATTATTAATTTGATTTTTATTCAATTTATAATTATCTATTTTAAAATTTTATAATCTAATATGTTATTTTTTTTCTTCCATTTCATGATTCAATCTTCGTTCCTTCTACTGGATGTTGATTCAAATTCTTGATTATCTTCTCCATCTCTGATGATGATGAAATGACCTTCATACAGCTCACCAAATGTAAGTAATCATCGTTATTTATTTATTTAGCATGGCACAAATTCAAATAGGAATAAATTTTATTAATTTCAATTTCTAAATAAAGTATTTCAAGTAAAATTTAACATACATAACAGTAATTATATTTGATTTATGATTGATTGATTTTCTTTATTTTGATAATATTAATTAGAAAATTTTAGGGAAATATATTCTAGAACTTAGTGAGATTAGGGGATTTCAGATTACATCTCTCAAGAATGAGTATCATTGATAAAGGAAGCAGAAGAGAGAAAGGTAATTAGAATTGCGTTACACTGGGGGGGGGGGGGGGAGGGGGGCTAATCATTGGAATATACTTATATTTTGTTGTTAGAGATTTTCAGGAGGTTGCTTCCTACTTCCATCGAAGGATGCTGGTTCTCATCCTACTAATCCATAGATTAGTTTAGAATTATTAAATAGAAAAGTGTGGGTGGATAAAGCAAGTGCCATGCCAATATTATAAGAGAAGGGTTGTATTAATTGCATGCCATGTCTGAATTGTGCCTTTTTGTATTGCTGAGAATGTAGTTGAGGTGGATCGAATGAACGAGCATTCGGGAAGGTAATTCAGCACAGTTCCGAAATGGGAATAGCCTGAATAGGAACAAATTGTTGGATACCTTTGGAGCGTAGGATAGATTCGATTAGCATGGGCGATCCACTCCTAATAGTGGAGACCATGCATCTTCTTAGGTAGGCAAGTTTTATTTCAGGTTGCCCCGAATGTGGCGGTTTCATTTTGAAATCCAAAAAATCAAAGGCATTCTCAGCTGATTCAAAAAGGCGTACAGACCAAACGCCTTATTTTTTTAATATTTTTTTTTTAAGGCTGAACTTTCTTTTTCATTACTTTTTCCAAATTCCGTAAGGAGAGGCTTGGAAGGGCTAATTTATGGGGATAGGAGGAGGCCCTATTAAATATTCAATTGTTTTTTTATTTTATTATGAATTAAAAAAAAAATAATTGAATATCGTGATTATTTTCTTTTTGAAATATTCAATATATAATTTAATCATTTTTACATTTTAAAGAATTTACTATTTAGGTAGAATCATTTATTAATTAGAATTAAAATTGTAAAATTATTGAATTCAAAATGAAAATTCAAACACATAATATATTATATATATATAAATATTGTATTGTAATTTTAATTATATACCTACTTATAAATTTAATTTAAATATAATATATTATGTTATTTAATCCAATTCAAAAAGCGAGGTAGTCGAGTGGAGACACTTAGTTATTAGTAATGGGGAGAGGAAAATTGTCTTATAAAAAAAGATTATTTAATGGAAGGAATTAACATGTGAACAGGTTAGAATGACATAACTTTAGATTTTATCATTTATCTCTTAATAAATATTTTTAACTTTTAAAAATAAAATTAAACTAAATAAAAATATAATAAATAAATTCAATAAATAGATTTTTTTTATTTATTTATTTGCACCACAATTCAGCAAACATTTTTTTTTCTTTTTTCTTTTTATTAAATGACAAAGACATACATAATATTAATATATAATATAATATTAAGACCGCCCTCTCTCATTTTGTTATATTATTTAACAATTTTTTTATTTTATAACTATTATTATTTAAGAGAGTTTATATATATATATATATATATATATATATATATATACACATATTATGAAAGAAAGGGAGTCACAAAACACATTCAATAAATATATTTATATATTTATATAATAATTAGTAGAGTGATAGAGATATATATATTTAAATATTATCTTTTAATATATATATATAATAGTTAGTTTTTTAATTTTTATTATTTTTTTTATGTTCAAGGACCCAAACCAGCTACAATCAATGCATTTGTATGTATATAATTGTACATTTTTATATAATTAAATAACAAATGCAAATTACGTTAATAATAATAATAATAATAATAATTTGATTAAATAACATATATATAAATATAATAAGTTTTTATTGGTTTTTTTAATTTTCTTTTTTATTGTCTATTCCCACAATGTGAATCATCATTTTAAAAAGTCCACTTTGTGAATATTAGACAAAAAATAAATCTCATTAGATGAATAAATTGTTATTAACTAAAAAAATATTGTATATATATATATATATATATATATATTATCTTTTAATTATTAATCCTTAATTAATACTTAAAATTCACATAATAGACACTGATTATTATTATTATTATTATTATTATTTTACAATGTTTTTTTTTTATATTTTTAATTAATTTTTATTTTTTTTTTGTTTTGTTTATTATTAATTTATTTTTGATTATCGTCAGCATTCTTGAATATTTTTAATTAGATTTATTTATTACATTAATAATATTATTATATATATTTTTTCATAAGTATATATAATGTGGCCGATAGAAAGAGCTTATTTAAATAAAAAGGCCCAGGCATATATTATTATCATTATTATATATATTCCAGGTTCGTTTTTGTTTAATATATATATATATATATATATATATATATTGTATATGGCATAAGAGTCTATTTTATTATTTTATAATAATAATTTTGTTACAGCATTTTTTTGTTTTAAGTTCCAGTCCGGTTAAACCTCCATGGAAGGCTAAATTTTTATAATGTTTTATTTTATTAGTTAATTTGTTTAATTTTAATATATATGATGACTATTTTTTCAAAAACCTTATTTTTTCATTTATAATTTTTGAATTATATTTTTCATCATTATAATTCAAATAATACTTTTTTAATGTTTTCGATAGTTTTATATAATAAATAAAATTAATATAGAATTATATGTATTAATATATTTTTTTATTAAATTTAATATTATAAATGAAATGGCCATTTATATAAATAAAATGTCGGAGAGAGAGAGAAAGAGAGATTGAGAGAAAGAACGATGAAAAATATATATCAAAAGTTTTCATTTGGATCTTTGCAGCCATTCAAAGATCCAATTTTTTTTAAGGAGTCATCCATCAAATTAATAATCAATTTCATGTTGAAAAATTTGTGAGAATTTGCACTTCCATAGATAATTTATATATATAATATTTATTTATTTACTTTTTTGGTCAATTTCCATTTCTTATTTTCTAGAATCAATTAAAAAGATTTTAAATAAAATAAAAAACATTCTTATCACAGTATCTATATGTATTCTTATGTGTGTTGTCTGTGTGTGTGTGTGTAAAAAATAATTGTAAGAATATATTTATGTATAAAAAAAGTAATAATAAAATTCATTTGGGTAAAAATTTAAAATTAATATTTTAATAATAATAATAACCAGTAGTACTAGTAATAGTAGTAGTAAGCACACTAGAGTAAAAATAGCTGTTATGAGATTATACTCATTTACAGGTATATTAAATCTTTATTTTTTTTTTATTAATAATTAATATTGAAAAAAGTCAATTATTGTCTCATTGTTAATTTTATTCTTTATTGTAATTATTTATTACGCAATAAATTAACATTAATAAATTATTTTAAATTTAATTATTTAAAAAAAATTAAAAACAATATACTAGTATATTAATATAAAAGTTGTTTTTACATATAATAATATTTTGGTCATCATCATTATTTTTAATAAACTTATCGTAAAAATGAGTGTAAAAATATCGATTGCCATTTTTATTAAAAATAATATTGTTGAAGAACGAATTATTATTTTATCTTCATTATATCTTAAGTAATTTAAAATATATATTTTATGTTTGAATTTTTCAATGTTCAATGATTTTTTTAATTTTTGGTTAATGAACATCTTATATATTTGTATAAATATGTATATAAAAATCCCTAACTCATCAGAATATATGTTATTTAATATATATATTAATAAAAATCAAAAATAAACAATTAATAATAAGTATATGATAAGTAATAATATATGAATGTATACCCTGTGAGATGGCTTTATTTTAATTACAATTATGAATTAATAAGGATTTTGTTTTATTATTGTTTTAAATTAATAATTGGATATTAAATTTTGATAAATTTTTTTATTAATTGTTACTAAAAATTTTTAAATAATGTTTAATTCAATGGTTTTTGAATTGAAGTAAATAAATTTATTTATTTTATATTCTTTCTTATGCATTAGTTATATTTAAAAAAATCCAATACAAATCAATTTTTATAATATAATAAAATGATTATTGTCTTATATTTATAAATTCTTTATTTATATTCAAACATTTTTTTTTTCCACAAGAAATAATTTAGAATTTTAATTTTATAAAAAATATTATTTTTAAATATTCGATTTCATATACTCCTATTGTTTATATATATGTGGTATACATCATACATCAATAGATAGGTGTAAAAAGAGTGTGTAGATACAATAGATTTGATAATGGATAATACCGTTTATTTATTTTTATTTTATTGTTTTGTCATCTTCTTATTTATTCATTCATCATCTTCTTCATTTTGATATGTGACATAACGTACTGAAGATTTGTCACCCAGAATTAACGACTGAAATACAAATAAAATAAATTTAAAAATATTTATATATAATTATATTAATTTGTTTACTCTATTAAATTGGTATATAATAAACTAGATAGTAATACGTAGAAATGTTATGTTTTTTTTTCTTTTTAATATGGTAGTAATTAAATATTAACCAAAATTAGTAGTTGAAGTCTAATTATGTTATGGTTATCATAACTTGGTTAATTAAGTTATTAGTGTATTTAAGTATTTTTTGTTTCAAAAAGTTAGAATACAAATTAATGAGTTTGTTAAATTATAAAATTATAAAAAATGACATTAATGTTTAACCAAATCGGCCTTTTTTGGAGCTGCTCACTAGCTAGGAGTCTCCCACGGCTGCTTAGTCCGCATATTGTATAATCCTCCACTGCATATGTGACTACTGTTAAAATTATGAAATAATTTCACCAAAAGTTAATTTTAAAAGCATGCCTTTTGATTTGAGGAATTATCAGTGAGGTGGGTCTATTTTTTAGTCTTAGATGCAATTTATTATTTGTTTTTTTAATGATAAATGTTAACTTAAATTTCTTAAATTTAATGGAATGTATTGAATTCATGTTAAATTCTTTCTTTTTTTTTGTTTTATAATATAAATTAATAAAATTGAATGAAATAATTAATAATTTATTAATAAACTGTAAAATTTCACTTCATGAAAATAATTTATAATTTAAAATTGTGAAAAATGAATTTAAAATATTACTGCATGATTAAAAATATTAAGTTAAAAGTTCTAAGCTGTTTCCTCTCATTCAGAAGAATCGTTTGTGACTTCGATTTCAATTTTTTGCGTAAAACAGCTTCTCAGTGAAATTGCTGCCAACCCTTTATTAAAAATATAGATATCTAGATATCTAGTTTTATTAATCATTTCACAACAAATCTATTAAAAATTGTAATCATTTAGTAATCTGACTCTAACACAAGGACAAATGTTTCATCTGTTTGGTATTTTTGTTTGGTTTGATTTTGAAAGAACACTTCGAAAATTACGGAAGGATGGTTTCTTCTAATAGGCTGATCGATGAATATTGTTGTGAAATATGAAAATGATTTCTTTCTCGACCTTGTTAGTGGAGTCTCTAAGACATAAGTTACACAATGAAAAGCGGCCGTTTAAGGATATATGTACATATGTAGCCTTAGAGACAAAATATTCTAACGTCTGGGGCAAAGATCCGCAGTTGCAAGATTTGGTTTAAATGCCTTTACTATTCTTGTGTTACTGATTTGGAAACTTATAAAATTGTGTAAGGGGGTTAACATATCAGACTTTCAAATGATGTTTCAACCTATTTTGTATCTTTCATAGGAAGGTCAAAAAACAATCCCCCAAACAAAAATTGTGGATCTTTTCTCTACCTTACACTATATTAATATCGAAGGTTTTTCATAATCAACGAATACCGATACCAAAGGTTTATTTTAATTTCAATAATTTTTTCAATTCAATTTTTTAGTTTTCGTAATTCTGCTTATCCTCTTGGTTAGTATTGATCTAGTTTAAAACATGTGTTTTTAATGATCTTAGTGAAAAGTTTGTGCATGCGCGATAGATTGCCAGATGTGTATTTTCCAAAATTTGTGGTATCGCCATTTTTATTTATCAGAACTACTACTACATTGTACCACATATAATTAGTTCTTTATACAGCTCAGTTTAAAATTATTTCGCCAATAAAATTTAATCTAGTAGTAATATGTATTTCTAACTTTCTCTTCCTACCGACTGTTTGCAGAGCTTAAAAAATTTTTCCAAGTTTTAATTGAAGAATTCATTATCTTTTATCGGAGTGTTAAAAAACAAAAAACAAAAAAAAATAATTAAATTGTTTAAAATATTGTTTTCAAAATAATCCAGCCTAGTATAGACATGACAAGGCAACTGAATAGAATGAAGAGGAGTAACACATTGTCTTCTTTCTTTCCCCCTAATATGTATATATTTAAATTTTTATTTAATAAAATGAAAAAATTAATATAATAGGACCAGAAATATATTAATTTTTATATAGTTTTTCAAAGATTTTATTTTGATTAATAATATATACGTAAGTAGGTATGTAATGTGAATTTATCAATTTAAAAATTAAAAAAAAAAAGAAATAAAATAGTTATTTTCCTTATTTACATACCTTCTTTTCTTCTTTTGTTGGTGGACTACGTAAAAAATACATTAATGGTGCATAGATAAAATTAAGTATTGCTATACCAAAGAGCATCCATTTGAAGCCAATTGTTTTTACAAGTGTACCACTCATAGCTGGACCTTTTTTTTAAAAAAAAATAAAGAAAAAACAACATAAATATTAAAATTGATTATTTTTTTAAATTGAATAACTTTGAAACAGAAAAATAATAATATAAATATCTGAATATAATTACCAATTGCAAATCCAAGACAAAAGGCAACGTCGCCAATTGCATAAACAGATCCATAAACAGCCGAATGTCGAATATCAACTAAATATCCCAATTCAGGCATCATAGAACTATCCACCATTCCAATTGCAAATCCAAGACCTGCATTTGGCACAATCAAATGCTGGATTTCATTTGCTAACGGAATCTAGACAAGACAATAAATAAAAATTAAAATTATTCCATTATCTTTTTTCATGAATTAATTATTAGTTTTACATTTCCTCTTCTCATCTTATCTTACAAGCGGAGGTCACGACGTGTAACCAATCGATTTTGATGAAACTCATTGTATCGATAGGGTATCACGTAAAGTCTTTCTGGGTAAAAGGATAACACGCACTATTCAAGTATTCGCGAGAAAATCGTAGCGTAGCTCTGTGGTAGCGTGCAAGACTTATATTTTTGACGTTGCTGTATCAAATCTCAACGAGTGTAATCTTTTTTTTTTAATATTTTTTTTAATTAATATATTAATACAATTTTTAAACAAAAATAATTATTAAATTTTATAATGTTGTAATACATTTTAATTATTTATTTGTCTATTATAAAAATATTTTTAACATTTATTTCTTTATTTTATTGTTAATCCGTATAACAAAAATGATTTCCTGAATATAAAACAAAAATTATTAATTATATATTATTAAATATAAAATAAAATTCTATCATAAAACTATTGAATTTGGATTTCATTGTGCTTGTCACACATGTTTTATTCTTGGAATATAAAAAAAATATTTAATTTGATAATCTTTCAAGGTTAATGTAGGTATCCATTTTCTACTTAATATTAATACCGGGACCCCGAGTCTCGGCTCGGTACTTAAGTTAAAAAAAATGATTCATTATTATTGAATTTGGCTGGTAATATTAATACCTGGGACACCGAGCTCTCGCTCTACCCTTTAAAAAATATTGATATACAATTCTTTAATTATTTATTACAATTATTAAATGTTACACATTTGCATCAATCTGATTAAAATGAATGAACTTGTGCTCCTCAATAATACATAAATATATAATATATAGGTTCATATATATTTTTTCTATAGTTTTTTTTTGAAAAACTGTTTAGCGCCCCAAGTGGTTATAAAACCAACTAAAGACAAAAAAACGTGCTTTGCAGCTTTTCGGAATTAAAAAAGCAAAATTGGCAGTCGTGGGACTGACCGACAGAAGTGAAAACTTCTGCGTAAGAAATTTTAAAACAGACGAAATTCGCGCTATTTCACGAGAAAGATGAATTTCATATGCATGTATATATATATAACTTATATATTATTTTAAACATATATTTTAAACAAATTTGTAACTTATATATATATATATATATATATATATATATATATATCTTATCTTATTATGCTAGCTAAAATTGTATATATCTATCTATATATATATATTTCTATATTTCTATATATATATAACCATTGGTTCTCAAAAACCGCTCTAACGATTTTTTTCAAATTCACACTAGATATAGTATTTATAAAGAAAAATTGAGTTTTATTGATCACATCTCTTGAAACTTACAGCTTCATTATTAATTTCTTAATTAAAAATTATATATGGGTGTGACGTCATTTGGAATTTTACTCCCGCCTTTTTTTAAAGGATATTGTATTAATATTTTTTTTATATTTAAAATATTTTAAAATTTATTATTTAATTTCGAAATAAAATTAAAAATATTTATTTTTAATAAAATATATATATATATTTATTAATCTCTCTCAAAAAAAAAAAAATAACAACAAAATAAAATACGGTTGGTTGACTCCCGCTTTTTTTTAAAATATATTGTATTAACATTTTTTTATATTTAAAATATTTTAAAATTCATTATTTAATTTCGAAATAAAATTAAAAATATTTATTTTTAATAAAATATATATATATATTTATTAATCTCTCTCAAAAAAAAACAACAAAACAAATAAATGTCTTTGAAAGATGGTAAAAATATGTTATGTTATGTAATATCAAAATATCATAGACCAGTGGTAAGAACAATTGTTTTTACTCCCCGAGTTCGAAGGATCGAAACTCGCCGCGTGCATTTTTTTTTATCTATTTTCGTGATTTATTTATTCATTGTTCTTTTATTAATTAAGTTTTATATAGTTTTATAATTTTTAATATTTTTTCAATAAAATATTATTTAATACATTTAATAATTGTAATAAATAATTAAAGAATTGTATATCAATATTTTTTAAAGGGTAGAGCGAGCTCGGTGTCCCAGGTATTAATATTACCAGCCAAATCCAATAATAATGAATCATTTTTTTTAACTTAAGTACCGAGCCGAGGCTCGGGGTCCCGGTATACATATTTATGTATTATTGAGGACCCCAAGTTCCATTCATTTTAATCAGATTGATTCAATGATGCAACATTTAATAATTGTAATAAATAATTAAAGAATTGTATATCAGCTCGGTGTCTCAAGTATTAATATTACCAGCCAAACCCAATAATAATGAATTATTTTTTTTAACTTAAGTACCGAGCCGAGGCTTGGGGTCCCGGTACTATATATATATATACAACTTTGTTTAAAATATTGCAATACGAACTGTTTTATAAATTGTTATCTCTAACATATAAATATATATTTATTATGTGAAGTTCATTTCGTATTTTGATTATATCTGTATATATGAAATGAACTTTACATAATAAATTTATATATTAAAATATAATATTCTTTTATTTCTTTTCCGTACAAAATTTTACATCTATAATTTATATTACAATATACTAAGATTTTATTGCAATATTTAAAAACATTTTACTTTTTATTATATATGTATATATGAAATGAACTTTACATAATAATATATATTTATATGTTAGAGATAATTTATAAAACAGTTGTAATGACAATTCAAATTTCGCGCTCTTTTATAAGAAATTTGAAAGCAGACAGCAGACGTAATGTGCGCTAGCTTCATGGTGTTTGTCACGCTCACGCGAGTTCTATACTTTTTCCCCATCCCGCAAAAGTACTCAACGCCGCTAAAGAAGTTTTCACTTCAAAAATTATTTAATATTTGGAAATATATCTGACTTAGAAATAGAAAAAATGAATATTAATTAAAAAAAGAAATTGTTTTTAAAATATCCTGAATAATATGTAACAATTTTCAAGATAGAAATTTATTACAATATTACAATTATTAAATGTTGCATCATTGCATCAATCTGATTAAAATGAATGGAACTTGGAGTACTCAATAATAATAAATAAAATAATATTAATAAATATTAAATAATATTTCATTGAAAAAATATTAAAAATTATATAACTATCTAAAACTTAATTAATAAAATAAAATAAAAGAACAATGAATAAATAAATATAAAATAGTAATTTATTAAAAAATAAACGCGAAAATAGATAAAAAAAAAAAATTAAGAAATTTATTATTTTTATTTTTAAATATCGATGCTCGAGTCAAGCTTCGACCCTTAGAACTCCACTCGCACTCAGTCAAAACAGTCTCTCTAGCCGCTGGACTAATATATTTAGATAATAAAAATAATATTATTTACTGTCTTAGCAAGCCGTATATGTTTTGTTGTTTTTATTTTTTTTTTTTGAGAGAGATTAATAAATATATATATATATTTTATTACAAATAAATATTTTTAATTTTATTTCGAAATAAAATAATAAATTTTAAAATATTTTAAATAAAAAAAAAATATTAATACAATTTCAGTTAAAAAATAAAAATGGATGTCATGTGACGTCATCCATATATAATTTTAAATTAAGAAATAAATAATGAAGATGTACTTTTCCAGAGATATGATCAATAAAACTTAATTTTTCTTTATAAATACTATATCTAATGTGAATTTGAAAAAAATCGTTAGAGCGGTTTTTGAGAACCCATGGCTATATATACATAGATAGATACAAACAATTTTAGCTAGCATAATAAGATAAGATGATGGTATTTTTAAAAATATTTTTTCCAAATTTGAAATTTCACTATTTAAATTCAACTTATCGTGATACAAAATATATATTCGTATGCTCGTGTAATCATTTTGTTTTAAAAAAAAATAAAAATAAATTTCGTGTAATTTAAATAAAACATAAATAACTTTTACTCCTTTAATTCAATAGAAAAACAAGAAAATTAATTTTAAATAACTTACCTTTGATATCTATTTAAGTGGCCTGTTATGCTGAATACTTTAAAATAAATACAAATATATAAAATATTCCCAAATTCTCATTGTTTTCTTGTAAAACGATAGGAAATAGGCGAATTTATTATATTATTGAAAAATTGTTTTTCTTGAGAAAAACAATTTTTTTTATATTCTTATGACATTTTATTGAAATTTCTTTTGATATTTAAGTAATTGTGTTTTTTTAATTTTTAAAAAGACCACTTAAAATAATAATAGTTTTATTAATATAAAAAAAAGAAAATATATTATAAAAAAATGTTCTTATTAAATTTTATTGATAATTGATGTTTGGAATTCTATGATGATTATTTTTTTGAAAATTGGTTATAATAATTATAATAATAAAAAAAAAATGATTAGGTTGGAGCCTCCTAAACCCCAATGGCGCCAGTGGCCGCCGCCCATCATGCCCTGATAACTTTTATGTATATTTATTATTATAAAGGTTGGTAGTAATGAATTATGTATGTAAAGAGAACTTTTAGGGGTTTGCATTTTGGAATAAAACTCCCACACTTATCATTTTTATAATTCAGCAGAGGGCATGAAATGGTGTCTTGGTTCCCTTTCTTGGTTATAGTGGTGGTTATGGGAAATACATTATCATTCCAATTTGTCTTGCAACTAGTAAGGGAAGAGTATGATGCGAGAATCAACTGTCAGAAACTTTCGAAATTTGGAATGGGATAAAACAATTTCTCCAATTTTATTGAATTTAGTACTTAAGTATGTGATTAGACAAATTAGGGAAAAATCAAGCGGAAGGCAATTAACCAAAAAAATTCAAGTATTAGGTAACATAGACGACTTAAATATACGAGATTCAGCAATTGCAATTAGATAGCATAGAAAAATTAATCGAAGCAGGAAAAGAGATGGGGCTCAAAATTAATAGTGATAAGACAAAATATTTAGTAACAGAGAGGAATAGTATTAACACACAAAGTCTTAACATACAAAAAGAAGAATTCGAAAATGTAGAAAAATTTAAATACTTAGGTACTGTAATCACGAAGGATAATAATATTCGAGAAGAATTTAAAGCGTGGTTGTAATCGTGAAACGCCTTTTATAATACAGTAAAAGGGACTTATCGCGTCAAAATTATTATCAAAGGGGATAAAAATTAAAATATATAAAACAATTATTATAAGCCGGTTATATTATTTCCATTTATTTAACAAATCCGATTTTTTTTATTACACATTTTCAATAATTAAATTTTTCAGGGGTTTTTATTGTATTTTGCTATCAGAAATTTTTATTTGGTTTATTTGTATTAAATTATTTTACTTTTTATTGTATAAAATCAAACCCCAATGCTTTATTACTTTAAACCGAGGGTCGCCAAACTTTTTTATCAATGACCCGCATATAATTTTTCGAAATCTCCATCAACCCCAATAAAAGTAATTTTCTGTTATTTAAAATAAAATTCTATTATATTCTGTGTTTGCACATTTACTTTATGATTTTAAACATTTATTGTTAAAACTTTTTATAAAATATCGCTTGTGACTTGTGACACACTCAGTCAAGATTTATTCATATTAAATTAATTTATTATAATATTTTATTTAATTTTATTAACATTTCCCATTTCCATCCCCCTTTATTTGCAAGTGCGGGAGAACTTTTTTATCGACCGACGATAGTAAGAGAAGTAACAGAAAAAAGTATTTTTAGCATGATGTCTGTCTGTCCGTCCGTATAGATGTGTAAAGCTTGAACGGCTCAATGGATTTTGATAAAATTGGTATATTTACTTTATGCATCAATATGATGAATTAATCAACTTTTGGTGTATATCCAGAAATCGGAAGTGGTAGTATTACCGATCGACGATAGGAAGGGAAGGGTGATTTTCACACCAAATTTACATGAGGAGATTTTTTACATATTTTATTTAATATAGGAAAATTAAATGACGTCATCAATATGGTCGTTCTTCACACCTAGACGGGGGCTCTGCCCCTTGTATCCTGTATTTGGATGGAAGTTTATTTTTGCAGTTATGTAATCATCGAACATCACATAACAAAAAATTATGAAATGAGCAATTTAAGCTGCTGCGTCCCCGTCGCATGCTCGGTAATGCATTAAATATCTATCTCTCTGATTATTTCATTAGAGATACAAATTCAATGTAGCTAAAGGTAGCTGAAAATTAATTTATTTCAAACCGTCGGTCGGTTCTGAGCCTGGCCACAGGTCAACTTTTTTTTACCTGTGAATCTATTATTCAATTCAGATATACTACGATTAAACGTGTATTCCCAATATTTCCTATGTCTCCATTTTTTTGTGACTCTTGGTCGCTTTCAAATATATTAACTGCACTACTTACTACTTTATTTATTTTTTTATTTAATCTTTTAAAGAAATAAAATATTAAAAAAGGATGAATTATTTACTTACACACATTAAACAGACTCCAATGATTACAAGACCAAGTAATGAGGCCAGCCAACTATATAAAGAAAAATTATTAAAAGATAAAAGAAAAAGAAAAAAAGAAAATGGAAGATAGAAAATAAAATTTACCGCCCCATTCGATGGCCTAGTGGTCCAAATAAATTTGTTCCAATAAGATAAGAAATTGATGCTGGAAGAAAGGTAACGCCCTGTTGCCATTTGGTTGCCTGCATTTTCACCATCATCCATAAAGGCAGGGAAGGTTCAAGCATTGCAATTCCCATATTTGCGAATGTAATAGCACCTTTTTTATAAAACAATCAAAGTCAATTTAAGTATTTAATTTATATTTTATTAATATGATAAAAAATAAAAAAACATAAGTAAATAAATATTATTATTGTTGTTTACCTGCAGCAATTATAATATATGGATCCATTACAAGTGCTTTTAATGAAGGTGGATCTGAGTCTTGTTTAACAATTGCAGGTTGTAGCATTAATAATTGTAACACTAGAATTAAAATAAAATGAATTAAACAACCTAATACACACCCATTTACATGATTTACTTTTTTTATTGTTTTGTTCTTGCATAACAATAGTAATTGGCATAAAGTTTGTAATTAACTTACATCCATCGCCAAGGGCGAGGGCTGATAAGACAAGGAACGGTGCACTTTTACCCAACCATTGGTACATGATACCACCAAATGGTGGCCCAATGAGCACTCCAAGTGCTAGACCACCTAATGCAATGCCCATTGCATTGCCACGCTCTTTATCATCAGGATAACGTTCGGCCAACATTCCCATTCCTTAAATAATAAACAACAATATTAATAAAAATAAAAATAATAATAATAATAATAATAAGCAGAATCAAGCAACTAAATTAGAAGTTTGATAATAATAGAAAAAAATTCTTGTGGAATTTCGAAACACAAGAACCTCAAGCAAGGTCAGAACAGGAATTAAACAAGAGTTAATTCAAGTAAAATATGAAAAAGAAACTGAACGGATTAAAACTGTAAACGACCATCTTTATGATCTCAAGCCTATGTTGAACAATTTTTTTTAACTCCAATTATTTGGCTTAGATGAAAAGTGTAAATCGGAAATGCTCTGTACTAGACTATCTTCGAAATTTCTGGTTGAAACAGTTTAAAGCAGCACATGAGGAGTTATTCCCATTATTTCTTTATCTAACAATGAGTGGTCAGGATACAATTCCAAAACATTTAAGGAGGGGTACCACATATTTAATTTATAAATAAGATCAAAAAGACGAAACCTTCATACTTGCTATTTTGATTACAGGAAGGCATTTGATTCTCTTCTACACGAGTAGATTATCAAGGCCCTTAAAATTTATAAAATATCGCCATTAATCATAAACTATAAGGAAAAATAAGGACCACATCGAAAACTAATATATATCAATAAATAATTTGAATATTGGACCGAATGATATAAAAAAGAGAAATGTTCCAGGGTAACTCTCTATTTTCTATATCTAAATGGTTTTACCTAACAATGAACCAAATAATAAGTTTAATGAATTTTCAAAAGAATGGGTGCAATGTCAAAAATAGAAACAATGAAAGCATTTAACGCCTATTTATGAACTATATGCCGGCAACTCACGTTCTCTCCAATCACTTCTAACAATTATTAAAAAATTTAGTAAAGATATCAATAAACCCTTTTGAATGCAATCATTAATAAAAAGATGAGAAAGCTGAATACTCAGAGGAAACAATTTTGTGGATTAACGAGCTAGGCATCAAAGAAAAATATAAATGTCTTGGAATTTATTCAGAGTTTTTGAGCCCAATAGATTAAAGAAGGGATGTTGGAGGTCCACCCGTATTTATGAATGAAAATCTAATCGACGAATCTAATATTGACAGGACGACCTCTCTACAGTGGATCAATGCTTGACTATTATATCGCGAAACGGAAGGGTTTATGATGGCTATCCAAGATTATGAGAGGCATGTCTTAAAAATTAATGTGGAGGATAGATGTCGGAAATGTGGGTGAATCTATAGAACATCTCACGGCAGGCTGCTCTGCAGTGGCCGAAACAGCATATCTTGGCAGACATTGGATTATAATCGCCTTCATATCTTCCTCATGAACAAACCGACTCCAATATCCCATTAATGATATAAGATAACTGATATTATAATTCCCCTGACGCATAAGAACAAAATGTCAGAAAATGAAAAACCTCAAAAATATGAGGAACAGGTTATATAAATAAAAAATATTTGGAAGCTTGATAAGAGTCAACCTACCCAGTTGTAATCTCCGAGGAGGGAGGAGTTATCTTAAAATCCCTACAAAATATACTAAACTAACTTTCAATCTCAGTAAACATCTTAAAAACAAGTTGAAAAGAAATCGTACTTCAAATATGTCCCAATATAAGAAAGTTGTTATAAGAAAGTAACCAAATCATCACTATCAAATGGACCAGGTGATTAGAGCGAGTCTAATCCCGCCATCTTCTAAGGAAGAGGTGAATATTTCCAGCATTTATGCTGGGAAAGCGCGACCCAATTCGATAATAATAATAATAATAATAATAATAAACCAAGAAATATTGATTAAATTATAAAAATTCAATGTTTTTTTTACATACCAGAGACACTTGAACAAGATGAGCCAATCCCTTGAAGAGATCGTGCCAAAAATAATACGGAATAACTTCGACCAAATGCAAAAACTATTTAGGGATGAAATAAAAACAAGAACAATAAAATATTTAATTATTATGTCAATATTTTTTTTTTGCTTTTAATTTAGGATGTATAAATTTTAATTAACAAAATTGAAAAAAGAGGTAAGTAATTAAATTTAAAATGGAATTTAATATTAATTAATATAATATTTATTATCAATCTTAGTAAGATTTGAATTAATAAGAGATAAAGAGAGTGAAAGAGAGAGAAGAAATTGAAATAATTCTATTTTGAATTTTTTGGAAATAATATACATAAGAGAAGATATTCTCTCTCTCTCTCATTATAATTTAATTATGAATTTCGTTATTATTTTTTTTTAATTTTTATTTTGAAGTCATCATCATCATTTTTTAATTAAATATTTTCGCTTTTAATGAATCCTCGTCAATTGAATTTCCCTTCCATATTTCAATTTTCGTTACTCCATTTCTCTCTCTCTTCTCTCTCTCTCTCCCTTCCTCCCTCACACACACACACACACACACACTTTTGGGTGAAAATTTCAAATAGAGAGAGAGAGAGAGAAAGACAGAGTGTGTTAATATGCAATTATCTTTGCTAGTCAATTTGGGTCTGAGTGAGTGGATGAGTATTAGTAATATTTGTAATAGTAATACTAGAACAATAATAGTATTAGTAGTTTTAATATTAACAGGGAGAAAAGCAGGCGCCTGTGTCTAAACACTCTTCTTAATCGAATTAGAAATTGCCTCAGTGACTTTCTCTCTCTCTCTCTCTCTCACACACACACACACACACACACACAAATTTACACAGTGACGTTAATTAATATCTTATCTCTTTTAAAATAATTTTTTCTCCCTTTCTTTTCCTTCACGTTTATTTATTTAAAAAATAATTAAATATATAAATTATTAATATATAATTTAATAATGAATGTTTGTCATTTTTGTGGACAATAATAATAGAAGAAAATAAATGATGAAAGGAGACAATTTGTATATATTCCGAATAGATGTGTGTGTGTGAGAGAATTATATAAAGAAAAAAACGGGGAATGTTGATGGTTATTATATTCTTGTTATATTAACTCTAAATCTAATGTAGAAGATATTTAATAGGATAAAAATTATTAAAATAATAAAATTAATCCTATTATTTTTTTTAATCAATTATATAATTTTAACTTAAGTAAATTATTAAACATTAATTAAAATAATACAATAATAATCTTAAAATTTATTTATTTATTTTTCTCACTTACTTAAAGTTGATAAAAACATGATAATGAATCCAGTAAACATTGGTATGCTATAGCCAATCCTTAAAATAAATAGGCAAATAAATAAAATGACAATTATCCATATTTTTTGATAGATAGGTATATAGATAGATAGGTACTTATGTGTCAAAGGGCCTACAATAGGATTTGTTAATAATTGTACAAATGCTTTGGAGGCAAACATGATTCCAACATCAACAGTTTCTTCAATTAAATCTTCATCACGTTGCTTCTTTTGATCTTTTACAGGATCAACTGTACTTGTAGTTGATAGATTTTCTATAAAATTAAATTCCAAATAAAAAAATAGTTTATCTTTTGTTAAAAATTAATTAATATTATTTGTTGTCATTTTTTTTTGTTACCATAAATATCGAATGGCGTAGTTGTAGAGGAGGCCACTGCTACTGAATCAAAATTTTGTGCAGGTGTCTCTTTGTAGCATGGTGGTATCGTTGTTGGCGTAGATGTTGTTGTTGCTGCTACCAGCGATTTAGATTCATTGGGATGGCGAATGTCATATAAGAATTCGGGAATGATGGGAACTAAAAATAGATAAATATTACTTTACATGTTATTCAATTATATATGTTCATAATTTTATTTTCGGAACAAAATTAGTAGAATTGAATTTTTAAATTACAAATATACAATTGTAATTTAAGAAAAATATAATTCAAAATATGATTTTTTTTTTCTTAAAGTTTTAAGATTCATTCTAAACAAATATAACAAGAATTTAACAAAATTAGGAATGCTGTTTGTTATTTATTCGATTTATTCATTTATTAACGAGTGAGTTTGGAATTGATGGTAAATCATATACAACAGATATGAAAGGAGTAAATGAATGTAATGCACTCTTAATGTTAAATGAAGCTGCTGCTTATACTTGTCTTTTTGTGGTTAATGAAGTATGAAATTAAACTCTTTTGTCTTTCTATAGGAGAGAAAAATCTTTGAAAATTTTCTATAGAAAAACAAAGAAAAAGTTAGAGAGTGAATAGGTAAATAATTTACAATTTTATTTCATCAACGAACCTTGTATATATTTTTTTTTAATTTTTCTATTTTTTACCATCTCTATAAAATCTATGAAATAATATTATAATAAATAAGTTGATCTGTGGCCAGGTCCGAACCGACCGACGGTTTGAAATAAATTAATTTCCAGCTACAGAAACAATTTCAAATAATTTTAATATATAATGTAATAAAAAACAGATATGGATATAACATACATATTTTTAATTTTATTTTATTTATAATATATATGTAAGACCAGGCTGTGACGTCATGAATGACTGGATGTCGTCATATAATTTTAATTAAGATAAAACTAATAAAGATGATTTTTCTCAAGTATAAAATACTGATGCATTAAGTAAATATACCAAATTTCATCAAAATCCGTTGAGCCGTTCAAGTTGTACAGACTAGGCTGTGACGTCATGAATGGCTGGATGACGTCATATAATTTTAAATTAAGAAAAAAACTAATGAAAATGATTTTTCTTGAGAATAAAACCAATACAAAGTGCATGATTTGTGGTGATATGTAAAAAATCTCCTGATGTGAAATTTGGTGCGAAAATAACCCTTACCTTCCTATCGTCGATCGCTAATACTACCACTTCCGGTTTCCGGATTTGCAGCAAAAGTTGATCAATTCATCCTATTGATGCATTAAGTAAATATACCAAATTTCATCAAAATCCGTTGAGCCGTTCAAGCTGTACACATCTATACGTACACACAGACAGACGGACAGACGGACGGACAGACATGATGCTAAAAATACTTTTTTCTGTTAAGAAAATGCATGATTCGTGGAGATATGTAAAAATCTCCACATGTGAAATTTGGTGTGAAAACAATACCTCCCTTACTATCGTCGGTCGGTAAAAATGAAATAAGTTGACCTGTGGCCAGGTCCGAACCGACCGACGGTTTGAAATAAATTAATTTCCAGCTACAGAAACAATTTCAAATAATTTTCATATATCTATTAATGTAATAAAAAACAGATAGGCATACATAAATAATAAATATAAACATTTTTAATTTTATTTTATTTATAATATATATGCAAGACCAGGCTGTGACGTCATGAATGGCTGGATGACGTCATATAATTTTAAATCAAGAAAAAACTAATAAAGATGATTTTTCTCGAGGATAAAACCAATACAAAGTGCATGATTCGTGGAGATATATAAAAAAATCTCCTTTGGTGTGAAAATAACCCTTTCCTTCCTATCGTCGATCGCTAATACTACCACTTCCGGTTTCCGGAATTGCACCAAAAGTTGATCAATTCATCCCATTGATGCATTAAGTAAATATACCAAATTTCATCAAAATCGGTTGAGCCGTTCAGGCTGTACACATCTATACGGACGGACGGACGGACAGACATCATGCTAAAAATACTTTTTTCTGTTTAGAAAATGCATAATTCGTGGAGATATGTAAAAATCTCCACATGTGAAATTTGGTGTGAAAACAATACCTCCCTTACTATCGTCGGTTATAACTCTTATTTAATAAAAATTTCAAAATTTATGAATTTAATAATCAATAATAATTTTTACCGACCGACGATAGTAAGGGAGGTATTGTTTTCACACCAAATTTCACATGTGGAGATTTTTACATATCTCCACGAATTATGCATTTTCTAAACAGAAAAAAGTATTTTTAGCATGATGTCTGTCCGTCCGTCCGTCCGTATAGATGTGTACAGCCTGAACGGCTCAACGGATATTGATGAAATTTGGTATATTTACTTAATGCATCAGTATGATGAATTGATCAACTTTTGGTGCTAATCCGGAAACCGGAAGTGGTAATATTAGCGATCGACGATAGGAAGGGAAATTTCACATGAGGAGATTTTTTACAAATCACCACGAATCATGCACTTTGTATTGGTTTTATACTCGAGAAAAATCATCTTTATTAGTTTTTTCTTAATTAAAATTATATGACGACATCCAGCCATTCATGACGTCACAGCCTGGTCTTACATATATATTATAAATAAAATAAAATTAAAAATATTTATGTTATATCCATATCTGTTTTTTATTACATTATATTATATATATTAAAATTATTTGAAATTGTTTCTGTAGCTGGAAATTAATTTATTTCAAACCGTCGGTCGGTTCGGACCTGGCCACAGGTCAACTTATTTATATAAGTTTTAATTTAGAAAACTACTGCGTTCTGTGGAAGCAAAAGTTAATAGAAGGGTTGGTAAAATTCTTATAGTAATAAATGTTTTGGGATAGACAAAATTAAGTTTAGCCATAGGCTTTTTGCACCATTTTCAACGATTCAACACAAAATTTAAGACAAATTCTTTGTTCCATATCTTTTATTCATAATAAAAATCGCAGAGCACACCTGAGGTTAATCGACATAATTGAATGGAAAAAACAAATGTTTTGGATTTGATTGATAATATGTAAATTTAATAAAATTTGTACATACTTTGATATAAGTATATTTTACTGTGAAAAATAATAAAAGATTAATTTCTTACTCCTAATCTAACAATTTTATTGGATAATAAAAGCATTTGTCAGTTTAGGTGTTTGGTTAATACATTTGGTTCTGTATATATTAAGAATTTTTAATTTAAAAATTTCATGAATATATATATAAATTATGTATTTCCAAAAATATATTTAATATAATTTAATGATTATTGAAATTAATTAATAGGAATATTATCTATTTATTTATTTTGTATTCCTTTCCTCATTTTCATTATATGTCTTTGGTATTAGCAAATTCTAAATAACGACTTGAAAAAATGTTAAATAAATACATGAAACACACACATATATAATAGTCCCCATAAGAGATGACCACTCTCGATCTGTCTCTATCTTACTTTTCATTCTCTTTTTCTTTACTCTACTTGTTATTTATGTTTTTATCTACTGATTTAATTTCATTTAAAGAGAGTGCAGCGAGAAAAAGAAGGAAGAATGAATAATGAAATAACGAAAGAAAAAAAGAAAAATAAAGGGAGAAAATGGTGAGAGAATTATCATAAAAGTCCAATCATTCTTCTTCTCATTACTCTTCATTTTATTTATTTATCTTAAAGATTTAACAATAAAATTATAATAAAACTAAATTAAATGAAATATAAAGACAAATTTAAAACTACTTTTCTTATTAATTACATAATTCAATTATTTGAGTGATATAAGATAGATATTTGTTTTTTTAAATCCAAATAATTATCTTCTATTCAAAAAATGTCTTCAAGAAAAAAAAATAAATAGACAATATCCCATTTACACCGACCGACGCTATGAAGGGAAGGTATTGTTTTCACACCAATTTTCCATGTGGAGATTTTTACATATCTCCAAGAATCATGCATTTTAACATATTAACAGAATAAACTATTTTTCATTGTCCATTGTGAGTCCGAATAGACCTGACTCAACGGATTTTGATAAAATTTGGTATATTTATTTAATTCATCAAGTTTCGGTATGTATATCCCGAAACCAGAAGTGGTAGTTTACAAAGAATTAATTTTATATTCAATGTCTCAAAATATTTCAATTAAAATATAGTAGTAATTAATAATTGAGTAATTAAACTAAAAATAAAAACCAAAGTAATATAATTTAGTCATTTTAATTCAAGTTTTGAAAATATTTTTTTTTATACTTTATATATACATATATGTAGTATATAATGTTGTTTGGAAATTAATTTATGTTCCTGGACACAGCTAATTTTTTAATTTGTATATATTCTATAAATCATTAAGTAATTAAACTAAAAACAAAAACAAAGATATTGGAATTTATTTATTTACTTTTGAGTAATAATAATTGATGTATAGAAATTTTGAATGCTGTTAGCGAGATTAGATTTAATCTAATGTTGTCTGATTAGGCGTTCTAATTATATTCAAATTGTGTATATACTATTTTTAATATAAATATTGTAATTTATAAATTTATCAATATATACATACATTTATTTTAATATTCTTAAATAATACCCCTATTTTAATATATTATAATTAAATAAACAAATTTTAAATTACTAATAAATTTTAAAATTTTAAATTATTAATAAGTTTTAAAATTTATACTTAGAAATTCAATTATTTTAATTTTTAAATTTATATCCAATTTGATATTAATATTATTTGTTATTAATATCACATCATAAAAGATAGTCGCCCTGAGGGGCGATCGACATCTTAAAGGGGGCGATTATTTGACTATACGATTTCAAGGTCAGATGATTTTGCGATCATGTTCTGAAACTCGATTTTTCAATATGGCTCTATGTATCACCAAGTGTACCTACATTATATTAGGGATTATCATGCAATTTTTATCTGTTAAAATTTATAGGGGGGGGGGGGGGGGCGAATTATGAAGCCGGCCTTACGAAGTGGGCGTTTGGTCCAAAAAGATTGAGAATCTCTAATAAAAGAGAATTTATTAAATATAATAAACATAAAAAAAACTTATTAATAAATAATAAAAAATATTATCATTTTGATTTAAAAAAAATTTAAAAAATTTACCCAATTTTAAAAAGACAAAAATTTAAAACATCCTTTATATTATTTGTCTAAAAAATCATATTTATTTATATATGGTAATTGTTGAATTTAACCCCGTGAGGTAAGGGGGAGGTTAATTACTTTACCAAACTTGTTTCATTAAATAGTCATAATCATCCTTTCTTAGAAATTTGCATGGGTATCTTATATTTTTAGATAAAAAAGATTGAAATTTTAACATGTATTCCATTTAACCTTATTTTGGCTGCCATCTTGCCATTATAGATTGGTTCAACCATTTGGCCTCTAGAGGGCAGCACCTATAATCGCAATATAGCTGCCAAAAAAGGTTAAATGGAATACATGTTAAAATTTCAATCTTTTTTATCTAAAAATATATAGAAAAATATAAGATGCCCATGCAAATTTCTAAGAAAGGATGATTATGACTTTTTAATGAAACAAGTTTGGTAAAGTTTAACCTCCCCCTTACCTCACGGGGTTAAATTCAACAATTACCAAAAATTTAAATATTATAAACATTGTCCGAAACAACATATTTAAAAATTTCTTTTTTTTTTGGAATATATCTCCATTTGTAAAGAGGACCGTTTCAAGTTGGGGTCACTTTGTAGACGATCCTCTAACGTTGTGTGCCAATTTATAAGGGGATCTAAGTATGGGGCACTTGTAATGACCCACGATGACCGTGAATTGTTAATTATGTTAAGTTAATGATGGGCGCCAACTTTGGGTATCCCAAAGTATAAAAGTGTTGAAAAAATTAAGGGAAAAGGGAAAACAATAATAATGTTCACATTAATTCACTTTAATTAAATAAAATAAAAAATTAACAAATAAAGTATACAAATTTTAAATAGAAAAAAATAAGAAAATGTAATTCACTATTATCACTTAAATTAGCAGAAATAATTATCACAGGGTGTGATGATAAAGGATTATATATACAAAATAATTATATCACGGGACGTGATAAGTATAGGTTATATCAGGATGATATCACTTGTTCTACTGTATCACAGGGTGTGATGATAAAAATGATTATATACAAAATAATTATATCACGGGACGTGATAAATACCAGGTCATATCGGAATGATATCACTAGTTCGACTGTCCATTCTCAACTGCTAAAAAATATTAGAACTTGGAGGGATGGTTTCTCCCCTTAGTCGAAATATAATCTCTCTCTCTCTATATATATATATTACATTTTAAGAATAATGCGACCAAATAACTTTGTTAATAAAATAAGAAAATAGGAAAACAAAATAAACTAAAAAAATAGACAAACAAAATAAAATGTATAATAAAAAAAAATAAATTCGAATATAAATACTTTGTCCGTTACACATTTTATTATTACCGACCGACGATAGTAAGGGAGGTATTGTTTTCACACCAAATTTCACATGTGGAGATTTTTACATATCTCCACGAATCACGCATTTTCTTAACAGAAAAAAGTATTTTTAGCATGATGTCTGTCCGTCCGTCCGTCCGTCCGTATAGATGTGTACAGCCTGAACGGCTCAACCGATTTTGATGAAATTTGATATATTTACTTAATGCATCAGTGGGATGAATTGATCAACTTTTGGTGCAAATCCGGAAACCGGAAGTGGTAGTATTAGCGATCGACGATAGGAAGGGAAGGGTTATTTTCACACCAAATTTCACATGAGGAGATTTTTTTATATATCACCACGAATCATACACTTTGTATTGGTTTTATCCTCGGGAAAATCATATTTATTAGTTTTTTCTTGATTTAAAATTATATGACGTCATCCAGCCATTCATGACGTCACAGCCTGGTCTTGCTTATATATTATAAATAAAATAAAATTTAAAATGTTTATATTTATTATTTATGTATCCATATCTGTTTTTTATTACATTAATAGATATATTAAAATTATTTGAAATTGTTTCTGTAACTGGAAATTAATTTACTTCAAACCGTCGGTCGGTTCGGACCTGGCCACAGGTCAACTTATTTTTACTTTTTTTTATTTTTAAATATCGATGCACTCTGCGAGATTCGATCCCTCGAATTCGAGTCAGCGGTCCAATACTTTAACCCCGCGACTCTCTCTCAAATATTTTAGAGAATAAAAATAAAAATACTTACAATCTTTGCAAGACAATTATTGACATTTTTTTTTTTTTTTTGAGAGATTACTAAATATACATTTTTTGAGAGATTAATAAATATACATTTTATTAAAATAAATATTTTTAATTTTATTTCGAAATTCAATAATAAAATTTAATAATATTTAAATATAAAAAAAATATTAATACAATATTAATTAAAAAAAAATAGCAAGAGACAAATTTCAATATGGATGTCATTTGTGACGTCTTTCATATATAAATTTAAATTAATAAAAAACTAATGAACGTGATTTTTCTCCAGACTGAAACCAATACAGATTTATAAATATTATCTATGGTGTGATTTTTTAATAAATTAACTATACATAAATTATATATACACATATATATAATAAATACATACAATTTTACCTAGCATATTAAGATTAGATAAGATAAATTCATCTGGCAAAAAAAACTGAATCGACAAGTGAATATATTAATGCTTTTTTTTATTAGTTCTTTATTTAACTTAATTTGACAGTACGTGTGTGTGTACAGAATTAAATTAATGGCATTAACATGCATGCTAACATACGAATGTTTTTCATATATCAGTTTACTATCTCTGTGGCTCTATGAATCTCGAAAATTCTTGACCAAATGTCTCTATCCTTATCTAATCCCCTCCAACTTGTATTTTCCCTCATCTCTATTGCCTTCCTTCTCACATTGTCTACGCAGCGCATCCTTGGTCTTCCATGCTGACATTCCCACAAAGTTTCTATTCTAGCCTATCATCACCCATTCTTGCTACATGTCATGCCCATCGAAACCTTCTCGATTTATCCTATTTTCAATCCTCTTTACTCTTTTTATTCTCTAATATCTATTTTAAAGGGGATATTTTATCTAATTTTGATCGATTTGGCCTCAAAACAAATTGATATTCTCCCACTATTTTCTCTCGATAAGGTTATAATTCTTATAAAATAATGTTCGAGAAAATGTTATCTATTTCTCATTATTAATATCGATTTTCTTGAATATAAATTTTAATTGATTATGATTTATTTATTATATTTATTAAATGATTTTGTATTAAAGAGTGATTTGTCTTGTCATCTCTCCTCATACCAATCCTTTTTGAGTAACATTTCCAAGATAGAGAGATAACTAAATTACTATACTATTTATGAATAATTATATTAAAAATTTTAATTTATTTATTAATAATTTTTACTACTTACTTATGTAGCTATACTAATATTTAATATTTTAAATAGCTCGTACCTATATTTATCTATCTAATCAAAAGTTTTAAATAACACTCCTACTAAAAGAACACACAAACACACACACACACACACACAGATATGTACTTATATATATATATATATATATATATACTACTCTGCATTTTAAGTAAGAGTTTTAGTTATCAAAGTGACAAGAAACTTTTGCAAAGTGGAAATTGGAAATTTAAACAAATAATTTATATACAGAGAGGTAAAGATAAAACATCAAAAGATATAACTAAATAAATGCATAGGTAGGTAGGTATATCATCATTATCGTACACTGGATTGTTTTATTTTTATTTAATTTTCAAAAATGTCAATTTTTATTTATCTTTGATTAACATTTTTATAATAGATTGTATGTAAGTTAAGTTTATCTAAAATAGAAAAAAAGTTAAGAAGAACCAAATGAAATGGGACAAATGACAATAACGTAAAGCGAATTCTTGTTGTATACTCGTTACGTTAGGGGAATTGATTCAATACAAATTATTTGAAAGTGCGATATGATGATAATAATGTATGTGTGATATTAAAAATATAGGAGGGACTATTTTGAAAAATATTCGAATGTAAGTAATAGAACAGAAACTCTAACGGTAGATTGAGCAGAAGTTAATTTAGAGGAACCAATGTTACAAGAGATAGAAATGTTAATGGAAAAAATTTAAAAATAATAAAGCTCCGAGAATAGATGAGATACCTACAAATTGCTTAAATATAGTGGAAAACATTTAGTAGAGTGTATAGACAAGTTAATTGGCAAGGCACAAAGCACTTAAACCCTGGATCACTAGGATGTGAGTTAACGCGATTGACCCCAAGCTGCGTGGCTTCTTCTCAACATTTATAGGCCAAAAAAAAAAATAAGGACACCGAGGAATATTAAAAAAAAAAGATTCCTTCTTTTCTTCCTCCCACCCCCCCCCCCCCTACACACACCAATGAGATTTCTCAGACAACGTAAATATTTAATAAAGCTTGATAAAAATTTTAAAAAGATAATTTCTGGTTTGTTTTTTTTTTTTGTAACTTGGGACTTAATAAACTAACCGGTAAATTTGATAAATTATCATATGTACCAAATTCAGTGGTGATTATGTATAATCACACACACACACCGATTTATCATTTTTACTGTAACATATACGTACACTAGTTGCTCAGAACGTCTTTGGTTCTCTTAGCACATAGACACATGGTACTACCTCCTGAACCTCAGAAGTAATACTTTTTATTTGGTTGAAAGTATGTATTTAATAGATTTTCATTTATTTGATTTATAAAACTAAAACTAACTTATTTATCTTATTTGGTCTCCCACAACCAGCACATTGCTATGCACGGAAAACCATTTACTGATGGTTGTTTAATCCAAATCATTAGATTAAATGATTGTTTTAGATATTACTTCCCTTGTCTGAATCTAGACCAGTTGTGCGACCCCCATTTTTTTGAAAAAATTTGTCACGACCCCTGAGTAGATAGTAGAGGTTTGTTTTCGTCAACGTAGCTAAAATGAAACTATTTCTGAAATTTCCTTTTATTATAGGTTTGTTTTTATTGTTATATAAAGTTGTTTAATTTTTCTCGAGACCCCTCTGGGGTTTCGCACCACTGTTCTAGAGGGTAGAGCTTATATATTACCGTTGTTTAAGACAATATATCGAATATCAATAGAAGATCATTTTCATATGTATCTATACAGATATCCAATGAATTCATTTCTCCTTCAGTTCCATTACATAAGTAGACACCATCAATTATATTTTAACTACAAGATCGTGTTTCAATTCAGAAACACATCCACAAGAAGAAGAGTATTGGGTACGGTCATTTAGTAAAAGATTGTTACTAAGAGCAACCCTTATTTCCAATGATTCTTACCACACGGGAGAGAATTTCACTGACGGAGTCATCTGCTACGCATAACTATCATTGAATTCCATTCCTACTACACAACGGATTTGGTTACACATTGTTTTTTTTATCGAAATTTAATTTTATTACTCTCATCATTACTGATTTCATAGCGCGCGCATTATTCTTTGTATAAATTTCATTATCTATTATATTGTCTATAAATTAAATTAAACTACTGTTAAGGTGAACCCTGAGTTTCTTTATTCATTTATATCTTAAATTGCACCTTAATGGGAAGTCAACGATCCTCGAAATTATTTCAGCTTTGCAGCTACGTCTAGGATGAATAAGACCTTATTTTAATCAATCAAAGTTGGGACTGGATTTGTCACACTAATTCCTTAGACAATGGTGATTTTTTTAAAAGTACTCTTTTGAATTGTGCTGCAAAACTCTTTGATGGCTTTGATAATAAAGATAAACTAATTATTCGTAATAAAAGCTTTCAACTATGCCTAAATACGGTTAGAGATAGAATAATGAAACTACGGAAAAATATTTATTTTAAGTTAAAATCAGATATTTGCTCTGCTGAAGTGATCGTAATCGGCGTTGATTAAAGTACGGACATCAACTCAAATTTAAGTCTAGCAAAAATTATGATATCCTACAGAAGGACATGGGCGTTGGCATTTTTGAATAAGTAAAATAAAACATTAATTGATTCAAACTTACATAGGAGAAGAAATCCTACAAGATATTTTTGATGAATTTTATAAAATTATATTAATCACACAAGAATTATTTGAAAATAGATTTCAACATATTAAAAAAATCTGGAGTGTCTCCACTAGACTATCTCGCAGATTTGAATTGAATTAATTAACATGCTCTCATATATTATATTTAAATTTAATTTATTAAATTATAAATTAAAATCAATAAATAATATTTATTAAACCAGCGCGTGTTTGGCTCTTTGTTGATGGCACCACGTCACGTGCTGGCGCGCCAGTCAACGTTAAAAAATTAATTACATCAAAATCTCAACATCGAAAATTTTCGTGATCGCATTACTTACTATCTCTCGCGAGATAGTAAAAATCAAACATTTAATTAAATTTATACGATATCCTGACAAATATATTATGAATAATAATTAATAGAGAGCGCAAAAAAAGGCATTTGCCTTTTTTAAAAGTTGAGCCTTTTCAAGATTTTTTATAGATCTCCACCGATCTATAAAAATCAAACACACTGGTAGATTTTAAAAAACGCCTTTTTCGGCTTTTTTGGCATTCCGCGTCTTTTTCAAAAAAATCGCCTTTTTTCGAGCTTTTTTGCCATTTTTCGCAATTTTTTTTTTAAATTTTTATGCCTTTTTTGAATTTTTTTCTTTCATTACAAAATTTCCTTAGCGAAAAAAAATTAGGATCAAGACAAGATTGCGAAAATCGACTTTTAGAATTTTTTGCAAGTAAGAAACAAGACTTTTACACGCTTTTATTTAGTTTCAACACGTGTCCTGTCGTCAAATTTTGCAACGTGAATTTGACCCACTTCTCAATGTTCGAATGAGCTGAAATTTCGCATACAAATGTAACTCCGATGACAATACAATATTCTGGGGTTCTATATAATAGTTCAATATAATTCATTTCAATTAACATTTTTTTAAAACACAAAATAAATCAAATTACCAATTATATTTTTTTATTTTTTTGAAAGACCCACGTCGAAAGACGCCACCTAGTGTCATGTGGCCAACTTATGTGGTTAGTTTAAAAGAAGATGATACATACAATGAATGATTATGGCTTAAAAGATTAAATATATATAATTCTTCAATGTTCATTTTGATATTTATTTGGCTATTTGGAACATAAAGTAATTCATCTGATTCTTCTTTTGATTTAGGTCAAGGTGGTGCTCATTTCTATTTTTCTTTCATTATCAAAAGTAAAACGTTCACATTCAGAGCAAAATTTGTACAATCAAATTTCAGAGTCATCCTTTCCATTAAATTTTTATAATCTAAATTTTTTTTCTACATCACATAATTTTAAAGTTGAAATTTAATTTACTTGTGGCTATAACTATTTTATAATAGATAATAAATGTATTCTTTCACGACATTTTTCTATATAATTACTGAGCCCTGGCTCTGATTCATAATATCTTTGTGGTAAATATATTTTTTTTAAAAACACAAAGTTTTTTTCATAATCTAAATATAAATGTTTAAATGAACATCAAATTTAATAGTGATGTTTTGAAAATTTTTTATATTGCTTATACTGATATACTGTTCTTTAAAAAAACTTTAAATATTTCATGTTGCTTTAATGATTGTAATACTTGAGAAAAATAAAATTTTATATTATCTTCCATTTCCATGATGGTTTTAAACACTTTACATATCTTCCTCTTTCGCAAAGAGAAATTTAACTTTCATGGTGTCCGAAAATTCAATTTATATAATATATTTATTCTTCGGGAATTCAAATAAAAAAATCTTCAAGTTTAAATAGAACAACTAAAATTTTAATAATAAAACACTATACTTATGTATCTTATTTCAATTAATGACACATAATATAAAAATCTTACCTAATAAACTGAATTTAAGATATTTTCTTCATATCCCTTCTCAATAAAAATATGTTTAGTTAATTTAATTAATTAAAATATACTAATAAGAGAGATAAATAGAGAGAAGGAGAGAAACTTACCGACTGTAGTGAGCAACATATTGTCAAGTAGCAAAGCAATTGCTACAATAACAAGTACAAGCCGCCGGGACTCTCGACATCGTTGAATCCAGGCGGCCGCTGAGGGTAGACCGGCCGCCCCTCCTTCAACCCCCGACGCGCCCGTCATGGCGCCTAAAAAAAGAAAAAAAATTATCTACTGATTAATAGAATTTTAAAAAAATTCGGGAGTGTCCTCCCCTAGACTTTCCCGCATATAAATAGGTAATTAGGTTATTATTATTATGTTTTAACAACAATAAAATTAAAGAAACTAATTAATTTAAATTTTAAAGTAAAATGGTTTAACACTCTATTATATAGGTATACTTTATAATTTACACCTAACGCTACTTGTATAGGTAAAATGTCACTTCCGAAGTCAGATCATGATGAAATTTGGTATCTGAATTTTTTTCATATTTTTAAATCTATATACAAAATAGGAAGCAAATATCTCGAAGCAAACTGGTACTTTACTTGAAAGGTAAACGCAACCAGTGTAGGTAAAGTACCACTTCCGGTTAACCGATTTTGACGAAATTTTGATAGAAATCTACAAACTGTGAATAATATCGGTATACCAAATTTCGAAGTCCTAGCTTGTGTGTGATTAGTTTTTGAGTAAATTTGCTCACAGACATTACATACATACATACATACATACACACACACAGACATAATTCGAAAAATGGTATTTTCCGACTCAGGGAGGTCTAAAACGTCAAGATCTATCGAAATCTCGAAGTCGAAATTTTTGACGATTCCAATACTTCCCTTATACGAAGTATGCGGGAAAGTAAAAAATTATTTTATAAATTATATAATATAACAAATGATATATTTTAAATTAAATATATATATATACTAGCTGACCCGGCAAACGTTGTATTGCCATGTAAATAATTTCTAGAGTATTTCTAGTGTAGAAAAAAATAACCAACTTATTGGAAGTGTATAAGGATGTGGTATATGTGTGAAAAAGGCATGGAGCGCTGTGAACGCGATCAGAGAATATAAAAATAACAAAACACCAAACATAATTTTTTTTAATTTATTATAATTTATTGTAAGTAATAATTATATTTATATCATTAATTCATTACATAATATTCATCTCTTAATGCTATAGCGTGAACAATATTTTTTGTTATGCCATCTTTAGCTGAAAAAAATAAACTTGATCGTTTACCCACTCAAGAGCATTTCGATTCAGAATCATATGTAAATTCGTTATTTTTCAAAATTATCTTTGTTATAAATATTATTTTACTTTCATTATTAATATTGAAATTGTATATGTTGTTATCCAATTCAATTTTTAATTCATTTGTTTTCCTTTCAGAGGCCAAGAATTTAAATTAAGACTTTTTTACACACGTGTTTAGTAAATTCGTTGTAGTTGAGAAGTTCGCATTGCCTTATCCATTAGGATCCGATCCTTTTTTTCATTCACAATTATTTCATTCTTTTATCAGTTTGCCTATTCTGACAAAATACGGCTGGCGACCTTTTAAATTAATATATTTTCTTTATTTCTCATTTTCAAGGTGTTTCCCCCACCCAGAAATTATCCTCTGGATAATTTCTTCATATGTAACCACGAAGGGGCGTTTTCACTAAGTAATAAAGTAATGTATCACTCTATAATAGCATGCAATTATCAACATTCCAAACTTCTCGTTGTTCCAGGTTCAAGTCCCGGGCCTGGCAATGGAATTTCTCTAGTTGGGTTTTATGGGACGGAGTCAACTCAGCTTCCGGGATCAAAATTGGGAAACTACTTGTTAAAAAGTAGGGCTTACCATCAAGAAAATCAAGGTAAAGGTTGATGGAACCCGTTCTACTATTCATAAGACACCTCATCATTTATATAACCGACTTATTAGGCGTTTTCCTTGCAAAGGAGTCTAAGGTTTTTTATAATACATGGCTATAGGATTAAAGTAATGTGATTGATAAATATAAAAAAAAATATCATAAATCAATTGATAAATATAGTCAAACTAATATATTATCATAATAAAATAGGAAGAAAATCAATGTTAATTCAGAATGAATCTATTCAAATAGTTGTAAATATATATATTGTCGTATAGGCTTAGTAAGGGCTGGTTTATAAGAAAATTGGGTTTGAAAATTAATAATTAATAAATTGGTAGCACTCTGGTTAATTTTGAATAACAAATAGATTAGTGAATCCTTCGACCGTTGATGAGTGAAAGGATAAAATTGAATTCGTTCAGAAGAAAAGTCAGAGATATAAAATTAAAATAAAATTAAATATTTAATCCTAAAAGAATTGATTATAATAATAATTGATATCATAGAAATTATATATAGAAATGTTTGATTATAAGTTAAAGTTATTTGTAAATATTATAAAATAAATTAAATTTACTATTAAGGAGCAATTGCAATTTTTAAAAAGGGTCGACCACTTAGCTGTAGTATAAGAATAATAGAGACTCGAGTCTTAAGTTTCTTCTTCAGGATTTCTTGTCTAGGCTGCTGTGGCTACTGTGTGGGTGACCGCAATGTCTCTCCTGCAAGGGATATTTGTCTCTCTCCAGAACTATATGAAGACTGCCTCTAAATTCTCGCTACATGTATAAGAAAAACTATTTATCCCCTTCCAAGACGCCTCTGGTCACTTTCCACTAACTCACCCCCACCTGGTAGAACATCTGTTCTTGGCCACTTTTCGCCAATATTAAATACCAGATGGCAAGTACTTTATCAGTTATAAAAAGAAAACAATTCGACAAATATTCTCTCTTCATCAATGGAAAAATATTTCTTTTTCCGTCTTTTTGTTCTATTAATTTAATTTAAAATAGTTATTTTTATTTATTATTTATTTTAATAATATTTTAGAATCAAATTACGAAATATATTTTTTAATCTTTCACCAAAAAAAATCTAAAAGTTATCTTTATTTGTCTTGCAAATATTGTAAGTTTATTTATGATATTTTAAAAACAATTTTTTAATCTGTTTTGTCGTTTAATTTTTTGTTAATTCTTATAAATTTAATTTTATATATTTTTTTTATCTATTTTCGCGATTATTTTTTATTAAATTATTAATTTATATTTAATTATTCACTGTTCTTTTATTAATTAATTTTTAGATAATTTTATTATTTTTAATATTTTTTCACTAAAACACATTATATTTAAATTTTATTAATATTATTATCTATTATTATTGAGGACCTCAAGTTCCATTCATTTTAATCATATTGATGCAATGATGTAACATTTAATAATTGTTATAAATAATTATAGAATTGTATATCAATATTTTTTAAAAGGTCGAGCGATTGCTCTGTGTTCCAGGTATCATATATATTGAGAGACAGAGGGAGAGATATGATATTCTTCGAGAGAATGAGAACAGAAAAATTATTTCAAAAAAAAAAAATGGAAAATTTTAATTTCCTGTTGTTGTTGTGCCTGGTTTACAAACAAACGGCTTGCATTTGACAGATTTGAATAATAAATAAAGTGTCTGTCTATCAAAAATATTAATAGTATATTGGAGAATGTTTTTTAAATGCATTCTCAAAGTTGTTTATTAAGAGATTTTATAATAATAAATTTGGTATATTTACAATCTCCTTCATAACTTTAGTATTATTATTATTATTTCTTCACTCTGCAAGATAAAAAATAAATAAATAAATTTGAATTTTTTTTTTCATAACTTTAATTTTCTAAACATATCTATCTCTGTGGCTCTATGGAACTCGAAAGTTCTTGGCCACAGCAATCACACTTATCCAAGTGTCCCTAACCTGAGCCACAATCATTCAATCTCTATCCTCGCTCATCTCTCTCACGTCCCATCCCACCGCGTCCTTGGTCATCCAAGAGGACGTTTCCCACTCGATCTCCCTATCAAAATGATTGTTTTATATATTTTAATTTTGATCCTCCTTGATAATAATTTTCACGAGATAAGCCCCTTTACTGCAAGATAACAGGTGTTACCTGAATTCAACCTCGTTTTAAATTCTTCTCGAAGATTATTATCCTTCGAGTTATTGCGTATTATTCGTATTATTATTATTATTACTAAAATTTAGAGAATAAAAAGGAAAATTTAATTAAAAATTTTGTTAGGAGATTTGATCAGATTTTAACAAAACAAAAAAAGCATGAAGCATCATTTCTTTATCTTTCTTTTTTTATATTCTATTTTGTCAAATAAAATACGAAGTAAAAAGAAATGAAAAGAGAGAGAGAGAGAGAGAAGGAGGGAGAAGATTTCACTCATTTCTAATTGGTTGAAATAAAACTAATTAACTTTGAAGTGAAAAAAAGAGTGCCAGTGTCTATTCGCCCACTTCAACAACATCATTCATTCCATTTCTTTCTCCAGAATCTCTTTTTTCAACCCCCCATCCGCTCTCTTACACACTACCCTCAACATTTCATCTCTCTCTCTCTCTCTCTCTCTCTCTCCCTTTCACTCTTTCTTTCATTCATATACACACAATACCTAGAATAGTATAGTGTTATTGAAAGTATGAAGGGGAAAGGTTTTTTTTTCATACTTTAAAAATTTGTATGAAAATGGCGAGATCTATCAAGGAAGAATTATATGATATGATCACTCGAGTAAAAAGAAAGGGAAGTATATATAAGTGGAAAAAGTCTATGAAATAATTTAAAGTTGAAGAATATAAAAAGATTTTCTGTGAAAAAATGAAATAAGTTAACCTGTGGCCAGGCGCAGAACCGACCAACGGTTTGAAATAAATAAATTTTCAGCTACATAAACAATTTCAAATAATTTAAATGTATCTATTAATGCAATAAAAAACAGATAGGCATATAACATAAATATTTTTAATTTTATTTTATTTAAAAATGTGACGTCATGAAGAGCTGGGTAACGTCATATAATTTTAAATTAAGAAAAAATTAATGAAGATGATTTTCCCGAGGATAAAACCAATACAAAGTGCATGATTTGTGGAGATATATAAAAAAATCTCCTCATGAGAAATTTGGTGTGAAAATAACCCTTCCCTTCCTATCGTCGATCGCTAATACTACCACTTCCCGTTTCCGGATATACACCCAAAGTTGATTCATCCTACTGATACATTAAGTAAATATACCAAATTTCATCAAAATCCGTTCAGCCGTTCAGGCTGTACACATCTATACGGACGGACAGACGGACGGACGAACAGACATCATGCTAAAAATACTTTTTTCTGTTAAGAAAATGCATGATTCGTGGAGATATGTAAAAAATCTCCACATGTGAAATTTGGTGTGAAAACAATACCTCCCTTACTATCGTCGGTCGGTAAAAATTGTTAAAAGAGGAGAAGATGGGTGTGATGACTATATCATGATGATAAAAGAATTTGAGAGATGAAGGAGGATATTTTGAATTTTTAAATTAAATTCTCTAATAGCTTGGCTGTCCATCTTACATATTGAAAATATTTTTTTCAATCGAGTGAATATTGAATACATAACAACAACAACAACATATTGAGCGATTTGAGTGAATGTATGTGTAGAATAACAACCCATTCTATTAACCACAATGATCGATTCATGCACAAGTCAAGCCATTAGCTATAACTACATGTATTTATTCACATACATACACACAACTGAGCTTGCCTAAGTACACCATTTATTCAAAACCCAACCAAACAGATTTATAAATTTAGATAAAGAAAGAGCGATAGAGAGAGTAATAATTATTAACTAAGCGAATCAATTAAAAAAAAACTTTTTTCATTGTATTAATGAATATCTAAATAAATGAATCAAAGATTCATTTAGTTATTATGTTATTAATTAATATATGTATATTTTGGTTGTTGGTAGATAGTATCATTTTATTATTTTTACTATCTCGCCAGAAATACATAGTAATGCGATCACGAAAATTTTCGAGGTCGAGATTTTTTACGTTTTGAGGGTCCATGAGTCATTTTCACTAAGGTTGAAGAAAAATGTCTGTGTGTATGTGTATGTGTGTATGTAGACAAGATTACGCAAAAACGGTTTGAGCTAGAATAATGAAATTTGGTATTCGGGTATTATTCAAAATTCGTAGTTTTCTATCAACTTTTGAGAAATGTAGCTTAACCGGAAGAGGGTCATTACCTACAACGTTTTGATTTTTTTTCCTCTAAAGTGGCCCTAAAAAAATAAAGATATATAATAGATAATTTTTCAAGTGATTAAAAATTGTATAAAACTGCTTTATATAGAATTTCAGCTTGATTGAATCGCTGAAAGTACCGGAATTAATTTTTTAACACGACTGCAAATCACGCGCTAGCACGTGTCGTGGTGACATCAACAAAGTGCCAAACATGCGTTGGTTTAATAAATTATTATTAAGTATTATTTATTAATTAATTTAATTAAATTTAAATATAATATATGTTATTTAGCAATTTAAATTGCGAGTTAGTCGAGTGGAGACCCTCCAGATTTTTTTTTTTTGTTATAAAGCTTAAATTTATTTAATAAAAACAATAAATAATCTTCAAATTTTGTAATTGTAATTTTATTTAATCTTGTTATATCTTATTATACAATTTTAATTAAAATTATTATTATTCTGTTGTTTTACTTGTTATAAATAAAATAAAATCATTCAAAATTCAGAGTGAATAAAAACAATTTAATGTTAATTTGTTTTTGTATTTGTTTTTTTTTTATTTATAGAGAAGTAAATGAGAAAATTAATGAAGAGAACAGAATTTAGTGATTCTTTAAATGGAAAATAAAATGAGTTTTAGAAGAAGAAGAAGAGAATGGTATAATAAAGGCGAATTAATTGTAGTAATTGATCTATGTAGTGGAGGGATAGAGTGATTATTACTTTAGAAAAATACTTTGAAATATTTATAATCAAGTTGTAAGTAAAAAGTTATTTATTTTAAAATTTGTGTTGTTACTTTTAAATTAGTCTAAATTTTTCATACTTGGTAAGAAAAAAGAAAAAATACAAATTCAAATTTTGAAGTAAAAGAACAGAGAAAGAAACGAAAATATATGAAAAAGAAGATAAAATAAAAGAAAGATCTTTTGTAATCCGATTATTAAATTGGATTTCTATAAGTCAGTTACCACTACAATCATATCCCCCCTCTCTCTCTCTCTCTCTCTCTTTCTTCTATAAGACTTTTAATATAACCAACTCATCCCTTTATATATTTTCAATTCACAATCTAATGTGTATCTTTTTTTCTCTTTTATTCTTTTATTCTTTCCATTATGAGAAATTCATATATATATATTCTTTTTTTATCATTTTGTATGTAACCACCTTAAAAATAATATATATATATATATATATATATATATATGGATTTGAGTTCTTTCTAAATGCTCTCTTTCTCTTTTAATAAACTAATATATCAAGCAAGAAAAAAAATTTCTTCTCATGTTTATTTACTGAAAAATAAAAGAGGAACTATAAAAATAATAATTATAATAATAACAATAAATGGTGACTTGGCTGAGAGTGTAGCGTGGCAACCTTCTACACAAGAAGTCGGCGTTCGATTCTAACCAAGAACGGATTTTTCTAATAAATTCAATTTAACATCAGCTGCCTCCGGCTCCAGGAAATGACAAGCTCTGGTTCTATACAACCCTGCACCAGCAGGACTACCTCAAAAACAAGCAACCATAAGCAACAATGGATCGTGATGAGAATAACTCCAGTTGGTACCCAATCCACCCGTCACCTGGAGGATCCGGAACTTCACGAGCACTCAAAATGAAGAATAAAAGTTAACACCTAAAGAACATTCATATATGGGCCCACTTAACATCATAACCCTTGTATATGGGAGATCCTAGATGGTCCAGACGCAAATAATAATAATAATAATAATAAATTAAGAAAAAGAATTCAATTTCAATTTTATTCACTTTAAATATTATTTTGGTTAGCTTTATATACCTATTATAATAAGTTGACCTGTGGCCAGGCACAGAACCGACCAACGGTTGGAAATAAATTAATTTCCAGCTACCTTTAGCTACATTGAATTTGTATCTCTAATGAAGTAATCAGAGAGATAGTTATTTAATGCATTACTGAGCATGCGACGGGGACGCAGCAGCTTAAATTGCTCATTTCATCATTTTTTAGCATGTGATGTTCAATGATTGCATAACTGCAAGAATAAATGTGCATTATTCGTGAAGATATGTAAAAAATCTTCTCATGTGAAATTTGGTGTTAAAATAACCCTTCCCTTCCTATCGTCAATGAAATTGTTCTTTCTCCTATTGAGCACACCCCCTATGATAAATATCAATTAAAACAATATTCAATCATAAAAAATAGGGGTTGATTGTTATCAAATTTCATAAGTTTTTTTCATAGAAAATGTTATATTTTACTTTGCCCCTTGGAGTTAGGCAATTAATCTTACGGCTGCACGCGCGCATTCATCACCTACTTTCCCCCCGCTTTTCAAATTTATCAATAACATTACTATATTTTTTCATCCAATTTCAAGCAAATTTGACTTATAATCATTAAATATCATTTTTTATAATACAAAAATTATAATAGATCGATAAATAAAGAAATTCATAAATTTCGTTAATTTCTCTTGATATGTAACTTTGGGGCGACCATATCATCAATGCAAAGGGCAGGCCGACTGTGGAACTGGCCGGATAGGCCAGACATACTGCCTTACCCTTGGAATGAAATTATTGGTCACATAAACACTCCAAAGAAAATCAGTAAGTCGCGAAATGTATACATGGTGGATGGACTTTCAAATTTTTCAGATTAGATTAGATAGAATTTAATTGTATTTAAATGTAATTAACTTAAATAAAAATTTCATTTTGGTTCAGCTGAGTGAAAAGTTACTTTTTTTACTCATTAGATAACAGAGGAATCCTAAGTAGTCAAATGTCAGTGACGAATTTACATACAATTATGACGAAATTAACATCAACGACATAAAGTGACGAAATTACTTACATTTTAGGAGATGCTTAATTTTCTTCCAAAATTTCTGATATCAGTATCAGTAAGAAAAATAAAAATTAATATCGTAATTTATTCAAATAGGCATTACTGAATTATGTTGCGAAAAGTCAATTAGCATATATGAAAACTAACGTGGCAACATTTCGAAAGGTGTACAAAAATGCCTTAAGGAGACGAAATTACCCTCCTTTATCTTATATAAATATATATAAGTATATAAAGTATAAAAAAAATATTTTTATAACTTGAATTAAAATGACTAAACTATATTATCTTGGTTTTTATTTTTAGTTTCATTACTCAATTATTAATTACTAATATATTTTAAGTGAAATATTTTCCGACAATGAATATAAAATTAATACTTTGTAAAATACCACTTCCGGTTTCCGGATATACACCAAAAGTTGATCAATTCATCATACTGATGCATTAAGTAAATATACCAAAGGTCTGAACCCTGGTCGTATGATAGGAAAATTTCACTGTCTCCGAGGTTCAAAATCGACATGCCAACTCAGGAGAAATCATCTCAGGGAATTTCATTTCTATATTTTATAAATGTCCACTTCGAAGTTTTTTTATTTCCCAGGGGATATTAATTCTTAATAATATAATTTATCAAAAAACAAGTTTCTCACGGGAAAAAGAAAAATACATTATATTATGTTAATATGGAAGAGACCTTTGACTATGTGTCTGATCACTCCGCAACAATACTTTTTCTTAGTGAAACTGCTATCGTTAAACAGTCTTCACACTTGTACAAACTGAGGAAGATTTCAAGTCGACGTTAATCCAAGGATCGTTTTATGGGTACCCTTAAAACCAAATGATAAGCTAGATAACAAAGCTGAAAAGTGTGTCGTTGATTTACAACAGGCTACAGGGCGCAACACTCCTACGCCTAAGTCAAGAATCTTGGGAACTATATTAAGAAAGTAAGTGATTTGGTTAAAAAAAAATAAAGCGGATAATAAGAAATTAATGAATAAACTCTGCTTACAACTCATAAATAAAATTATTAGTATTTTTATTAATGATTTTAATTAATAATAAAATTGTCATATTTTCTTTTCTTTCTAATATACGAGTATATACTACTAATCAAAATATATATTATATATATACATAAACGTAGGAAGAGAGATATAGAGACAGACGGAGAAACTGGTGGCTGTTGTTATATTTGTTAAAAGGATGGGTGGGTGTCCTTTCTGACTCGTTAACGACTTCCTTTCTATTTCAATTCACTTTCTCGTTAAGATCTTCAAGTTACTTCCGGATTTCAAGGGAAGACTTTTTACTCTCTTCCTCTCTCTCTCTTTCTACGTATATCTTTTAATTCTTTTTCTTTAATTTTTTTCATTTTCTTCTTTTTTACTATCTCGCCAGAGATAGTATTGCGATCACGAAAATTTTCGATGTTGAGATTTTGATGTTTTTATACGTTTTGAAGGTTCCTGAATCATTTTCACTAAGGTTGAGAAAAATGTCTGTGTGTGTGTGTGTGTGTGTGTGTGTGTATGTAGGCAAGATTACGCAAAAACGGTTTGAGCTAGAATGATGAAATTTGGTACATGGACATTATTCAAAATTCGTAGTTTTCTATCAACTTTTGAGAAATGTAGCTCAACCGGAAGAGGGTCATTACCTACAACGTTTTGATTTTTTTTCCTCTAAAGTGACCGTAAAAATAAAAATATATGTTTGATAATTTTTCACATGATTAATAATTGTATAAAACTGCTATATATAGAATTTCAGCTTGATTGATTCGCTGAAATTACCAGAATTAATTTTTTAACACTGCAAATCTCACGCGCCAACACGTGACGTGGTGCCATCAACAAAAAGCCAAACATGCGCTGGTTTAATATTTATTATTTATTATTTATAATTTATAATTAATTAAAATTAATTTAAATATAATATATTATGTTATTTAATCCAATTCAAATAGCGAGATAGTCGAGTGGAGACACTCCAGCTAATTTTTTTTTGTTTTTTCTCTTTACTTAAAAATATATTAATTAAATATCTTTTATTTGGTTCACTAATTTTTTAAATATTTTGTATTGATGCATTCATTTTATTATGTATTATTAAATCAATATAAATGAAATTTTATTTTTTTTTAAATTATTTTATAAAAGGAATTGATTAAAATTTATTAATTATAATTGAAAATTAAATATTTAGTCCATAAAATGTAATAAGTTTGCATTTTTTTTATTAAGTAGGTATGTTTAATTTATTATTATTTCATAAATACTTACATAATACATGTACATAATGTTTATTTATTTGTTGTTACATTATTTCATTATTTCAATAACTTTAAGAGATACAGCCTTGTTTAAGTTTGCAAACAATGTTATATATATATATATATATATATATATATATATATGTATATATATATATATACTTAATGAGAATATTTTCTTATAAAATAGTCGAAAATTTGGTGTCTGGTTGGACGAACATTTCTATTGGCGTATTATCCACAAATTGTCAGAAAGGTGGTCAAAATGTGTAGAAAATGTGTTTGAGAATAAGGTAAGAAGAGGAGTGATGGCACTTTTGAGCACAAATTATTGGATGGATACCCGTATAAAATTATTATTATTAGTATTCGAGTTTTGCACTTACTCACCATTTAATGCTGGTAATTTTAACCTATCCCCTTTTGGTATTTTTTTTTTTTTTTTGAATTAGGCTCGGACGATTATTATTATTATTATTAGAGGTAATTAATAAAATAAAATTTTCCAAAAGAATTTATTTAAATCTAAATGACCCGTATACGTACATATTTGTACGATATACGTTTAGATTAAAAAATATGTTTATAGATAGTAAGTAACTGTTTTCTACTTAGATCTTATGTTTATGTTCATATAATGTGTTTTAATTTACTAAGTTTAACAATTTAATTTAAACATATTCATTTTTATTTTACGTTTCAATTATATTGTAGAACTAGCTGCTCAGAGCTCCTTCGTCGCTCTTCACATCTAGACGGGGGCTCCGCCCCCTGTACCCCCGAGTGGTACATAGTATTTGGTTGAAAGTAGTAAAAGGTTTTCATCCATTTTGTTTCAAACAATGTATAACATAAAACATTCATTTCTTATTGTGTGATTATTTAAAATATATTTTAATTTATTTAGTAAATTAATTATATATATTATTATTGAATATGTTATATCTATCTACTCGAAAGTTCTTGGCAGCTACAACCACATTTCTCTAAGTGTCCCCGGTGACCTCATCTTTCTTTGGCCAATAAATGCTGGAAAGAATAATCTGAATCTACTCTCATCTCCCAGGGTCATAGACCATGCATGGCTCAACGGTACTCGAAAGCAGCTACAACCACATTTCTCCAAGTGTCCTTATCCTGTTCCATCTCTAGTACGTCATTCCCTCATCTCTCTTTGGCCCATAAATGCTGGGGAGAATCCTATTCTCAAATACTCTGAATCCACTCTCATCTCCTAAGATCATAGACCATGTCTCACACTCATATAATACAACAGACAAAATAATTGTTTTATATATTTTAATTTTCATTCCCTTTTATAATAATTTTGATGAGATAAGCCTCTTTACTGCATGATAACAGGCGTTTCCCGATTGCAACTTCGATTTAAATTCTTCTCAAATATTATTATAAAGGTAGTACCAGGGTATAAAAGAGATCGTCTTCTTCGGAGGTGCATCGACTCACGGGACGAGAGGGTACTTTTGGCACTGATTTGATTAAAAAACCTTTCGTTTTTGCTATCGGTAAATAGTATAAATTCAAATTGTTTTGACCTTTAACCTGCTTAAAATATCTTATATATTAATAGAGAGATACCGGGACCCCGAGCCTCGGCTCGGTACTTAAGTTAAAAAAAATGATTCATTATTATTGGGTTTGGCTGATAAAATTAATACCTGGGACACCGATCTGTCGCTCGACCCTTTAAAAAATATTAATATACAATTCTTTAATTATTTATTACAATTATTAAATGTTGCATCAATCTGATTAAAATGAATTGAACTGGGGTCCTCAATAATACAAACAAACAATTTTAGCTAGCATAATAAGATTAATCCAAGTAATATCGTCTATTTCTATTCGACACTATTTTCAGTTATGAAATGAACAGTCAGTAGAGAGTAAAAAAATTGTAATTGAAGACCGTTGTTTTTAAAAATAATTAAATTAGTTTTTATAGATTATAAAATAAAAATTATTGTATTAACATTAAAAATATTGAAATAAAAAAATAATAGTTTGATTTAATAAACTAAAATATTATAAACATTTTTAATGGGAATTTCTCAGGGAGGTAGGGAGCTCAATTCATTTAACCATCCATGTTGTATAAGGAATCTTAATTTCTTAACACTCCGTTTTTTCAAATTTAAAATAGAGGGAGAGAAAGAGTTTCAATTATATTCGAATAGTCTATATATTCTATATATGAGTATTTTTTTTTCTGAATTTAATACCAAGTTGATTTTCAAAATTTTCTATTCTTTATGCATATGATTGATTACATGTGTTAAAATTTAAACAAATTCAAATATTCTAATTTTTAAATTTATATATAATTTAATATTATTTTTTCGAGACTAGTGGCAAATACCGGTGGCCCTAATCAGAGCAAGAGAAGACTCCTTAAGGTAGCGGCCCAGTCGATGATTTTATATGGATCGGAGATTTTTGGCTTTACAACTATATTTTAAGTGAAAAAATGATTTCTTGGTTATATAAAAATTAAAATATTATTCTTTATATCTTTATTATACAGAAAAGTAGGCATGTTAATATAAAATATATACCTGGGACACCGAACTATCACTCGACCCTTTAACCAATTTATACAATTTATTTTTATATACTTTAAAAATTTTACAATTTTTTAATTATTTATTATAATTGTTAAATGGGATTTCTAAAAATGACCCATTAAAAATTTGTTTCCTAAAATGTTTCAAATTAATTAAAATAAATTGAATAAATGTTCACATTTATAAAATCTATATATCTGTGTGTCTGTTTTTCGATTTTTTAAATTTTGATTTTGGATTCGATTAGAGCTTAAAATGTGTAAATATAAAGTGGTCTTGGTTTTTTAAAATTCGTTTGGGAACATGGTCAAATCGGCAGTCAAAGTTGAAAATTCCCCATATATTATAACTACTGTAATTAGTATTATTATAATGTAAAATTATAATGTTTAGACATTATTATAGACATTTTCATTCTGTAAATTAAATAATTTTATTTCATTTAAATAAATATCTATTTTTAAATATTTTTCTCTCTCTAAATTATTTATCAAATTCTCACAATATATTAAGGTCATACCGGGACCCCGAGCCTCGGCTCGGTAATTAAGTTAAAAAAAAAAATTCATTATTATTGGGTTTGGCTGGTAATATTAATACTTGAGACACCGAGCTGATATACAATTCTTTAATTATTTATTACAATTATTAAATGTTGCATCATTGTATCAATCTGATTAAAATGAATGGAACTTGGGATTATTAGGTATGTTTCTAAGTGCATGAATATTTTTTTTTTATTGGAAGAATGATAAATATATATCGTAATTTATAATTATAAAATATTATTAAAATATATATTTTTAATTTTATTTCGAAATTAAATAAAAAATTTTAAAATATTTTAAATATAAAAAAAATATTAATACAATATCTTTTAAAAAAAGGCGGGAGTCAAATTTCAATATGAGTGTCATTTGTCCATATATAAATTAATAATAAATAATATTAATAAATATTAAATTTAATAAAAGAACAATGAATAAATAAATATAAAGTAGTAATTTATTAAAAAATAATAGATTAAAAAAAAAAAATCTTTTTCCGCCGGTTTCGATCCTGCGAAGTTGACTCGTCAAAACAGTCCCTCTACCCAATAGACTAATATATTTAGATGATGAAAATGACATTTTTTACTCTCTTAGCAAGACGTATATGTTTTGTTTTTGTTTTTGTTTTTTTTGAGAGAGATTAATAAATATATATATATATTTTATTAAAAATAAATATTTTTAATTTTATTTCGAAATTAAATAATAAATTTTAAAATATTTTAAATAAAAAAAAAATATTAATACAATTTCAGTTAAAAAATAAAAATGGATGTCATGTGACGTCACCCATATATAATTTTCAATTAAGAAATAAATAATGAAAATGTACTTTTCCTGAGATGTGATCAATAAAACTCAATTTTTCTTTATAAATACTATATCTAGTGTAAATTTGAAAAAAATCGTTAGAGCGGTTTTTGAGAACCAATGGCTATATATAGAAATATATATACAATTTTAGCTAGCATAATAAGATAAGATATATAGATATATATATACAATTTTAGCTAGCATAATAAGATAAGATTAGGAGAGGAGGGGGGCGGGGAGTGAGATACTCATTTGAGAGTTTTTAGGAGAGATGAAAGCGAGTAGTTCAGGGAAGGGGAAGGGCGGAGGGGGAACAAGTGGTGAGGGAGTTCCAAGGGGTAGGGGGAGAGACTCCGAGGCGCTCCATACTAATGTTAGTCACCCACCGGTGAGGTGTGAAGCAACCTGTCCCGTCCCGTCCTATCCAAGTCATGTGAGAGAGAGAAATAGATCAAATAGCGCAGGGCAATTGACACTTGATTCTTGTCTCGAATGGAATAATATGCACAAGGAAAAGGTTTTTGAAAGAAGAGAGAAATTAAGAAGGAGCCCATCAGAGGAGAGTGAAGCCAAAAGAAGTAAAAAAGAGGATAATATTGAAGATACTTTATCTAGCATTCTTTGGCAACTAAACGAGATGAGGGAGGAGATAGAGACAAAAAAGAGAAAGAAAGAATGGAGTGGTTACAAGAGATGAGGGAGATGAGGAATTGAAGAGCGAGAGAGAAATGATAAGACGGGAGATGGATGAGATGAAGGGAGAATTGAACCATTTTAAGGAAAAAATTCAGAAGATGGAAAACAGTCAGAGAGACAAAAATTTAATTATAAAAGGTTTGGAAGAGAAGGAAAAACATGTAGAAGATAAAACAAACATAGAGAAATTTCTAAGAGAGAAATTAGAAATCGGAGAGACGAAGATAGAGGAGATGACAAGATTAGGTAATAAATTGAGTCATCCCAGACCAATTTTAATAAAATTAAAGGATAAAGAGGCGAAAAAAGAAGACTATTTTAAGAAATATTTATGAAGAAACACGGAATATAGTGAGAGTGAATGGTGAGAAAGGGAAGGAATTCTTTACGAGGAAAGGGGTAAGGCAGGGATGTCCTCTGAGCCCAACACTCTTCAATATATATATAAATGATCTAGAGAAAGATAGTATGAGGAAAAATATAGGAGGAACAGTTATTGGGAATACAAAAATAAACTGCATGAAGTTTGCTGATGACGTAGTTTTGTTGGCGGATGATTTCGAGGGATTGAAAGAGATGGCTAAATCCCTCGAGATATACGCAAGAGAGAATGATCTAGAGCAGTGCTCCGCAACCGGTGTGACGCGGCACACTGGTTTGCCTTAAAGGAGATACATGAATATAAGAAATTTATATTTTTTTGATTTATAATTATATTATATGCGGATTTCTAAGTTTCATTTGATCGCGGCGGCACACCTGTATCTCCTTTAAGGCAAACCAGTGTGCCGCGTCACACCGGTTGCGGAGCACTGATCTAGAGATAAATATAAACAAGACAAAATATATGATATTTGGGAATAGAGGAAGAAGAAAAAAATTTCCAAAATTATGCCTAAATGAAAAGGAAATAGAAGAAGTAAAAAATGTTAGATACCTTGGAATTGTGTTTTCAAATATATGCTCTTTGAATATGCACGTAAAGACACAAGCAGCTAGAGCTACAGTTCTGGTAAATAAGCTAGGGGCAATTATGAGAGATTGTGGTTCAACAGAGAAGAAACTGTTGGCCTTCAACTCTATAGTGAGTTCAACCATGACATATGGAGCTGAGATCACGGGATTGAGGGAAAACAAACAACTAGAGGTAGTTCAGGCCAGATATATAAAAATATGTTTTGGCCTTGAAAAATATACTCCACATTATATCTGGCAGAGCGAACTGGGCCAGAACAGCATTTGGCTTCTACAAGTTAAAAAAGTAATAGAATATGTACTAAGAGTAAACTCATTGGAAGATCATAGATGGCCAAAGATATGCCTGAGAGAAATATTAAGAGGAATAAAAAATAATGAGGCGACACAATGGGGGAAGCATCTAAAAAATTTGTGTGACAAGATGGGGAGTGGAGAAATTTTATTAGGAATAATGTGTGAATGGGATATGACGACCATCAGACGGGCTGCGGACAATGGTTTTCAAAAGCTAATGGAACAAGAAGTTCAAGAGCGTTGGAGAAGAATCGACAAATCGTCCTACTCCAAAGAATACAAACTCCTAAAGAAAACAGCATTGAGAGAAGAATACTGGTTTGAAACTGATAGAAGGTGGAGCAGAAGAGTTGCATGGGGAAGAATGAGAATGGGAAATGGGATAAAAGGATTGAAAGATTGGTATGAATGTGAGTCTTGCAGATTGTGTGGATGGGAAATAGAAAATTTGGAGCATGTGATGAGCTGTGAGAGAGTGAGAAGTGAAATGAGTGAAAATTTGAGAGAGTGGAGAGAAAATTGTGGACAGAATGTGAATTGGTTGAAAATATTGACTGAGAACATAAATGAGAAGATGTGTGAATGGTGGTGTGTGTGGGAGGGGGAAATAAAGAAGGAAGAGAGCAAGAAGTCAAAAAAGACGGAAGAGATTTGAAAATAAAATCTGTATGTAAATCTTATTTGTAAATTATGTGAATAAATTTGTAGCCTTAAACCCCAAAACGGGGAAGGGTGGAATTGATAATAAATAAATAAATAAAAAAAATATTTTTTCATGGAAGGTACCACTCAACATATACAAATGACAAAGTTTCGATGCACACGAGCTATGTTGCAGTATACGACTACGCAGGAAAGCGAGCCATGCCTGGATTGTACATAATAGGTTCATGTTAACAGCGCGCACATAGGTTATCCACCACATTATGTTCCGAGAGCCGAGAACTCTTCGTTAGAAATCGTTTTTATTCATTATGTGATTTGTTCGTTTTCGTTGTTTAATGTACTTAAAATGGTATGCACAATCCACTAAATTAGGCTTATAATATTAAAATTTAATATTTTATTATTGGTAATTTTTTAATAAATAATTTTATATTGTTTAATAAATTATTGAGTTTTTATTTTGATTACTAAAAAATATTTCGCTCTTTCTATTTAGACATGCATAGAATTCTGTAATTTTTCTTAGGTGGAATGTCTAACAAAAACCTTATCCCATCTCCTGTATATACTATTATATATGTACACAGTGGCGTACCTAGAACTTTTGCCGCCCGGGGCGATCTCCAGTTTGCCGCCCTTTCTATTATAAGTCAATCAAATAATGGTTTTTATAAATTAATACACATAAATAGATTATTAAGTTATTTAATCAATATTAATTAATACACAGAGAGTAAATTTTTTTACACATATTTGTATGCACTCGTAAACATATCTATTTATATAATATTTACTCTTCTAGCTTTCATACTAGAAAAATCGTGTATAATGCTCTCAAAATTTATATTATTTGTAATTTCTTGTTCTATTGACAATATTGCAAGATTTTGTAGTCTTAATTGACTCATTGTAGAACGAAGATAATTTTGCAGAACAAAATCTTATAGATGCGTTTACGAATTCAACGAATTTTAATGAATACAATAACATAAAATTATTATCCTGTCCTTGGAATTAGAATTCAAAATTTACACTAAAATGCATTTATATACACCGAGGAATAATATTCGAAATCATATAGTTAATCATAATTTATATAAATCAAATAGTAAACTTATAATAATCATAATAATCATTTATTATTCAAGAAAGAAAAAAAATAAATATGAAATGAATAAGTTGCTTTTTACAACTATAACTAAATATAAAAAATGCCGCCCCAAGATAAGTGCCGCCCGGTGCGGACCGCACCCACCGCCACTGTATGTACAATACATATAAATAGATTTATTCTCCTAAAACTTTCGTTTTTTTAATTTAAATTCACCCTATATCTGTTTTGGGTTTTAGTTTCCATGTATTACAAACACTCTATTTTAGTATATTTTTCGTTTTTTTTTTAATGAATGAATGATTCATGATGTTGAACTAACATGGAATTAACATTAAAGAAGACACAAAGTCAAAGAGAAAGAGAGAGAGAGAGAGAGATGACAAAAAAATACCTCCAACTTTTTTTCAACTTTTGTTTTTGTTTTATATATTTCCATTAAATTCCAACCTTTTTTTTCAATATAAATTGCTGTTTTTCATCTTTTTCTTCTTCTCCTTATTACTATCTCGCCAGATTGCGATCACGAAAATTTTAAATGTCGAGATTTTGATGTTTTTATACCTTTTGAAGGTTCCAGAATCATTTTTACTAAGGTTGAAAAAAATGTCTTTGTGTATGTATGTATGTATGTATGTATGTGTGCGTGTGTGTGTGTGTGTCATGAAATTTGGCATACTGACATTATTCAAAAATCGTAGTTTTCTATCCACTTTTGAGAAATGTAGCTCAACCGGAAGAGGGTCATTACCTACAAAGTTTTGATTTTTTTCATCTAAAGTGACACTAAAAATTAAGATACATATATGTTTGATAATTTTTCACATGATTAAAAATTGTATAAAACTGCTATTTATAGAATTTCAGCTTGATTGAATCGCTGAAAGTTCCAGAATTAATTTTTTAACACGACTGCAAATCACGCGCTAGCACGTGTCGTGGTGACATTAACAAAGTGCCAAACAAGCGCTGGTTTAATAAATTATTATTAAGTATTATTTATTAATTTTAATTTATAATTAATTAAATTTAATTTAAATATAATATATGTTATTTAATCCAATTCAAATTGCGAGGCACTCGAACTTATTTTATTTCTTGCTAGATCTATTTACAACATAATTTGTTTGTATCCAGATATTCATATAATTAGGATTAATAAGATGATTACAAATTAACTTTAAAAAAAATCTACATATTTATGGTTAATTACTTAATATTTATAAATTCAAATAAATTTTATTCGTGAATTTTACATATATACCAATACGTGAATTATTATATGTAGTAAACAAAAAAAAATATTCAAGTGTATGTGTGTGAGCGGGATATATCAAAAATGAATAAGTTGACCTGTGGCCAGGTCCGAACCGACCGACTGTTTGAAATAAATTAATTTCCAGCTACAGAAACAATTTCAAATAATTTTCATATATCTATTAATGTAATAAAAAACAGATATGGATATAACATAAATATTTTTAATTTTATTTTATTTATAATAAATATGTAAGACCAGACTGTGACGTCATGAATGGCTGGATGACGTCATATAATTTTAAATCAAGAAAAAACTAATAAATATGATTTTTCTCGAGGATAAAACCAATACAAAGTGCATGATTCGTGGTGATATATAAAAAAATCTCCTTTGGTGTGAAAATAACCCTTTCCTTCCTATCGTCGATCGCTAATACTACCACTTCCGGTTTCCGGAATTGCACCAAAAGTTGATCAATTCATCCCACTGATGCATTAAGTAAATATACCAAATTTCATCAAAATCGGTTGAGCCGTTCAGGCTGTACACATCTATACGGACGGACAGACGGACAGACGGACGGACGGACAGACGGACGGACAGACATCATGCTAAAAATACTTTTTTCTGTTTAGAAAATGCATGATTCGTGGAGATATGTAAAAATCTCCACATGTGAAATTTGGTGTGAAAACAATACCTCCCTTACTATCGTCGGTCGGTAAAAAGTATTCGAAAATATAATTGTATATTTAAAATATGTATGCCTGCAATGTCAATAAATCATTTCTTTTTTTATGCACATCTAATGATAATTGTAGAAATTAGTAAAAGATGAAAAATTTTAGTGTTGAATGAATGGTAATAGTAGCTTTATAGTTTTAAATTGTATGTATGTATTTATATTATTTGTTGAAATCGAAAAATGATATAGAATGCAAAATAAAGAATATGATGGAGTGCAGGGATTAATTAATAATATTATTAATAGTATAAATAAGTTATAAAAAATGTTTTCTTCTGAAAAAAAGTTAAAGAAAGAATGATAGATAAGTGAATGTGAGGGAGTAAGTGGGTAAGAGAGAGAGAGAGAGAGAGAGAAAGTGAATGAAAGAAAGAAAAGGAAATTCAGTAAAAATTGAGTGCATTTATGAAGCCAAGCGTAAAATCGGCCACTTGATTTGATAATAGCTTTCAAAATTTTCTTAAAGTAATTTCTTTTTTCTTTTTCCTTTTCATTTTACAACATTCTCTATTATTTTAAAATTTTATTTAACACTATGTCTTTCTCTCTTTATCTAAAATAAGCGGGAGTGTCCTCCCCTAGACTTTCCCGCATATAAATAGATATAAAGAGTTGTGAATTAATATTTAGAATGTGTAAACTTGGTACCTAAAAATATCCACAGGTGAAATTTGGTGTGAAAACAATACCTCCCTTACTATCGTCGGTCGGTAAAATTGAAACGCTACTTGTATAGGTAAAATGTCACTTCCGGTAGTCAGATCATGATGAAATTTGGTATCTGAATTTTTTTCATATTTTTAAATCTATATACAAAATATGAAGCAAATATCTCGAAGCAAACTGGTACTTTACTTGAAAGGTAAACGCCACCAGTGTAGGTAAAGTACCACTTCCGGTTAACCGATTTTGACGAAATTTTGATAGAAATCTACAAACTGTGAATAATATCGGTGTACCAAATTTCGAAGTCCTAGCTTGATTAGTTTTTGAGTAAATTTGCTTACAGACATTACATACATACATACATACACACACACAGACATAATTCGAAAAATGGTATTTTCCGACTAAGGGAGGTCTAAAACGTCAAGATCTATCGAAATCTCGAAGTCGAAATTTTTGACGATTCCAATACTTCCCTTATACGAAGTATGCGGGAAAGTAAAAAGTAAGGTCTAAACTTCATTATAAATTAAAAATATCTTGATAAATGCCAAATATCAAAGACAAAGAGCAAAGATGATTAGTGATGTTATACAATACACGATGGATTGCATCTATATTGATAGATAATAGAAAGGAATATAAAAAAGATATATTATCAGTATTATTTTAATTATAAAATAGGTTAACCAAGTATGGTATTTAAGTCTTTTGCTTCATAATAAATTTGGCCAGTACGTGAGTAAAAAATTATTTTATTTTTCATCGCAGTCACTTTTGAACTCTATACACTTCGTTCAAAGTTTCTCCAATTTTTTTATCCCTTCCAAAAAATAAGATTTGTCGATGACATTAAAATAAATATTTGTTTGTGAGATGATTTCATCGTTGGAGTCCAATCTCTTTCCGCTTAGCTTTTTCTTCATGTTTGGTAACAAGAAATAGACACTCGGGACTAAATCGAGAGAATAGGGCGGATGAGGGAGAAATTCGTAACCTAATTCATGGATTTTCATAGAAATTCACTTTTTTGTATTTTCTTCTCAAATCACGAAGTAGTCTGATATTAATAGAAGTTAAACAAAAACTAAACTACTCAGCTGGCTCAAATTTCGACAGGAGTCAGCTAATAGTTGTCTGTTGACAGGCGCAGTGTTGCCATTTCATTTAAGAGAAAGGAAATTCAAAAAGTCAGGGACTTATTGACCTGCCCTCGTATTATATATATACTAGCTACTTGGACCGCCTTCTGCTCTCTAAATGTCCCGATTTGGTGTTTTCGAAATATGGTCACCCTAGTATATAATAGCATGCAATTATCAACATCATCAACTTTCAAAATTTAATTTGTACATGTATAATCTATTTTGAAAAGCTATACCAGGGGTTCTCAAACTTTTTCTTCCATAGACCCCCTGTAGGAATTTTATTTTTTTCATAGACCCTACCTAAGGAAAATATATATATATATATATATATATACATCTAATTGTGTGTGTGCAAAAGCTACCACAGACGACTCATTTTAAAACACATAGTAATAGGAAAATGAGGGGAAATTGTACAGAAGAAAGAAACTGAAATATCAATAATTATATCTATATTTTTAATGATTAAATTTAACACATAATATTTTACAAAATTATAATATTAGTGTGACTTGACGTTTTTGTGCAATTTCTTTTATGTTTGGCCTAAAATTACTAAGTTTTATTCTTAAATCTCCCCTTTCAATTTATTTTTTACTAAAGAGACATCCATAGACCCCCAATAGACCCCTTGGTGATCATAGACCCCCATGAAGTCACATAGACCCCCAGGGGGTCCACATGGACCCCTTTGAGAATAGCTGAGCTATACTTTGTATGTTTGTTAATTTGTACTAAATTATATACAATCTGCTATTATACATGGATAGGCCCCACATGGTGGGAGGTAGCGAATCTGTATCACATTCTCGTGGTCCCGGGTTCAAGTCCCAGGCCTGGCAAGGGAATTTCTCTAGCTGAGGTTTATGGGACGGAGTCAACCCAGCTTCCGGGATCAAAATTGGGAGGCTACTTGATAAAAAGTAGGGCCTACGATCAAGAAAATCAAGGTAAAGGTTGATGGGACTCGTTCTTCTGATCATTGGACACCTCATCATTTATATAACCGACTTGATAGACGCTTTCTTTGTATAAGATGTACAAAAGTCAGAGGAGTTTACTAATATAATATACCATAGTTATGAATTTGAAATTAATAATAATATTTAATATTTTCACTTTTCTGTTTCAATGTTTTGACAATCATAATGTGAATAAAACATTTTATTCTACTATTAGAACTGATTTTTTACTATCTCGTAAGAGATAGTATTGCGATCACGAAAATTTTCGATGTTGAGATTTTGATGTTTTTATACGTTTTAAAGGTTCCTGAATTATTTTCACTAAGGTTGAGAAAAATGTCTGTGTGTGTGTGTGTGTGTGTATGTATGTAACCAAGATTACGGAAAAACTGTTTGAGCTAGAATGATGAAATTTGGTACATGAGCATTATTCAAAATTCGTAGTTTTCTATCAACTTTTGAGAAATGTAGCTCAACCGGAAGAGGGTCATTACCTACAACGTTTTGATTTTTTTTCCTCTAAAGTGACCGTAAAAATAAAGATATATGTTTGATAATTTTTCACATTATTAATAATTGTATAAAACTACTATATATAGAATTTCAGCTTGATTGATTCGCTGAAATTACCAGAATTAATTTTTTAACACTGCAAATCTCACGCGCCAACACATGACGTGGTGCCATCAACAAAAAGCCAAACATGCGCTGATTTAATATTTATTATTTATAATTTATAATTAATTAAATTTAATTTAAATATAATATATTTTGTTATTTAATCCAATTCAAATTGCGAGATAGTCGAGTGGAGACACTCCAGCTAATTTTTATCATTTAAAAAAGATTGGAAATTTTTAAGCTTTTATCATATTATTTCTTTACTTGATTATATAAAGAACTGAAAATGAATTACTTTTAAGTTTTTTTTTTTGTATAAATGGCAGATAAGTGTAAAAGTTTACCATATTGAAAAAAAGTGGTCCCAAAAACGGTTTACCTTTCTTTTTTTAGAACCATATTGATAAAATTTATAAAAAAAAGTCGGAAATGTTTAAGAGCCAATTTACATTTGTAACATTTGATAATCTTGCGGCATACAAAAGTGCCGCGGCACAATGGTTGAGAATCACTGCTCTATGCTCTATAATTCTGGTATTTCGTTTGAAGAGAAAATCTATGCTAAAATGTGAGCATTTCTCAATTTAGATTAGATTGGAGCAATTGGTTTAAAAGTTGAAATGTAGAGATGCTCCAGAGGTCACTTATATATATATTATTTTTACAACCAACTACCTGATAACTTTTTTTTTGAGAATTATCTAATATTGTATTAATCTATAAAAAAAATTTTTTTTTGTCGGAAAGAATTATATTATTATTGAATTTTTAATTGATTTTTTATGTGTAAGTATTATCAATCTATGTGCTTCATTTTTAATCTATTTTCTTTTATTTATCCAAACCTATTTCCATATAATTATATATTATCTATACATTATAATACATTAATAATATATTGTATTATATAGGTAAGTTAAATAGTCAAAACATTAAGAAGTAAAGGGAGATAATGATTATTTTTATATAAATATTATAATAAAATGATTTTTTCTTTATTTTATTTTAATCTAAAATCTTAAATTAAAAACTTTGTAATTAATAGAGGTATATTAAAGAAAAGAGAGACTTTCTTATGTTTATGTAAGCAGGAAAGAGGAGCAAAAGGAGTAAGAGACAAATTTACTTTTACATTTTATCCTCTCTTTGTCTTATGGTTAATGATCAAACAGAGTCTTGTTCAATTTATTATATAAATACTTTGACAAAAAAAATCTGAGCAGCTGCGTTCCTTTTTAGTTTAAATCATGGTAACAGAGATCCTTTTTCTTTTTAGTCATAAGTAACTGCTGCGATCAAAATTAAAAAAAAAATGTTTAGTTAACCTCGCCTTACTTGATTCACCTTCAACAAAATCCCCCTATAATTACTTTTAAATTAAATGAAAAGTCTAGAAGAAATCAATAATAATGTATATACATATATATATAATCTAATATATATTATTTATATTAAGTTATAAATTTAAATTTCAAGGCCATATAAATATTTATCTATAGATATGTACTAGCTGCTCAGAGCGCCTTCGGCGCTCTTCACACCTAGACGGGGGCTCCGCCCCCTGTACCCCCGAGTGGTACATAGTATTTGGTGGTTGAATGTAGTAAAAGGTTTTCATCCATTTTGTTTCAATCAGTATATTACATAAAACATTCATTTCTTTTTGTGTTCTTATTTAAAAAATATATTTTAATTTAATCACTATATTAATTATATATATTATTATTGTATATGTTATATCTATCTACCTATGTGGCTCAAAGATACTCGAAAGTTCTTAGCCGCAACAACCACATTTCTCCAAGTGTCCCTATCCTGAGCCCTTGTTCCATCTCTCTTACGTCCCTTCCTACGCGTCATTGGTTTTCCAAGCGGACGTTTTCCAATCGGTCTTCCCACCAATATCTTTTTCCTCTCCCATTCTAGCCACGTGCCCTGCCTATCGCAGCTTTTTCCCTTTTATAACCCTAACTATTTCTGAAGATGCAGAGAGGCCATGCAATTTCTTGTTATGCAGTCTCCCCCATTCCCCGGTGACCTCATCTTTCTTTGGCCAATAAATGCAGGGAAGAATCCTATTCTCAAACACTCTGAATCTACTCTCATCTCCCAGGGTCATAGACCATGCCTCCCACCCATATAATGCAACAGGCAAAATAATTTTTTTTATATATTCCCTTTGATAATAATTTTGAAGAGATAAGCCTCTTTATTGCAAGATAACAGGCGTTTCCCGATTGCAACCCCGATTTAAATTCTTCTCAAATATTATTATCCTTCGTGATTACATTCAATTTTTCTACATATTCAAATTCTACATTTTGTATCTTAAGATTTTGTATGTCAATACTCTTCCTCTTTGTTACTAAATATTTTTTCTTATCACTATTAATTTCAAACCTCCATTAATTTTTCCTCGCTATCTGCAATTGCAATTTCCTAATCTCCTATTATATTTAAGTCGTCTGGGTAACCTAACATTTTACAATTGATTTCCGCATCTTATTCTTTCTTTACTACCTTCAAGAGAAATTTGAAGATCAAAATTTGAAAAAGTTTATGCTGATCTATATTGAGTCATGTGTATGTTTTACTAAAGTCTACAAATAATTAGTAAACAGAAATATTGAATTCGCGGTTTTTTCCTAATATCTGTCATAATGAAAATATCTTAATTAATGTTGATCGATTTGGCCTGAACCCGTAATGATATCTGCTAATATTTCCCCCGCCTATGGTTCTTAAGTATTGTATATGTTATAATAGTGAAATAGAGTATAATATTTCTTGATCATTACATTTTGGTATTTTATTTTCATTGCTAGATTATTATTGAATATTTTTAATTATAATGAAACTTGAGAAAATGCAAAAATAGAGACTTGAGACAATTTATAAAAATTAACGGTATAAAACTATAGATAAATTATCAATATATACATTCATTAATAGTATTAATTTAAATTAATTGATTTATTTGTTTTTTTATTATTAAGTTCATTTATTAATTTTTTTAGATCATAGTTATTTTCCTTAAAAGAAACTTAAATTCTGTGGTGCTAGGGGATTTGAAAATTATTCGTCGCAATATGAAGATTTCGCTTACAGTTTCTGTCATGTCCGACCTCCATCCAACAGTTATTTTCTGTCAAGTTTTTTGCTTCTCTTAATCATGTGATCTATATATTTAATTTTTTTTTGATTCATTATAATAAAATTTAAACAAATAAAAATTTTTACTTTGTTAATTTATATAAATTTCAATATAAACTGATTGTGAGTTATACGCTTAGCCAATACTCTGAATAATTTGTGTACAAAAATATTGAATGTTCTTAGCGAGATTTGATATAATGTTGTACGATTTGTCCTAAATCTGAATTAGAAGAAAATTATAAATTGCCTCCTTTTCCAGCTCAATTCATTTACCCACCCATGTTGCATATGGCATCTAAATTTCTTAAAACTCCGTTTTTACCGACCGACGATAGTAAGGGAGGTATTGTTTTCACACCAAATTTCACATGTGGAGATTTTTACATATCTCCACGAATCATGCATTTTCTAAACAGAAAAAAGTATTTTTAGCATGATGTCTGTCCGTCCGTCTGTCCGTCCGTCCGTCTGTCCGTCTGTCCGTCCGTATAGATGTGTACAGCCTGAACGGCTCAACCGATTTTGATGAAATTTGGTATATTTACTTAATGCATCAGTGGGATGAATTGATCAACTTTTGGTGCAATTCCGGAAACCGGAAGTGGTAGTATTAGCGATCGACGATAGGAAGGAAAGGGTTATTTTCACACCAAAGGAGATTTTTTTATATATCACCACGAATCATGCACTTTGTATTGGTTTTATCCTCGAGAAAAATCATATTTATTAGTTTTTTCTTGATTTAAAATTATATGACGTCATCCAGCCATTCATGACGTCACAGTCTGGTCTTACATATATATTATAAATAAAATAAAATTAAAAATATTTATGTTATATCCATATCTGTTTTTTATTACATTAATAGATATATTAAAATTATTTGAAATTGTTTCTGTAGCTGGAAATTAATTTATTTCAAACAGTCGGTCGGTTCGGACCTGGCCACAGGTCAACTTATTTTAATTTAAAATAGAAGGAGAGAAAGAGTTTTAAATTATATTCGAATAGTCTATATATTCTATATATCAGTATTTTTTTTCTGAATATAATAGCAAGTTGATTTTAAAAATTTTTCATTCTTAATGCTGATCTGATTGATTACATGTGTTAAAATTTAAAAAAATTCAAATATTCTAATTTTTATATTTATATACAATTTAATATTATTTTTTATTAATATCATATCAAAAAACGAGAATTTATTAAAAATTAAAAATAAAAAAAGAAGCCTATTAATAAAAAATTGAATGGTGATTTAAATATTTTATTAAATTAATTAAAATGAGACCTTTTAGAATAAATTATTTAATTGAAATGATATTTAAATATAAGAATTTAAAAAAATATTATATTCTTTGTTTGGCAATTGTTATTTAATTATGTGCAACATGATTCGACTTGCACAGAGCATCGTTATTTTTTATTAATATCACATAATAAAAATGAATCTTTTAAACTTAATAAATAAAAAAGACATTTTAATAAATTTAAAAAATATACCCAATTTAAAAATGTCAAAAATTTAAAACAACTTTATATCATCATATTTTAATTTTTATATAATATATATATATATTTAGTAATTAATAATAGAGTAATTAAATTAAAATAAAAAACAAAGATAATATAATTCAGTCATTTTAATTCAGGTTAAATAATTTTTTTTTTTATTATTCAATGATAAAATTTATATATTATTATGTATATATTATAGAAAAGAAGAAATATTCAATTAAATAAAAAATAATCTATATATATAAAAAAAGGTTTTTGTCTGCACATTGCTCAGAATTTAAAAATTTTTGCATATCTTCGCGTTTCATGACCTCTAGAATCCAAAAGTGACTTTAGAATTTTTCACGTCTGTCTGTCTGTCTGTCTGTCTGTCTGTCTGTCTGTCTGTCTGTCTGTCTGTCTGTCTGTCTGTCCGGAAAATTACTATTTTATAGACTCAGAATTGGCTGAACCGATTTCTTTGAAATTACATCACAATATTCTTATATACCTCTAGAGTAACATAGGCTATACATTTTATTAATATCTTATCAATAACCGCAGAAATTAATTTTTTAAAGTTTATATAATTCTCCGTGTTGTTCATTCAAGAGCAGCTCGCGGCTCACTGTCGGCCTAGCGGAATCATTTCAAACAATGAATTATCATAGAGTTTCCCAATCGAAGAATTATTATAATATTTCCCTTTTTATTTTAAATTCTAATATACAAATATCAATTCAATTAAATAATTTATTCTAAAAGTTCTCAATTTAATTAAAATATTTATTAGATCATATTTTTATCTTAAATTATTTTTTATTTAATTGAATATTTCTTCTTTTCTATAATATATATATAATAATATATAAATTTTATCATTGAATAATAAAAAAAAATATTATTTAACCTGAATTAAAATGACTGAATTATATTATCTTTGTTTTTTATTTTAATTTAATTACTCTATTATTAATTACTAAATATATATATATATTATATATAAAATTAAAATATGATGATATAAAGTTGTTTTAAATTTTTGACATTTTTAAATTGGGTATATTTTTTAAATTTATTAAAATGTCTTTTTTATTTATTATGTTTAAAAGATTCATTTTTATTATGTGATATTAATAAAAAATAACGATGCTCTGTGCAAGTCGAATCATGTTGCACATAATTAAATAACAATTGCCAAACAAAGAATATAATATTTTTTTAAATTCTTATATTTAAATATCATTTCAATTAAATAATTTATTCTAAAAGGTCTCATTTTAATTAATTTAATAAAATATTTAAATCACCATTCAATTTTTTATTAATAGGCTTCTTTTTTTATTTTTAATTTTTAATAAATTCTCTTTTTTTGATATGATATTAATAAAAAATAATATTAAATTGTATATATAAATATAAAAATTAGAATATTTGAATTTTTTTAAATTTTAACACATGTAATCAATCATATGCATTAAGAATGGAAAATTTTTAAAATCAACTTGCTATTAAATTCAGAAAAAAAATACTGATATATAGAATATATAGACTATTCGAATATAATTTAAAACTCTTTCTCTCCTTCTATTTTAAATTAAAAAAACGGAGTTTTAAGAAATTTAGATGCCATATGCAACATGGGTGGGTAAATGAATTGGGCTGGAAGAGGAGGCAATTTATAATTTTCTTCTAATTCAGATTTAGGACAAATCGTACAACATTATATCAAATCTCGCTAAGAACATTCAATATTTTTGTACACAAAATATTCAGAGTATTGGCTAAGCGTATCACTCACAATCAGTTTATATTGAAATTTATATAAATTAACAAAGTAAAACTTTTTATTTGTTTAAATTTTATTATAATGAATCAAAAAAAATTAAATATATAGATCACATGATTAAGAGAAGCAAAAAACTTAACAGAAAATAACTGTTGGATGGAGGTCGGACGTGACAGAAACTGTAAGCGAAATCTTCATATTGCGACGAATAATTTTCAAATCCCCTAGCACCACAGAATTTAAGTTTCTTTTAAGGAAAATAACTATGATCTAAAAAAATTAATAAATGAACTTAATAATAAAAAAAACAAATAAATCAATTAATTTAAATTAATACTATTAATGAATGTATATATTGGTCATTTATCTATAGTTTTATACCGTTAATTTTTATAAATTGTCTCAAGTCTCTATTTTTGCATTTTCTCAAGTTTCATTATAATTACAAATATTCAATAATAATCTAGCAATGAAAATAAAATACCAAAATGTAATGATCAAGAAATATTATACTCTATTTCACTATTATAACATATACAATACTTAAGAACCATAGGCGGAGGAAATATTAGGAGATATCATTGCGGGTTCAGGCCAAATCGACCAACATTAATTAAGATATTTTCATTATGACAGATATTAGGAACAAAACCGCGAATTCAATATTTCTGTTCACTAATTATTTGTAGACTTTAGTAAAACATACACATGACTCAATATAGATCAGCATAAACTTTTTCAAATTTTGATCTTCAAATTTCTCTTGAAGGTAGTAAAGAAAGAATAAGATGCGGAAATCAATTGTAAAATATTAGGTTACTCAGACGACTTAAATATAATAGGAGATTCGGCAATTGCAATTACAGATAGCGAGGAAAATTTAATGGAGGTTTGAAATTAATAGTGATAAGAAAAAATATTTAGTAACAAAGAGGAAGAGTATTAACATACAAAATCTTAATATACAAAATGTAGAATTTGAATATGTAGAAAAATTGAATGTAATCACGAAGGATAATAATATTTGAGAAGAATTTAAATCGGGGTTGCAATCGGGAAACGCCTGTTATCTGCAATAAAGAGGCTTATCTCTTCAAAATTATTATCAAAGGGAATATATAAAAAGATTATTTTGCCTGTTGCATTATATGGGTGGGAGGCATGGTCTATGATCCTTGGAGATGAGAGTAGATTCAGAGTATTTGAGAATAGGATTCTTCCCTGCATTTATTGGCCAAAGAAAGATGAGGTCACCGGGTATGAGGGAGACTGTCTAACAAGAAATTGCATGGCCTCTCTGCATCTTCAGAAATAGTTAGGGTTATAAAAGGGAAAAAGCTGCGATAGGCAGGGCACGTGGCAAGAATGGGAGAGGAAAAAGATATTGGTGGGAAGACCGATTGGAAAACGTCCGCTTGGAAAACCAATGACGCGTAGGAAGGGACGTAAGAGAGATGGAATAAGGGCTCAGGATAGGGACACTTGGAGAAATGTGGTTGTTGCGGCTAAGAACTTTAGAGTATCTTTGAGCCACATAGGTAGATAGATATAACATCTATATATATAAAAAAAGGTTTTTGTCTGCACATTGCTCAGAATTTAAAAATTTTTGCATATCTTCGCGTTTCATGACCTCTAGAATCCAAAAGTGACTTTAGAATTTTTCACGTCTGTCTGTCTGTCTGTCTGTCTGTCTGTCTGTCTGTCTGTCTGTCTGTCTGTCTGTCTGTCTGTCTGTCTGTCTGTCCGGAAAATTACTATTTTATAGACTCAGAATTGGCTGAACCGATTTCTTTGAAATTACATCACAATATTCTTATATACCTCTAGAGTAACATAGGCTATAAATTTTATTAATATCTTATCAATAACCGCAGAAATTAATTTTTTAAAGTTTATATAATTCTCCGTGTTGTTCATTCAAGAGCAGCTCGCGGCTCACTGTCGGCCTAGCGGAATCATTTCAAACAATGAATTATCATAGAGATTCCCAATCGAAGAATTATATTATAATATTTCCCTTTTTATTTTAAATTCTAATATACAAATATCAATTCAATTAAATAATTTATTCTAAAAGTTCTCAATTTAATTAAAATATTTATTAGATCATATTTTTATCTTAAATTATTTTTTATTTAATTGAATATTTCTTCTTTTCTATAATATATATATATAATAATATATAAATTTTATCATTGAATAATAAAAAAAAATATTATTTAACCTGAATTAAAATGACTGAATTATATTATCTTTGTTTTTTATTTTAATTTAATTACTCTATTATTAATTACTAAATATATATATATATTATATAAAAATTAAAATATGATGATATAAAGTTGTTTTAAATTTTTGACATTTTTAAATTGGGTATATTTTTTAAATTTATTAAAATGTCTTTTTTATTTATTATATTTAAAAGATTCATTTTTATTATGTGATATTAATAAAAAATAACGATGCTCTGTGCAAGTCGAATCATGTTGCACATAATTAAATAACAATTGCCAAACAAAGAATATAATATTTTTTTAAATTCTTATATTTAAATATCATTTCAATTAAATAATTTATTCTAAAAGGTCTCATTTTAATTAATTTAATAAAATATTTAAATCACCATTCAATTTTTTATTAATAGGCTTATTTTTTATTTTTAATTTTTAATAAATTCTCTTTTTTTGATATGATATTAATAAAAAATAATATTAAATTGTATATATAAATATAAAAATTAGAATATTTGAATTTTTTTAAATTTTAACACATGTAATCAATCATATGCATTAAGAATGGAAAATTTTTAAAATCAACTTGCTATTAAATTCAGAAAAAAAATACTGATATATATAGAATATATAGACTATTCGAATATAATTTAAAACTCTTTCTCTCCTTCTATTTTAAATTAAAAAAACGGAGTTTTAAGAAATTTAGATGCCATATGCAACATGGGTGGGTAAATGAATTGGGCTGGAAGAGGAGGCAATTTATAATTTTCTTCTAATTCAGATTTAGGACAAATCGTACAACATTATATCAAATCTCGCTAAGAACATTCAATATTTTTGTACACAAAATATTCAGAGTATTGGCTAAGCGTATCACTCACAATCAGTTTATATTGAAATTTATATAAATTAACAAAGTAAAACTTTTTATTTGTTTAAATTTTATTATAATGAATCAAAAAAAATTAAATATATAGATCACATGATTAAGAGAAGCAAAAAACTTAACAGAAAATAACTGTTGGATGGAGGTCGGACGTGACAGAAACTGTAAGCGAAATCTTCATATTGCGACGAATAATTTTCAAATCCCCTAGCACCACAGAATTTAAGTTTCTTTTAAGGAAAATAACTATGATCTAAAAAAATTAATAAATGAACTTAATAATAAAAAAAACAAATAAATCAATTAATTTAAATTAATACTATTAATGAATGTATATATTGGTCATTTATCTATAGTTTTATACCGTTAATTTTTATAAATTGTCTCAAGTCTCTATTTTTGCATTTTCTCAAGTTTCATTATAATTACAAATATTCAATAATAATCTAGCAATGAAAATAAAATACCAAAATGTAATGATCAAGAAATATTATACTCTATTTCACTATTATAACATATACAATACTTAAGAACCATAGGCGGAGGAAATATTAGGAGATATCATTGCGGGTTCAGGCCAAATCGACCAACATTAATTAAGATATTTTCATTATGACAGATATTAGGAACAAAACCGCGAATTCAATATTTCTGTTCACTAATTATTTGTAGACTTTAGTAAAACATACACATGACTCAATATAGATCAGCATAAACTTTTTCAAATTTTGATCTTCAAATTTCTCTTGAAGGTAGTAAAGAAAGAATAAGATGCGGAAATCAATTGTAAAATATTAGGTTACTCAGACGACTTAAATATAATAGGAGATTCGGCAATTGCAATTACAGATAGCGAGGAAAATTTAATGGAGGTTTGAAATTAATAGTGATAAGAAAAAATATTTAGTAACAAAGAGGAAGAGTATTAACATACAAAATCTTAAGATACAAAATGTAGAATTTGAATATGTAGAAAAATTGAATGTAATCACGAAGGATAATAATATTTGAGAAGAATTTAAATCGGGGTTGCAATCGGGAAACGCCTGTTATCTGCAATAAAGAGGCTTATCTCTTCAAAATTATTATCAAAGGGAATATATAAAAAGATTATTTTGCCTGTTGCATTATATGGGTGGGAGGCATGGTCTATGACCCTTGGAGATGAGAGTAGATTCAGAGTATTTGAGAATAGGATTCTTCCCTGCATTTATTGGCCAAAGAAAGATGAGGTCACCGGGTATGAGGGAGACTGTATAACAAGAAATTGCATGGCCTCTCTGCATCTTCAGAAATAGTTAGGGTTATAAAAGGGAAAAAGCTGCGATAGGCAGGGCACGTGGCAAGAATGGGAGAGGAAAAAGATATTGGTGGGAAGACCGATTGGAAAACGTCCGCTTGGAAAACCAATGACGCGTAGGAAGGGACGTAAGAGAGATGGAATAAGGGCTCAGGATAGGGACACTTGGAGAAATGTGGTTGTTGCGGCTAAGAACTTTAGAGTATCTTTGAGCCACATAGGTAGATAGATATAACATATACAATAATAATATATATAATTAATATAGTGATTAAATTAAAATATATTTTTTAAATAAGAACACAAAAAGAAATGAATGTTTTATGTAATATACTCATTGAAACAAAATGGATGAAAACCTTTTAATACTTTCAACCACCAAATACTATGTACAACTCGGGGGTACAGGGGGCGGAGCCCCCGTCTAGGTGTGAAGAGCGCCGAAGGCGCTCTGAGCAGCTAGTATACAATAATAATATATATAATTAATATAGTGATTAAATTAAAATATATTTTTTAAATAAGAACACAAAAAGAAATGAATGTTTTATGTAATATACTGATTGAAACAAAATGGATGAAAACCTTTTAATACTTTCAACCACCAAATACTATGTACAACTCGGGGGTACAGGGGGCGGAGCCCCCGTCTAGGTGTGAAGAGCGCCGAAGGCGCTCTGAGCAGCTAGTTTAAGATAAAAATATGATCTAATAAATATTTTAATTAAATTGAGAACTTTTAGAATAAATTATTTAATTGAATTGATATTTGTATATTAGAATTTAAAATAAAAAGGGAAATATTATAATAATTCTTTTATTGGGAATAGCTATGATAATTCATTGTTTGAAATAATTCCGCTAGGCCGGCAGTGAGCCGCGAGCTGCTCTTGAATGAACAACACGGAGAATTATATAAACTTTAAAAAATTAATTTCTGCGGTTATTGTTGACATATAAATAAAATTTATAGCCTATGTTACTCTAGGGGTATATAAGAATATTGTGATGTAATTTCAAAGAAATCGGTTCAGCCAATTCTGAGTCTATAAAATAGTAATTTTCCGGACAGACAGACCGACAGACAGACAGACAGACAGACAGACGTGAAAAATTCTAAAGTCACTTTTGGATTCTAGAGGTCATGAAACGCGAAGATATGCAAAAATTTTTAAATTCTGAGCAATGTGCAGACAAAAACCTTTTTTTATATATATAGAAGAAGATATTGTCGTGTTTGGTTTGAATTTATTAAAAATGTGTTAATATAATAAAAATATTTAATTTGATGGCACTCTGGAGTATGATAACTAAAAAATATGGTGAATCTGGTGTGGTTGATTAAGCAGAGAAAAAAAAGATTAAACTCGTTCAGAATGATAGCAACGATTAAATTATTACAAAATTAAAATTTATTAAAATATTTAAAGAAATTAGTTAATGGGGTAAATTTCACAATTGGTGTATTACACATGCACAAAAACAAATAAAAAATAAAGTTTAGTTAATGTAAATATATTGTTGGTTATAATAATTATATTAACATAATGAAGATAATAATATCCTAGAAGAATTTAAATCGAGGTTGCAATCGGGTAACGCCTGTTATCATGAACTAAAGGGGCTTATCACTTTAAAATTATTCTCAAAGAAAATCAAAATTAAAATATATAAAATAATTATTTTTCCAGTTGTATTATAGGCGTGTGAGGCATGGAGAATGACCTTGGGGGACGAGAGTAAATTTAGGGTCATTGAAAGATGAGGTCACCGGGGAATGGCAGAGAATGCATAACGAGGAATTGTATGACCTCTATGCATGAATCTCCAGACATAGTTAGGATTATAAAATGGGCAGGGCATGTGGCTAGAATGGAAGAAGAAATAATGACAAAAAATATATTGTTGGGTAGACGAATTGGGAAAGGTTCTCTTGGAAAACCAAGGACTCGGTGGGTGGACAATGTAGGAAGGGACGTGAGAGAGATGAGAGAGGGTAGGAGTTTGAGGCTTGTGACTCAGAATAGGGATACACTTGGAGAAATGGGCTTTCTGCGGCCAAGAAATCTCGAGTTTCGTAGAGCTACAGAGGCAGATAGATAATTATTAACAATTCAATTGATAAGGTTCGACCACTTAGCTATATAATAAGATAAGATATAAAGTCGAGAGAAAGGCGGGTGTTGGCTTCAAACCGAGTAAATCATTGACGAATTTTTGTTGACAAAGTTGAAACCTTCTTAAGAAGCGCAAATTTTCCCCATCAGTTTGCTATATTGTATTCTCCTCCTAGAATTAGCTCTATGGTCTCAATCCGTTTTTCTCCTCTCTTATATATTGAAATAAATGCCTCAATTCAATTTTCTTTAATATAATATGTATATATAAACAGAAAAAGTAATATAATATTATATTAACATATTAAATATATAGTTAAATAATATTTTTTTGTCGATACTATCTATCTATATATCTATATATATATATTATTAAATAAATTGAATTCGGAAAAATTTAACCTCTTTATATATTCGGGATTAACGAGTCAGATAAAACAAACACAGGTGGTATTTCAATTTGTAAAAAGAAATATTGTATTGGAAATAAATAAAGAAAAAATGAGGGAATAAAAAGAATAGAGTGCAAAGGAAGGGGAGATGGAATAAAAAAAAATAGATTACATTTAAAATCAAATACAGAAAGAAGAAGAATGTGTGAATATATAGAAAATACAAACTTATATAAACTGATTTATTTATTAAAAAGAAAGAAAAAGTGAAAATATTAATTCTTTATATGATTTTACAATAAAACAACTATCGATTTATTAATTAATTTACTTTTAATCCATCAGTCTATGGTTTCAATTTATATTCTCAATTTTTCCGCTTTCATTCTCTCTACAATCAATTCTTTCTCACTCAGCCACAACATAGTGTCATTTTAATATGAATAGTCTGAAAACTCATTTCTCCTCTTAATCTCAACTCATTCCTCCCAAAAAAATGTATTATTTATTTATTTTTATTAAATTACAATTTAGAGAGGGTGTTGTCTAAATATATAAAAATAAAGATTAAATAAAATATGTAAAATAAAAAACTGCATAAAATAAATCTGTCATTAAAAAGGATTAAAATATAAAATATGATTAGAATAAAATTATTTTTGCGTAAAATGTTATTACGAATATTAATGATAACATTAATTTAAATAATTTAATTTATTTTTAGAGAAAATTATAAATATACGTAGGTATATATAAAAAATATAAACATACATCTAAACATCTATCTATTTATCTATAAATAAATATTATTTAAAATTTAACTTATTTTATTTAAAAGTATATTCAAAAATGTTTTTATTTAATATTATGTGTATGTATAGTGTATAGACCGTAAATGAAATAATTAGTGTTGGTGAGTATAGAATAGAATTGAAGAGAGATGTTGTGAAGATAGAAATAGATATAATAGATATGATAGATAGATAGATAAGTTGGATAGAGTAGTGGGTTGGATGGTTGGATGGATGGTTGAATGGATGGACGTGTCCAAAAGGCCATAGGAAAACAACAAAACAAAACAACGAAGCCATCCAAGTGGAAGTTGGTCACGGATGGTCATCCTCTAAACCAGTGATTCCCAAAGTGGGCGCTACCGCCCCCTCGTGGGCGCTGGAGCGATCCAGGGGGGCGGTGATGGCCACATGCGCATTTAGGGAAAATTACTTGTATATTACTTTTCTATTCTGAGATCAATAAATAGATACATAAATTTAATGTTTCTAATCTACACCTTTATTTATAATAATACTTTGCAAATTGGTACATTTATTTTTCTGTTTAATTGTTATTAAAATAAAAAAAAATAATTTCCAAGGGGGCGCTGAGTAAATTTTTTTCTAGTAAGGGGGGCGTTTGGCCAAATAAGTTTGGAAACCACTGCTCTAAACACTCAATTGGCACAGAAATGATCTACTCTACTCTCTTTACTCCCTTCTCATCACTATCACCACTCTTTCTCTCTCTCTCACACACACACATAACCAGGGAGATAAATTTATAAATCATTTTAATTTTGTAAATATAAAAATAGATAGTTTATTTAAACTTAAATGTTTCTATAGCTTTAAATATATATATCATTCAAATGAAAATTTAATAAATTAAGAGAATGTTTCATTTAATCTTATATATTTTTCCTTTGTTAAATGAAAATAATCATTAAATTAAATGTATTATACTTAGTAAGTATGTAACTTCTATCTCTTCAATTAAATATATAATATAATTATTATAAATAAATAAATTATGAATTTAAAATTAATAAAGAAGAAAATCTTATGGAAACTATTTTATAAGAAAAAATTAGCTGGAGTGTCTCCACTCGACTATCTCGCAATTTGAATTGGATTAAATAACATAATATATTATATTTAAATTAAATTTGACTAATTATAAATTATAAATAATAAATAATAAATATTAAACCAGCGCATGTTTGGCTTTTTGTTGATGGCACCACGTCACGTGTTGGCGAGTGAGATTTGCAGTGTTAAAAAATTAATTCTGGTAATTTCAGCGAATCAATCAAGCTGAAATTCTATATATAGCAGTTTTATTCAATTATTAATCATGTGAAAAAATATCAAACATATATCTTTATTTTTACGGTCACTTTAGAGGAAAAAAAATCAAAACGTTGTAGGTAATGACCCTCTTCCGGTTGAGCTACATTTCTCAAAAGTTGATAGAAAACTATGAATTTTGAATAATGTCCATGTACCAAATTTCATCATTCTAGCTCAAACCGTTTTTGCGTAATCTTGTCTTCATACATACACACACACAGACATTTTTCTCAATCTTAGTGAAAATGATTCAGGAACCTTCAAAACGTATAAAAACATCAAAATCTCAACATCGAAAATTTTCGTGATCGCAATACTATCTCTGGCGAGATAGTAATAATACTTGTAAAATTATAATCCTAAAATATAATATAAATTTTAATATTGAATATATATATTTTGTATAACAATTTTATTTTTAATCATTAAAAAATATTAATTAACATTATAAAATTCATGTTTGGTGGCTTTTGAGATTAAGAATCAATTTGTGTAGCTCTCCTTTATGGGAATGATCATTTTAATTGTTTTTTTTTCTCAATGTAAGTATGAATTACTCACAGGTGTCAATAAATATCTAAATACCAAAATATTAAAATGATTCAAGATCGTTTTAGAAAACATTAAATATATTTAGGTGAATATTATTTTAAAGAAATTGATATACATTTAAAATAATAATTAAAGAATATTTTATATATAATGATGAATTCTTTGAACTGAAGTAAAATTAGACATGGGACATTTACATAAATCCTTTACAAAAGTTTTATATTTAATCACAAATAAAGAATTTCTATGTTTTTGAAAAAAAGAAATTGATTGATTATCTATTCTATCGATTCTATATATGTATGTATGTTTGTCCGTCTTAGGTACCCACATCATTCTGAAGAGATAGTAATGTTGAAATATTAAAATATTATAATTATTTTTATTTATTATAATATTAATTTTAAATAAAATTGAATTTAAAAAAAAATAAAAAAATTATATAACATTTGGATATGAATGTTTAATTTTTTATTAGTGAAATTCCCTTTCATAATTACAACCTAAATAACCATAAGTATAATCAACTTTGAAATAATATAAATATGTATGATGAAATTTCGTTTGTGTTCATCGTCAAGATGGCGGACAAAACAAAATCTTCCTAATTTTCGAGAGATAGAAAACACGTCATATCCCTCGGTTTTACCTTATAAAGAATATTTGCTTAATCAAAGTTATTAATAACAAGATTAAATAAATATCCAAATCAAAATATTAAATTGATTCAATGTGACTTTGGAATATATTATACATATTTCTATGAATTATTATTATTAACATTTATATAAATATTAATTATTTAATTTTTAAAAATATTTCTTCTGAAACAAAAAAAAAATTAACAACATAATAATATTAATACAATTGAATGAACAATTGAAGAAACTTTAAATATTAGTTGTTATATTTATTTATATATTAATATAAAATTTATCTTATGGGATACTATCAGGAAAAATTGTATATATACGAGTCTATTGTCTTTTTTTGAATATTGTCATCAAATTATAAATAATTTTTTAAAAACAATTTCTTTATTTATTTGATTTATTTCATTTAAAATGATAAAGATAATATCTTATTTCAATTAAATTATTCGAAAATTATGGTCTAATTAATTGAAATGAAAACTTTTACATTAAGTTAAATAAAATAATTAAAATGTGATATGTTTATAAGAAATAAAAATATAAATTTATATTATATTTTATAATAATTTTTTGTATGTTAATTAATTAATGTAAGTTAAAATATTAAGTACCGGGACCCCGAGCCTCGGCTCGGTACTTAAGTTAAAAAAAATGATTCATTATTATTGGATTTGGCTGGTAATATTAATACCTGGGACACCGAGCTCTCGCTCTACCCTTTAAAAAATATTGATACACAATTCTTTAATTATTTATTACAATTATTAAATGTTACACATTTGCATCAATCTGATTAAAATTAATGAACTTGTGCTCCTCAATAATACATAAATATATAATATATAGGTACATATATTTTTTTTCTATAGTGTTTTTTTGAAAAACTGTTTAGCGCCCCAAGTGGTTATAAAACAAACTAAAGACAAAAAAACGTGCTTTGCAGCTTTTCGGAATTAAAAAAGCAAAATTGGCAGTCGTGGGACTGGCCGACAGAAGTGAAAACTTCTGCGTAAGAAATTTTAAAACAGACGAAATTCGCGCTATTTCACGAGAAAGATGAATTTCATATGCATGTATATATATATAACTTATATATTATTTTAAACATATATTTTAAACAAATTTGTAACTTATATTTATATATATATAAATACACAACTTTGTTTAAAATATTGCAATACGAACTGTTTTATAATTCTTATCTCTAACATAAAATATATATTTATTATGTGAAGTTCATTTCGTATAATTTTGATTATATATGTATATATGAAATGAACTTTACATAATAAATATATATTTATATGTTAGAGATAATTTATAAAACAGTTCTAATGACAATTCAAATTTCGCGCTCTGTTATAAGAAATTTGAAAGCAGATGGTTTCATGGTGTTGGTCACGATCACGCGAGTTCTATACTTTTTCCCCATCCCGCAAAAGTGCTCAACGCCGCTAAAGAAGTTTTCACTTCAAAAATTATTTAATATTTGGAAATATATCTGACTTATAGAAAAAATGAATATTAATTAAAGAAAGAAATAGTTTTTAAAATATCCTGAATAATATGTAACAATTTTCAAGATAGAAATTTATTACAATATTACAATTATTAACTGTTGCATCATTGCATCAATCTGATTAAAATGAATGGAACTTCGGGTACTCAATAATAATAAATAAAATAATATTAATAAATATATTGAATAATATTTTATTGAAAAAATATTAAAACTTATAAAACTATCTAAAACTTTATTAATAAAAGAACAATGAATAAATAAATATAGAATAGTAATTTATTAAAAAGTAAACAATAGATAAAAAGAAAAAAAAATAACAAAATCATTATTTTCATTTTTAAATAACGATTCACCCGGCGAGTTTCGAACCGACGAAATCCACTCGTTAAAACATCAGTCCAACCGCTGGACTATATGTATTTAGATAAAAAATTGTCATTTTTTTACTGTCTTAGCAGGCAGTATTAAAAATTTTGACGTTTTCCATATATAATTTTCAATTAAGAAATTAATAATGAAGCTGTATGTTTCAAGAGATATCATCAATAAAACTTAATTTTTCTTTATAAATACTATATCTAGTGTGAATTTGAAAAAAATCGTTAGAGCGGTTTTTGAGAACCAATATATATAGATAAATACATATATACAATTTTAGCTAGCATAATAAGATAAGACAGTGGTTCTTAAACTGTGGTCCGCGGACCCCAGGGGGTCCGCGAAGCCTTTACTGGGGGTCCGCGGTCCTCGGAAAAAAATCATCGTAAAAATATATACATATATAAATATTTAAAGTTCATTGTTTAACTATATCCTCCTAGAGAATTACGGCTATAATTTAATACTATTAATAATACTATTTTATTTTATTAAATTGATAATTATGTCAATTAATTTTTTGTGAATAAATAAACATATATAAAAAACTATATATAAAATTTGAATTTTCATCCATTCATTCATTTAAAATCATTTTTCGATTGTTCCTTTAAAATAACCCCTCTTAGGGGCTCGGAAGGGGAGGCATATAAGGGAATTTTCTTTCACTTTGTTATTGGGGAAAACCAGGGGAGGGGACAGTCTTACCCGGAAAAACCCAAATTGTCAGCGTCCACTCTGGGGTTTTAAACAGTTTTAAAGCAAATGTTAATTATAAGTTCATTTCTCAACGAGTTGTATCTTTAAATTATTTTTATTAATGTTAATTATAAGTTCATTTCTCAACGAGTTGTATCTTTAAATTATTTTTATTAATTTAATTAATTATAATTAAATTATAGCTAATAATAGTTTATTATAGCTAATAATTTTTTTTAATTTTTAGTGTAATTTGCATGATCATTATTTTATAAAAACACTAAACACATTTTGCAATTTCCCAGAAAGGCTGTTTTTGAGAGTAAGTATAAGTTAGTTTTATGAATAAAAAATATTTATTTTAATAATATTTTAGAATCAAATTACGAAATTAATAATATTTTAGAATCAAATTACGAAATTATTATATTTATATTATTGTAGTTCAATGTTAATAAATTACTCCATAAAATGGATCGTTGGCTACAAACTGGTTCAACACAGAAACGGAAAGAATCAGATGATGAGGCATCAACAGCAAACTCTACCAAGAAACGCAAAACTAGAAAATATTCGGATGATTATTTATCATTTGGATTTACTTATATTTGCAACAATGATGTGGAAAGACCAGTCTGCGTTCTATGTCAGGAAAGTTTATCCAATGAAAGTATGAAACCTGCTAATCTCAGACGTCATTTACAAACAAAGCACAGCGAGCATGTTAGTAAGTCTATCGAATTTTTTAAAATGAAAAAAGAAGAACTTAATTCAAGTCAGAAATTGATGGTAAAGACGGGATCTGGTGGTATGAGTAAGAAAGCAGTAATGGCATCATATGAAGTAGCTCTACTTATTGCTAAAGCAGGAAAGCCGCATAATATAGCAGAGCAATTAATTCTTCCTGCTACAAAAGTAATTACAAATATAATGTTAGGAACTAAAGCAGCAAACGATATAAATTTGATTTCATTATCAAATGATACGGTTAAGAATAGGATTGAAGACATGTCATGTAATATAAAAGAAGAATTAATATCGAGAGTGCGCAAAAGTCACTATTACTCATTACAATTGGATGAAAGTACTGATGTCACTAATAATGCCAATTTGTTAGCTTTCATTAGATATGAGTTTGAAAATCAAATACAAGAAGATGTATTGTTTTGTGATTCACTACCTTCACGAACGACAGCTAATGACATATTTAACAGTTTGAATAATTTTATAACCGAAAATGAAATAGAGTGGCCAAAATGTGTTGGAATTTGCACTGATGGTGCTCGTGCAATGTCAGGTACAAGAACTGGATTGATTGCTCTTATTAAAAATGTTGCGCCTCAGGTTGTTTGGAATCATTGCTGCATTCACAGAGAATCATTAGCAGCCAAAAATATGTCACCAGATTTGAAAAGAACATTAGACGAAGTAGTTAAAATTGTCAATTTCATTAAGGCTCGTCCACTTAATTCCAGAGTTTTTAAAATTTTGTGTGAGGAAATGGGTAGTCAACATACACATTTATTATTACATACAGATGTACGTTGGTTGTCCCGCGGGAAAGTACTCATTCGCCTTTTTGAGCTTCGAGATGAAATACGATTGTTTTTAATAGATGCGCATTTTGAACTGACCGAATGTTTCAATGATTTTATCTGGTTAGCTAAGGTGGCTTACTTGACTGATATTTTTACAAAATTGAACGAACTTAATTTGAGCCTGCAAGGTACTGTTGTAAATATATTTAAAGTTGAAGATAAAATAGAAGCAATGATTAAAAAAATCGACTTGTGGTCGAAACGCATCCAGAACGGTGTATATGAGTCTTTTCCAACTCTCAATGATTTCATAGAAAGCTCCAGTGAAAAATTGCTTAATCAAACGCGTCAATTATTTGTTGAACATTTAATTACTTTGAAAAGCAACTTCAGGAAGTATTTTTCTACTCCTGATCCTTGCAATAACTGGATCAGAGATCCATTTAATATGGAAATTACAAATGCTAAACATTTATCTGCACCTGAACAAGATATTCTCGTGGAATTATCATGTGATACAACTTATAAACTAAAATTTAACAAAACTGAATTGAGCAACTTTTGGTTACTTCTCAGGTCAGATTATCCTGCGCTTGCAAATAAAGCACTTCAACACTTGATTCCATTCTGCACAACATATTTATGCGAACAAGCTTTTTCGGTACTATTTTATATTAAGTCTAAATATAGAAACAAATTAAATGTAGAGCCGGATCTTAGATTAAAAGTTTCCAATATTAAGCCAGATATTGAGATTCTTGTTTCAAGAAAACAACTGCATACATCTCATTAAATATGTAAGTTATATTTAATGAGATAGATGCAGTTATTTTTTAAAATATTTCTTATTTAATATTTTCTGAAAAAAATTATAAAATATTTATATGAATTTAATGTAAGTACCCATTATAATTTGTGAGATTTGTTGCTATGACAATGTTTGTATTTTCTTTCTTCAATATTATAATTTCTAATAAAATGTGTTCTACAATATGCAAAAAAATCGTTATTCACCAATCACTGTTAGAAATATTCATCATATATCCTTGTCCTTATGAGATCGTAAGCCAGAAATTAATTAATAAAATGACGTAAAGTACCTAAAGTTGTGATGGGGGTCCGTCAAAAAAAATTTTTTCAAGTGGGGGTCCGTGGAGTACATAAGTTTAAGAACCTATGAGATAAGATATTATATTTTTATATTCATTGTCGATTATCTATATGTATATGTTCTTTGAACCACGATTGGAGGCATCGCTGTATGAAAAGCGTGGATCATTTAATAAAAAGATAATTTCTGGGTTTTTGAAAAAAAAAAGAAATAGAATGATTTTATCTATATGCTATGTACAGAGACAGGGGTAAGATTATAAGATAAGATATGAATAGTAGAAAGGAGGATGTCTATTCATTATAAGCGCCCCTTTGTGGTACCTATTTATTATACTTACTTATTTACTTAGTAACTTTGTCCAATTTATATAACAATATATATATATATATATATATATATCCTTTCTATAAATATAATTCCAAATATGTAAAGAAATTATCAATTAGGAGCAACTTCAACAGGTTGTTTATATAGGGGGATTTAATTTATTATAATATTTTTTGTTTTATTTGTTTAATTCTAAATTATTGAACTCATTATGTTTGCAAAAATGAAAACCGCAATTTGTTTTTTCTTTTTTATATTGTATAATAATATTAAATATATTAGTCCTAATGAAAAGAAAAGAATTAACAATATAAATATATTATATTAATTTTTAGGTATAACTAATAATATATAAATCTTTTGGTATATTATTAACAACTCTAATATATGGATTTCCTTATTATAATATGAATATAATAATAATTATTATTATTAAACGTATTATTCGAAAATGATTGATTGGATTAGAATAAACAATTCAAAAAATAAAATAAAACGATAGAATAAGAAAATGAATGAATGTAACGATAAGTTGTTTCATTTTCTAGGAATGTAGGTGGAAGGTTACTCACGCGGGCAGTGACTATCTCAGTTGCCGTGTTCACCCATGATGATTTGTTGCCCCTTGGCCCATGAGAGCCCTTCTCAAAATCCGGGGGCCCCAACGCGCCCTCATATAGACCCGGGTTCATGACGAATGCAATGCGCATGTGCCAACGAACCCTTCCTCTCTCGCTCATCCCTTCATCCCTTTCCTAGCATTACCCCTTCGAAAAGACGTCACCATTACTCGCCCGCCCACCCAAATCCTCATTCTCATCTCACTCATCCTATCCGTTCTCAACCCCTTGAACCACCACCACCACATCTCTTTAGAAATGACACCCGGTTCGCTTGAAGCAAAAATCAAACCCTTCAACTCTTCCATCCCTTCTCTAGCAACCATCCTTATCTATCTAACTAACTCTTATCCCTCCCTGTTCTTTCCTAACTCTTGCATTTTCACCTCCATCTTACATATATATTTTTTTTCTTTATCCATTTCTTCTTTTTCTTCACATTCAATTCTACTACCACTATTACTACTAATACTACTACTATTACTACTTCTACTAAATCATTCTCCATTTCCCATTTACATACACAAACGTACATTATATATAGTTAGAGATTCATCCTCTTATTTAACCATCCAAGATTCCTTTTTCATTACTAATCAGATCTTTATCTTACTCTGTACACCTCTGATATCATTCAACTTTTTATTTATTTTTTTTTCTACTCTCTCTCTCTCTCTCTCTCGCTCTCATACACAGACAGAGTGTGTGATTGTGATGATTTTGTTCTAAAAATCTATTTTATATTATTTTACACTCACAAACACACAAATAAATTATAAAAATAATCATCAAAAATTAACTAAAAATAAAAATAAAACAAAATTCTTTTATTATTACTTTGAATTATTTCATTTTTATTTTTTACTATCTCGCCACCGTTTGAGCTAGAATGATGAAATTTGGTACATGGACATTATTCAAAATTCATAGTTTTCTATCAACTTTTGAGAAATGTAGGTCAACCGGAAGAGGGTCATTACCTACAACGTTTTGATTTTTTTTTCCTCTAAAGTGACCGTAAAAATAAAAATATATGTTTGATAATTTTTCACATGATTAATAATTGTATAAAACTGCTATATATAGAATTTCAGCTTGATTGAATTGCTGAAAGTACCAGAATTAATTTTTTAACACTGCAAATCTCACGCGCCAACTCGTGCCATGGTGCCATCAATAAAAAGCCAAACATGCGCTGGTTTAATATTTATTATTTATAATTTATAATTAATTAAATTTAATTTAAATAATAATATATTATGTTATTTAATCCAATTCAAATTGCGAGATAGTCGAGTGGAGACACTCCAGCTAATTTTTAAATAAATCTTTAATAAGTTCATAAATCAAATTAAATACTGTTGATCATATAATTACTTTAATTAATGAAAAAATATAGGAATTTAAATTTAAATTAAAAATAATAATGATTATTCCTATTTAAAATATAATTCTCTAATTGTTACATATAAAATTTTCTATATTATTTATAAATTAGGAAATATGTTACTTTTTTAATATTTATTTATTTATTTATGAATGGACTTGAGCGAAATGTTGCCAGTTTAACGATCAATAGAAGCTTAAAGATAAAATTTGGTTATGATCGGAATTACCAATTGAGCGGAATTTTGTTCACAAGATTTCACATACACACACACACACACAAATATATATATATATATATATATATATATATATTATATATAACTCGACGGAAAAAAGACTTTTTGAAATCAAAATAACTTGAAATGTGGAGATCTTTGAAAAACGCATACCAAAAATGAAATATATTTTCGTTTGAAAAGTAAAAAAAGAAATAATGAAAAGTTCAATAATATAAAACACATGAATCTTTACAAAAATCTCTCTCTCTCTCTCTCTCTCTATATATATATATATATATATATATAGAAAGGTTTTTGTCTGCACATTGCTGCATAATTTAAAATGTTTGCATATCTTCGCGTTTCATGATCTCTAGAATCGAAAAGTGACTTTAGAATTTTTCATGTTTGTCTTTCGTTCTGTCTGTTATATTGATTAAATTAAAATATATTTTAAATAAGACACAAAAACAAATGAATGTTTTATGTAATATACTGATTGAAACAAAAATTTATTTATTTTCTGTACATACGAGTTATGTAATGTTATAAATAAACTATAAATATAGATTTAGAAATCATATGATTGAGAATAGAAAGGGGGAGTTAATAGATGGAATAGGGCGAGGAAGAGGAGGTGATGATATTACCACATACACCACTTTATTATTTATTATTATTATTATTATTTTGCTTTTTTTCAATTTAAGTTTAATTAATCATCATACTATACGATCGTATGTATGCTTTATATATTTTTTCATTTATCATTGAGGTTTTTTTTTTTATTTTTATTTTTTAATACATTTAGTTGGTTCTACCATAAATTTAATATATATATATATATATATATATATAAAAGAAGAAAAGATTAATTAATTATTTTTTTTTTATTTTTAAAAATTAAATTTAAAAAAAATGTATTGAGTAGGTTTAGCTATAAGTAGGGGTCCACAAGGTTCACGGCCGTTTTGACACCGTAGCTCTCTATTAGCACTCATTAAGTGCCCATACCACCTGAGGCGCGCTTCAAATATCATTTCATGGATCATCTCGATCTCCAAGATCTCCCGGATAGGCTCCTTCTTGATCTTGCCACTTTTTATTATCCCCATTGTTCACCTACCAAAGCATCTTCATTTCTAGTGTGTGGACTGACTGTCTGTTGGTCCACTTTTGTAGCAGAACTCCTTCACGAGTCTTTTGTTGTTTTATATATTTTGGATCTAAGGTTAATGTAATTTTTTCTTATCACCGTCATCTCAACCAGTCACAATTCACACGCGAGTGGCAACATTTACAAAAGATTCTTGGTGTCTAAACGAATACTGTATACCAGGGGTGGCCAACACGTCGACCAC